>CM036558.1:119998658-120635158 GCA_020745775.1 Theristicus caerulescens | reverse complement strand
ATCCTCCAGTCTCTCAATTATTCTGGCTATGAATATTACTAATACGAACTACCATGTGCATGATATCAAGCAAACTGCCAGCAAAGACTAAAGAAATAAGCAAGAGCTTTGAAAATGCACGGCATTTCTTCCTTTGATACATCACTTTATAAACGCAAGACTAATGGTTGTCATTCTGAGCTAAAGTTTCCTGTCTGTATTAGAGAAAGACCAAATGAAAATGGACACAGCTTACTCCAGAGGACAGATCTTCAAATACAGAAAAGATTGTCTGAATTTTCCACGGATTTCTGAGAAGATCATGGCAGAATTTTCAAAGGACTAATTTTTTGGTTGAAGTTATCAAGACCAGAGGTATTCTCAGATGATGATTGTTAATTTAAATGAATCTGGATCAGGCTCCTCATTGAACTTTAGGAAATACAGTAAGCTCCCTTTACTGCATTAAGTGATAACTTAATTATTTAGGAAAGGACATAATTGTCACAAGATGGAAGAATTACTTATATAGCAGTTTGACTCCCTGTTACTGTCATTTGGATCTAAACTGCACTACACAGGGATTTTTGACAGAGAAGAGAAGAAGGTAAGAGAAGAACCAGTGTGATTTATAGAAAATAAAACAGGTTCACCTGTTTCCTGGTTATGGTCATTAACAGTGCTATAATTGTGCATAATCATTGGTCCCATTCCTAGTGTACATTGCTAGAGGCTGACTAAACTTTGCATCTGCATAGAAATTAAGACGCAAATATGAGCTGTGTTCATTGGTATGACTAGTGTAAAGTAAACAAAGGGCATTTCTATTGTATATTTAAGGTTGAGAAACCTATTTTGTGAACAGCATGCTATCAGTGAAGACTTCACAGTTATTAAGTAACTACAAAAGGACATGGTCAGGTCAATGATGGGTAAGGAAAAAAGCATATATAAAGACCACAGCAGTGTTGGGATACTGATAGGCACTTGTGATTGTCCCCATCTGGGAAAACTGTAATAATTCTCTCTGTATCACGATTCCTGTGGTTTTTTTTAAAAAAAAAAACAAAAAAACAAAAAGTGCTGGGGGGAGGGGGGGGACTGGGAAGAGGGGCTGAATGCCAAGCCGTAATTTTAGGATGAAGAATATAGAAAAGTCAGAGCAAAATGGATGATTTAATTTCTCATCATTATTCTACTGAAGAATTAAATTTGCAAGGTCATGTTGCAGCTTATACAGTCAGAGGCATATCAGTGAAGGTAACTGGATTCAGATGAGTTGCCATCCCAGAGATATTTAAAGAAGCGACTGTTCTCTAAATATATGTACAAAACAGTGTTGTCTAGACTCACGTTGCATATTAAATCAAAGCTTGGCTTCCTGGAGTTAAAGGACCTTGTTTTAGGGTCTTAGCAGAAAACTGACCCAAGTTCTGAGATCTACCTTCCCAGATTTACTCTACAAAATAACACTATTTCATTTGCTATGACTTCCATGTACTTTATTCCTTTGTTTCTTTTTAAAATTCTCTACCAATACCTGTAACAGCAGTTTATGCTTTATATAATTCCCATGCCTCACTAATACACAGTCATGGTAGAACAGACATAAAAAATACTGGTTACCTGTAACCAGGCCTATGCATTTACTGAACATGTTAGATGAGTACTTTCTCTAATTTACGTATTTAATAAGTAGCTGTATTTCAGATGCGTTTGCAATCGAATGTGGGAAGGAAAATTCAGAATATGGAAGAAAGGAAAGAAGGGGAGTGGAATTACTGTAGAAAAATTCTTATAGGATAATTTTTGAAAAATCTATACTGTAAATTATTTCAGGTGCTAATAAATATTCCCTATTAACATTCACCTTTTATTTTATTAGTTTTCTTGACTTCTTCACTGAATTGCAGAGAAAGATATCATTTTAGATCTTTTGAACTACTTGAGAAATGTCTGTCAGCTGGTTTTGATTGAATTTGTTATTAACAGCTGACAGCTTTAGCTTTAGGAATCCAACTGTGATATGTAAAAATGATATCTCAGGTTTTTCTTTTAGCCAAACACCTAATTTGCAGAGTCTGAAATGATTCAGTTCTTCCTTTTTTCTTTTTTTTTTTTCCCAAAATCTATCCAGAACTGCTGGCAGAAGAGCAGCCTGGGCACTAGCAATATGTAGAGAACACCCAGATTTTTATCTTCTTTCACAGGGAGAAGTGTTTCAAAATCAAATTCAGATTAGTCTCTGAATGAAAAGCAGAATCCATGTAACATTGACATAGGTAGGAGGGGAGGTATCCATCAACTTTATTCCTCTGTAACATCTCCTACTATATCTTTATATGGTTAAAACAATGTACAGCTTTGGGATAGTTTGTGGAAAATAATACACAAATAGACAGGGCAGGAAACATGTGGGTACTTCTGTAACAGAGCAGAAAAGATCCTGCCTTTTCTTACCTAACACACCTGTGATTCAGCAATCCAAATATTCATAAACCTCAGGATTGATTTTTTAGGAAACATCTGGGAAAGAATTGCAGTCTCGAGCACAAACTCTTTCCCACCCCATAAGCTTCAAGAGCTTCTTAAATTTTTATTTAGAATAGGTAAACTTCTGCCCTGTCCCCCACATAGCTCCCTTCCCCCCAAACCTGTGTCACTACATCAATGTGCAGAAAGAGTCCACTGCTTCTGGAAAGTGGTGTTTGATCAAAAAGAAAATTTGAAATATTTACAGCAAACACATTGAGTGATACATCCAGTTTTTCAAATCTCATGCTGGCTTGTGAAGCCATCATATGAGACTTCACTTCCCTTTCTCTTAAACCCACTCCTTAAATCCTGTCTGCCTTAATTCCGAGGATCCTTCATGGCTTGGCTGATCCATGTATGCACTGTATTTTATCTACTGCATCACTACATGCTAATCTCATTAGGACGGGGCCTCAGTCCTTTGCCATATGTCTCCCTTTGTATGTTGTAGCATATGTGAAGGACATACTGTGAATTCAAAAAAGTAAGAAGCTTGCTGGACAAAATTAAGACCCTATGAAAGCCATAAACCATCGGAGTAGCTTATTATAGGCCAGCTCAGTACCTAAAATGCAATGTTAATACAAAAGCTTAAACACCATACTGGTACTGTTTTTATCAACTGGATCCTTTTATTCCAAAAATACGACTTTTAGAAAATAAAGAGAAAACAGACGGGAAAGGGGAATTCTCTTGGTACATGAGTTGAACTCCAAGCACTGGGGAAGTATTTATGACCCTAAAATGGGGGCAAAAAGTCTTTTTGTCTGTGAGAAAAGGCTGTCTGACAGCAGTATCCCAGCTTGAAGAGGTTCAGGGCTTTCCCTTGTCAAGGTCAGACAAAGATTTAGCAAACAGCTTTGAAAAATAAGCAGTTGTGAGGGACACGAAAAACAGCATGATACCACTTCTTCAGACACCACATGTATTGTGAAATCTAGCTTGCAAATGATGAGGGGTCAATTTTATAACATAACTTGGTGTAAAAATTTTAATCTTAAAAATGTTATACCTATTTGGTCTTGTATATACGACAATCTGGCTTTTTATTTCTTTTAAAGAAAAATGAAAACATTGAAGTGGGGTTATAACAGCTTCTTTAATTTTTTTTCTGTATTCTAAATTATGCTTATTCACCCATACATTCCCTCTCTGAGTATTCATTTAGAAGGAAGGTTTTGCAATAGTCACATTTAATTTATCAGGGTGCAATAATTTGTGTTTCCCAATCATCTTGCAGACTTTGGTTCATTATACTATTGTTTCACATGAGTAAGTTAGCAAAGTTTGGATTGATTGACTCTAATTAACTAAAACTGGTTCCAGGCTGTGCATCTATTGTCATGGTAGCTAGCCACAAAGCCCCAAACTGTTCAGTAATGGCAATATAACGTACTATCGATATGAAAACTCCAGCAAATGTTTAATGTTGGGCTTGTCAGCAAATGAAAAAAGCAATAGTGGAGGAGGGAGTAAAGGGACATTAGGACAAGCATGTCTTAGAAGGCTTGGGGGAAACGCAGCCTTCCAAAGCTGCTGGTGTCCTGATCTTTTCACTTATTGTCATCTGGGCCTCCAACATGGAAAGAAATGCAAGCCAAGCTTGCACACTTCTGTAAAAGAAAAATCCACGTATGTTTTTTGTTTAAAAAGCCTCAAAATGGACTCAAAACTCTAGGCTAAGCTAAGACCTTCTTGAATAATGTATGTGGACATTTTGTATATTTTGAAGGCAAACGTATTTTCCCTTGTTTTTGTTAGTCCATTTGCATGAAGTCTGAATCTATTCTCTGTTTATTGCCATCAAAGAGAATCTAACCACTATTAAATGCATCCCCTTACGCATGACACTGGAGAACCGGCTGCATTGACAGCTTAGGATAACAAGCAAATATTCCTCTCTTGACTTGTTCTTCAGAGTCTCTGAAATTAAGCAAAAGCAATGAGGCCCTCAGAGGAGGAGCTGCCTCTGCTGGAGGCAGTGTGCAGCACCTTGGCACGTCCAGAATGTGCAAGTCTGAAAGTGTAAAAGTTTTATACCATCTTTATACCAGAGGCTGTCTGCTCTCCAGAGACTCATCACCTGAAATACCAGCCTCTGTATATCATTACATGTAAAACTGTAGTTAGGAGAACACTCACTGAAGTGCCAATGTGAAGCACAAAAGCTTGAAAATGCCAGGACGAGTTTTCTTTGCTTGACCTACCTGCATGACTGCATTGCTGCAGCCTCCAGTGCCTTGCTCGGAAGCTATTTGTAAGATGAGACCTCTGGCAGTCAGTGTTTACTGCTCCTAATGAGCAATTCCTTAGCGTGATGTTTAGTCCCTACTGTGCAACACAGGGCTGTCTTTCCTATTTTTAAAGTATGTGATTCAAACACGATTCAGGTACAGATATGCTATTCATTTCTAATTTTTCTATGTCCTGTAACTGCAGGACGTGTCATAACTCCACTCTTCATCATGGTGAGTGCAGCCTCCTTTTTACAGATGCTCTTTGTCCCAAGCTTGCACTATTTGCAGCACCTGCAGCCTGCACCTGAACAGAGCCAGTTTCAGCCCGTGGTACCTGGCTGTGCTCAGGGCCGTGCAGGAGGGTCGCCCCATTGCCCGCCGGGTGCCAGCCCCTCAGCAGACTGCAGCAGCTCTGGCCCCAGCTGCTCAGGGGCTGAGCCCCCTTGCATGGGCAGCCTGGGCCCCTCTGGTCTCTAGTCTTTTTTCAGGCAAATATCCTCTGCATTCCCATTTGCCAAAATAAGGACTTGGATTTTTATGGCACGACCAATCTCAACCTTTAACACAAATAGGCACTAGGGCGAGCAGCACCTGTAATTTTTCCAAAGCGGCACAACTCGTCACAGGCCGTTTCCAAGAAGCTCTTTGTAGGTTCATTTCTTCCCCAGCCTGGACGGAGGGATTGAGAGCAAGGCTCGCAGGTAGGAGCCACGGGGGGCCCTTCGGTCCCGTCGGGCACACGCACGCAGCTCCCATCGACTTTGGTGCAATTTACGTCCCTGGGAGTGATGGAATTGGGTCCTGGAGCCTGGTGCCGGCCCCGCTCTGACTCGCTGTGCGCCTCTGGGCAAGTCATTTAACACCAGGCTGTGATACCTCTCATTGAACTACACATTACACCAAAAAGGGTCTCACGGAAGTCAATGGAGCTACTTGTGGAGCGCTTGTACTTAGTAAGTGTGTCACAATCTGGCCTTCGCTTAAGTTTCCCCTTTTATAGGAAATTACAGACTCATTTCCAAGGTTGTGGGGCTTAATTAGTTTATGTTTGCAAAACACATCTTATTGCTGGTGAAAGGGAATAACCATTATTATGATGATGATGTGTTCAGTGTATGGCAAGGTCTTGGGTCTGTCTAGGCTTTGCTTCATTTATTCTGTATAAAATAAAAAAAAAGTCCTTCCTTTGCAATCATTTGAAAACCTATTTCTAGGAATGGTGCACTCATTCTTCTGTCAGAAGTGTTAGAGGGAAAAAAAACAAACAAACAAACTCTTCTTGAGCAAAGTTCCCGGAGCCTGAGCCCAGGGCACAAACCGAGTCGCCACTGCACGGCGATGGGGACTGACCAGCCATAGCAAAGCTGTGATGCGAGTGTGGTTCGGATCGACTTGTGGGTGACGCCTTCCCAAACACAAATGCCATTCCCTTTCCCAGACTTGGGATATATTCTTTTTTTAACCCTAACATGTATCATACCTTTAAAACTTGGCATTAGCAAACAGTTTGTTTTTTCATCAGCTGTAATGGTTTTTTTTGAATTCTGTTTTTTGTTGGGGTTTTTTGTTTTTTTAATCCAAGTGTGGTTCTCATGGTGTAGTAAATGACATTAGGCTTTTGTAAATTCTTGCAGAATATAACAGATCATTGGTTTTATAACACAGTCACTGCTTTTGCATTCTGATGAGATTATTAGTAGCAGCCTAGAATACAACATCCCTGCATACTGTTAGTTAAAAAAAATAAAAGTTTACTAAATGGTCTCTTGTCAACTGTATCTGAAAATCATTATAGTTTCTCTGGTTTCCTTTACATGGAGGGCTTCTTCTGTGAGCTGGTGGGTTACATCAGGATGAAGTTACAGAATTATTGTAGAGATGCTGTTTATTTCTCTATAGCTCTGTTTGTTTTTCTACAGAAAACCAGTTTTTTAAGTATTTATAAATTGGTTGTAAAAATTGTTCACATGCCCAAGACATGCAATATGGTATCTGAGCTCAGTAAATATATTTTTCCTTTCATATTTTAACTGCAATTACATTAGACATTTTTATCTCATGTCAAAGCAAATACAAATCAAGCCATTTTCTGATCTTTTCACACATCCTGTCTTGCAGCCCTAAGGCAGTTTCATTTGCCAATGAAGACACAAACCATCTGATCTTTTCAGGCCAAATTCCCTCTCCTCCACCCTGCATTGCAGTTCCCCTTTGTACGTCCGGCGTGTGCCTCCCCCCGACTGCGAGCTTGTGACCCACATGCAGCACCGACCCGGGGCCACGCTTCAGACCCTGCTCGCCGGGCAAAGGGGAAGGGAGAATTTTCTCTCAAAGATATTTTTAAAAGGCTAAAAATGCTGGAATTAAAAGCTGGCTACTGACATGCAGCATTTTCTCTGCTTCCATACTGTTATTAACATACATCTGTATTAACACCATGACAGTCCACCCTACAAATTGATACAATACCAAATAAAGAGCCTGCACTGTGCACTGTAATGACTCTACAGGAGCCATTACATCTGATATAGTCAATATTATACATTTTTTAAAAATGTATGAATGCATATTTAACTGAGAGATCTGATCTGCTCCAGCAGTTCTGGTCTATCAGAAACATAATATGCATTTTAAAAAACTGCTTGCATACATTTTACATTTTTACCTGAGAAGCTGAACATGAGGTCACATACAAACATTTTATTTTCTATGCCTGCCCATGACTTGTTTGTTTCAAAACAAAACAAAAATAAGTGGGAAAGCTGATGAAGTCCTGACTGTTGCCTCGCCGTGCCACCACCAGCTCTCCCATCCCCTTTGCACCTCCCTCCAGCAGCTTCTGCTCCATGTCCCTAGCACAGCGTATGGGTATGTCTGCTTTTCGTACAGCTGTGAGGAGTGACTGACCTGCGTCTCAGCAGAAGGAGCGTTGCTGGACCTCTGCTGATTTACACCACTACAGCTGACAGCTGTGCCACCAGCCACACACAGACAGGGTGAGCAGCATGCACCCACATACACGCGCAGAGAAAGTGGGGGTGTGGGATGCCACCAGCACCCACAGGTTACCTGAGCTGCGCAGGGAGGGGGTGAGGGAGAGGGGAACTCAGCTGTAAAATCCTGGCAGATGCATTTCTCTCTTGAATGAGATCATACCCCGTGGTTTTGCAGACAGAGCAAACAGCACCGTGGTCACGTACTTGTGGGACACATTGGTGTGGGAGCAGCTGATTTGGGGAGCTGATTTTGGGATGCCACAAACGGCATCACTCCAGGCTGGGGTCTGGACTTGAGCATGGGGCCGCTGGAAGTTTCCCCTCAGTTTTGCATACATTGCTGGCGGGAGGCATTGAACAGTCCCAAGCACCCCCAGCTCTTCTGAACATGCTGCTGTTCCCCCCTGCGGCTGCTGGCCCGCCTGACCTATTTTGAGTGTTGTGAGCAGAGGACATACAAGTTCAGCCATCCTCATCATGAGGGACAGGGTAGAAAGAAAGGGTAAAGAGAAAAGGCACCTACACACGTTTTGAAAAGCAACCTTTGCTTTTATCACTACCATGCAAATGTTTACATGTTAAAAATACATGCAGTCTCACTCCCTTTCCCACCCACATCTGCATGCACAAGTGTCCCCATACTCTCACCAGAACACAGCTTAACTCTGCGACTTCCTGGGGACTTGCAGCCACTCCTTGTCCTCAGGAAGCGTTCCTCCTTCTCGCCCATTACAGCCCTCTTTGGCTTCCTCCTGTATACCTCTACGGAGCTTTTACATTCTCGCACACGTGTGCGAAAGAACTAAATAGTGCAATCAGTAGAAGAGCATACATTATTAATTACTCCTATGCATCCACGGATGTGCGCAGTAGTTTTGAGGTTAAATGTAGCTTGCGCACATAACGAGGATTTGGACTGCAGTGTCACCAATGCTGCCGGCTCTGTGGCAAATCTTACTCATGGATTTTCCCTTAAAGCACTTGTTCCTGGAGTCAGGTGATTATGTGAGCAGTTTGGGTTTCTAAACAAAAGCTGGTTTCTGTCATATGCAGCTGTGGTTTGAAACATGTAGCTGAAAGGCTCTAGTATCACAATATTAAGAGTCATATATGCTTAGCTGTGTCTGTATTTGTGGTTCTTTTTATCAGGCAACATGTGGAGGGGTGTATGTGCACACTTTAAGGGGCATGTGGAGGTAACGTATACTGTGGGCAAAGTAGGCTGGTGTAAGGCATACCACATCAGCTCTTCAAACACGTACAAAGGCATATTTCAGAACAGCCTGGCTGGAGATGGCAGCTGTAACTGTTTCAGGGACTGCGGGTAAATGTGAATTTCAGAGAAGCAATTAGTGATGGTAGAGGATTTGGGGGCAGTTTTGAGTGGAGGAGCAGTTTCTTGAACCCTGTGCTTCCTTTGCTTCCTGGGTGAGAGGATCTGGGTGTGGGTGCACTGCTATTGGGGTATGGCCTAGTTTAATACTATAAGAAAAAAGCTACCAATGCAAGTGCTGAGTGTTTGCTCAGTGCTGCGTAAGTCTGAAAGATGACTGTCCTTCACTGATAGAGCTTCAACCCAGAGATGGCCACCAGCTTAAACCAGTGAACAACTCAGGACAGCACAGAAAAATGTTTTACAAACAGCCCCTGATCTTACAGTTATCTCCCGTTCTCTTATCAGAAGAGTAATTCAGTGTGCAAATATTATTAAAAAAGAAATGTATGAAATAATGAGGAATCATTTCTGTCAAATGGATATAAGATGCTAATTGGTGATGTACTGAATCCCAGAGATGCTTGACATTCAAAAAGTGAGTGAAGTACGGCAGAGCATTTGTATAGGCCATCTGGAGATGTACACCATACTCTACACTTGATGAGAAAGTGGCATTAAACTGAAATTTCTGATTCCAAGACCTAAATATGCATCACTCCAGGCTTCAAATTTCATAGATTGCTGGGAAGATCACAGATAAACAGCAATCTGGCACATCTCCGACTAGAGGGAGAGAAATGCTTTGTGCTCCATTCCTTACAAAATTATTAATGATTTGAAGAACTTCCATAAACTTAAGAAGCAAAAACTTCAGAGCTCACATTCCCATTTACGAACAGTTCTGGCTCCTGGGGTAATTTGACTGTGAAATCTCTGTCCAGGCATGGATATCCAAAATACTGTATCAGCAAACTACAGTACCATTACAGGGGGAACAACATGCAAAGCACAGCCAGAAACATCATACAAACCTGCATGGTGATGCCCTCAGTTCTTTCATGACATCAGGATTTCTCTAGTAAGAGAATAAAAATGTTGTAAAAGCAGGTAGTAGCAGTGATTGTTCAACATCTCCTTTTTGTAGTTTCCAGAAATCTGTAATTTGTAAATCTGTCACTAAACTATTTTTGTTCTTGCTAAAAGTTGCTCTTACAAAGCTCTTATGCAGCATGTTAAACCTTAAGATGATCAAGATGGCAATGTCGAAGACATTACATTGCAAATGTATACACTGTTACTTCATACGTTGCCGTCAGTTCTTTGCATGCTGTTGGCCCTGCAGGCTATATATGTCCTGAATCCACCATGTTAGATGCTGTACCAACACAGAGCTACGAGTGAATCACAGCCTGGAGAGCCCTCAAGCTAAGAAGAGAGGGGCAGCACATGGCTGTAGGATGCATAGTGGGGAACTTTCAGATAGAGGCACAGCAGATCTCTCAGCATAGCAGCCGTAGAATTGGTGCCTTTTTTATACATACCTCAGGGAAAAAAAGAAAATAAAGAAGTGAATCTGCTGATGTTTGTGTAACGCTCTTCCCAAGCTTCAAGAACAGCAATGGAGAAAGTGAGGAAGTGCTTCCTTGGATGTAGCAGCTGAGCGGTAGGAGCTGCTCGCATGGGCCAGGGAGCAGTCAACATCTCACCAGCGCCAAGGGCATGTAGGACATTGTAGATAGGTTTGGAAGGTGGAAATTTTGAGAAATTACATAGATAGAGGTTTAGATATGGCATTGGCACATCTACAATGAGCAAGGTCAAAGTGAACCCAGGTCACAGAGACTGACAGAATGATGATGGTGTAGATAAAAAACAGAGAAAGCAGGGCAACATTTGAAGCGAAAAAATAAGATCACTGTTTTTGTGATCTCAGCCTTGAACTGGTGTCTAGTTATCCTTAAGGAGAGATCAGAAAAACATACAGCATGAAGGATCTGGAGTAAAGATCTGTGCAGGGTTGAAGCCAAATTTGTCTGGTCAGGAGAGATGAACAAGACACGACCTGAAGGAGAGAATAGGCAGGGAATAAGGACAACCCTTGGTAGAAAAAGAGGCACCTCTGGAGGATATCTGAAAGGAAGTGAGAGAGTAAAGACAAAGGAGGGGGCAATGGAGGCGGAGGAGCTGCAGGAGATTTCAGGAAAGGGCAATTAAAACTGCTGCCATTGATGGCCCCAGAACATGGGCCCATGAGCTGGTTACTCCTTAGCCAAAATACTCTTTTTTCTCCCCACATCCAGAAGAACTTTACGCTGGCTGGGAAACATTGAGGGCTTTTACCCTTCATGCATGCCTGCTGCCTTCACCATGCCACGACGATCACCCCAATTTACTAGGGTGAGATGTGGGGTTATAGAATAAGGGAGGGGGGGAAAGAACTCACCCTGAGCAGCTTAATCAAGTTACTTCTTCTCTCAGTTGCTGTAACTATAAGCAAAAGAGTAGAGCTGGCAGTTAAACTAGATTGCACAAGACAATCTAGTGAACCCAGAGTAAGGAATATAAACATGTAGTAGATTGAATGTGTCATTTTCAGATTTGTCTGGAGCTGCTCTGATGTGTCCCTGTTTAGCCAACTAGCCTTTTGCTGTCCCCTCTCATTGTCTTGTGAGCTTCCCGAACAAGGTTCATATCTTAAATGTGTTCTGAAGCCTGCCTTGTAAAATGGTTTTGTATAGGACAGAGATATTAAAAATAAATTACGCCATCTGCACTGATTCCCAGGGACAGAAATCCTTCAATCCAGCAAGAAATTCTTAAAAAAAAACATGGCATGAGACCTTTGCTACTCCATGCAGATCTTCAGAAGCAATCAATGCAAAAAGGACAAAGTGTGTTTCTTTTCTTAAAGGATAGTCCAAGCCCAAGGACAAAGTGCTCGAGCTTTGCACGAGTGTTGGATGTAGGCAGGTTGGGGCTTTCTGCCTCACAGGCTAGAAGTACCTTTCTGGTAAAAGCCTCTGGAAAATAGCTGGATATATACTGGATAAATACCACAACAGAAGCAAATGGCTGCACAGCCCCTCTCATTCTCCCTATACTTGTAGAAAAGGCGTACTCACAGGTACCCTCCTGATTGGACCCATATTTCTATTAAAGCAAAGGCGAGGCCATTCCAGTTTTGTGTGAGTACCATGCATGACAAAGGTGTGTAAATGTGACTGAAGTGCATCCTTGGAGATGTCCATCAAACCGTTAGCGCTGCTGGGCAACTTGTCCGCCTCCCGCACTGCCAGCTGGGGTCAGCAGGCAGAGACACAATTGCTGCAGTATGGCTGTGTTCATCGGGAAGCTGCTCCTCTTCTTCACGTGTCTGACCTGCACAGTTTCTTTACATCAAACCTCTCCACAGTACATCTGCTCTTTGGGATGTCACTGGGGGCAACAGAGGCTCTAGTGTTGTCCATGTGTTGATGATATCCAGCTTCCCATTCCACTAGATCAAGGTCTAATCATCTTCTACCCACAAGTGCTGAGTGAACCAGAAAAGCAGCTCTGAGAAAGCTGAATTCAGGTAAGAATTAACAATACTGTACAACAAAGCAACTTCCAAGGAGCTAGTCATAAAGGTGATCCTATATTTTATAAGGCTGCTACCAGTAGTGTGCGAGGCATGTGGTCTCCGAGTTATACTCAGTTCCTCATCCCTCTTGAGTATCCAGGTGGTCCAGGGTTTCTAGACAACTTGTCCATGCTTGCCTGAGGCAGACTCATGTCAGTGACTGATGCAGTGCAAAATACCCAACTACAGCCCGCAACCTATGCCTCATGCAGAGCCCCTCCTGTTGGTCAAGGCCTGCCCTCAAGGCTATTCTGGGTGGCTTCCAATCAGTTTGACCTTTCTGCTTGAAAATATTTGCATGGTTTGAAGTGGCATAGTATCCATAATTAACACCGTGTCCTACCTTTACCACCAATCCCTATTTTCAATGGCCATGTCTCTTGGTGGGACTCTGCACAGAGTTGGCAGCATTTGGAGGCAGGGTATTCTCGGTGGAAGGTCTGTCATTCTGGCAGTAGTATTGTTGTAGTGATAATGATTCAAAGAAATTAGTAGATTAAGATCAAGTAGATCTTAGACCAGCTGATATGTTCAGAGTAAATAGTCTCCAAGGTATCGAAACCATTCTACAGCTCATTCTCAGTAGCCCTTCCTGGGACAAAATATGGTGCCAAGTAGCTTCTCATGCAGCCTCTGGCACGTTGTGAGGAATCATTGTCAAAAGACCGAGAGATATTTCACTTCTCCAATGAGTTATGGTGTTTATTTATCCCAAAGATGCAGTTTCACATCTTGTTCCAAAGTATTTGGAACTGCACCGCACCCACCATGATACAAAGCACTGAGACAGCACAAGCTCATTCAGTTGCTTCAAATTTGTTCACAAATTAGACATAATCTAGATCCTGATGAATCAGGTGCTTACATACTGCTCTAATTTTACACTGGATCAGACATTGTCTGTCATCCTGCACAAAGCTGGTATAAACATTGTGTTGTGCTTTCAGACCAGGTCTACAGGAGTGCAGCTGTGTGCTTTGCCTGCTTCACATCTGACCTTTAGAGTTTGGGGATCTGCTCCTAAACTGATCCAGAATTAATTAATGTAAAACCACGCTCTGTCAGCAAGGATGCCACAATAATAACTTACCAGCATGCCAGGTGGAAGAGCTCCAGAGATCACCTTGTCTGCTCCTCTGCCGCAAGACGGAGGAGTAAAACCAGAAAAAAACCTGGAAAATTTGCTTGACCGCTTCTTTAAAATTCCCAACTCCATAATTTCCCTGAACAATTTGTGACTACACTTCACTGCTCTTCTTTCCAGAAAGGTTTTCCCAATGTCTAAATGTAGTCTTCATTAATACCTATTGAATTTATCACTTCCTGTCCTACCAATTAGGCTATACTTTTAGTATTAGGCTTTGATCATTTATTGTTAACACAGATTTCAATGGATTTATAGAGTTGTCAGACACAGTATTTGTGAACAACTTCCAATTGGGTAATTAATCATTGCATCTGTTTTCTGTTATTGCGATTCCAATTCTGCATGTGTATACATGATTGATTTTTAGGCACACAAATGGTCCCATTAAAGACAGTGACACTTGCGGATTTACAGCTGAGCACATACTTATAGTTTTGCAGTATCAGGATTATGGTAGTAATTGTATAGTTGCATAAAAATCCTCTAATTTCTGTCCTGGAGTTCAGTTATCTCAGGTCAAAGGTAGTCCTTCAAACCAGAAGTGCTGAAAAGTCATTACTGACATTCAGTAACTTTAAAAGTCAGTAACTGGTTTATGGCTACACCAAAATGACCATGTTACTGACACTGTCACAGACAAAGGGGGCTTTGACAGACTGGATCGCCATTAGCAGGACAGTATATGTAAGAATAACTCATAAAGTATTTGCACCCTTAAAACAATTTTTATAAAGATCACCTACTAGAGATACTCAATATTCCTCCATAATAATTGCAGATGACATTCAAAATTTTGGAAAATGAATATATTATTAAAGACTGATTTAACTAAAACACAAATAATATTAGGTTATGACCTCAAATTAACACTTTAAAGTGGCTGGCTTCAGGGAATGGTTTGGAAATATGTGTTATTTTGCCCATTTTATGGGCGTTGATTAAAAAGTATGCAGACTATTTAGGAAAGCTGCTGAGAGAAATTATTAAAAATCATTTTATTGCAATTTGAATGAAGAATACAATTCTATAATAAAATTGTACTAACAGAACTGTCTATTCATTATGCTTTTTTAAAATCTGATCATAAATTTTGAATTCCCTGAGAATCTTAGGTTCTTAACGCTGGTGAAATTTGTCCAATTAATAATTTTGTAGCAGATGCTACAAATGGTCACAAGGTTAGATGAGATGCAGATCCCTTGCTCCCAGCATAAAGGTGTAAGAGTTAAATGCCACAGGGAAAAATAAAATCCTGGAGAACAGAAGGGATGCACCTGAGAGCAACCCTGATTATCCTTGGAGTGGGCTCAGTGACTCCTCAGAAAATGCGCGCCCTTGGATTGGAAAATTGCTCGAAAGGCCAAAGAACAGTCAGTCTGAAGGCTGACTTATTCAGGGCTTAGGATCTAACTCAGAAGTTCAACGCATTGGAGGTATCTGCCAGCACACACAAGAGAAGCTGCTTTTCTCTTCTCCTGTTTCAAATGCAGGCTGAACCCTTGCCAACAGGGAGGGACAACACCACGTATGTAGCTAGGAGCCAAGTCTCTCCTATCGCCCCGGGTGAAGAATTTGGGAGGGGAGAACACGTCAGCAGTGTTGTTTTCTCCACATTAAGGACAGGCAGCTGCAGGGGCTGTTTCACTGGGAAGCTGCCTCACTCTCCCCAGCCTCAGCTCCCAGCCAGCCAAGGGCATCAGGCAAAAGACAATGCGCATTTTCCTGAGGTTCAGGACATATCTCTGTCTGTGCACCGAGATGTATGTGCCTGTGCCTGTGGTGAGCTTCAGAGAGCACATGAACAGCCTGTGCTTTTCATCTCTCAGCATCCCAGCGCACAGCAGCATCATGCCACAAAAGCACCTTGCTCCTCTCCTGTAGCTCCAGGACGTTCCCACCTGGCACCAATGCCACAGCCCCTTTGCTACTAATGGGGTGAAGGATATCACTGAGGCTAAGGAATTAGTAGGACTAGCTACTGCCCTTTCCTTTGGGCAGCACTGATGGTGGCAGCAGGACACGCTGAACCTGGTGTAGTGGAGCTTGGGCTGAGCTCTTTGCTTTCCTGACAATTAGCCTGGAAACCATCCTATGCTGATCATCTGCTGCCCTTATTAACCCATTGCAGGAAAAAAGCTGACGGGAGAGGGAGGGAGAAAAGAGCAAACTGCTATTTCTCTGTGGCTCTTTCCTGCCCCATAGGAACACTGGGACTTTCCTTTTCCCCAGGGAAAGCCAAGCTGAGCTTGACTGCTGGCAGACAGGAGGGAAATACTGCCGTGCCAAGTTGACCTACCCATGTAATGCTTGTGTACCATCTCAGCAGCACATGCTCTCGTTCTGGTCATGTATGACTTTGGTCTCGTAAGTCTCAGGTGCTACGTGGAGGCTGCAGCTCCTTGGGTTTCTCTCTGGGCTCAGCAGAACCACAGGCAAAGGCCCTTCATGCACTTACAAGGCTGAAAGAGGAAAGCAACATGTTGTGTTGCACAGGGCTTGGGAGAGCCCATGTCCTTCCATGGGCTAGCTGCTGGCAGGGAGAGGGTCTGCCAGCATCTCTGCCACCCTCTTCCTGAGAGTCATGGCACACAGCTGGAGTCCCTGTGGACACGCACGCATAGCCAGAAGCAGTGCAGGGCACATCCTGACTCTTCCCCTCTTGGTGAAGACCTTGCAGCTCACCAGCTAGTCTGCAGGGCTCTGCATTCCCAACGCAATTGCTGCACAAGACCCACAGGAGGGACAAATGCCATGGGGGCCACCAAGTGCAACAGGAGCCCCGCCACTGTCCCCCTCCAGGAAAGCTCTACCCCCAGTGACACTAAGGGTGCCAGCCCTTGCAGTGGGCACATCCTCTGCCCCTCTTGCTGAGATGATGTCCTATCCCCTCCTGGCACTTCCTAACTTGCTTTTATCCATGGCTTTCAATGCTGAGATGGATATGACTGCTGCTTCCAGCTCCCTCGGCAACATGCCACCTTGGCTTTCCATAGTCCACTGCTGAGTTAGCATCTTCCCAAGAGAAAGGGGAGAAGTTTGAGAAAAGAGGGATGAAATGGAGAAAGAAAACTGGTGTTCCCTATTAAAGCAGACAACATACAAAACTATGTGAAAGTGACATTGAAGGTGTGAATGCAAAAGGCCAGGTAATATAGAAGCTAGGCCCCTCACTTTTAAACAAGCAATAAATAATGTATTAAATTGCAAAGTGGCAATACAAAATACTCTGTCTGACATGACCTCTGTTCCTGGATTACTTTGGTACATGCAATTGAGGCCAGGAGAAGAATCTCTTGGAGATTTCTATTAACATTTATTCTTCTCTCACCATCACTCTTTCTGCTTTTATTCTGATGTCTTTTATACTTGTCTTTTTCTTGGCAATAGTGGCACAGCATCCATACAAGATGCAAAAGCAAGCAGCCTGACAGCTTTAGATACCTGAGTTCACTAATAAACGTCTGCCTTTTTTTGGTGAGTTGCACAGTGCTACGTGCCTCATTCGGATATGTTGGATTCAACATTGCTTTGGTTAAAGAGGTGTTTAATTAAAAGGACAAAATGTTAGCAATTCAGTAAATTCACATTAATTTCAAAGAGTGTAATTACCAAACATGCATTAGTAAAAGAATCATAAATTATACTCATAGTTGTTATTTAAAAAATTGCTTAGCTCTTAAGAATGATTATACAGTGGTTACAGTTTGTCTTGTTACAGACATATTTCAAGTATTTTACAGTGGGTTCCCCGTTCATCACCAGCCATCACATTGTAGCATCTGGGGTACAGTAGTCCCTCCGCTCTAGTTGCCATTTAAACCTTTGCCATAATGAACGCTGCCGTGATGCCTGCGGTGTCCCCCAGGCTGCCTGCTTGCCTGCAGGACCCTTCCTAGTGCATCAGACACGCTCCCAGTGTTCCCAGCACGGAGTGGTGGTGGGAGCAGTGGTAAAGATTGCTGGTGAGGACAGGATCATGAAGGTGTTAATGGTGGCATCATAACGAGTGTGAGGGACTTATGTATGGATTTCTTAATGCTGCTTTTCTGGAAAAATCTGACATAGTGATGTCTCTTTCCACAGAGCGTTTACATCACACTATGTCATATTAGAAGAAGTGTACGATATAAATGCTGCTTGGTTCAATAGGTTAGCTTTTCAGTTCTCCAGAATTTAAATAATTCTCTAGTAAATCCCATTTGTTATTTAGAGTAATTTCTATTGAATCCGATTGGTTACACCCCTATTATCTTCTCCAAGTTCCACTGCTCATGGTGAGTCAGCATGGTCTAAAAGGCTGAGTGTGAAGAGCCAGAAATGAGACATTTTTCCAGTAGGAAAAGTACATAAGCAGGATGTCCTTTCCAGATGCTGAGTTAGGGAATTTCATTTGCTTAGCTAAATTCCCCTTGCAGTTTCTGGTAGGTGCAAAATTTTTCTTTATGTTCTGTCATAAACTCCTCTTCTGTTGTGCACTGCTGAATACTTACCTCCAGCTCCAGGTTGCATTTCAATGGTAAGCAGATTCATATTTGCTTCTGTTTCTTTATGTTTGTAAATGCTTTGGAGTCCTTCTCCATAAAAGGTGCTGCATAAAGTGTAAACTATATTTTAGTATTATGAGCACCATCACTTGCAGGGGAAATCCTAAATATATTTCACTTTCATTGTAGTCTATCAAATTAATGTAATGATGAACATTAAGGCTTTTTATAAATCAGCTGAAGGATGCAAATTTTTTTTTCTCCAAATCATATAGAATTTAATAAAGCCAAATGCAGAGATAGTCCACAAAGCTCCATCTTAGTCCCTCTAAGACGTCTCTCTAAGAGTTTTGTTGCCTTGTTCTTTTTCTTACAAAAGTACTAAAAGACAGGCAACAGTAGTAGGTTTACAGTGTGGCCAGGTAGATGGCAGAAAAAGTCACCCCTGGAATTCTCCAGTACAGTCCTCAAGGGTGAAGAGGTGGGGTTGGAGTTTTGTTTGTTGGGTTTTTTTTGTAAATTGGGTATATTCAATTCTATATGATTTGGAGAAAAAAACCTTATCACCCATGGCTGGCTCATCACTCAGGCCAGCTGAGGATGCAGGAGCGCGTGTTTGCGCTCTACCGATTTTCCTATTCTGCCAAATCTGTAAGCAAGCAGGAGTGACTCTCTAGTAAGAGATTGTTAGAGATTGTACAGATCTTAGAGATGGTGGAGATTATGTTCAAGGTAGCGAATGGCCCCAGAGTGTTTGAGAGAGCAACATAACGGCTATGCTGTCCACCTAAAGCTCAACTCTACATTGTTTGCTTGGGCGACATTTTTTACAGCTGAACTTGATGCAAGTAAGGGATAGGGTTGGTTTATGACAGTAAGGGGCCGAAGAAAGCTTGAAGAGCTGTGCTGGACAACATGAAGAAGGCTGCTAGGACTCAGGATGAATGCAAAATGTGTATTCTGAATAAAACAGGCCAGGCGCTGTTCTCCAGTCCCAGAGCCACATAGAATGGCATAGCTTGCATCTGCACACCTGGGCTCTCTCTGCTCTCTTGTCTATCCAGGACAGCATGACTGTACCCAGGAATGGCCTCTGGCTCATGATGCCACTTCAGCTGCTCTGGGGAACACTCACTGGCATTGCCCTCATGCTGGAGAGCAACAAAACGGTATGGACAGGAGTGGGTAGTGCTTGAGCCAACACCCTGGCTCTGATTTAATTGCCAGCACAGACACAGGTGAAGTGGTACTGTGGAGACCTCCTTGGTCTCTGCACAGTGGCAATGGATGGTTTAGATCAGCGAAACTAATGGTATCTGTGGGTAAGACGGTCAGAGTTCTTGGTAATGGGGTAGACTACAGAAGCAGCAAACCTCTGGCAAGACTTGAGGGAAAAGTGATAATGGCATCATGGTGGCCTGCTGCTTTTATCCCTCCTGGCCAGAAGCAGTAAAACAGCAGCTGCCCAGCTGTGCAGCAGGTCTACACAGGTTGTGTGCTACACAACTGCTTGTCATCCTTGAAATCTGTCAGCTTTTTCATATGCTGGTGAGATCATCCACCCTATACTTGCCTGTTCCCTGATATCGGCCCCTCCAGTACAGGAAAGACAGCATCAAACTGGAGCAAGTTCAGCGGAGGCCACCAGGATAGTTGGGGTGAGAGCACTTGCCCTGTGAGGAGAGGTTGTGGGACAAGTGCTTGTTCAGCCTGGAGATGAGACAGCTTCAGGGGCACCTAACAGCAGCCCTCCAGTACCTATGGGGAAGTCATCAAGAAGATGGAGCTGGTCCCTTTATAATGGTGCATGGTGAGAAGACAAGAGACAACAAGCACAAGTTGAAAGTGTGACATCTTCACACTGATATAAGGAGAAAAATTTTCCCAGGAACACCATGAGGCAGTGCCACAGGCTGCCCAGGGAGGTTGTGCAGTCACCATCCTTGGAGCTTTTCAAGACCCAACCAGAGAAATCCCCAAGCACCTGATCTGAGCTCGTGGCTGAGCCTGGTTGAAGAAGAAGTTTGGACTAGAGACCTGCTGAGGTCCCTTCTGACCTGAATTATCCTGTGATCCTATAGAAAACTTCTTCCTGGCAGAAGCAGTAATACAAATGCAGCAATAATTACAGCTAAACAGACTGCCACATCATGCTTACAAAAAACATTTTCCAGGATCGGGAAGGTTTCAGAATAATTTTCTTTCTAAAACCCCTTTTTGTGACTTGTCTAAACTTTCTAAAAAGAAAAAAGTTCTTCTACGGGATGAAATGGAAACTGTTAGGAAATTGGCTTGCATAGAAAGAGGGGGCAGTTAGAAGAAAAACAAGCATCGGGTGCTCAGCAGGTACTAATTGGGTGGTTAGTTGTGAAGAAACTGCTTCCCCCAGGTACTGGGATAAGGCAGCACAGAAATGACTTGAAATATGGATGTGACCCAATACCTCCCTTTTAATTCAATCTTTTTCCAGCCCATCGCTGGAATTTACACAACGTTTTATTGACTATGATATCAGAAGCTATCAATTTGCTGCAGCCTCATAAAAATAAAATAGTGATACAGAAGAGAAACTGCTGTGTCAGACACACTTCAGCTATTCCCAGCTTTCCTCGACCCCTTCGTCTACCCTCTCATCATAAACATCACTATTCCATTTGCCTCTTGCTTCTCCTAACCATTAAAACAGGGAAACAAAAACATAGCCCAGAAGCTGTTAACACAACACCCAGAAATGTGTCAAATATTCAATGTCTGAAATATTTGTTGGCATCAACTAGTAGGAAGGAACAAACAAGCAAGCAAACAGCATAAAACAAGGTGTGTCTGTGGGTAAGAGAGAGATAAAAGCAGGGCTATATATTTAAAATGGAGCAAGAGTGTTGTATCATACCATGATTGCTGTGGTAATTACCCATTTTAACGCATATTAGTGCAAACAGCTGTGCAAAATTCAAATAAATGGTGGAACATAAGTAATACTCTTTAATTAAAAAAATTACAAGGGTTTTTTTTTTTGAAGGAGTTAAATGTATTTTGCTCATCATGCTTGGTCCCTTATGACATGAATATCTCCCAAGGAACAGTAACAGGGGTGCACAGTAACCATTTAGCTCTTGGTTTAATTCCATATGTATTAAAAATACCTTGGTCTGCTGAATTCAATAGTATGTTTTGGAACAATACCTTTGTTTTGGCCCTGAAAATCATAGACCTTCTGCAATACTGATGCTGTTTACCATATTTTATGCAGGGCCACATGTCAAAGACAGAGCATTTAACAAAAAAATAAAATAGCTTGGGTTTGGAGGAGTTCTAATGTTTCTGTTGTGACCGTGCAAAATGGCTCTGGTAAAATATATTTAATAGCAGGAGATGCAGATATTTAGACCAAAACTATGGCCCTGGGTGACTGGAATCCATGAGGAACCACAACTTATTGTTTTCCATAAAGAGACAACAATGTTTAGGACAAAACATAAGATGAGAAGGTGTATTTTAGGGTCTGTGCCTAATAACAACTCGAGGGGAAGCTCCAGAGCGTGGAGCCCCTGTTAACCTCATCGCTCAAACACTGGGCCTTGCAAACTTCCCCAGGAAGTTTCAAGTCCTTCAGTGCATGCATTTGCTGATGAGAATTGCTCCCTTAAGTATGTGCCCAAAGAGATAAACTTTATGCTGTATGCCAACTTTATGATGTGATAAAAGTTTGTGTTTGAGGTACCTTACTGATTATCTATTAGGTGGAAGAAAAAGAATAAAACAACCAATTAAACAGTAGCTCTCGTATCTGTATCTTAGCTAACCTGATAACTGAAAAATGGCCCCCATTTTTCCTTCCCCACCCATTTCCATGTAGCATTTCAAGAACTCTGTCCAAGAATATCACTATATGAAAAAAAAATAATCTCAAAATTATTAAAATCTCTGTGGGAATTCATGATTAATTTTAAGGCCTGGCAGATTAAAATACATTATTATATACACTCTAGTGCGTCCTTTCAGATATTTTCAGAATCTGATTTTGCTCTCTTGATACACACCAATGATTCTACATGTATCTAGTAGATTGCAAGGAATAGATTAGCATTAAAGAGGCAGTATTGTGTTGTTAGGTTGTTATGTGTAACTTGTGCTCATACATTAAGAAAAATGTAGCTGGCATTCCCTTGGACATGACCAGACCCCTTAAAAAAAGGAGAGAATTATTAATAGTTGGTTGTAATGCATTTGTAGAGCACTTCTGAAATTTTGACCTTTAGTACATTAACTGGCTGTTTTTATCCAGCTCCCAGGCAGAGTAAGATCTACAGTAGCCTGCTTAGGAAATGGAAATAATGGGCTTATTAGTGGGACTTGTTAAACCTTCAATTCCTGAACATTCTGTCTTTAGCTCTGGACCTAGCTTTTCGCTCTAAACAGCAAAATCAACAGCACTCCATGTCAAAAAGACAGAAAAAATGTGTTTTATTTGGGACAGACTGACCAAATTCATCATTACTGCAAAGTCATTCATTCACAGTTTAGCTTTATAAATGTTAAGGTTCTGGCTTCAGCCCCAGCAGCTGAGTCCTGTTGTGTTTCTGACTAGAAGACTGAGGACCCACCTAGTATCAGTTTTCCACCATTCAGAAACATCTTTGTCCTCTATCCTGACAAGGCAAGTAGACAGAGCTCCTTAAGTCTTTTTTATTAAGGCATGTTTTCTCATGTAATTCTAATCTTTGACACTCTTTCATGTTCCACCTGCACCTTGGTATTAACCTGTCTGAATTGTAGGCACACAAACAGGACAAAGGACTTTGATGGCATTATGACTGACATAACCAAACCCCTCTGTCATTGCATAGTCTCCTGTTTACATGCTCAGAGACCTCACTGGGTACAGGACTAAACTGGAGTACATGCTCAGTTGGCCAGTCATCATGATTCCCATCCTTTTCACTGCCACTGTTATAAAGATGTCCCCTCTCTTTCAAGTATTTTTCCCCAGATACTGCACATGCAGCTGTACAGAAATTATATTGTTTGTTTGTGCCCATTGTCCTAGCAATCAGACCTTCCTGCAGCAGAGATCTCTCCAGTTCATTATTTAACATGTCCCCAAATGTCATGTCATCTGCAAACTTTATCGTAATGATTTTATGTTTTCTTCCATGTCACTGGTAATGTTAAATGATATACAGCCAAGAACCAATCCCTGCAGAACCCCACTAGCAACAAACACAGTCAGTGGTGATTGGTGCTTATAATTACATTTTGAGACATATCATTGAACCAGTTTTAATGCATTTAACATGTGCCACATTGGTTTTGTATTGCTGTAGTGTGTTAATCAAAATAGTTTGGAGTATCAGGTCAAATACTTTAAAAAAATTGAAGTTTACTACATCAAAATAATTATCAACTAAATTAACATTCTTATAAAAAACATTAGAAAATTAGTTTTACAAGAACTGTTTTCTATAAAACCATGTTAATTATCACCAATTGCACTACATTTTCTATTCATCAAATCCTCTGCCAATGATCCTATTTCAAAACTCTGGACTGACATCTGACTAAGAGGCCTGGAGCTAATGGGATCGTAGTATTTACTCTTTTTTAAACACCGGCACAATACTGCCTTTCTGTTCCTCCTCTGCAACATCTGGATTGTTTAAAAAAATACAGAATATCAATGTTAACCATCTAAAGACGTCTTTGGCAAGCTCTAAATAAAACATCTGATGATTTTAAACATCTAACCTTAGTAATGGCTGCCTACCATCAGCCTTACATACTATTGGGAATGCTGGGAAATAGTTCAGCAGCAGTTTCATATTGTATGAATACAGATCTACCTTTTTCCCCAAACGAAAAAGAAAGAGATTTCTTGAATGCTTCCACCCTTTTATATTATAAATGTTTATTCTAACTTTTCCATCTTCTTCTTGAAAAACATCCTTCAGTTTGGACCCTTTTTATTCTTCAAAGTGCAAAAAGATCCTTCTTTTATTTTTATTTTAACTCCTCTATCTGTAAATTTCCTCTTCATGTCCACTAGCTTTATTATTCAGTTCTCTGTATTTCCCTGCTTTTAATGTATGTTCATTGCTATTAGCATCTCTTTTTTTTAACTTTTTCTTTTTGTTTTGGTATTTATATTTGTTTACATTTCCATGCTTTCTTAGGTCATACAGCCTTTCTTCTGGACTTATGTGAATTTGGTGAGGTAACTATTTCTCAAACAGTTTACAGTTATTCACATTTTTCTGCTTAAATTACGTGGCTCAGATATTTTAGGCTGTGTAAAATACACCTTTTCTAAAGCACCAGATAGATGTACTGGGGGTTCGAGCTGCGTTCTGTTTTCAAATAACAGCCAATTTACAATTCTGAGCAGTTGTCAGATTTTATTTCAGACATAAATTTCTCTTCTTCTGTTAGATGAGTTTCAGTATAACTTTCACTATGTTGGATACAACTGGTGTGAGTTTTTTATTTTTTTGGAAGTTATGAAGTTGTCATCCATGCTTTTAAAAAATTCCAAGGACATTTTAGTTCTGCCAGCCCGATACTTCCTGCACATGTCAATCAGATTGAAGTCTGTTCCTCTAATATAGCTTTTTTCCCCCTACATCTTATATATAGAAAGATATTTAGAGAGCTGGCCATCCTGTTCCCTTCTGTGATTTGGGAGCCCAGAGTAGTTGTCAGTTGTCACTTCAGCTTGTTCCTTATCTGCTATACCTTTGATCATAAGTATTTGAGATCATTTCCTTTAGAGCTGCCAATGACTCAGAGGTAAGTACTGGTGTAGTTGATGCAGAGTGCTTTTCTTTCTATTCCTTTGAGTGCTTTTCTTTCTATTCCTCTGGTTCTTCCTAAAAAAAAAAAAAAAATCTTAGCATACCAGGCATGAAGTTCTTTCTATTTCATAATAACCACTAGGTCAAATAAAAGAGCTATTTGGTAAGAGAACTGGGATTTAAAATCATGGGTTCTGTTGCTATTGATTCACAGAAACATTTTCTACATAGCTTTACTTATAGACTCAGGACTTTCCCAAACCAGGGTGACTGTCCAACATGTGCTTTGGTCTCATTGCACAAAGACACAAGTAATAGCAAAGCGCAAGACAATGCAGAATCAGGCTAAAGTGAGGGTAAATTACACACTGTTATTTTCAAAGGTGGCTCCCTCTCTGAGTGCCTCAGTCCCTGGTATCTGAGCAGCATGAGGGTATCTGCACTGTCAGAGGCACTGTACATCCCATTCCCACTGTAACTTACTAAGATCTCCGAAATGCAAACTTTTGGGCTGGACTTCATTCCCTCGTCTCTCAACCTTAGGTGTTCTCAAGGTGGAAGTCAAACATGGCCATGTGAACTCCACCTCCAATCCCTACTCATGAACTGAAACTAGAGACTGTTTTTACTAGTGTGGCTGTTTTCCTCCCAACGCTTCAATGCACCTGCTTCTATGAAACAGAAATGGCAATAATAGTGGTTGTGGAGCTATAATACTGTAAGGACCCTGACATCCGAAGGGACGAGTACTGTAGAAGCATGATTATGGGACGTGCTCCTGCAGCTTCAGTGATACCCTCTGAAAAATGTATAATATCGCCTGCTGTGAAGGTCAGGAGTGCTGATGACACTTAGCATCTTGCAGGAACTGACCTATTGTCACCCATTAAATTTTTTTTTTTGCTTTCCATTACCTTGGTGATAAGTTATGTCTCCTAGTGCAGCTCTGAAGAAAATCTCTCCCTCCTCTGCCTTTCTAATTGCCTGAACCTTGGAGTTCAGCCGAGCAGCCCCAGCGCTTTGGACGATCCCTACAGCTAAGCAGATGATAGAAGGGGCAGGGCAGCTTTATATCCTGTCACCCTCCCATAATGACCAGGTTGACTGCATGGGCAAAAGGAGGGAAATAACCTACATCTCTTCAATCAGAGAAATAATGTATGTATCTCTAAATAAGGGTTGGAGAAGCTACTCTGCAAAGCATCAGACCTTGCGCTAGAACAAATTTGTGACACTGACTCGCTACCCAGATCTGAGACTTTCATCCTTACTACAGTTGTTAAATGAAAGACAGAACAGCAGGTTGATGGGCTGATGCGGTATCCTGCGCCACAGGGTTCATCTCCTCACCAGCAATCACAGGAGAACTAGAGAGCCAGGAAAAACAACAAAATGGTAGGGCAGTGATACAAGGTTAGTCTAGACACAGGAAAGAAAACAGAATAAAATCAACAAACAGATGTAGTGGTCACTTCTTGAGATGTGTCTGAAGGTTCGCTTTTGAGCTATACTGCAAATTAACTGAAAAGCTCTTTTCTTTCTTTTTATTTTCTTGGTTATGTGGGTCAGAGACTGAAGAAATGTATGCAAGAAAGTAAGAGGGAAAACAATGTAATCAGTCATGAAATGGAAATGAAGATTTATAAGAGAATCACATGAGAATCTGCCAATAATGCTTACAATCACTTTGATTTATAAAAAAATAATTCTGCCATAGGTGTATATTTTATTGCCCTTGAAATATTTTGAAGAATTTTTTTTCTTTTTTATTAAAAATACCCTGCAAGAACTCAAACATTTGCAGTCTGGATTCTTTCCTCCACAATAAAAATGGCTGAGATTTTTTTCTGTGTAGAAACATACTGCACCATCTGTCTGGTACATCTCCAGGACTCTCTCCACTTCAGACAGATCTCCTCTTCCTGCCAAATATGTGAGACCTTATCTTCTCCACCAACCTGTCCATGCCTGGGTGGGAGGTACCATTATTTTGTGCTGCTGCTTTGCACCAAAATTGAACCTCAGTTTCATCTGCCAGGTGGGAAGAATGAAGTTTAAATATACAGCATCTGCAGTGACTCAATAGGTGCATTTAGTGCTTAGCAGCTTAAATATCTCCACAAGGAGTTTCATCCTGGGTATTTATCTGTCAGTGACCCAAATGGACTAGAGAGGAGGGATTTGGGCATGGAGGGGGTCAGGGTGTGGAAGTTATAGTACTCGTGTCAGGAGGTGATCAGAAAACTGATGCTGTGCACTTTCCTGCTCCTCAGTGAACTGATTCACTTTGAATGGTTCATTTATTTATGTGACCATCTAGGGGGAAAAAGTCTTTAATTGCAGGCTCCATAATGTGTTCTTCACATTAAATTCCAAAGTGCTGATTTCAGTTGATTCTGTTTAGAGGTCCATATAGTTTCGTTGGTGAGCTGTGCTCATTCTTTAACTCTCTTGGTTTTGGTGACATTATATTCTTTATAACAACATAAATCACCTTTGGAAGGCAGCTAAATATTATTAACCCCTTTGTACAGAGTAAAAAGAAGATATAACACTAAAAAAAGTAAAGTAAATTTGCCCCAGTACGATCTATGTAGGGATAAAGTATAACTAAATATAGGAATGAGAAGTGAATTCTGTATTTTGGAGTAGAGATCACCTTCTTAAGCAGTAGTGTTCATGAGGAAGATCCATATTTTGGCAAAGGTCTTCTTCTCTT
Source organism: Theristicus caerulescens (assembly GCA_020745775.1). NCBI lineage: Eukaryota > Metazoa > Chordata > Aves > Pelecaniformes > Threskiornithidae > Theristicus > Theristicus caerulescens. Next base: position 120,607,435 of record CM036558.1, on the reverse strand, counting down.
TCCTGAGCCAAACTTGGACACAGCATGCAAGACTTGTTTCTCAGAGGTGATCTGTGATTAGTTGCTCTGAAATTCCTCCCATAAGAGCTTGAATATCCAGGAACTGTGCAGTGCTGTTTCCTCTTCCCACCCTTCAGCAAGTTGTTTTTCTGGCCCCCAAAGACATTATCTTTCCATGTCTTTCCACTGCTCATGTAGCTGTTCTTACAATAACCAGGAACAACTGTGCAAAAAGGCCATCTAAATACTTACTGTCTTTTGCTGCAGCCAGAGATCAGTCTCCAGAGTGCAGAGAGACCTCCATGAGGACTAAAAAGCAAAGACCAGTCTTGGAAGGTCAGCTTTTCCCAACGTTAGAGATTAGTTCTTCAGGAAACAAAGACCTGCCAAGGATTGTTCTGGCACAAGGGTGTTTATTAATGACCAAACTTGCTCACATCTCTTTTCCAGAAACCCAAATATTGTATATGACACGTGACCCATCTTCTAGGTTGTGAACTACACTTAACCCTCTTTCAGAGGTTCTAAACTCAAGGGTGACAGAAAAAAACAGTAAGGTGATCTTGCCGTGCAGCTCAAGATTTTAAAAGGGTAATAACTGTACTTTTTAGATAGTCAGAAGTTAGTGAACCATTGAAAGTGACCCAGTTCATTGAGCGGAGCTGAACAGATGGAATTCCAGCCTCGCCATGCTTGGGTGACTCTCCGAACAATAAAAAATCTTCCTTCAAAGCCGTCTCCACCAAGCTTCCTGCCTCACGCATGTAACATTTGGGGATGTTCTGGTCACTTCCCAGTTCAGCTCACCACGTTTTGGGGTATAGTAGGTGACAGACTCTTAGCATTGGGCTATTGCTTGGGGTTTTTCACTAGGGCTTTTAAAACTTCTGCTGTTTTGTTTCAGACTTTAAAAAAAAAAAAGAATCCTATAGTATGGTCTGTCTTTGCTGGAAAATGTCTCATCAGACTCTAGCCCCTGAAATGCAATGGCTATTTTTCCTTTTTTCATTTGACTTGCCTACCACCGAATGCTGACACAACATATTCACTACATTTTTGTGATTTACAGCAAGCCCCATGCTCAGCAACTCGGAGGAACATGGTGGCCCCGTGACTGCCGGACAGAAACCACCAGCACCACCTGTGAGCTGGCTGCTACAGCAGGGAGATGAGAGCAAAGATAAAGTAATTACAGGGAAAGTAAGAATAAATATAGTCAGAAAGCTGCCATCACTTCCTATGGGACAAGAGCAGAGAAAGATGATGGATGGAAGGCTTTGGGTAAGGTATCAATTTGCTAAATCAGAGCTAAGCGTGGCAGAGACCTCCTCTTGGAGCCATAGTATTGCAAGTTCTCCTAAGAGCAAACTGTCCAGGGCTCTGATGCTCATGGACTGACAACAAGAAGCAAGCTTGGGTGAGGCAGGCTTCAAGCTAAGTGCAGGAAGGTGTGCACAGAAATACTGTAGGGCTTTAATTTTCCCGCATGCCTGAATACCTTGGAAAACTGGCTCTATTTTAGATTCATTTTGAAGTACCTGTAGCAAACTCTACACTTCTCTTGGTTAGAAAAGTTTTAGGATCTCAGTGTTTGTTTCTTTTATAGTAAACTGGGAGTTTATTGATTAGATATGGCTTGGGAAAAGACAGACCTGTACTAGTACATCAATTGGTGACTAGCATGCCGAAGCCATGCAACCTGGAGTGTGTTGGATCAGATAGCTATGGCACAGATAGGGAAATACTCATCCACTGTCTAAGGCAAAGGCGTCGTCTGAAATAGTGAGGTGATTAAAAGCCAAAAAAAGGAGCATGGTCTGGGCAGGTGCAGAGGAAGGCTGGGAGGCTGATCAGGGGAATGAAGATCCTTTTGTATGTGAGACCAGAAGGTATTCATTTGTGTAAAAAACAAAGGCTCTGAAGAGATATTTTCCCTCTGGCTGTGTGCATCCACAAGGCAAGAAAAAAGATAAACATGGAGACGAAGAAGAGCTGTTTAATCTAAAGGACAGTGGAGGCAGAAGTACACATGGGTATAGGCTGGTTAGGAGGGTTTCTAGCCAACTAGAAAGTGGCTCTGAACCACTGAAGAAAGCTCACTGCCTTCCTGCTAAACTGGGGCAAGCAAGATCAAGTAGAGCTCAGTGGGTATATCTGGCATGACTTCATACAAGGAGAGGCTCCCTGACCCAGGAGACCTTCCACTCCAGTCCTCGAATAAAGGTGCCCATACCTGTAGCAAGTACTTGGTATTTCTCCTAATGGAGACATGTAAAAAAAGAGACAAAATCTTCGCTCTTTTCGAGGTTGGTGTGATGGCCCACTGGAGAGGCAATGCAGACCAGGTTTTGTCACCCACCTTTGCTATAGCCGTTCAGCAGCTGAAGGGCTGTTACTCAAATGCTTTTCACCTGCACTTTGTTCACTGACTTTTCTTTAAGAACAGGTCCCTGAAGTCTGTCTATGTGGTAATGGGAGACAGTAGAGGTATCTGTAATCTAATTAACCCCAGTACCAGTAACAGTTGCTAATAACTTTAACTAGGTCCTTGGCATGTGGGCAAGTTCCTATCTTTCTGGAAAGGTTTTAATCAACTTGTACAAGTCTTTCCTTCTCCTGTTCCACTTCACATGTACAACAGTTAGGTTACAGATAGCTCTGCTGCATGCAAATGGCTGCAGCCACATCTGTAACAGCACTCTTCATCACACAGCCTTGGTCAGCAGCCCCTCCTCGGACAGCCACCCAGTGCTGAGTCATGAGCACATCTGATCTTTTTGGGGGAGCTGGCAGAGATACCTGCTGTATTACCTCCTGGCTGAACCAAGATGGGAAATTAAATGCAATGAACTTATTGATCATCAGAAATAGTAACTCACAGGAGAGGAGTTCTCCTCTGGTAGCTGTCAGCACAGACTATAAAACACTGGAGGATGTTCCAGTGGCTGAGTGAGGTTTATATCCATCCCCTGAACTCACCAAGTACTCCTGTTTGGGGTACTCTGGGATTTATAAATGCTAGGTGAGCCACACCGTAGCCCTGTGGTAGGCAAGGATCATACAGGTTTGTTAGCACACCCTGCTCTGTGGCAAAGCTGAGGGTAACGTGGCCAGACGGGATGCTGGGGTAGCCTGACTACTGCCTCACAGCCCCATTTTCTGTCCTGTCTGAACTGGGACACTTGACAACAGGCTATCCTGGCTACGCTGCTCCACACAGCCCCTGAACCTTGCAGCAGGCACCCTGCAGTCCAGGGGGCAGCCATCATCTGCCCACCACCATTGGCACAGCTGGGGTTCAACTCATCATCTCATAACCCTTTGGATGTGCTCTCCTTGCAGGACAGAGGGCAGGGGAGGCATTGTCGACTGCCCCTGTCCAGAGAGCCTTCCCCCCGTGGTAGGCTGCAAATTCTCTTCTGGAGGCAAATAATCTTTGCTAAGCCTCTGCTCCAACCACAGTGGCATCCATTTAACCAATAGAGAGATGCAAAAAGCAATCATCTTGTTTGATCCAGCAGGAAGCTGGACAAGGAGAAACTATCCCCAGTATATTAATGCCTGGCATGAGCCTAGTAAGTGTTATAATTAGGTGGCATTAATTAGTGCTGGAAAAGACTGGCATGTTTTATACCAAGCTTTTGGTTAAAAGATAGGAGCAGAATACTTTTCTTGAAAAAATTCCATGTATATTTTCTTGTTTTACTAGTAGGGATTTTTAATCAGTTGAATGAACTTGTATGTACTAGTTAACTTTGCTGGAGTTTAGTGGTTGTATTTAAAGCAGATTTTATCCTAGAATGATATTAATTTGATAGGATCCCTGATCTGTAAAACCATTGGTTATCTTGGTCTCTCCTGATAAGAAAAAAAAAGTGCCGAGGGTTTCCAGTTGGTGAGCACATTTGGGCAGAATCTTTCACACGTCACAAATTGCAGATGGGAGGCAGTGATCTCGAACATGCAGTCACATTGCGTGACCATCTGACACCTTCCATTTAGAAAAATAATACTTTCCTCACAGCATACGCTCCCTGCTGCAACCAGCACCAAAAATTATGCCTGGGAGAGCTGTTCCTCCTAGACTAAGGTCTTAAATATTTCTTAGGCTGCTTTTAAAAGATTCATGCAGCAGCACTACCTCACTCACATCCTGCTAAACCAGAGAAAATACTGAAATTCTTCCCCAGACAGTGTTAATCACAAAATAGCTGAAAAGAACAAAAGGGGGAAAAAGACAGCAGGAAAATTATATACTCACACTAGCGAGGTGAACAATGGAAGGCTCTTGTTGTATGTATAATTCAAACATGCCCATGTAAAACACCACATGGAGTTATTTCCTATCACTATCAGTTTCTCAGCTGCATAAAATCCCACAACTGTGGGGAAGTTCAGCTTTCAAGTGCCCTGGTTTTGTGCATAATTCCTTTTGACAATGTGGTGTACTGACGCTCATTCATTTGAAATAGCAATGACCATTTCAGGGTGTCCTTTGCTATATATTGAGGTGTCAGTAGTGATAAAAAAAAATCTTTACTGTTTAAGGACAAAGCCATGTGAATTTAAAGGCTGACATCTCGCACTAGCCTATTGTGTCCTCTTTGTTACTATGTCCCAGTAAATACCAAGAATAAAAACTAACCAACACTCATTCGTTCTACCCAAATTACAAGATTGACTAGGAACACATTTTTAACCCATGATATTATCAGCAGTAGGGTGGTGTGACCTGAAACAGGAGACAGCTCCTGCTGTCCTACCTGACCTTACCAAGTGTAGCTATCTTAAAGAGTGGGCCATGTTTTCCCATTCGTCTGCTGAGCAGATGTGCCCCAGCAGCCACATCAGCCAAGCACTTAATTTCTGCAGAGTGCCTTCCTGCCCACATCACACTGTCACCAGTTCAGGTCTGCCATCCCGTATCTCTGTTCAATCTCTGTGTGCCCGAGTGCCATTGATATCCATGAAAAAGAGGTGCCCCTGTAGCTGTTAAAATGTGGGTGTCTTCCTAGAGAGCAGGGCACTGATTGGTTGGTATACCAGTGAAATTTAGCAAATTGATGGCAGGGCAATCATGTCTTCCCGCTTTATGCAGGGATATGCCCCTCTGGCTGCCATGAGTGTGACATGAGCTGTGGCACTGCCCTGCAAGTCTCTCACACCCACCCCGGAGGGCTAAGTCAGGCCCCAGGGCATGTCTCCTCCCAGCACCCTAGCAGGGACTCCCCCAGCCTCCAGGAGTTTTAATGACGGTTTTGTCTTGCTGCAGATTTCTGGCCATCAGGGCTGGCCTGAGCCCACCAAGCAGTGTTACAAACACCCATCGTGCAGAAATAGCAATTAGTGTTTGCCACCATGGGCCAAGTTTGAATTCATGGACCAGAGAAGAAAGGCTCTATCTTCTCTCCTGTCTTCCGGCACAGCCTTTCAATGCCCCGAGCCCTGAACCAGCTCTTTGAGAGATTAACTTCTCCAAGCTCCCTTCTTGTACTTTCCAGCCCAGGCCTCCATAGATCTCCTTCTTCCCTCAGCATCCTCTCCTGCGAGGTCCCCCTTGCTAAGCAGGTGTGATGCTGCAGCTGTGTGAAGACTTTGTGCTGCTTTCACAAGGCACATGTGAGGTCTGGGCATGGTGTTACCCCCTGCCTCACTCCTGGCTGAGGATGGTGAGCTCCCTCCCTGGCAAAGCAGTGTGTGCTGCACCTCTAGTGCTGAGGTTACATATGGTGTGTAGGTGGCATGTCTGCACCAGGACCAACAGGCTAGGGAAGTACTGTGCATTGAAGCTGGGAGGACAGGGAAGCACTGGTTCTTGACAGACAGCCAAGATCCAAGTGAGGGAGATATACAGCTGCTTAACTACTCCTCTAGCCCCTGCTGTGGATGTGCACACCACCGTGGCTGATGCCAGCATGTCTCTGTGCATCCTTACAGGTGGGTCTGGCTAGACAGAGGCCCCTTCCACCAACAGCCATGCTATATATGCTGCTGCTTCTTAGCCCCACAGTCCCTCTACCTACACGTTCACAGGACTGCCTCATCCAGCCTTCTCACAGAGCAGGGCTTGCAGTTTTAGGGTGTTACAGGACTGGTCCACTTCGGGCACCAAGACAGAATTTCTGTCCTTGGAGCCAAAAGTATCAGATCCTGATGTATCTCCCTCCTGGGACTATTTAAGCAGACTACAGACTTCAACGTTTTGTTTTAACAGTTTATAGGCACCTATTTAGATCACCACAGCCCATGACTGTTGCCTAGGGAGGATTACAGGCCTCACGTTTAGTTCCCAAAAGCAAAGATCAAGTGGTGGTCCTAATGCTCATCAGAGAAAAAAAAGACCTACTGACTTCCCAGAATGAGCCCTCCTTCTCCCTGGTGGTACCAGGGGGGAGCCTGAGGGGACTCAGAATGAGAGCCAAGTCCTCCCTGTGGCTCAGAACAGCCTATGTTATTTTGGGGCAGATGGTTGGATACCCAAAACCCAGACTTTTCCCCCTTGACTTCCACTTTTCTGATCTGTTAGCTTAAAAGTTGTGACCTGCTGCTTGCATCTCATCCTTGTGCCTGCCAGGAGTCATCGCCGTGTCTGGATCAGTAAGGCTGAGCCAACTGGTGAACTTGTCTCATTATCTCCTTGCCGAAAACTTACAAGCGTTACTTATTCTTGGATACTTGTAGTATTTATGCTTTTCCTACCCAGAAGATTAGCTCAGGCATAGCAGAGCTCAGAACACAAACCCATCTTTTGGCATTAACTTAGCCTGGGCTGGCTGTCATTTTACAGTAGTTGCACAAAAAGAGTAACTAGCAACAGCACTTACAAATCATAGATTATATTGTATTGGTTTAGCTCACATTGTTTGCTTTAAATTTATATTGTGCTTTAAATGCCAGCCATTAAAATTATTAGGGCAAGGTTTGCCCTCAGTTTACAGCCCCTCTCCCCAGCAGCTCATAAGAGAAGCTACTGCACAGTTGTCCTCATCTCTCTTTAGTTGAGCAGCAGAAGTCGGAGAGAGTGTCCAGAGAGTCATAACACAGCTTGGAGCTCTTTCTCTTCCAGATGAGATTTCCATTTGGAAATCCAGGTACAGAACTAGGCAAAGTGCATTAGAAAGCTGCATTTCATTTGATCCACCTATTCACTCCACCCTGACCCCCACCCTAAATCTGTGATGCCTGTCTGGGTGTAGTGATGCAAAAGGGAATAAGGGACTAAAAAGCCCCACCTTGCCTTTGGCAATAGGTTATTTTGAGTTGCCATCTAAGCCTAAGAAAGATCATTAATTTTTCTAGGGGAGTACTTTATTAATGTATTCTTTTTGACTGTTATTATCCTCTCTCATGTGTTGCTTTGCATTTTTCTAGTCTGTCCTCACATTTCCTGTAAAACATAGTTCTTAAATAGCTTCAGCCGTGCATACAGAACTTTCTGTGGATGTTCTTAATCTGTAGCAGAGAAACTAATGCAGCCGTAAGCACAGAGATGCCAGTGACACTTCTTCAGGGCCTTTAAACCGGTGAATATGACCTTATTTTGGCTTGTGACAAATCCCAGTGATGAAATGTCAGCAGTGTTTACACAGAAGTGTCCCTATCACAGACAGTGAAAAATTAACCCTTTCCAGCACTGCTGTCAGGACAGAACAGAGCTGTTGCGTTCTTCTGCGAGGATCGGGCTGGCGGAAAAGAAGGAAACAAGCATGGAAGTATTGCCAAACACCAACCTGGAGGGCAGAGACCCTGTGAAGCTGACCACACTGTGTGACAAACTGAACAAGATATGAGTTGCTTGAGAGTTGTCCTGGGCAGAGTTTTCCAGACACACCTGGTGAGGGCAACATCACAATTTGTCCAGAATGCCTCAATGGAAGTTTGAGCCAAAATCACAGTGATCTTCCAGGCTCAGCTTTGCCATCACATATAATATACCCAGGTCTCTCAGCTTCCATAGGATAGTTTAGGTGTGAGACAAAGCCGGACAAAGTTTCAGTGGGAAACTTGAAATATATTTTGCCACTTGACCCTCTGACTGCGTATTAACAGCATGCATGGTGGTCTAGGGACATAAAGGCAGATACAACCCATCTCAAGGAGCAGGCAGCGGAAAAGAAGCTAAAACAGGATCCTTCTGTTAAAGATCCTGACTTTGTTGACTATTAGGTCTACAGTGTACATTATATCACTACAATGACTGAAAAAGTCCATGAGAGAAGCAGAGGATCTGCAAGAGCAGGGAGTGGGTAGCCAGAGCTGAGTGAGCCGGCAGGCGGCAAGATGGGAGGAATACACAAGAAAAGCACTAACACTTCCCTCAGGAAGAATGTCAAAAAGGCCTAGGAGAAAATGGGACCTGAAGATCAAGTTGTAAGAGAGTCAGTGGAGGTGTCTAAGTGAGGAGCGCTGAAGGTGTCTCTGCAGGGGGAAAGCAGCAGGTGACAGGTACAATGGTGTCCTATGGGAGGTTAAGATAAAGAGGGATGCAGGAGAAGGAAAAAGCAAAATGTTTTGTGGAGACACAATGCAGATGAGAACTTTCTGTAATGGCAACAGCAGAAAAAGCATGAGGAAAGAAGAGAATTTTAGGAGCATCAGAGAGGGTGATAGAGTGGAACTGGTCTCCGGATGGGCCTGGGAGAGCAGAGAGAGGACACCCCAGGTCTGTACAATGGGGAAGCACAAGGAGATGGCAGCAGCCCAGCCACACTGACGAAAAACTCCTCTGTTGTCTCACGCCTCTTGCTGGAGATGGAGATGGAGCTCTGGCAATAGCTTCGCTGTGCTGGAAAATCACAGAGCCTCTCCCGCACTGCAGCAGGAGCAGTTTGTGAACTGTGTCACCCTGAGGTCAGGAGATAACGGGAGCAGTGGATGCCTTGCACAAAACAGGCAAACTTTGGGATGCAGAAAGCCTTGTGCAAACCTGACATTTTATTGTTGCTAACTAAAATAGCCGTAAAGCTGAATTGCAGGAATAGGCCAGCTTTGAGCTTATGTGGCAATACACATATAGGATTATAGGCTTTGTCGCTTTCTTTGTTTTCTTTCTTTTTAGGCTTGCTTTGGAGCAAAGAGGAGTGCTAGCTGTGCCCAGGAAGCTGTGGCGTTCCCTAGACTGGTAAGGGAGGAAAGTGTTAACGAGTTAAAAATCACTTAGTCAGAGCGATTATCCTAGCTCTTTCAGCAACTTTATTACAGCATCACCATCTTTCTTCTTCCAGGTGTGCTGAGCAATTCTAGTTCCTGTGAAAGTTTAAGGTAGGTACAGGCATTTAGCCGCTTTGAAAATTGTGCAATATCATACTGAGCCCTTAAATGCTGTATGGACACAACTGCCCTATGCCTCTTGACTCCAAAATGCAAGCTGTACTAAACATAACCACCAAGGCGGTTTAAATACGGCCTCTGTGTCCCAGCTCATGCTTTGGCAGAATGCAAGTACCTTTTACACGCAGACAAATATGACAAGGCATAAAGCTTCATACCTGATGCAAGACACACCAAAAAGCCAAAAAACAGTGAGAAGAAAGAGAAAAATAGCAACAGGAGGGCTGACAAAAAAATGGGTGAAAAAAACAGAATGAGTATATCGGAAAAAAAAATTCCCGTATAGGGATGGAGGTCAGGTACAGGTAAGGGGCAATCTGGTGCCAACAGGATCTTGTGGAAATGTCCTGTACACTTTCCTCTCCCCTGCAGCAGTGACTCCTCCAGCGAGCAGGGAGCAGGCGCTGCGGGGGCTGAAGGCCGCTGCAGGTGGGCAGGGCAGGAGTTCCAGGGCCAGCCGCAGAGCCCCCCTGTGCCTGCCCACTGCTGCGCCAGCAGCGCTTTCCAACTGGGGTTGGAGTCAGGAGATAATTCACTCTCACAGGTTCATTAAATTGTGTGGTCACATATCAAAAACATTCAGCAAATCCAGACAGTGTTCTTTGTGCTGTATGACGTCACGGGAAAAAAATAGATGAAAATGTGTTATATTGAGGACAGGAGGGGTCTGGATGTTCCCTTCCTGACACACTTGTCCTCTTTTAGGGCTTTGCTTTAGGTTTCAAATGCCCTTTATAGAGAGAGAAACCGCAGTCCTGTTCCTGAGGCTTTTGGGTATCCAGACTCCTCTCTCCTCGCTTTTTGGTCACTGGTTGTGCTCCTTGGAGGCCATTTCATCATGTTGTAAGGTAAGACAAGGCTGTGACCCAGATTCTGGTCTCTTGGGTGCTGTGGCTCAGCTGCATATACTAATGTTGCTTGGGGTTTCACTGTTTCCACCCTTCCTACTGTTCTTGTAAATGTGATTTCCCACTGCAACACATAAAGAGCAACAATACATGCTCCAAGGCATCGTCTCTCACCTCTTTGTCCTCAGCCATGAGAAAAAGTCCCTTTTAAAAGCACTTTTCTTGTATTCGTTTGGCTTCTGCTCTTTTTCATAGTATTCAATATTTTTGTTGCATTTTTTCAGGGATTCTTTCCCCAAGACCTTAAATAAACCACAGAACACTAAACAGAGCTGCAGTTGCTTCCCAGGACAATAAAAGCTAAGGGTCAAATGAAGAAGAAAACATCACTTCAAGGTAGGTCTATAAAATCTTGTGCATTTCAGGGGCAGCGCAGGATTCTGCGGTACGAACGTCTGACTAACAGCTGGTTGCCATGTCCTACAAACACTTTTCCTGCTGCAAGCACCTTGAAAGATGTTTTAAGGCCTGTGCTGGCTAGGGAGAGTCAACCCAACAGGCAGCACTGAAGGATTACAGGAATCCTGAGTGCAGAATAATTCCCAGAGGAGCCTTTTGTATTTCACGTGTCATAGTATTCTTCAGACTGTCATAGTGCTTTACACCAAATAACAGTATGTTATGTATGTGTCATATTCTACATTTTTCACCAGTTCCTTAGAGGGTCCTCTCTGTCCGTCTCCACTTGTTTACTCAAGGGCAAGCAACTGGAATTACATCTCCCTTGCGCTCATCAATAGAGAGAACAAATCATTGCCTGCACCTCTTTCTGGCTACCTACGGAGCAGGGAGAACAAGATGAGCCTAGTGCCAGGCATGGCATCAGAGGAGAATCCCCCCCCTTTAGAGTCATGGTCAACTTACTTATTGTCATGACAGACAATAATAATGCTAAAGGTGAAACAGACATTGTGATGACAACTTTGGTTCCTTAGAAAGGGATAAAGGATTTTAAAAGATTCTAAAATATTTTCCAAAGAAATCACTTTGCCCCTGACAGAAATGTGGCAAGTGGGGTGGCAGGACACCACAGCTGAGGAATTACAGCTCACCGCTTCATATGGCCATCTGATCCCATTTCAGCAAATCATCTTCTGTGCAAAGCTTGTGTCTATTTATTGTTTCTCAACAGCAGAAGAGAAGCTTCTGAATGTGTGCATCTGCCCCACACTAATATTTTTTAAAGGCTTTAAGGTTTCTCCCCGACGTCTTCTCTGTGTGAAGTCTCTTTCTTCAGACAACTCAAGAATATTTTGCAAATATTTTTATTGTAATTCCGGTGGCCACAGCATAGGGAGCATTCAGAAGGACATGGCTCGCTGGACTGGAGCGATGGGGAGGGTGGAATTCAGCCCCCTGCACGCTTCACCAGGCTGTGCCCTGCCAAGCTTTCTTTTGCCTTGCCTCCTTGGAGCTGCCCTGCACTTGCGAGTTAAAAGAAAACTGCAGCCACATTACAGAGGCCAGTAGCATGAAAGTACAGTGCGAGAAGCACTTGTCACCATGAATAAACAGTGAAATGCATTTTTTTAAAGTTGCTAATTCCACTTGGCATTTCTGAGCCCAGCATTGGAAACATCCATCTTGTTAAAAAGTGATGTCATTTGTGACACTAGTAGTATTAGAAGAGACTGCAAACGAGTTTTCAACCTGCTTTAATAATGATTTAACAACCAGGAGAATAATCAATATTTTAGGGATAAATTTTCCACTGTGCCTCTAGCAGACTCCATTTGTGCCCATACAGAACCGTGTCTACAGATCTGCAGGTGAAAATACCTGAGTGCACGTGTCAAAAATGTACATGTGAAATATTACACCTGCAACACTTAGTGCCCAACACAGGGTTTATATTCTGAACTGAATTAAAAATTCCTTTGTTTTCCCCCAGTCTCTGATAAAACCAATTCCACCTACCTCTCTAATGAATCTATAAAATAAATCCTTATACCTCTTTTCTCTTACATATTTTTGTGTTTAAAAACGACAAAAAAGCTGGGGAGTTTTTGATATAGCGCAATATCTAGCACAAGGCACCATAATGTCATTTACTGATAGAACTGAGTGACATTTGGATTTCACATCCTGGTCACAAAATGAGATTATGGCATTCTAAACTGCTTGAGCAACTGATGTGCAGATGCTTTTTAAAAAAGTGGATAATCCAAACTGATTGGTTTACAAAGGAAAAAAAAAAGGAAAGGAGCTCAGGTTTCTTCCTTTTTTAATGCTGATTCATTCCATGGCTATGCCACTGAAAGCAGAAGCCTTTGAAATGGTTTTGGGCTTTTGTTTGTTTGTTTTTGCTGAGTGAATTTTTCTTATGTAATCTCACTCCTACATAAGAAATATTCTTATAAGATTATTTAATCACAGGCAAAGTTCCTGAAAATGTCACAGGTATTTGGAATTTACATCCTCCCTCCTCAGGTGAAATAGGCTCATATTTTCTGAAGTGTAGCAATTAGATTATTTAGTGTCTTTAATTAGCCTTTTTTTTTTTTTTACTGAATAGATGCTCTGAATTTCCAAACCTGAATCACTCAAAATCACTACTCCCCTCAAAAATCTTGCTCTTGCAGCAAAATTCTATGTATTACCTCATTTCCCTAAGGGTCTTTTTAATATATCACCAGCTAGATGACTTCATTTTAGCCTCCAAAATACATTATTATTGATAGTAAGTCATTCTAATGCTAATAGTAGCATAATGAACTTTGGTTGCTTTATGAGAAGCTTAAAAAAATATTATATTAGATAATCTTTTAGATAATTAGAAAATAATTAGACAAAGTATATCCAAAGGGCCAATTTCTGAGGGCCTTGCTTCATGTATGTTCAATTCATTAAGTCACATTCCCACTTTGAAGTAAATGGGAGTCTCTTTAACTATAGAACTGTAGGATTTGACCCAAGACTGCGGACACCACAATATTGATGAATAATTTTGCCAGCTTTTTTCTCACAATTAAAATTCTTGTGGGTATTTGGCCAGCAAATGTCTTGTGGTGGTAATGTTTAAAATGATACATTTATGTCTAGCAAGAATAATAGCTACATTTTCATTTTAGAGCACGTGATAAATGCGCCTTTGGAAACTGATGCTTAGCTCACCTGGAGCTGAATTAGTGACTATTATTAGTGGCAAGGCAACTGGATTATACCATGCAGGAGCTACTCTGAACTTTAACTCAAAACTTGATGTTATATACAATAAAGTGTAAAAAGAACAAAATGACCTTTCACTTCTCTTTTTCTTCAGATCTTCTCAGTCTGGAGGTGGACCAGGTGTCATGAAACACAACCAGGGAAGCCAAAACCACACAGATGGGTTTATGATGGGGAGGCTGGGAGGGCAGCGAGGGGGTGGCGGAGCTGCCGGGGAGCTGCTGGAGTCCCCACCTTGGGATGCTGGGCAGAAAACTTGGTCCAGACCACAAGCTGCAGGTGGGCACTCCTGGACCAGGTGTGGTGGAAAGCTTCAGAAGTGATGGGAAAGAGATGTGCACTTGGGGAGGGCACTGTGCACCTCTTTGTCACTGCTTGGCAGTCAGCTTTGCGAGGAGGTTAGGTGGGAGGAGAAGGGGTCCCTTACCTGCAGGGCAGATGTTGGGTGGAGCAGCATTTCCTAGCAAGTGGCAGAAATGAATAGGGAGGTGGTGACCACCTGTGGACAGAAAACAGCACAAAACGGAGTCAGACTGCAAGTGACAAGTGAAAACTGGGAAACTCTGACACCGGGATTTTGCTTAAATGATGTGCTACAGTAAAAGCTAGCTCAGATGGGGGATCTGTGATGGATGTTGACAGTAGGAGTCCCAGAAAGGTAAATGTTTTTTTTTCCTCTAGTCTTTACTTTAAATTTATCTCAGATTTCATTTGAAACCAGAACAGTGTGGAAAGGAATATCCTTTTTCCGACTACCTTTCACTAATCCTCAGAAAACAGCAGCTATGACCCTGCTAGTCATTCAAGACATTATTGACTTGGAGGATTTGTGTGCCCATATACGTGTATGCATGTGTGTGAGCAGGCATGTGAGATGATAGTCTGTATTCCCATCCCTGGTACAAAGCACCAGCCTGATATTTCTAACCTGACAAATTTGGAAATCTGTGAAGAAGAGAAAATGTTTTCTTTTGTGTGGTGCAGAGAGACCCTTTGGGGAAGAGAAAGGTTTAGGCAGGATGTCATAGGTACGAAGACAAATGTTTCAGTCATCCTTCTGAGCCTGCTTCCAGTTATTTAAGTGAGTGTCTACTTGTACTCTTGCACAGAAAAGCCTTCAAAACTTGAAGCAGGCAGTGGCACTTGCTCCTGGCAGAGAGGCTGACGCAGCTGCTGGAAGGTGCAAGTGGCCATGGTCCATGGTGCAGGCTGAGCATGGTGTCAATTTGTCCTACCACCCAGCCAGGCTCAGCAGCCAAGCAGAGAGGCCCAGTCCATACTTGGATGGGAGATGACTTGGGAATCCTTGGTGTGCTGCAATGCTGAGGAAGCTCCAGCTTCCCACTGAATGGGGGAGCAATGCCAGGCGTAGGGTGTTGCCCTAGTGACTTATACAAGCCACGCACAAAAAGGGAATGAAAAATGAATCTTGGCTCTCCACACTGGGCTGGTGGGGCTGTCCAGGCAACCTAACACTGTGGTATGATGATCCAGTCAGCCAGCAATGGTTGAGTCTTATTTGTCCCCTGAAGAAAATCATAGAATCATAGAATGCTTTGGGATGGAAGGGACCTTTAAAGGTCAGCTAGTCCAACCCCCCTGCAATTCGCAGGGACATCTTCAACTAGATCAGGTTGCTCAGAGCCCCATCCAGCCTGGCCTTGAATGTTTCCAAGGATGGGGCATCTACCACCTCTCTGGGCAAACCATTCCAGTGTTTCACCACCCTCATTGTGAAAAATTTTTTCCTTGTGTTCAGTCTAAATCTACCCTCCTTTAGTTTAAAACCATTACCCCTGGTCCTGTCTCAGCAGGCCTTGCTAAAAAGACTATCTCCATCTTTCTTGTAGGCCCCCTTGAAGTATTGAAAGGCTGCAATAAGGTCTCCCCGCAGCCTTCTCTTCTCCAGGCTGAACAACCCCAGCTCTTTCAGCCTTTCCTCATAGCAGAGGTGTTCCACCCCTATGATCATTTTTGTGGCCCTGGAAGAAGTTATATTGAAGAGCCCTGGAAGAAGTTATATTGAAATGAATCTGACCAGAACATCTGCCGGAGCAGGTTTCCACTACAATATATTACTTCCTTGACTTGATATCTTCCTACAAAAAATGCCCCAGAGGTCTTCACTAGCTTTCCCACTTTATTTTCTGAACATGTGAACCCGCAGCCTCCCAAAGCTACCCATTGCCCATGTTCCTCAGTCTACTAAGCAAAATATCTGCAAATCACTTTGTTAAACCAGAAGGTCTAAAAAATTTCTTTTCTGTAAGAAACGAAACAGTCCAATCCCACACCCCAGCATGCACTGTGGTCTGGAACTTTTCATTTTTATTTGGAATAAGAAATATTTTGAATATGTAAGCATCCCTGCTTGACTCTGGTGCCCACTTGGAGGCAAATCAGGATATTTCAGATGTCACTATTCTTAATATTTCTATCACATATGTGTCCTAGAAAGGAGGATGTCACACAGATCTAGGGGTTCACTGAAGGGCAGACAACACTGCAGAGAGGAGACAGCCACGGGACTATACAAACATAGACCATTAGTTACAGGCTGCAAGGTTCGTGATGGGCTTTCTGTTGTCTGATTTTGTTGAAGGTGTGCTCGGCCTTTGAAAGCCTGAAAAGTACAGGAGCAAGGGGTGACAAATGGTTTAATGATTACAGGATGGTACGCCACATCACGTGGTCTTGGTCCTTGGCCTGACCCAACTCCTGACCTGTTACATGACTGTAAGCAAATTCTTTTACTGTTCCAGTCCAAATCCTTCAGTCTGCACCCAGGCAAAACAGTCACTGCAATAAAATATTGCCTTGCTGAATGTTTTATGGGTAACCACAATAACACTGTTTCCTTCCTCTTGCCCACAGCAAGATCTTCTGGTAACATAGTCCCCTGAAGGACAAGGATAAATGTGGCACAATTTGGCGACAGGCTGTGATCAAAATCAAATCTGAACACCAGTGTAGAGCAGTAGTGACCCACTTTCACTCTTTATTTCCTCCTCTCGTCTGTGGTTCTCAAAAATCACTTGCCTCTAGCATTGTCACTTCTTTAACTCCCAGCCTAGAAGATCTGCTGTGCCAGAGCACCCCATGACTCAGAAAGATCCAAAAAGCCTGAGCTTAGCAGCATGCTTACTGAACTGAGACAAATAAGATGAGCAGGTCAGTCTGACGAGCTAATCAGAACTCTCCTCTAGGAAAGATTATGCTTCCAGGACATACTCCACATATTGCAGAAAGTATGTGGAATAGAGCCAAGGCAGAGATACCAACTCCAGCATAACCCATGTTCCCTCGGTCTTGCACATCCTCAAGGACAGTCTGTCTTTTGACCTAACACTCAGAACCTTTATAAGTACAAAATCTCTTCCCTTCCTTCTCAGTGGCAGGATGTTTCTTATCCCATCACTTTCTCTGGTCCCAACACTGGGGATTCTGCAGCTACTGAAAAAATGTCTCCAAGTGCCCAAGACAGAGTAGGTACAAGACAGACCCTCTGATATTCCTCACATCTCCATGTGAGCCCTTAAGACCTGTATTTGTGACCCTAGTGAGCCTTGGAAGGTTACATAGCTATGGCAATAGGACTGAAGTTATTACTTCACTTCTCTGTCTCAAACAGGAAGAGCACATGCTGTGACAGAAGAGCTGTAGATGGTACCTATTGAGTCTACACAGCTTGATGAATGTCGCTTCAACTTCAATTCCAGTAATACTGCTGAGGCAAATATCCTCAAGTCTGAAACTCATCTTCCCTCTAATTTATTTTTTTTCTTAGACACCCTACAGAACGTTTCTTAGTCTTGAAAGCACAACAGAGGATCTCTGTTGAACAAGCAAATAAGCTGTTGATTTACATTCCTGTATTTTCTAATCTGAGCTCCTCTTACCTAGACAGCCATACCAACGCTTACTGTTTATCAGTAGTCTTGTTCAAATATAAAAATATAGCATATTGGCTAAATGGCACTCTGGGACTGACCCACCGTTTTGACCTAGTAGCAGTCATATCCATTCCATGCACAGTTTGGCCTTCCATGGCTATGGGAGAATGGCAGATAACTGATGAACAGCAGCCCCCCTCTGCCACGATGCATATTGATCCACATATGTCCGGCTAACACCCTTGTGAACCCCTTTGGAAAACAAAAATCACACAGCCCTTCTAAGAAGAGCCATTAAATGAGGTGCCAAGATTTTGTTTTGCTTTGCTTCCATTATGTTTTGCTTCGGAGAATTAGTGCTAAGTCTCTATTTCAGAATTTCAAAAATTGCTATTTTGCTTTGGGTCACGAGTGAAAAAGCCTTTTGTAGTTCCATTCTTCTTTATCATTTTTGCGTTGGACAGGAATAGTAAGCTTTTCAGATCGATACACACATGCTAAGGGAAGATCTGTAAGAAAAATAATGTTGTTCTTATCTGCAATATGCCTTTTTAATAAGACTCACCTACCACTGTTCTTCAGTTGTTGTAGCACCAAATTCACATGCAGGTCTAACACTGAAAATAAATAAGCAGTGTGTAGTATGGCAGATACTGGGGCAGATCGTCAGCTGGTGTAAATCAGCCTAGGTCCATTGACTTTAATGGAAACTTGCCAACTTACCCCAGCTGAGAATCTGATTATTGTTTTGCAAGTTCTTGCATTAAAGATAAGCATTCACATTCTGCTCTGTTACACTGGTGTAAGTGGGAGTAACTTCACTGAAGTCTCTGCAGTCTTGCTGGAGGTACCTTACCTGGAAAGCAGAATTCAGTTCAAAATCTTAATGACAGTTAAAGCAGTTTGTACCTCTACTACATTTCACCTCTTCCCTTTTCCTTAAAAAAAAAAAAAAAAAAAGGAAGGAATATCAGGCTGTCATGGAAATTCTCAACTAAATCTTTTTTATCTGACTCTCATTTCCAGGCTTTGTGCAAATAGTTTATTTGATTTGACACCTACTGCACAAAAGGTTGCCCCTTCTGTTCTATCAAGGCTGGTATCAAGAAAAGAGAGAAAAATTGCACAGCTGGTAATACAGAGAACCCAAAAATATACAAAGACGTACCAGAGGGAATAGTCATCAACATAAAGTGAACAAGCACCCAGACTATTGATTACATGCTGCTCACAGAACACTAGGCATTTCTGCCAACTTCTTTCCACTCTTACACTGAGCTGCAGACAGCATGTTGTACTTTGCATCATCAGTTTTGATGAATAATGCACTGATAAACACTGCAGCCAATATTCTGGAGGAGCTGAGAAGCCAGATGTCATCTGGACCTCCAATAGTTTTAACCCTGGGTCTCTGACAGACACTGAAATAAACACTAGACATGCACTGCAGAATGGGCGATGCCTAAATGCGAGGTTAGGTACAATATTAAGCTGGCAGGCATATGAAAAATGAACGGGCATTGTAATCCTTTCACGAACAACTTCCAGAGGTGCTGAAATGGTGAGAAAGCAGCACCCCAGCATGAGCTGCTCACTGGAAACACATGCCAGGCGCAGCATCCCTGTGTAAGCAGGGGCACCCAGACAAAAGAAACGCTGTTAGCTGTCTCGGCTCGGCCCTGCGAGCCACTGCCCAGCTCCATTTTGAAGGGAGTGAGCGAAGGGCTCAGCAGACTCGGACTCCTGGGGAAGTGGGATCCCTGTTCAGAAGAGCGGATGCGGACCCGCATCTTCACCTGTGGGCTGGATGTGTTAGGATGGCAATCAGCTGGGCGTCTTGGCAATACACAAGAGACTTTCTGCTCACGGGCAGCAATGCGTAGCGAGGTTTCTCAAGCCCTTAAACCTCATTTGGTATTTACCTTACATGTATCCTCACCAGTGAGGCCTGGCTTTTTTAAGCAACCTCTGGGCCCCCTCAGTCTACCCACTGATAAGGTCAGTGCTCAGGGGACCTCAAGGCCTGTGAAGGTTTCATTTCAGTGAGTCTCAGCAGCACCAGGTATCCTTTAAAATCTCACACAGTTTAGCAGTATCATCAGTGAGACTATGCAGTTTTGGAAGTAAACTATTGTACCCACCCATCTCAATAATCCAAGATCTCAGCATGCCATGTAAGAGTAAAACTTACTTTTTTTAATAAACAAGGGGAAAGGCTCTACCTTCCCCAGAATTACAGTGTAAAGGGCTCATCGCTAACTCAAAAATCTGTTTAAGGAAGATCTGCTTATATAAAAAGCCAAATTAGGCTCTCAAAGGCTCAGTGTATGCCTAAGCAACGGAAGAGTAGTTTCTCTCTGCTGGCACTGCAACATTGCTAGGGTCAGGAAGCCCCCTCATGGTTTGCTCACCAGGAGGAGAGTTGTATTATTTGAAGCATCCTAAATGTTCTGCTTTATTTTACCACCAGAATTTCCCAAGAAAAACTGCATGTAGAAAAGAATATATATGGCTTAAATATGGAGGGGGAGTGTTTTCCCTCTATTTACTTTCTCCACTTTCTTTTGCACCTGAGCACCATAGTTGGCAAATGCTCTAAGACATGCCCTATTCTCCCATTGAAGGGAAATCCAGAAATAGGTAACATGCTCCTTATAATGCTATTTCTTTTCCATTCAGCTTGTCAAATAAATGACAAATGTGAAGCATGAATAAGGACCTCTTAAAGGTATGAAACGATCCAAGAAGAAAACTGGCATGCACCTGGGAAGTGGTTAAAACAAAGTAGTAGATCAGGAAAGGTTTACATAGATAAGGGGTAAGCTGTAAAAAGGCAGAGGCAGTGACTATAGTGGAATTTCAATTATACTGACATTGATGGGCATAGCAGTAGTGGAGTCATTAAGGATGGATGCGTGTTTCTGAGTGTGGTACCAAACTGTTTTTTCGGTTTGAGGAGCAATCAACAAGACCAGGGGCTATTTTGGACTTAGTCCAAGGAAATGAAACTAGGTGAAATGAATAGTATAGAAGATAATAAACCCTTAGGGCTAGGTTATAATATCATCAAATTGGAAACACTTCTGAAAATATTTGTGAATAGTTATAAGAGTACAATAATTTTGAGGACGGAATGAGTTGAAGAAAGTTGATTGGAATCAACTGTTTGTGGACAATAATGGAAAAGCATGCAGTATTTAAGAAATGGAAAGACTGCTATTTCTATTCAGTTTATTAGAATCAAAGTCAAAATGATAGCAAAAACAAGCTAATGTGGCCTCAAAAAATGTAATAAAGGTATCAAAATGCTTTCTTTATTTAAAAGGCCAGGCATCCTTGAAAAATGGGAAGGTTTGGCAGTTTTAAAATGAATGAGAACAACATTGAGAGAATACCAACAATGAATAATATCCATTAAATATTTCAATCAAGACTGAAGCCAAGTTGCTCAAGTGTATGCATGCAATGTAAATGGTAAAAAAGAAGAAGAAAAAAAAGAAATATGATAATGAAACATGGAGCACTCGTTCATATCTATTTCCACAAATAAAAGGACCAGTGCTCAGGCTTTCATTCAGAGTGCAGTTCCCGTGGCTGCAGCAGAGTGAGGATACGAGTTAGGGCTATTCAGGGAATGCGCCCTTAAGGAAGCTGACGGCTGCTGGAAACCAGGATAACAATTTCTGTGCAGAAGGTCTGATCCCACACTTGCGGTGCTGAAGACCACTTAGAAGTGGCTGCATAAGAGTTGGTGCAGGGTCTTAGCGTGGCAACACGGTGGTTATCCTCACTTGCTGTGACAACCTGGAAGATTCAAGAGGAAGAAGTACATCTTGATCCATACAAATTACTCCAAGGGCATGGTCAAATGATCAGAGAGGTGGTTCAAGCATATGCATTTCATTTCACAGAGAACAGCCTCGCACAGACACAGTCGGGTACTCTGCCTCTCCTGGGACGGCCGCAGCTTGCAGCTGAGGGGGGCAGCAACTTCTCCCAGTAAGCTAACTCAGTCCTTCCCAGTTTACCTATGTTTTCAGCTGCCATTTCTGAGCAAAGTCTCTGTATCTTCTCCCGAATGCCACAGTTTGTCACACCAGAGAGGACCCTTTTCATTCTGCTCAACAAGCGGTGGAAGGGCGAGAGTCACCTGGCTAAATCTTACCATGGGAAGGAAACCAAAGACATTGCCTAGTAAGAGTCTCAGCAGGGAGACGGACAGATGGCAGAAGCTTGTGAAAACAAGAAGCTGTGTGGTGGGTAAGGGGAATGTGCTGAGGGAGGTACTTTGCCTCTTCTGGGGAGAAACAGGATGTCCTTGGTGAGAGCGTGCTGCAGTCAGCAGAGAGCCCGGCCAGGCAGAGACGGGGCTGGCCATGCCTGGCTGAGCAGCACTTCATGCCCCTGTAGGGATGTGTTGTTCAGCTGGCAGCATCTCCTGCTGCTGTACAGAGCCCGTGACAGACACTGCTGCTTCTCCCAGAGAAGGAGGAGCCTGAGCCTTCCTCTTTCCTTCCCCACAGCCCTCTATTTCTCAGCCCACATCACCAGCCAGGCACACCATGAAGTTGAACTCCAACCTTCTCCAGTATCCAGAAAGGATGGAATTACTTATTTCAGGTCAACCTTGCAAAGTGGAGAGCTCAAGATGCCAGGGTGCTTTTTATATCCCAGATTTCAAAGCAGGCCTCATGTCTAGCACCCAAGCTCCAAGACAACTCTTCTTATTTTCCAGCGTGCTTAACTGAGGACAAAATGGTGAATTTTCCTGTGCTGCACTGATGACTCACAAACAGCCTCAGAACATAGAAAAGGACCAATTTAAGTGTTTTTTTTTTTCTTCAGCTACAAATTCTGTACTCCATTCTCACCAGGTACCCTCAGAACACAAGACTGTTGATAACAGAAAAAGGCCTTTTTGCGAGACACCAGCTCTCACATGGGTGAACCTCCTTGTAAAATGCTGAAAGCATGTGTGGATGAATCCTGAAGACAGATGGTTTCTGGTTTTCATAGTCTGAAGGACCTCTAATGGCTGAATTGCACAGTAAGCCCCACTCCCAGGTTTCTATGAGGAAGGCCACAGGCGAAAGCAGACTGAGGACAATCATGGATGGTTTCTGGACCATATTGTCATGGCTCAGTGGGAATTAGAAACAATATTATATTCAACAGAATTTTACACAGAAGTAAACGTGGTAGAGGACAGAGAGGAGTCAGGCACTTAACCCACAGACTGGCAGAAATTGTGGGTTTAGCTTCAAAGATAAAAATGAAAAGAAGTAGATTTTGTCCAGTTACATGTTGCAGAAATGAGCCCAGCCCAAATTAAGCTTACCAGGTGGCCCAAACTGTAGATGGGGACCTTGCAGTTTTGGGCTGGGGTGCTAAAGGTGTCCAAATTTGAGCAAGATCAATCCTTTGCATGTCACTCTTCATCCACCAGTGAGACTCCTTGGAGTGAGAGGATGGCCCTGAGTGGAACTGGAGATTATTGCATGAATTGTCTCTCCTCAAACACTTTGGCACCTACCAAACACTGAGCATCCCCCATCTCCTCCCACAGCCTCCTCTCCCTGTGGCTGCTGCACCACTGATTCACATGCCCCACCGGAGCTTGCAGAACCCCTACTAGCCTCTACTGTAAGTTGGCCTGAGGAGATGGTTCACACTGTGCTCACAAAACCCACAAAACTCGGTGGAAATTTCAGCCCTGCGATAATGATCCAAATTTCCACGAGCCCATAAAGTGCTCTAAAAAATTAGTGGGGAGAGTGCAAGATCATGCATACCTGTGCAGAATTATTTGTCGCCTAGGCAGGGAAGCAGAGAGAAGGATGTAAGAGGAGCAGGAATAAGTGCAACAGCAGCAGTGGTGGTGGGGCTATGTCTTTCTCTCTAGAAAATACAGAGCTATGGAGGCACAAAGAACTGTTCCCAAAGAAAATGGCTACTTTTTTTAAAAGCACAACCTGGAAAAAACAAGACTGACTGTGATCCATAAAAGCCTGGGAAGCTCAAATCAGAGTGTTCTTTTCTCCAAGCATCTGTATAAAGTAAGGAACAAAGAAAGGATTGCACAAGTGTAGAAACCAGTGTAAATTTTTTTTTTAAATCCTACCACACAGCCTGGCTGCAGAGGAGAGTGAGCCCCAGCCTTTGTGGCAGTAGAACCTGCCACATATTTGCCCTGGGTAATGAGCTCAGAGGAGGAGATTTGAAAGAAGACTTTGCATTGTTTGAGGAGGCTCTGGAGCAGAGGGAGGGTGGAATTCCATCTGTTCACTTCCGTGCGGTTCAGTGAGCTGCTTCACTTTTAATGGTTCACTAGGCTGTGACACTTAGCAGAAATTACGGTAAATGTTTTTTAAAACCTTTACATTATCATTTAAGAAGCCGCATGACAAGATCACTGAAAAGCTAACCCTTTGATCTCTGTCTCTTGTGAGGTTTTTTTGTCTGATGATGGAGACAATGTGCCATGTGCCATTGAGGCTGGATAACATGTTGGTGTGCTTACGTTCACTTTACCCCCTGTCTTAATGGCATTCTCTATGGTGTTTTTTTCACACCATCACAAAAAAAGCAGTTTATTGCCCTTAAAACGTATAGCCACCTCAGCAATTCCCATGTCACTCTTCACATGTTAGGAGAGCTGACAAACAGCTCGCACACCAGCTCAGATAGGAAGTACCCTGTGTTACCGATCAGGTGGAATTCCACTTTGCCTGCTTGAGTGACTCTTTGAACAATGTAAATCATTAAGTAAGTCTTTGCAATGGTGCAGAAAGGTGATGGGGGAAGGGAGCTCTGTATCTGGTGCTTGTTCAATGCAATTTCACAGGAAGTCTCTTTATTCTCCATAAACCTTTGAAGATGACCAAGTGGTAGTCAACAAGTTCAGTTTGACTTGAAGACAGGGATGGGAAGTCATGGTAAATTTTTGTGCACTTCTGTGTTTAATCAGCTTTTAGGACATTTTTTTCTCCCTACATTTTCTCCTTACCATCAGAGTTTTCAGCATTTTCTTGTATAAATCTATCTTTTCCATCTGGAGAAAAGTCTATGGAGTGTCTGGAAAACTTGGAGCAACCATTTGGATCTCTTCACTGCTGTAGAAACTGGCTCTTTAAGTACCAAGAGAAAATCTGTATCTTTTTGCAAAGAAGGGAAACACATACAAATGAAGTCAGACTCCCCACAGATCCATGGCTTGCAAAGCTTTCTGCTGCCTTTGCTCTAGTCAAAGGAAATGGTTTACAGCTTCCTTAGGCAGACCATGCTCCCCTATCAACTACTCTGCACAGGCGGTATGTCTTAAAAACAGGCAGCCTGAAAAACAAATGGAGGCTACAGATTCCAGCCCTTAGAGCTCATTCTTATCATCTCCAGCCTTCAAGAATTAAATACTAAAGCCTATTTTGGTGTTAGGGGACAACTATGAAGTGCAGATTTAGAACCACTTTTTTCTTTTTATCAGTTGTGTCTGATCCAGGCTATGGGCATGAGTTCACAGCATGAGTACAAGCCCTTCGCTATGTGAAGACATCCTGTAGGAAGTAGATATATCAAAGATATAGATTCTGAACTGGGATGGTGTCCACAGCACTGGCTTCATTGTGCTCACATTTTACCAAGGAGCACGGTCAGCACACTTTATAAATAGGACTTTAGCCATCACAAAGTAAAATGTAGTTAAATGACGCCAGTGAGTTCTTGCTATAGCTCTGCTACTGTGTAGGCCTTCTTGCTGAAAAATGTCCACTTTTCTCCTACAATGTGAAATCTACCAGAAGAGCAGAAGGATGCTCAGACCATTTAGGAGAAGCCTGATAACTACTCGCTGAGAAGAGACAGAGAGAGAGGTCACAAGAGAGCAAGAGGGAGAAGGAAGCGAGGACTGCAGCCAAATTTCAGGTAGAAGAATATGATCCTTTGGACAAGCTAGTAGTAACCAAGAGGAAGGAAGTAGATGGGCTGGTTGGGATTTCAGCTGCGAGTAGCTTCATATTGTCCCCTCTAGCTGCCAATTTGAGTAAGGCACTAGTGACCTTGAAAGTTTGCCTGACATCTAAACTAGCATAAATAAATTAAGCAAAAGCAAGCAGCTTAATATTGGCATCACAGACATGTTTTGCATTGTTCCCTGCATCATGTCCATGCTACGCTCTGCCCGTGATCCCAGATCACCCGCACAGCTCGGGAGCATCCAGGATGGGGAAGCCCTCACATTGCACCATTCATTCACTGGTTGCCTCTGGCTGTCTCTGACTTGTCTCAAACAGGAGCAGAGACAGTGAGATCCCCCCCTCTGCCCCCCCTCAATTCTGCTGTAAGTCCAAATATTTCTTTTCAAGCAGTGTCCAAGTCCCTGTCTTTTTTTTCTTCCCCTCTTGGGGATTTGCAAAAGCTCATTTGAACTCCAGTGTCCCTGTACCGGTGCAGTGGCCAGTGAATGCTTTATGTTATAGGGACATGCTACCTCTCAATCTAAACATGGAATCCTTCCTGCAGAAATATCCATATCTCATGAAGCTGAAAAAGCATGGCCAATATAGAGTAAATAAATCTATCTGCATGTGGACTTTGACTGGTATCAAACTGGCTCATTTATTGCCACAAGTCTTTGCTGGGAGATTTTTGTTCTGCTGTAGAGCTGCTAAATTCCCCTTGAGTACTATTAGTGTTGCTGCTTTTTATGTCTCTCTCCATGACACTACTCAATGCAAGTTATAATTAACTCAGAGGAAGTAGAAGGGGATGGACTCTGTCTGTTTAGGGGGAGATGGGTACAGAACTGGAAAACATAATGCCAAATAACCTTTGGGCTTTCTAGCATCCCCTGAACACTTGGGCCTTGGTTATTTTTAGACCTCACCTTTCTACTGAGAGGCAGCCCAAAGCCTGTTGTCAGCCGCAAACCACAGCAATCAGGACTAATTTTCAGGGCTGAGAGAGGACTTGAATAACTTGACTTGTAAGACCTTTGTACTGGCCTTTTGCACAAGATGGGTTTTTAGCCTTGGAGATCTACAGAAGCCACCCCTGGCTGAGATCCTAGTATCAAAGGTGAAAATGTGTCTGTTTTCCAGCAACACTGGACAACCTGGAGAACAATTTATTGCTTAACTATTAAAGATTTAAATGTCAAATGCAGGACCTATTCTGACTCCCACAGATCCCCACATTTGTGCATACACACACAAGCTGGAGGGCTAGTATGCAGCTGAGGCATGCAAAGGCAGGCTGAGAGAGGGTAGCACAGCATTTCTGAAGGTGCGTGCAATTAAACAAGATCCTGGCAAGGTTTCTTGCTTTTTTAAAGTACTGCATTGTGGAAGAAGAAAAGGGTAGAAAAACTAGCAAACTAGTGATCACATTGCATGTGCTTTGGATACAGAAATTATTCCCTTTGCAGCAAATAGTGAATGCTAATAGGATCTTAGTGATCAGCTCACAGAATCCTTGGAAGTCAACAAGAAAAAATAAAGTGTCCTTACTGACTTTGACATCTGTCCTGCAGGTACATGCAGCCATAAGTAACCTTATACAGCTGAGTAAACCTACTGAGTTCAGCCGGACCACTTTCATGTGCACATTACTCACCTGGGTCTCAGTAATGTACGCTCACAGTCTAAATAGTTCATACTTTTGAACTATTCAAAAAGTGAGTTTCTGAACCAAGAAGCCATTTGAATAACTAGCGTGCTATTTTGATCTGCATTCTAATTTGAAAACTCATCATTATTTACATGATAAACATAAATGGTGCATTTGGAGTTGTTATGGTCCATCATGTAAATCCGTATTTAAGCATTATGAAAAAGAGGATTTGTGACTCAGTAGATCATATTAGCTGTAGAGCAGCTATTCCTGTTGATCAAATCTATTTTCTTACTGCCCAATGTGCATCAAGTCCATGTGATAAAAAATCCTTATGACATATTTACCACTGTGTGAAATGATGTGGTCATTTTTAATTTCTTTGTATTTTTCCTATAATATTCTAAGCAGCTTGGCATTCTCTGAGGAGAACAGCAGTCTTACTCTAGGTGGCCCTACTTTGATCTCAGCTAGGTGACCATGAGCGATGCCTGCCACAGGTTTAACAAAGGTTCCCATAAATATTTTCCCCCTCACTCGGTGATGCCTGTGATGTTCTGTGGGCATGTCCTCCTCACAAAAAAACATGCCAGCTCCATATAGTCCTTTCCCAGCCAGAAAACATCAGCTCCATACTCTCATTTCCCCTGTTTTGAGCCATTATCCCACTGATCCATCACACTTGCTTATCCTAATAACCTGGTAGCATTTAGAGCTGGTTTCCTTGCCCAGTGACTGTTTTGCAAAGCCAATTCTATAGAAATGAGCTTGGTGGTCTCCTGTCACCACTGCTCCCTATGGTGCTTAGTTCTCCTGTCAAAACTAACCCTACAGTGGTGGCTCAGACAACTGCTGGGTCTGCCTTGCTGCAGGAATATGTTAGTCAGAGGCAGACTCATTTTTCCTTCCATTCCTCAGGTTGACAGTCCCATGCAGACAGATAAAGGTGTCTCCCAAATGCTGGAAAGATGCTGGTGCTGGTGCTGAAGGGAGAGGCAATAGCTCTTCTGTCTTGTGCATGGCAGTACACACTTTTCTTGCTTCATGCTGGGCCAAAAAGACCAACTTCATTCTTCTTGCTGCTGCTGTCAATGCTGCATCAAATACACGTGCATTCAGACAGGGCTTTAAATGTAAACTAGAGAGATCAGCCTTAGCATTTGGCCATGAGCTGGAAATATGTTCTTTCCACCCCAAGTGCAATCAAAAGGTATCTGCAATTACTGCGACTTTATTTATACAGCACAAAGTTTGTAGGGACTGTTAATGAGCTAATGTTTTTAGAACACTCTTAACTGCCACCATTTTGTATATATTCTCCATGTATGCTTGGTGGAGAGATAGAGGCATATTTTTGTCCACTCAGCCTCCTGCAGCAGAAGTACTCTTGCCCTGGTTTCAGTTGGGATAGAGTTAATTTTCTTCCTAGTAGCTGGTATAGTGCTGTGTTTTGGATTTAGGATGAGAATAATGTTGATAAGACACTGATGTTTTGGTTCTTGCTGAGCAGAGTTTACGCTAGTCAAGGACTTTTCAGCTTCCCATGCTCTGCCAGGTTCACAAGAAGCTGGGAGGGAGCACAGCCAGGACAGTTGACCCAGACTGGCCAAAGGGCTGTTCCATACCCTATGACATCATGCTCAACATATAAAGCTGGGGGAAGAAGAAGGAAAGGGGGGACGTTTGGCGTGATGGTGTTTGTCTTCCCAAGTAACCATTACGCATGATGGGGCCCTGCTTTCCTGGAGATGGCTGAACACCTGTCTGCTGATGGGTAGTGAATGAATTCCTTGCTTTGCTTTGCTTGCTTGTGCAGCTTTTGCTTTACCTGTTAAACTGTCTTTATCTCAACCCATGAGTTTTCTCACTTTTATTCTTCCGATTCTCTCCCCCATCCCATTGTGGGGGAGTGAGCACGCGGCTGTGTGGTGCTAGTTGCTGGCTGGGGTTAAACCACGACAACTCTCTATTCTTTCCACTCTCCACTTAGGTGACATTTTTAAGTCTTGTTATATATAATAATATACTTAAGAAAGTCAATGCTTTGTTATTAAAACTAAGATTGTCTTTACAAAGCCCTAACAGTTGTTGCCATTAGCCAAAGCTTGTAGAAGACCCTCACAAATCCTGTTTCCATCTTCAACGAGGACAGCAAACACCGGAGTCCCACCCTATGTGCTGCTGTGCTTTTTTACCTGCTTGGGTGAAATCTATCACAGCCTGAAACTGGGAGATGAGTCAGAGAGAACTGGAGGAACAAGGAAAAGGTAAGACAAATGAAATGGCAAAATAAGGGCAATGTTCTGCCTAGCAGATGTTCGGTATTCCTACAGTCTCGTTACCTTTGTTTAAATGTTTGAATCAATGCTCTTAGTTTAATAAACAAAACAGATGCAAAATTTGCAGCTAAGTGTTAGGAGTGAATGTCAAGGCACAGCGAGCGATCTGCATGTCCCCTGGGACTGCGTTTTTTGGTCCAGAATGGGAAACCTGTTGTTAGAATTGTTCCCAGATTATATCCCACTGGCCCTGATTACCTTGATGTTGGGGAAATGTCTCGAGGGATGTAAATTGCCTAGAATCATTTGCAACAGCTGCCAGCGACTGCGATTCTATGTTATTACAAAAGCAATCTCCCTTCCTGGGAATTTGATTTGCAAAAGTAGAAGAATTAATAGAAATAGAAAGAAAGGTTTTGAAAAAAGATTGGTTTCCAAAAACCAGGCGCCCTTTTTGACACAAGTATCCCTTATGCTCTCAAATGGGAATAATTACAGAAGTGACTGTCACAAGATGGTACCTGCTTATGAAAAATAAATCTCTCCCTTGAATTTAGGCAGGCTCGAGTCAATATTTCTTGCAGAAGAAATCTCTTCTTTAAGCTCAGTATATTTTCTGGAACAATGGATATTGAATTGTGTCTGTTAATATAATCACTTGACATCTACCGTTTTGTATATTTCGTGTTCCAGTGAAACCTTCTCTGTATTGCTAATGAAATAATTTTTTTATGTTCTCAATAATCATTATTCTCTTTAATGAAAAGTTAGGGCAGATCTTTCAGTCCTTACATGTGGGAATAATTTCTACCCTCACATTACTTTCTTGAGTAACTTAAGCTGGCTTGAGTGAATTAAAGTTTTGTAGGGATGGCTTGTTCATAACTTAAGTGCTAATTGACATCTATTTCAGAACATGACATTCCGGAATAAACCCTACTTTAAGACATTAATGCAATTACAGTTTTTATAACAATTAGTGTAATTATGTTTTGGGTAATAACTAGTAAGTCATCGTAGTGGAATGTAAGGTAATGTTTCCTGCCAGCTGCCTTCAAAAATCCTCTGTCAGAGGCAGTGAGAAAGATGTGTCCTGAGTGACATAAAGCATCTCCCACAAACACGGTAAAATAAGAGAGCAGGAGAAATAATACTTTTGTCTCTTAATTTTGAGGCACGACTAATTCTAGTGCTTGGAAATTTTGGCGTTCTAGTATCATGAATGAAACAAATTGTTTCATTTTCATGCCTTTGCATCAGAAAAAGAGTCAGGTCCAGATACAGTGATCAGTCTAATAAGTGATTAATAGCTAAAGTGAGCCACTGGTATTTTATTTCCTATCCCCTGCTCTGCCTCCTCTTTAACACTCAGGTAACTGTCAGAAAGGGACCCAGCTATTACAGATGACAAGGGGTAAATGCCTTCATGTTGTCCTCCAAAGGTTAAGGTTTACCAACCTCAGTTGGAAGCCACAATCTCCAATAACCATTAATCTACTAAACTCCAGTACGAGTGAACATATTTATGGCTGCAGTCACTAAAGGGTGAAATAAAGATTAGTTTTTAGTTAGGAACGCAAAGCTTTTTAGATCAATACAGACCCACTGCTGAAATCAATCTAAAGTTTGGAATTTTTAAGTAAAGATTTACTGGGCTTCCTTGTACAGTTAATTTTCCAAGGGGGGAATAGTCTCAGCAATGTTACATAGTAATCAAATTGAGTAAACACTAGTCAGTTCGTAAACTGACCTCAGTTATGTGCATAGCAAATGAGTGTACAGCAATAAAAACACCCATAATGTGGATAGTAAATTTGCCAATAAACAGGTAAAGCCAAAATGAACATATAGACTAACATGATAAAATATTAGTAGCTACATTTGCCTATTTGAAAACATAAATAATCAATAGACATTAATAATGAAGTTGTTCGTGCGTTTCTTTATTACTGTGCATATTAAGTGTTTCAATTATTTCTACTTAGTTTGATAGATAAGTGTATATGCACATTTTATGCCTTGAAAAGAATATAGGATTACTCTTCAAAACAAAAGCTACTGTTTAGATGAAAGAACAAGTGGACTGGAAATACACAGCTTGTTATACCCCTCTGCTGTTCATGTTTGATGCATGTATACAATTTATTATGCAATTTCTTGAGATTTGACAAAGTAATTGTCTGGCAAACCATAGCTTTAATGATGGTTTTTCTGCATCATACAAAAGGTCTGAAGGTAGTGTAGGAAAATGACTTAATAGATCAGTGTCTATAAATGCTGTTAATGCGTATTATATATATACGTGTGACGGTAACCCAAGTTATTTTCTGAGTTACCGCACAATATGTTGTGAGATTCCATGTGGTAAATTCGTTTTTTTGTCATCAGAGCTACTGCATGAAATCTTATATGTTGAGCTGTAACTTCCAAAATAACTCGGGTCACTGCCCTAGCTTTAGTCTTGGTGTCTGTCACTGGGAGTTCTTGACGGTGGACCAAGGGCTGTGAAGAAGCCTGGATGTTATAATAGCGCCATGGTAGCTTAAAAAAGCCAGAATTTCCATTGTTAATCCCATTTTAAAGGGCTTGTCGCTTGGCAGTTAAAATGCATTCAGGTCTGAAACCAAAGTCAAGGTGCAATATATAAATTTCCTTTTAATCATATTCGTTTTAAATCATTGCGGCTATTCTTGAGATAAGGAGCACAGAAATCCTAAAGTTTTATTATTTTGAACACTTTTGCAGTCTTTTGTAACTAAAAGATGTCTAATTTTAAAAAATGAAATTTCTCAGCAGAGGGATGTTCTTCATTTTGCCTGTCTCCCTGTTTTATCATCGGTAAAAGACTATTGACCAGATTCATAGCTTGTGTGAGCGAGCGCTGGGTCCACTAGGACCGTCCCCTTACATCAGCAATGAACCTTTGTCTGCTGATGAGCTGTACTTGAATGAAGTTAAAATGGAAACCTTTTTCATTTTTCTCTGGTGTCGTTTCTCAGCCCTAGGATATTTGGGATGTTTATTTATACCTTGGTGTAAATGAATATGAGGCATTGGGCAGACAGGAAGATGTTATCTCGTGAGCAAAAGGTACCTGAAAATCACCCAGGTAACTTGAACGAATGAAAAAAAAAATGAGATGGAGTTCTGGTGACTGGGCTCTGACATCAAGTATCGCTTTATTCCATTTCATCTCCTTTTTTTAGAATTAATCATATCTACCCTCATACCTGCTTTTTTGCCTCCCATATACAGCTCATGAATGAGTTTGTTGATAACAGAGAAGACTAAAGTCTCCTCTTAATCCTCTGGTACAACAGAAATAGAGCTAGTATTGATTTCCTCATATTCCCCGTTTGGCACCGTGGAAATATTTGAAAAGGTGAGGGAGGAACAATTTCCAGCTGTGAACGGTTGGCATATCCTTCACGCCAAAGCAGACCACAGATGATCTGCTCGTATTCCAAGGCAATGTCACTCAGAGCCAAATACAAGGACGTTTTTATTATGTGAACTAGATGCTGGCCTGAAACAGCTGGCTGGTGACACATAGAGCCTTGCCAGCCATTCAGTGATGACTTCTTTTTGGTTTCTGCTGCCTGGGCCAGATTCGAACCAGGAAGCTGGACACAACTGTCTACTTTGCTGAGAAGCAGAGAAACATTTTAGCAAAGGAAAGGAATTATTTGCCTGCTCCCATTTTCTCCTCATTCAGAGTATCTGCTACCAAAGTTATAGCTTCCCTGACGAAAAAGTATATTTTTACAATGCTACGCCAACCTCAGGTTGCTATTTTGCAGTTGGACCTAGTGGAGACAAGACAGAGGTCCTTGTTCATCTGGGTAGCTAGTTGCGTTAAGTCGGAGCTGCTACTGGAGTTCACCAAAATCACCCCCACCAACTAGTGAGGGTCAACACCAGTTAGGGGAATAATGCTTGACCTTCACTGGCTACACAAAGTTAAAGATTACCTGGTTTTAATCTCATGAAGCCCTGTCTCCATGTTTTGTGTTTGTTTTTTTTTTCTCTCAGCAAACAAGCTAACGTGAGTTAGCAGGGTCTGACTTTAAAAATAGAGTTTGGAGTATGGGGGAGATGCAGCACATTGACTATTTCACAATGGTGAACAGGTCTGGTTACTGAGAAAGCAATGATACATGATCTCCGTAGAGAGATCACCTTTTCCCCTCTGCAGCAGAACAAGGCTGTACTATTTAAGCATGGCCCTACTATTTAAGCAGCCAGGTCAGAAGGTGCTCTGTGTTATCTTAGGAAGACGGAGGAAAGCAAGGGGAGACTGTAAACCTTAACTTGCATTTCCTTTACTTTTTTATGTTTAACTTATGCCCCAAAATTATGTTAATGAATAAGTGTCTTGGTAGTCAAAGTTAACACCACATTTTATTTTAAATCATTATTTCCTCATGAGGGAGTCGACATCCAATGAGTCCTCTCTGCTACATCCAAAGCGAGGAGATAGTCTTGGGGCAGTTGAAATGGTGCACTACGGGAAAGATTTCTCTCCCCAGAGTGCTTAGATGTGATGGAGAACAGAAGTCTTTGTCAGCATACTTTGCTTGAAAGGGAATTAAAAAATTTTCACAACTCTTCTCTCCCTTAAAAACTGTTAGTGCTCCCTTGGGGCTTGTGAGAGCCATGTTAAATCTATGGATTATGCATTTCTTCAGTACAAAAACGTACTCTAAATCTAGCCACTGCAATCCAGCTAGTTCCTGCTGCTCTGAAGCTTGCCCCTTCCCCTGTGTGTCTCAAAATGCTGCCTCAAGAAACCAAGCAACTGGGATGGAGCACTGTCCTGCTTGGGGATGGCTCCTTACAAAGCTTCACCATGACTTTAGAGCAATCGTGGTGCCACTTGCCACCAACATATCTTCCTCCTAGTTTTGCAATGAGTCCTGTGTGCACCAGACTGGGAAAATTCAGCCAAACTGAAATGGTGAATGCAGACACATGTCCCATGTCAGGAAGGCATTCCCTTTCAAGAGTGCACTTAAGAATATGCTTTAAGAAATGCTTAAATGCTTTCCTGAACAGAAATGGACTTAAGCACAAGAGAGTATCCCTTAATTGGGAGTACACTGCAGACACAATCACTAAAGCTCGTATTATGTGCCTGAAAATCGAGTCCCAGAGCGTAAGCTTTTCCGAGTGATGGTTAGAGGGTTCCTAGTTGTAGCATGGTTCTGTACAGAAGGATTTGCTTAATCCACCTTGCTTTTAGATTGCAATTTCCCCAAGCTTAGCTGCTTCTTTTAACAGTTCTGAGTTCTGCCCCCCCAAAGTTATTTTAATAACTCTTTCAGAGGCAATACCTTATATTCTGATTTTTCAGAAGCTACTGGTTTTCTACAAACTTCATTCATGTAATTTTGATTGCACAGCATTGCACTGAATGATTTTTTTTTATTTTTTTTATGTAGTTTACCCTATTGCCTTTTTGGGGACTGGGAGAGGAGGAAGAACAGCTTGTCTTTCGGTGCTCTTAGGTTCACTCACTTAGGGTCCTGTTTAGCAGCTCCCAGTCCACCCCCACCCAGAGCTTTGGGTAAGCAGGGCAAAAGTGTGAATACATAATGGTATCACAACTCCTTGTTACGGAAAAAATTCTGCTCTGCATACATTCAGGCATAGAAACAATACTTCATGATATGTCTGTGTGTATAAATAAAATCAGTCAGTATTCCTGGAGGAATCTCAAAGCACTAGGCAAGCATGGATTAACCAGGACACCTCTGGGGCCAGTTGTGCCATTCCCTAGAGCCGCACGGTTGCAGCAGCCACTGGCATAGCAAGCGTAATAGTAAACATTCAAAAATACCCAGCTGGGGGTGGAGCTGGGCAGATGTGCTCAGCAGGGCCGATGGACCACAAGCTGGGAGAGCCTTGGACTGCACTAATGAAAACCCTTTTTAGCATTTGTTCACTGAAGCACAGAGATATTAAAGGATGCACCTGGGTCAAGGTTGTTACATCTATATTATTAGACCCAAGATAACTTTTGATTTCAGATCTCTCTACCTCCCAGCTCCTTGCAATGCCTCACATCTCCTCGGTTTCCAGGGAAAAGGCCTCCTCAGGGAACAACAAGGCACCTGCGAGCTTTGGATGGTTCCCAGACCCTCACCCCAAAGTGTAGGCAAACCAGTGTAGGTACAGGCACTGTGTGCCAGTGGTGGGAATCCAGACATCCAGACTCGTGAGCCCTGGGTCTAACAACCACCACCGCAACCTCCTGAAATCTTCCTCTCCTGCCCTACCCCTAGACTGACACTACCTGGCAATGGATGAAGTGACTAGTTAATCTGTGCTCCAGGAACAGTGCTGCTGTGATGCCACGTCTACCTTCAGAAGTGCGAGCTTACAATCTTCCACCTCAGAAACTTATGGATGGATTATACAACATCTGGCATGAGTAGCAATGTTATTGGTAACAGCCACTACTGCTGTTGCTCGTCTATTTGTACCGTATTTGTACTACAAAAGGGACCTGTGTGCTCAGACCTGTCCGAACAACTAGGATGGCATGTTGCCCAGCAAAAACGATCCAGCTTACCTGTAGTGTCTAC
Source organism: Theristicus caerulescens (assembly GCA_020745775.1). Lineage (NCBI taxonomy): Eukaryota > Metazoa > Chordata > Aves > Pelecaniformes > Threskiornithidae > Theristicus > Theristicus caerulescens. The sequence goes on along the minus strand of CM036558.1, from coordinate 120,571,667 downwards.
CTCTCTGGAAGGTCCCCAAGAGAACTTTCTTTTCCTGTGGTAAGAGATCCCACGCACATACAAGTGGCTCTGGTGAGCGCTATCATCTCTGTTCTACTATTTGAAATGAAATAATGGCAGAAATGCAGACTGCTGAGAGTTCAGCAGGCCAGATGACACGCATAAAGGCAATTTCTGTGCCCCAAATAGGGGAGCCAGCTGAAGCTCTGTTTCTGACAGCAGTCTCAATGACAAAGGGGCAGGTGTTCAGAATTGACACTTATTTTTGTTCTCAATAATTAAGATATTCTGCATGTAACTTGATTTCTGAGCTATGCCAGGATATCAGTGTATATTGCAACAACAAAATCTGCAAAAAGTCCCCCACAAAACATCAGTTGTGCGGAGATATGTTTCTTATTACAAGCACAGATAACAAAAGGGTTCTAAATATCTCTTTTTTATATAACTACTCCTACTGAAAAGTATTTACCTTGCTTATTTACCGAGTTTGTTCCTTGGGATTTTAATGACAATGCATTATACTTTCTTGATGAAGGCCTCCTCTGCATGAGGGACTCTTCCTTTAATTGCAAGATGTGATTCGGTTCCTTTTGCAGTATTGACCTCCCTACTACAAGTGCCTGCAGTGAGGCTTCAGTAAGTTGAGGAGTCTGCATGGAAGGAAAGAGATGAGCTAAGGGAAGACAAGTAAAAGCACAACATCTACTAACCTCTGTCTTTGAAAAGATGAAAGCATGGGGCACTGCGATAGAGCCCTATAGCTACGACAGGGAAGGCTCGGGAGTTAGTATGTGTTCAGTGCCTCGGGGGAGATGCTCTTCACTCCCAGTGGTTCCCCTGAAGTCTGTGATGGTCTTAGGCTTATAAGATAGAGACATGAAGTCCCTGCTTAAACCAAGTGGCAAGTACATCTAGTTTTGCTCCACAGAAAAAAACAGATAATTTTACATGGTGCAGGTCAGGGAGTGACTGCAGAAGAACTAAAAACATGGTATTTTCTGCTGGCAGTTGCCGTCTATAAGAGAGGAACTTTAATTTTCTACTTTGCAGATATAATGTGTAAAATTTTGAAAAGCACCCAAGTGAGTTAGAAACATTGAAGTCTCCTTTCAAAAGTGTCCAAGCCCGTTTAGAAAATACCATACCCAGGACTTTTGGAAATATTTGTCCAATGTAATTCATAAGTGACGACAAATCATATACTACATAAGTAAGACTGAACTTTATTTCAACTCGAGTTAGTGTAGCAAAGTTAAATAAAAATTAACCAGGTCTTCCCACTAATGAGCAAAACATACCAGTATGCTAGTCCCAGAAACTTGCTACACGTTGGCACAGACCTATTTTGGCAGCTTACAATGGTATAGGAGTGTGTGACACACCACTCAGTGAAAACTGATACAAAACCCCGTGGGGATTATTTACAGCCATTACAGCAGTGAAGTTCAGCAGCACAAGCATGATATAAAATTTGTTCTTCCCGTCTACTACAGTTGGAAGACAACTCGCATCACTGAAGACACCAGCTACTATCGAAATGAAGGAGTCTTATAATTCATGTTTCTCTTCACCTGAACAGGGTCAAAATCTGGGTGGCCAACAGGGTACAACTGGGAGGAGGGGGGGCACAATGGGAGCAAAACAAAGAAAACGGTTTTAGAACCAGCATATGATGGTGTCATTCTTCTGGGAAGAATACCATGCCCTAAAACACCAGCTGCCTAATTTCTCTTGGAAATTTCTTGCAGAAACAATTGACGTCCAAGGGAGGAGGAAGGGAGCTATCTGGTGAGGAAAACCAGAAAGGTATGGCAGAACTTCTTTTTTGAGGTCACCAGAAAATAAATAAAATCAAAAACTGCCTTGATGCCTTTCAGTTCTAGTCCTTTGCATTCGTGAGCAATCTGACTCCAACTCTGTAAACGCATTGGCATCCGTGGCCAAGTCAAAGAGAAAGACCATGAGACCTGGCAGTCAAAGTGCCACTCCCGGTGTGTATTTTAATTAATGGAAGCCTGAGTATTATCTGGGAAAGGGGATAGGGCTCATGGCTTTCACACCAGGTAAAACTTTCTGTAAGTGCTCGCTCCAGTCTCCTTTCATGTGCATTTCGTTCAAGGGCATACATTCCAGCTTTTTTTTCTTTTTTTTTTTTTTTTTGACAATTGGAGGTTTGACAACAGAAGAACAGAGCTATAAATGTGAGGGTGCAATATATCATGAGATAAAGTGTGGAGAACATGTCCTCTACTAAAATGCCCCTTGGTGGAAAGAAAAAGCCCAAAATGCCTACAATGAGAAATCCCTCTGCTCGTTACAACTATAAAGGAGCAAAAACCACAACAAAGCCCCAACCCATGGGCTGTGCTGTGCACGTTCCTAGGGTATCATCAGCTCTGGCAGAAAGTTGAAAGGTTACATTTGTGAAATAGCAGCTGCTTTCCTGCCATTTGATTCAGGTTTCTGCATTGCAAAGTCTCGAAACCGAAAGACAAATCTGACAATATGCTAATCTTCCAATAAAAAAAAAAGTGACTTCTGAACCCTTATCTGTTGAAGAGCTGACAGTGAAGTTCAGAGACGGTTGTCTAACCAGACAAAACGATAGAGAAAATATGCCTTCAAACAAGATCATAAATCTTGAACAGTGCAGAGGAACAAATGTAAAGGGAACGTTTTACCACTAACACCATTTAGTAGCCTCACTTTCTTTCTCTCCCCTCAGCCCCTCCAGCCTCATCATACTTGCAAGGAAGGAGGATGTACCCTCTCACAGCAATAATATAAATACAAGGGGGTGGAGGGGTAGGCGATAACATATTGGGTACTGAAATCAGACATTATTTCCATCACATTTGGGGTGCGGGGGGAGAGCAGAGACACAAAACAAATACTGTGCAACCTGAATACAACAGGCTTACCTCCCCCCCCGCCCAGCAACACACACACACACTCGCACACAAAAAGTTTGCATATTGCACAGGGTGCTTGAAGATCATAAATCTATGCATGAGAAAGATGTAGTGGAAATTTTTGGGGGGATTAGAGTTTATTTTTGTCATCTCTGTGAGACAGCTACTCATTCATCCAGATCACAGCTAAGAAAAAAGCTGGTCACAGAAATTAGCAGTTTCAGCTCAGCAGCAAAGTCGCCAGCCTGTGAAGGCAGAGAGAAATTGACTAATTAGCAATGCGCACTAAAACTTGACGGTTCTTTATAGAGAGAGAGAAGAGAGAGGGAGAGCGAGAGGGAGGGAGGCAGAGAGGAGGGGGGGGCTCGCTTTTTCCCCTTCTTTCTTCCAAAGATGTTTGAAATCGCAGTCATTTACGCTCGACAATTTTTACAATAGCCTTGAGCCATAATTTTGCGAGTCTCTCCAGCATCCATCCCCCTGTATGGTCTCTCTCCACTGGCCATGCACGACCGTTTCTCTCCCCAACCGTGGATTTCCTATTACTCTCGTTACGACTCACTGAGCCCCAGGCCCAAGGATAATGATGTGTTGTTTCTTGGTAGCATAATTTGTCACACGTACATTTTTTCTTCTTCTTCTCTTGCAGAAAGCTCTGCGCTCTCTCTCTCTCTCTCTTTCTCTCTCTCTCCTTCTCTCTCTCTCGTACATTTTCTTGCTGTTGCTAATTCATGGTGATCAAATGATGTACGACAAAATAAATTGTAAAGAGTGACTGCTCCGAGTTGGGAACCAGAAGGTTTTTTTTTTTCTTTCTTTCTTTTCTCTCCCTTTTTTTTTTTTTTTTTTGGAAGGAGCGAGCAAACCTTTAAAAAGGAAGGACAATTGATTTTTTTGGGGGGGGAGCTTAAGTGAACCTTTACTTTGGCAGCTGGTTGTGGAGCAGGTAAGTTTCTGGCCTTGTGTCTAACCGTCTCTGTGCATTTTCTTGTGTCTCCTGATTTGTTTGTTGTTGGGGGAGAGGAGAGGGGTGTCTGCGTGTGCGGGTGTGTGTGCTGGAAGTGTGTGCGGGGAGGGGGGGGGGCAGTTGTGTAACGAACGCGTTTGCAGAATAAACTCCGATTGCAAGAAATGGGCAAAACGAGGAAGAAAGAAGGGGAGGGAGAAAGAGGAGGAGAGTCTGCGTGTGTGTATGTGTGTGTATGTGTGTGTGCATGTATGTGTGTGTGTGCAGTGGGGAGGGGGGGATTGACCGGGTCCACTTAAAGGGAGAGGCTCCGGGAGGTTTCTGTAGCCGGCGGCGGGGCGCGGAGCGGGGCTGAGCGGCGGCGGGGCAGGGGAAGCGGCTCGAGGGAGCCCCTCGCTGTGCCGATAAATGGGGCGGGGGGGGGTGAAGGGAGGCAGAGGAAGCTCAGCGCTGGCGAGGAGCGACTGAGCGCGCTGCAATGGCAGGAGCAGGTCTCGGCGGGATCCCGCCGAGGAGGAGGAGGAGGAGGAAGAGCGGTGGCGGCGGCGCTCCGTGGGGCGGGATGCGGCCAGCGCGGGTCGGTGCCTGCGCAGCCCCCCCCAGGTGCGGCCGCGGCCCGGGGCTGCCCCGCCGACCCCTTCTCCGGGCCGGGGCGGGGGGGCGCGGCGGGGCCCGGCCGGACCGGGGCCGCCGGGCAGGGCCCTGCTCCCCGCCGCCCCAGCCCGCCTCCCCCGTCCTTCCCCCAACTTGAACTTCACGTAGTTACCGGAGTTACGGCAGCGGCGCCGTCTGCTGCGAGGAGAAGCGGGCCGGGCAGGACAGCAGCGGGCGGCCCTTCGCCGGGCCGGGGGCTGCCGCTTCCCCCCCCGTCCCTCCTCCTCCGGCGTGCGAAGTATTGCAACCCCCCCGTCCCTGTTGGGGCGGAGAAGGGGAGCTCGACTTCGGTGCCGGCCAGCGCCGGGGCCCCCGCCCCGGGCACGCCGCCCCCCGGCCCCGGGGAGGAAGCGGGTCCCGGCGCCGCCGAGTTGCCAAAGCGGCCGGAGGGGGCCGGGGGCCGGCGGCGGGCAGGGCGGCTGCTCGCCTTCCCGGCAGAGTTTCAGTCACTTGGTAGTTTCTCTGGGCATCGCGGAGTTTGGCGGGGGGGGGGGGGAGGGAGGGCTTATTTTGTGTGTATTTGATTGCTTGGTGGTTTGGTTTTTTGGTTGGGGGGGGTGGCTCAGGTTTGAAAACGTCCCCGGCTTCCTCGCTCCTCCCCTGGAGAGCAGCCCGGTTTGCACCGAGGAGGGAGGAGAAAGGGGTGCGTGTACGGGGGGAGGCCAAAAAAATAAATCTCCTCCAGCCCTCCCAAGTTGCGGCCCCTCCGAGCGAGCCCGTCAGTGCCCGGGGCGGGGGGGCGGCTCGGCGGGCAGAGGGGAGCCCGTCCCCCGGCCGCTCCCCCCGCCAGCCGCGGGCACACGGCCGGGATGCGCCCTCCGGGCCTCTAAAGCTCTGTGTGTTTATTGTTGTGTCGTCCCGTGTGTCCCCCCCACCCCGCTCTCCTCCCCACCCCTCTGCCCAGGTTGGAGGAGGGTTTAAAAGGCAGGTGTGTCGGAGGCCGCTCGCCATGTCCAGATCCGGGGACAGGACCTCCACCTTCGACCCCAGCCACAGCGACAACCTGCTGCACGGCCTCAACCTGCTCTGGAGGAAGCAGCTCTTCTGCGACGTGACCCTGACGGCCCAGGGCCAGCAGTTCCACTGCCACAAGGCCGTGCTGGCCTCCTGCTCCCAGTACTTCCGATCCCTCTTCTCCAGCGGCGGCGGCAGCGGCGGGCACCCCCACGCCCTGGGGCTGGGGCCCGGCGGCCAGGACGGGCTGGGGGGCCCGCCGAAGGAGCCGCCGCCGTCGCAGCCGCAGGAGGAGCCCGGGACCCCGTCCTCCTCCCCGGAGGACAAGCTGCTGGCCAGCCCGCGGGCCATCAACAACCTGGTGCTGCAGGGCTGCTCGTCCATCGGGCTGCGGCTGGTGCTGGAGTACCTGTACACGGCCAACGTGACCCTCTCGCTGGACACGGTGGAGGAGGTGCTGTCGGTCAGCAAGATCCTGCACATCCCGCAGGTCACCAAGCTGTGCGTGCAGTTCCTCAACGACCAGATCTCGGTGCAGAACTACAAGCAGGTGTGCAAGATCGCCGCCCTGCACGGCCTGGAGGAGACCAAGAAGCTGGCCAACAAGTACCTGGTGGAGGACGTGCTGCTGCTCAACTTCGAGGAGATGCGCGCCCTGCTCGACTCGCTGCCCCCCCCCGTCGAGTCGGAGCTGGCGCTCTTCCAGATGTCCGTGCTCTGGCTGGAGCACGACCGGGAGACCCGCATGCAGTACGCCCCGGACCTGATGAAGCGCCTCCGCTTCGCCCTCATCCCGGCGCCGGAGCTGGTGGAGCGGGTCCAGTCGGTGGATTTCATGCGCACCGACCCCGTCTGCCAGAAGCTGCTGCTGGACGCCATGAACTACCACCTGATGCCCTTCAGGCAGCACTGCCGGCAGAGCCTGGCCAGCAGGTGAGGGGGGCGGCGGGGAGCTGGGGGGGCCTTCCCTCACAGGCGCCCCCTCGGCGGCTTCTGGCCGCGGGCGGTCGGGGAGTCCCCGCAGGGCCGCGGCGGCGGCGGGCAGGGGCCCCGCGGGGGCCGGGCCGGGGGCAGGGGGCGGCGCGGCGGCTGCGGCGGCGGCCGGGCCGGGCCGGGCGGCGGGAGCCCGCCCGCGGCGGCGGCTGAAGGGCGGCGGCGGCGGGGCCGAGCTGCCCGCCCCCGGCACCGCCAAACTTTTCGTCCCCTCCCCTCGGCCCGGCGGGGCCGCTGCGGCCGGGGGCGGCGGTTGGCGCCCCGCAGCGCCCGCTCCGGCCGCCCGCCCTCCGGCGCGGGGGGGGGGAGGCCGTCGCGCCGGGAGCCGGCCCGGGCGGGGGGTGGCCCCGGGGGGTGCCTGGCCGCCAGCGCCAGACCGGACCCCCGGCAGGGCAGCGGCGGGGGCGGAGGCCGCTTCCGAGGGCGGGAGGCCTCCTCGCAGGCGGCCGCCCGCGGCGTGGGTCCCTCGGCTGCCCGCCCGGGGAGGCCGGGCCGTGGCCGCCCCGGCTTCCCGGCGGGCTGGCGGCGGTCGCAGCTCCCTCAGCCGTCGTGTCTGGTCCCCGGGGCTAACGTGTGAATGCGAGGCTGCACCGTGCCGGTGGGAGCCCGCGCTCCGGGAACCTGTTGTAATTATTTATTAGAGGCCGTATTTATTTTTTTTTTTTCCCCGCGATGTTACTCCTTCAGAAGGAGTTGCATCTTCAGGGCGTTTTAAGCTGTGATACCCAAGTCCTAAATCTAATTAATTATTTCCAGAAATAACTGCGTTATTCGTGCACACCCTGGTATTGCTGATGTTTGGGTGATGTCCGTATTGTGCATGGAAACTTGTGACTTCATAGTCCTTACATCTATGACATGTCAGTTATTTTCATTTAATAAGGTAATGAATCATGATGTCAAAAGATTGACAATATGAGGTCGGTGTTAGGAACTGAAAGCACAGCATGTAGTTTAATGAGCAGTAAATATACCCGAAATGAAGGGGATATTTATTTTTCTCCTTTTAAAATACGTTTATACTTGATTTCATTCAAAAATGGAAAGATAATACTATCTTCCAAGTACAGTGGCATGGTAGCACAGAAATCAAAGCACACTTTGTGTTACTCAGCTTTTTAACTAATAGATATTATTAATGACTTAATAGCAGCAAGAAAAACTAGTTATTATATATTTTAGATAATACGCTCTGTTAGCATTAATGCAGAGGATTCTTTATATCTTCATGTAATAGGTACCCCGATGACTTAAGTTTGAAAATACTGTGCCTTCTTTTATTATCTCTGGGTAGCTCCCTGCGTTAGTGTTTTGTCGTGCTTATCACCTTGCTGTCTTAACCGATTCTCACTCCGAAATCCTACAGTAAAAATCGAATACCAGCATTTTGCAGTGTAAAGTATTTTTGAGACGCCGCTGTTGTAGCTGGTGCGTACCCTTTGCATTTCAATATTCAAAACTGTTGACTTTCAAAAATGCAAAACCAACCACCTCCTCAGGCGAGATTCTGCACGCCACCGGGGGCATGCCGGGGCTCGTGTCCTGGTGGATTGCTGAGATACCAGCCGGCTTGGTTCAGTGAAGATACCTTCCAGCTTCACTGGTCCATGTCATTTGAAGGATATGTAGTGGTGTTCTGACCACTGAATGCTTACAAGTGTCATGGATGCTGCAAGAATCTGATACCCCTGGTGCTGGGAGCTGGCTTTCCCTGTAAGCGGGAGCGTACACAAAAGGATCGCACTTTAAGTAGACCTAGATTAGATTCTAAGTTGCACTTACTTAATGACTTATGGGGGACTCTGAATACCACAAACACCACATTTTTTATTTGTAATAGGTCTGCACATCTGTGCAGGCAGTGGTGTTTCAGAGACCCTTAACCGTAGTGGGTGAAAACATGCCGTCACCTTCTCAACTTTAACGTGTGTTTAATGACAGTGTTGTAACTAGCTTCTCTCGATTGGGTTCTTCAGCGGTGGTGAAATCGGAGCAAAAACATTTAGATTTCTCTTATTTATAAGCAGGCATTAGAACTTACTCAAAAATGTTAAAATGTTGGAGATGTTGAAATGCTCTGTGATCCAGAATACAACTGGTATATTTTCGTTTTGGGTCTTGGATGATATTCCTGGGAATTCATAAAGGTCACAAAGGCTGGTCTTTGAATCTTAATCATTTTAAGATTTCATCAGGCTGCCTAAGTGTACAAATGCCTTCTTAAACATGAACAAAGAAACAAAAGAAACATACCCAAGACTATAGCGATTTCCAGACTTATCCTTCCTGTTACTCATAGTTTCTCTAAAGCTGCAATGACAGGTTGATATTCATTCAGTAAAATTTTATTTTATGGAAGAAAATCTGCAAAGAGTTTCTTGAGTTACTAATTTGTCGAAGGAAATCTTAAAAGTAACTAACAGTTAAGTATGTGTGCAAATAGATGAAAATTACTACACAGAAAAGGACTTTAAAACTTTGATTACCTTTTCTGTGAGCAATGGTGACCTTGGTAATTTGGAATTTAAAGTTTAATGAAAGGTCATTCACAAAAGATTCACATGTCTTTAGAAAGAGATTAACTGTTCCTCTTGTTCAGTATAATATATACTGCGCAGTACAGTATGGGCTGGTGAGAAATACAAGCAGCACAGTGCCATAGCCACCTGCTTACTGTGTATTGAAGAAATTAGGAGAATCGCACTCAGAATTAGAACTTGCCAATAACTTTTCTATGTTTTTAAAAAGAACTTTTTTTTTGGTAACACGCTACTTAAAAACAAAGTGTGTATGCATACGTACATGCACATCCATACGCACACTACCACTTCAGAGTACTTTGGAAATGGGGCTACTTATATTTCTTAAACAAAACGAGTGTAATGGGAAGCTCGAAATACGGTGATTCTCTTCTGAAATGTAACTGTAAAAATAGCACTCTTTCTTTAAGCTTGTTTTTTATGTGGTAAATCACACGTGCTTGCTTTTCTGACAAACACAAGTTTTTGCTATTGTCAGGTCTGGAGGAAAACGATTTTGGATCATAAGAGCCAGGCTGCGCACTATGAGCAGAGTTATTTATAAAGTTTGTGCTACAAATGCAAATCCTGCAGTGCAAGTGATGCTGGGGCTAGAAGACACCCAGGTTGTCTTTTGTGCCACAGTGAAAAACACTCCTTACCTGCAGGGAGAGCAGATTCTTTCTTCATGAAATTTCCTGAGGGAAGGTAACACTTGAACGCCCTCCTGCATTTTTGTAAAATTATTTTTCAAAGTACAGCAACTAAACGATCATCGTTTAAAAAGTTGAGGAATGACGTTCCTGACTTGCGAACCTTGCCGTGCAGTCTGAGGTTTAGGACTTTACCATGGCGGGTGGGTGTTTTGGCTCTGATCTGGCATTTGATCAGGTGCTCAACTCTAAGTGAGTTAGTAATGCTGTTGACTTTGATCTCCCTTTTTCAGGTTAATGCTGGAGGTTTCTGGCCTCTGTGATCCTCACCTACAGTGGGGCCTCAGCACACAAGCCACTATTAAAGCGTTTTGAGGCACAGTCCGTTTTGACATCGGTAAAAACACTCCCAGTTGATTTCAGCGTGGAGTGGATTGGGCCCATTATGGTGACCCTGAACATTAGGCTTAAATGATGTTTGTCTGTCCCTGAGAGACACAGGTAACTCTGCTGTGTCATGTTTTCTGTTGTTCTGGGAAGAAAATGCATTTAGGTAGAGGAATGTTCATCTTCTGGTTATTTATTTGACTCTCGGGACTGGAGTATTGAGTTGATTAAAATGTTTCTGTGCTTTATTGTGTAATATAATACATTTTATACAATACATGGTATGTATTTTCAATTTTTAAAAAGTTCTGGGTTAGAGCATTCCTGTGTTGCTGGAAAGAATTTCACTTTTAAAGATGAGTGAGCTAGTGAGAATTATTATTGCTTCCATGTTTACTTGCAACAATGAAAATGGTTAAAAACACATCAGTGCTATGAAATGCCTAGCTTTTAACTTTAATTTTGCTTGTGCTAATGTGCAATATAGCTGTAGACAGGGAATGGAGCACTACAGAAAAAATACTTAAATGACGGGGCTGATTATTAAATGTTTCACCTAAATATTGTTGCCTTTTAATAGAACATTGCCATGATTTTATGGTTTCACTCGCCTGTAACTATTTACAATGACTTCTGTTCTGGACAGACATGAGAAGATAGGCTGGGTGGGAAGAAGCAGCCCCTTACGGCCTGGGAGTTGTTTGTCGGCTGCAGGACACATGCAGCTCCTCTCGACATCAATGGTTTGGGCCAGTCAGCTCCTCCCAGGATTTGCAGGCAGAGCAGCAGTTAGATGTCTCTACAGCTGCATCAGGTACCTGAAGGCAGAGGGGAGTGAGGAAAGTAAAGCTGGGAGAGAGGGGAAAATGCAGAAAACCAAAGGAATTAAGATACTCCAGGGGAAAAACAGGACATAAGTAGCAGAAGCAAGGATGTACAAATGAGGGAAAAGGGGAGAGAAGAACAGTTTTGGAGGGATAAAAGTGAAAGGATAGGATACCAGACAGGAAAGGAGACAAGTGAAACAAAAAAGACCCCGGCAGATAAAAAGAAGAGAGGGAATGAAACAAAAGGAAAAAAACTAATTCTTGGCAGAAACAGCATCTGTTGTCCATAACAGCTGAGCATTTCAGTTTCTGGAAAAGCTATTCAGATGTGGGGGGGGGAAAATGGACAGGGATCAACCAAGTGACCTGAGGTGGGAAAAGTTGTAGGCAGGAAATACAGAATTAAAGAGTAAAAGAGAAAGGAGGGAAATAAGAAGACAAAGAGATAAGAAGGCTAAGCCTGACTGTGCTGTTTTCTGTGTTCAGCAAAGTCCCAGCATGTACAGACCCAGCTGTTTTTCTATACTTTTGTTCCCTGGACTATTAGACCTTGAGGAGATTAGAAGTGCAAATTCTGGTCCTGCTGAAGCTGATGGTGGAGGTTTTTATTTTTCTTTAATTTCAGTGGGGAGAGCATGTTATCCAGACTGTTTAGTGTTAAGTGATATTAGTGAAAGTGACAGCAAATTAAACAGTGACAGGTGATGAAGATGATATGACCAGTTTTCACTAAGTAGGAAGGTGGTAACTGTTGATGAAGAAGGAAAATGTAAAGTGATGAACAGCGTGAAACACTAGCATTTATGTGGAAGACATATATACCCAGTCTGTTTTACTTTCTACAGAGGAGATTAAAAATTTGAAGAAACTGGTTACCTCCCTTGGCAATTAAATAATTTCCTTCTTGAATACACTATTTGTCTACAAATCTCATAGACTAGTTCAATTTAACTTCTTTTTCTGCTACGATTTTTGTAGGATCTCAGTAGGGCGTGTTTGGTGGTTGTAAAAATTTTGCTTGTTTTTTTCACTGAAACACATTGTTGTGTGTTCTAGTAACAGCCACCTGCCTGTCCCTTTGTGATCCTGACACCAATATTTGGATTTTCAACTAAAATTCATACTCATGGTTAAGTGTAATTGAAAAATATTTCAAACCCCAAATTAATGTCCGGATAAAAAACATACCTTAAAATGTATGTGAATTATTAGCATTTGCATTACGATGTGGATGAAGTGAATGTGAGGCTCCGGTTTATTTTAGTGGGCTTTGGATCAGGTCTTTTGTGCCTGAATTAATATCAGGAAATTGTACCTGTGCCAGGACTCTCTCAGCTGAGCTGCAGAAGGGAGAGTGACACATTAGAGGCTGCGGGGAAGTGAACCACAGACCTGTAGTCAGTTTAATCCTAGTTAGTCTCACCTACTTGCCTTACTTGCCTTATATGCATTCATTTGCCTTTGGAGACAGGCTAGTGGTGAGATGTAAGTGGGGACATGTATCCAAGAGGGAGGGAGGCCTGCAGCTCAGGTTAAGGTCAAGAGGCAGCACCATTGTCCTAAAAGGACTGCTGTGGGTCAGGGCAGTCCTTGGGACCCTTCTTAAAGACACATATGTCCTGGCTGGTAAAATCCTCGAGAGCTGTGGTGGCATAGGGGATAGCCAGTTTCTTGGCCCAGTTATAGTACTCGTCGGGAGAATTATAATTTATGAAGAGCATTTAGTGGCCTTTCTTGTGGGCAACTGTCTTTCCAACAGCTGTAGATGAAGAAGGGGTGCCAAGTACCATGTGCAGGTACTCCCCTTCCCCTGCCAGACAGTGTCCTGGTCAGAGGTACGAGTTGGGATAGTCTCCTTTGTGAACTGCCAGCCCCTCCTGATTTATGTCCTTACGCGACACGTAGTCCCAATACCTCCAGCTCCTTCCCCACCTCATGCCCTCTCTTGCTCCACAACTTCAGTTTCTCAAAATCCCCTGCTTCAAAGCCTTTTGAACATCCAAACTACTCATTTTCCCTTACCAGTCTGCCTCATATGCTCCTCCTTGCTCTCAGGTCACTCTGCCAGATAGGGCTCTTCCCCAGATCCAACCTACCTCAGCTTTGCCTCTGCCTGTCCCTTCTCTTGAATCCGCTGCTACCATGGCCCCTGGCCCCTCAGTGCCCCTTCCACCAGGCTCCCTGCCTCACACACACCAATGCCGACTGCTCCGGACCGCTCAGCTTGGATCTCCAGAGGCTGCTGCAGCTGGTTGGGCTATGCTGCTCCTCAGCTTTCTGTCACCCTGCCCCTTTTAGCACTTGAAGCAGCTTCAAGTGTCTGCATCTGCATCTCCAAACTCTTTTTCCAAGAGGGGAAATCTTTCACTGGATTTCAAGCTGCCTTGTTCTAGAAGGAAAATTAAGATACGTTTAAAAAAATAATCTTACTAAGCTACTCAAACTGAGGGCAAAGTGTCTGCAAAAACAAGAACTTCCTCCTCAAATGCTGTACTTTAGCAAAAATGCCCCTTTTCAACACCTGCAACAGTCTGTGCCGCTCATTTACAAATCCCATGGGTCCCTAAAAAGATAGAGCTGTCTCCCATGAGGTCCTGTGCTGTTCTTGCCCATGCTTTGGCAACACAATCTAGGACTGTCCTGTCAGGGAGAACGCAGGTCACAGGTCATGCAGAGCCTCCTCGATAAGGAATTTCCCTCTCAAACAAAGTCCTCCTGGTATGATTTATACTCAGGGTGTACCTTTTACAAATAGAGTGCTGTAGGATCATGGTGAGCATCACACACACCTGTCTTGGCTGCCTGCTTGTCCTGTGTGAGGCTTTTCTGTTCACTCTTTGCCTGATGTGCATCACCTTCACATGGAAGGAGATAGAAAGGAGGGGGTCTTTGAAGGCACATTGTGGCCTGGGGTCACTATAGTTTTTTCTTTATAGCAGAAGTATACGGAGGTTCTGAGTCTGTAACTGCTGAGCAGTAAATGGAACAGAGCTGTGATGGTGTAATTGTTTGGATTTGTACTTGAAGAGAAAGCACAGCGAGCCTTGGGGGCAAGGAGAGTGAGGAGAGCAAACATAGAACACAAAATCAATCATATTTGCTGCCTTCCTGAAATTTTCTTTAAAGACCGTCATGCCTAGTACTTAGTAGTCAACACTTCTTGCTGTATTCTTGGAAAGCAGACAATAAACTTTGAGCAAATATTATCAGCTGCCAAGTTCAATGGGAACAGACACTGAAGCTGGAAGTAAATAGAAGTCGATGCCACAGTTGGTTCGTCCTGTCTTCCCTGACTGCTGCCTCCTTTCAGAAAGAAAAAAAAGCAGTGGAAAAGATAACCAGTCATAGCTTGGGTGGGACAGCAGCAAGTTGTGTTCCTTCTCCTCAGCTTCCTCAAGAAAAGGAGACTCAGCTGGGGAGAACACAGCCTGTGATGCAGAGACTTCCTGTCGTCATGGGCATCCGATACACAATCAAACAAAAGAAAGGACCTTCTTGACTTTTCACAGTCTGAAAATCAAAAAGAAGAGTTGATTGAAATTTCCTAGGGGAAAAAGGCGATTTGACCACCCTGAAGCATTCTATAAACATTTCCATTTTACCACCTCTGTCTAAAACAAACAAAAAAAAAAGAGGTGAGGAAGGGAAAGCAAATTGCAAAAGCATCTAGCTTTGACATTTTCTTTAGTTTTATTTTTAGAAGTATTCAGGATCAAGGGAATTTCTTTAAGGTTTGTCAGAACTTCCAACAGTATGGAAGATCCGTTGTTTGCATAGTTTTGCCAATAAGATTCATGACATGGGAGGCTTTGTGACTGATTTACCGATATAAGTTTTGCTAGTAAAATTCTTTTGATTCAAATCCCTTACAATACTTCAGATACTGTGTGGCTAGTAAGGATATCTGTAGCATTCAGATCTCAGTGAATTTAAAGACTTGTGTTCAAATGATCTATTTGTGTAGATATTGTTACTATAGAAGTACTATTCATGATATCACATAGGCAACACATCTACTAAACCCTGTCTTAAGCGGTAAGGAACAAGTGTTATGTACGAATACGGGAACCTTGGCAGGACTCCGTATGGGAAAGCTACTGAGCATCTTTCTGGGGAACTGTTCCAGTCTCCTGTCAACATGAAGAATAAGCTGGTAATACAAGGAGACAAAGATAAGAAGCACATTCCTGTGTGTTCCTCCCAAAGGAATGCTGATGGTAGATGCCACTCTTCCAGGATAGTTGCCCACCCCTAACTACCTATTAGTTCAGAGGCTCTTATCCCAAAAGGAAGGGACAGTCACTTGAAAAAAATCTCCCAGCTAAAAAAATACCCTAACTCTTCAAGATTTACTTAGTCACCATTCTAAACTACTAACGGCAGTAGGATTGGATTCATAAAGAAAAATCGGGTATTCAGAGCATCGAACAGATTCTAAGTTATTTTAATAGAATCGTAGAATCATTTAGATTGGAAAAGACCTTTAAGATCATCAGGTCCAACTGTTAACCTAGCACTGCCAAGTCCACCACTAAACCATGTCCCTAAGCACCACATCTACCCGTCTTTCAAATGCCTCCAGGGATGGGCACTCAACCACTTCCCTGGGCAGCCTGTTCCAATGCTTGACAACCCTTTCGGTGAAGAAAATACAAGGGATGGAAAATTGTCTGGCAACTGCAGAAATAAAGGAAGCTTTAATTTGTCAGATAACTTTGCAACAGTTAAGTGTGGCCTGTCAGACGAGAGATTCACTTACCCTTCTGCTTTTCAGATAGAGACAAAAAGGAAAGATTGTTGTTGGAGCAAATGGTGATTCTCCTTTTTTCTATTTAAAAAAACCCACATCTAGTAGATTCAAGGGACAAAACCAACAATCAATGTCTGCAGCAAATCATTCCTAACTTAGTATTTATGTTCTTAAACTTAAGTCTGTCAGTGGTCAGCAACATGTATTAAATGAGCAGGAGAGCAGGTGTCTCTTGAGTGTCACCAAACCTCTTCAGTGAACGTTACGGTGAGCTCTGCTGCAATGAAAACTTGTACTCAGGACCTTCTGCTAAGCATGCCCACATTGAGAATGAAAAGATGAAAACTGAAATCTTCATGGCACTAAAGTGAACGATAAGACTGGTTTTCAGGTACAGTATTAATAGGAAGTTTTTTTACATTCTTTCAGGTGTGCCTTGGGAAATAGGTGTGCCTTAGCAGAGTCAGAAAAATCCATTCATAAAGCAACATTCATATATTCAGTGTGGTTTTGAACGTATTTTGAACCTAAGAACTAAGTACTTTCTTGGTCATAATTTGCAAGACACCTCAGCATACTTTAGGTTTTGACAAAATCCAGATATTCGTTTAGGTCTGTACTTTGCCCATAAGGAGAAAGATATTCCTGGTGGGTCAGAGTTCCAGCAGAAGTCTGATCTGCAGGACTTGGTCTGGCGGCTGTGAGAGCTCAGGTCCTTCCCCTGGCAGTGCTGTAGGGTTAGGAAGAGGTTCTGGATGCCTATTCACCTATAGGTTGTGATGTTCATTAATTCATTTTATGTGATAACAAAACCTCTCAAAATTTCTCCATCCAAAATAAATTATACATTGTATCTTATGGCTTTCATCAAGTTTATAGTTAAACTCCTGTATAATGATATTTTCTCTCTATTAAACACGTGTTGCTAATCATGGCTGTCTTTGCAGTCAACTGTGGAAGCCAAAATCCATTGAAATAAGTAGTTTTCATATGACACTTTTGTTGCACTGAAATGCCTGTCCAGGAGCGGGGAAGGTAATTGTTAAAGATCTCATCACATGTTCTGTGATGGCAAAACAGTTTCTTCAGTCACGGGCAAATGGATTCAGATTTGCAGATTTGCAGACTGCAACTGGATTCTCCATTACATTTTTGTTGGACACAACACTCCTTCAAATGCCTTTTTAGAAGAAAAAGGTTGCTAAGCACCATCCTGGTTTCTGAAGATTAAATTAAGTCTTTAGTGTTAGCAAACAAAAGGTCTGCAACTGAAATGCTGATTGGGACAGTGTATTTATCTCTTTGTCTGTTACCTTGAGGTTGGTATCTAAACCTCACTGCAATACTTAGTTTCTGCTGCAGGTTAATACAGCCACTTTTTCTGAGATTCTTGCTACTTCTTGTTTTGACAGTATCACTGTGTGCCAGCCTCCAGTTTCTCAAATCCTTTGATGTAATGAGATTTGTGGATATAAATAAAATTCGCCACCCATTCACCTGCTCTTGCTGGATCTGGGCTGGTCTTCTGGCTGTTTTTGTTTGCGCCTGAGTTCAGTGAGCAAATACCTGAAGTTCAATTTGGCTCTGCTGCGTTTAAGGTCAGCACTCAAGCAGGAGCGAGGCATCATCCCATGTCTGTGAGGTCCCTGGTCTGAAGAGCCACCTGGCTTGCTCCATACTCAAAGCCATGGTGATAGCCTATATTAAAAGAGAATTAATGATCCAGGTTTTCGGTTTTATTATAGCCTGATTTATGAGGGAAGTATAGTTGGATAGTCTTTTTTTTTTTTTTCATTGATTACCATGATCACCTGTATGTCTGAGATGCAATTTTCTTTCTGATATGTAACACTACACCGAATTAGGAACCACAGGATTGACACTTCATCATTGTATTCTTTCAGTTTCTTTGCATTTGCTAATGCAGAGAGGGAAGCCTTACTGCATTGTTTAAAAACTGGAAGAGCCTGGAGCAAACCTGTTGTCGGTGAGGCTTGTTTTCTTGCCAGCCTTGGTGGAATGAACTTACTACTAACTGCCCAGATAAGGAAAACCCATCAGTGCAAGATTGATGGATATGCTAATAAAGAAAAACAATGTACAAGAAGAGTATTTCCCATTCATGCGTTTTCCATTAACATGAGGCTATCAAGGTTGCAAAAGAGCTTTGGGTGGGAGTGGCTGTCAGGAACATTGAGGTCTGTTACTGTCTTTTCTGCTGGTTCCTTGTGAGTTGATAAACTCTCTTGGGCTCAGCATTTTGCCCTATATATTCACGGTTAGTTTAGACCGTGGACTAGCGACCTGAGTTTCAGAGCTGATGTGCATCTGCTGCTACCTTTGAAGTGAGCAGGATTTAGGTATGTTGATAAGTATTCAACATCTGCAAAAATGAAGCCACTTGTATGAGTTCTTAAATTCCTAGGTTGGTGTGCCTGAAGGAAACGATACAAGTTTGAAAATGTTGACTTTAAAATCTACTTTGGTTTCCAGTCTTGTAAGTAGACAAAATAAATTTCACACCACATGGGGTACTCAGGAACTTAATTAAGGTGAATTAACTGTTTTAAAATCTTTGCAGAACAGAAACTGCAAGGTGAGCACAGAATAATAACAACATGTGTGTTCATCAATGAGAACTAGAGTATTGGATTCTAGGTATAAGAAATGCTTTTGGGATACAATATGGATAAGTTTACCTCAGCTTTTGCCATGACATCAGCCTGCCTGGTCATGGTTAACATTATTTTAGCCTTCCCTGACCAGGACCCGCTACTGTTAATTGAACACAAGATGATCGTAATAGCCTTGCTAGGGACACTGTGAACCACAGTATGTAACTGAATAGTGTAGTGCACTGTGAAATAAGGACTATGAAAAGAGAATGTTTTAGATATAATGCAGAGCGTTTCACATGGTGATCTTGAGTTATCCAAATAGCAAACATGTAATAATGCAAGAAAGGGAGAAACTTTATCTTGCTAAGGTATTACACACATTTTTAAATCCTGCCTTCACCGTAGTGTTTCACTGAATTACATTTTTATTAATATTTGGAAAAGTCTTCTGCATATATGCAGTGATCATTTCCATGTTTTTCATATTTTAGAATGTATTTTAAAATTTTAACGGTACTGCTCAGTGCAATATGAAACACAAATATAATGTAATAAAGATTTTTTTTTTTCAAAACCTAAAATGTAGGGATTCACACCAAAACTTAGAAAGCAGAATTGGCTCCAAGAAAACACATCAGTTTAAAACATGCATATCTTTAGTCACTGTATTATCTTTGCTTGGTTCACTGGAAGAGCTCTCAATATAGATGAATTAGATACTTTGAGTGAAAGAACCCATCTCCTCTTTGCCACGTGAGAGTTCCCTGTGCTTTTCGTAGAGACTGTGCTGGCTATTAAGTTCTTACTAAACTTTTATTAAGGGCTTCTGTTCATGCTACTTCCCATTGTAAACATGTAAAAATACTAAATATTTTTTAAACATTCCCATATAACAGTGCTGCTCCTTCTCAAGAAACAGTAGCTTCTCAGATTGTTTAGCTGAAAAAGTAATGTTAAGGATAGTTGCAGCTGCCAAAGTCTGGAAACTCAGAGTTACATCTGACATTTCATTCTTCACCTTAACTATTGAGCCTTGGCCATTCATTGGTTTTTCACAGTGCTTTGGAGTTAGAAGGGAGTTTTACAGATGAAAGATGAAAATCAAAATAAACTCCTTTATCAAGTAAACCTTGCAAGGGCATTCTGAATTTTACAATACACAGGGAGTTGATTGTGATATAACATACAACACAAGAGGGTTGGAATAAACACTTTATTCTCTATCGTTAGGGATGGCCATGCATAACTGGCTTATGGCTCTGGTTTGCTCTGCCACTTGTTACGTGTGCAGTCATCCCTAACTCATACCAAAAATAGTTTATCATGCTCCTGTGTTGCATCATTTTTATCCAATGTTCTCTTATTAAAAACTTTATCGGGGACATTGAACGTTTCAAGATGCTGGCAATGCTTACGAGAGCTTTCCCCAGAGCTTGGTCTCACTGAGTGGAGTTGGTGCCGACAGTGATCATGAGATGGTTCCTGATATCCTACACAGATACAGTCTGGTGGGCAGGTAACAGTCATTATTTGACAGTACATAGCAGGTTCAGTGCAGAGGTCAAAAGCTGGCTTGTCAGACAGACTGAAGGACCGCAGGGGCTCCCCCCAGGTCGGGAGCAAAGCAGGGGGTAGGACAGCGTGGGAGAATATTGCAGTGGCACTGCCCCTGCGGCATAACTCCTGCCCCTGGAGTGAGGGTTTCATTTCCTCTGCTGTCAATTCAGGACCTTCCCTGAGCCCTAAATCCATTTAAAAACAAACAAGGCCATCTGCCAGATAATTCCCTGGCCATCCTTGTGATAGATGTATCTGCAGTCTGTAGTTGTCTTTTTGGATAGCCATTTGAAAGGTTTTATTCCTAAGCATTGTGTGGATCGAACCTTCAGCTGCGTGCTCCCTTCCTGAAGGAGGTTCCTTTTGAGTAGTGCGTGTCTACAGCACAACCTAGTTCATTTTGCCCAGTCTTCTGAAGAGAGAATGCAATCCTGGTACGAATCTAAACCGGTGGGTCCCCAAAACTGTCTAGGTAGTAGTTGGAGCTAAGCCACAGGTGTGCCTCGGCGGTAAAGCACCCGCTGCCGGAGTGCACCGCTGAGATTGGAGCTCCTGGGCGGTGGTTTTACCCCGCGGCGTGCAGTTGTGGTGGTGGGCTGTGGTTTGTGGCATCCTGTACCTTTCTTGGCCAGGAGTGTTTGCTGCAGACTGACACACAGATTGCTACAGTGATGTTGTCATGCTTGGAAAAATGTTGGTGTTCAGCAAGGGTGCTTTCCATCAAATGCATGGTCTCCCTGCACATGCGTTCATATCGATGCATTTTTTCCAGGCTATGTCACCTTCCTGCTTCACAGGAACATTTTGAGCGTAGACCTTTATTTCAGCATTATCACACCCAAGCTTAGTATAACTGATGAAAGTTCAATTATATGCGAAGTGACTATTAAAGCATCAGGGCTCATCTGGGGGTCTGAGCCTCCCCTCCCCTTTTCACTTCCAATTGTGCTAAATCCCTTAATGTTGCAAAGAAATCGTACATTCATCAGGTGGAGCGTTGGAGGCCAGGGTGCAGATAACCGCTTTTACTGCATATGAGACATTGCAGTCCTGTTCTTAAGAACTGCCAGGCAGATTGGGAATCACGGTCACGGTTAATAGCAGCGAATTGCCAGCTCTTGATGGGTGGGTAGTCACTCCTTTCAGTGGTTGCCCCCTGGGGGAGAAGGTAGAAAAACAGAGGGAGGGAATTAGAGTGACTTTGCACAGTTGAGCAGGTTCATGCCGCTGGATCAGTGGCAAGCACTGGCAGGGCTCCACTCTGGGGAGGCTCACAACAACATCACAGTCTCATTTTTACCAATTGGTGTTGCTATAGCCAGTGGTGCACAGGGGGAGAGCAAGGAGAAGGGGGGGAGCCAGGGGGGAGAGTGAAAGCAAGAGTCTGGATTAAACAAACAAAACTGCTTGTAAGTAGCATTTAACCCATAACCATTAGCCCAGTGCTGCTAATTGTACTAAACTATGTATCTGAAGTTCAGTGTGTGATTAAAGAGTTGGCTCACAAACTCTCTGCATAACCTTAATTTTTTCAAGGTTCTTTGAGTGTAGAATGGCTTATAATAATGATTTTGACTAATACGATTTTTGACATGCAACTTTAATGCTTAACCTTAGTACAACTCCAGAGCATTTCATGTGTATTCAGCTGTAAAGAGTGATGATTTAAAGGGATAATATAAGAAAAAGGTCGTTCTAGAATGAACCTCTAACAAATTGCATAAAGGAAGCTTATTATTCCATGAGTAGAGAGATATGCAGCTTTTCTGATCATTTTTCTGCTTGGTTCAAAAAATTGTTGAGACATGATTGGGGAAAGAAACACAAAAAATGAAATAGAAAACTGCAAGCAGTGAACATTCTTTTGATGGTTATGATTTTGTTGCCACTAAAAATACTCCTCAGTAATGTGGTTGTTCATCTTTCCTCTTGTTTTGGGTGAAGAATTCGTTCCAATAAGAAAATGCTGTTATTGGTTGGAGGATTGCCTCCCGGACCTGACCGGCTACCCAGCAATTTGGTTCAGTATTATGATGATGAAAAGAAGACATGGAAAATACTGACAAGTAAGTGGTTTATTTTTGTACAGTTGTCTTGATGAATTTAAAAACATGGTTAATCAAATTAGACACTTTATTGATTTGTTTCTCTTCAGAGGTTTGTTTATGTATCACAGGGGGCTTCACAATGGAGCAATAAATTGAGATTGCAGAAGATGCTAATTTTATAATAGGATAGGCCTAAATTAACATTGGCTTAAAATCATTCCAGTAAGTTTTTTAAGTAAACTTGTAAGTCTTTCATACTGCAACATGAATACATGCATATTTATGTACATAGGAGTAAAATCTGGTTTAGGGGGAAGAAAAAAGCAATGTTCGAGACAGTTTTCTCAGACTCAGATCCCTGGTAAGCCATAGTACTAGAGCACACCTTTGATTCTCTTTTGCATTTTCATTTCCTTCTTCCAGCTTTATCTGTTGTCCACAATCATTAAAGAAAGGTTTCCTCCGTGCTGCTCTGCGTCCATTGCTGACAGAAGCATTGGTGGAATATATCAGCTACAATAAACAGTGCACGGAGGCGCCTATCACAAAATTCTTTCCCACCTTCTTTTAAAGGTTGATTGTGTTTTAGAGTAAGTATTTTGCCTCGAGCATCGAGATTTGGAACTTATTGTTATGTTGGTTGCGATTCCCAGTCTGACTTGGTCATGGAATCAAATCATAGCTTCTTGAGTGCAGCAGGCTGTGTGTGCATTAGTCCCCTTGTGGCTAAACTGGCTGCATTGGTCAATAAAACTAAATTTTAACTGTCAAAATTGCCCAAAGCAGTATAGATAAAATAATAAATGAGCAATTTTGATCCATAAATCAAAGCCGTACTTCTAAAACTGGACAACTGGTAAAACCTGGATTTCCTAATAGACCTGCTTTTTTTTTTCCCCAGTAAAATACATTTTACAGAATTCTGTTCTTCATCCCTTATCCAAAGCCCTTTAATGGGATACATCCACATTAATATTGTATGCACAGGTTAGGATGAAAAATAATTAAAAAGACTGCTATGATGCAGGACTTGAAATGATGCCTTTGCAAATTGCTTTCTTCCATGGAAAATTTAGGAGCCTTTCTGAAAGTCTTTATGCTGCAACATAAAGACTGCTTAGGTATAGATGCCCTGAACTAATAGTTGATGGCGTTGTGTAAGAATGGCAATTACAAAAATTCATATGAATTGTACATTAGAAAAGTCTACAACATCTGTACTAGGGAACATACTATGCTTCACATTTTTCAGAATAATGAGATACAATACTCACCTCTGTACGTTACTTCTAAGAAAATTCTGAAGATGGTAAGTCAGTGAAAAAACAATGATATTATGTAAGGCAGAAGTGTCCAGGATTTTTTAATTTGTTGTGTCTAATCCAGTGGCTCACCAGAATAGGCAGGAGAAATGGATCTCTTGCTTCAAGGTCTGAACTCTCCACTGAATTAAAGTAAAAAACTTTATTCTGAGTCTTAGATTTCTGTAGATGTCTCAGATTTTGTAAGAATGAAATTTATTCCGTTCTTGGTTACTTACATTGTGATGCTGTCTCCAAGACTGTGGGAAACTGGACCCAGAGGCATGATACCTAAATGCTCTGGTTAAAAATCCATCTCTAGTATTTGAATAACACCACCGTGTATGGTGGTGTTTAGAGGTGTTTCTGAATAATTTTATGTGATTTTATCAAAAGAGTGTAATCTTTTCTGTTTTACCTCTAACAAATAGTAACAAATAGTAAACAAAAATTCTCTGTCCCTGCCGGTTAATGCACATAACCTTCTGTGCTGTGATTAAAGGATAATGCGTCTGTTACAGTCCTAGCTAGCTCACGTTCAAGCACTTGATGCTCAGCACTGGAAGTCCTGAAGGTCCCAGGATCTGTTTCAGTGTCGGCTGTCTAATACATAGCCCTCTCGTGACATGAGTAATCCTGTTCTTACCAAAACTGCTAGAAAAGGATGCCTTCTTGGCCTGGACTACTGTTCAAGGATGTCTTTTCACACTGAAAAAGACTAAATGTTAACAAGCATGATTTCTTAGAATTACTGCTCACCGAATGGTAGTGGTAATTATTTTTTTAAAAAAGTTGAAATAAGAGTTTCAAGTATCCCCTGCTTTATTTTCTAACTTGATATAAGAGAGGACGGGAAGTGGAGACAAGTTGGAGTAGAACTTTTGTCCTGTCCTTTCCATAAAACACTCAAGGACTGTACAGCATAGGAGTGCAGGGCTTGAAGAACTGTGATGGAGCAGTTTTAGGGAAGACCACAAACTAATCACATTATAACATGGTGATAGTTCAGTGCAGTCATGGTGTTGTATCAACATACTATGACATTTACAGTGTGTGGGAATTTACAGACATTGTTCTATCTTTATTTTTCATCTACTTTTTGCAAGTTAGGAAGAAGTACCTTTCTTTCCTTCCTTTACCCTTTTACCTCTCTCCCAATCCAGTTTTGGAAAATAATTGGTCTGTTTATTCTTATCAGAGGTGTACAGTCAGCAGCAAAAGAGGAAGATTTTTTTTTTCTGTTTCTTTTTCACTTGTTTAGACAGTGCTGTCAGTCCTGACGTTGCAGTTCATACCCAACTCATCAGTGCAAATGAGGAGTTTGCTCCCTAGTGAACAGGGGCAGAACAAAAGCCGTGTCCTGCTCATAAGGTTCTGTGATGGGAAGAATCTTAGTCCTCGTAGTCTGGTATTTTAGGGTGTTCTATCTTCCTATTGCCTTAGGTGTATTTGATTTCTTCCTGTACTAGCAAACATTCACAAAGTCTTTTCTTTAACCTTCTGCCCTCCAGTAGACTCCCCCACGCACCAACAAAAAGCCAGGCTTTGCACTTAGAGGCTTACTGATCCAATGTAAATGTGCACAGAAATTCCCCTTTCCCTCCTCCAAACCTATCTACATTACTCATTTTCTGCTCTCTGTGCCAGTGGCATTTGGGGGTAGGGAAGGTGGGAAAGAAGCTTGCAAGCACTTAGTCCTGGCTGCAGTGGCAGGGCTGTTGAGGAGGAGATGGATGAGAGGAGACCGAATCTCCTCTTGTCACCCTCCACTGAGAGAAGCCCCAGAAGTTACTCAGCAGGGCCTGCAAACCCGTTTGAGAGGGAGCTGTTTGCCTGTTGCCTTTTTCCTCCTCAGCGTGGAGAGTGGCTGTTGCAACCACTCAGTTGCTTAGGGCTTTGTGTCCTGCCTTGTGTGATGCATAAGGAACAGGAGATCAACCATCAGAAACTACTGACTCCACGTAAGCCGTGGCACTGCAGTTGGAGCTATGAAGACAGTTGCAGGTGGAACAGCACAAGCTATCGAGTATGACAGCTCAGCAGAGTAGCAATCTCATTTTGTTCCCGCGACAAGACTAGATCTGTTGGCAGGGGATACTGCCCACCTCTCTCTGCCTGGCTAGCCAAAGCACCAAATGCATCAGTACTAATGGGAGTAATTCTAAAGGTATCAGGAAAACAACTTGCCTTGTTCATAGATCCAGAAGAGGAGGGGAAGCATGCACCCATTTCCAATTTTTTAATGTCATCATCTATAGGCAAGAATGCTATGGCTCAAGGGATCGGTAGATTTTTCACAGTCTAGTATTACTGTGTATTTTTCCTGCCTGGTATCTCTCGGAGTTATTTTTTCTATGTTGGCAACAAAGAAGAGAGACAGAATAAAGAAAGAAAAGAAGCAAGTAAGTGGCATTTTACAAACATTTTCTGCCACCTAATTTTACTTGATGTGGGCACAGCCCTAATCTGAGATTCATAATGTGCATGTTGCTGTTTAATTTGAAACACTACTTATTGCATAGTCATGCCTGAGAAAAGTAGAGGCTTTTATAGACTGTGTGGCGAAGTACAGTGAACAGATCTTCACTGCGTGGTGTCTTTTCAGGCTTGCCTACACGTGCACAAACACCAGTTCATTTTTTAACAGGGTGCTACCTATGTCACATGGAAGCAACAGGCTACCACTGCCAGTGCCACAAACTGAAGGGCTGATGGGTGTTTGATGGTCCTTAGGTCCTTAGTAACAGCAAAAGTTCTGCTCTATTAATGGGATTTCCTTGTGCCACAATATTTCTCAGTGCTCATATCTGCTTACTGGATGTGGGGCAGTGGGGGGGGGTCTCTGTGTCACCACCTCATGCCTCACCGCTCAGAACCAGCCACTGCTGCTTCGGGTTTAATTACCAGCTACGGTCCTGCCAGGAGTCCTTGTTTAATCCTAGAACTCCTTTGGTTGTTTGTTTTAACTGCAACATTTAAGATTAATTAAACTTTAAGGAAGTGAAACAATGTTTTGTTTGTTAGAATTATTCTATAATAATTGCAAGTTTCAAAATCCAGAGCCTATAAAGATTTTTTGTGTTCAGAATTGCATAGCTCTCCCAAAAACCCTACTGCTAAGGCAATGATGTATTACTTTCACTTTCATTATATGTTTTTAATCAGAGCGTGACTTCACACTAGACAAAGCGATGCTTTATGCATGGTCTCCCTTGTTTTTTGCTAAAATCTTTTGACATGATTAATTTTACTTTAATGCTTTTGTCTTGTTGTAATGGTAAGGATGATGGGTATAAACCAGGGCAAAAAATACATGCTTTTCTGTCATAATGCCTCTAAGCATTTAAAAAATATATTAAATGAAAGAAAAAAATATCACAAGAGACTGATCCAACTGGAATTAAATTTCTTGCTACGTGAACAGAGAATGCAAGAAATAAATAAAAATGATGCAGTCATTGTTTTAGTTTTTTTTTTTTCCCATAGCAATGTATCCATCTGTCTGATTAGAAGCGATGAGTAGGAGAGAAATTGTGTCTTACAGATTTCTAGGTATACGGTGAATCCTCCTTTCAATGCAAAATTCCTTTTTCTCTAAAGCACAAAAAGGTAAAATATTGGAAACATTACTGAACTCTTACATGGCACATTCCATCCACGTGAAGCTACAGCTGCAGCAGATCTTGCTTTCATATCGGTACTTTGTTCTTCAGTAAGATGCTAACTGTAACATTCCTTAACCTCCCTAGCTAACCACATCATCTGTGTAAACCACGGAGAGGATTCAATGAGCATCAAAATAGTGGCAAATACATGTATGGGCAATAATGCATTTATGCTTAGGTATTGCACTAGGTTTGGATTTTAATCCAATGTCATTGTCCAATGAAAAGTATAATACAGGCGATATATTTGGATAGGAAAGACAGGGAAATGTCCAGAAGGTCACCAGACTGGAGAGTTTAGTCAGGATGATCAGCGCCCCATTTCTGGTTACTTCTTTTCCTAGTTACCCCTTAGTCTTATTTTAGTTATCTTGACCTTTTTGCCCTTTGCTAGGTGTATTTATGTCTGCTGTGTTTCATCCATGTGTAAGGACAAACAATGAATCAAGCACTTCGATTTCCTTCTCCATCTCTCTCCTTCATGCCAGCAGCAATCACACAATATCAAGGAGTTGTCATTTATTTGTCTTCCTCTGACTCACTGATCATAACAAGCAGCGGGTAATGTTTTCATCCTCGATGCTCTGATAATGGTGGTCCGCCTTCTCCTTCCTTCCCCAGGTTGGCTGTGCTTTCATTTTCACATGAGGCACTCTCCACTGCGGGTAGTCTGGTCTGAATACAACATCTTTTCATTTCTGTCATTTTGACTTTTTAAATTTCCCTTGAATATGTGCTGTGACAGTACGGCCTCCTGTACAGTAGTCTTCCATCTTCAGTAACAACACTTTGAGTGTCAGCCAGCACTTAGGCATACTGGTGGTTCTAGAAACCCTTTCAGCATCATTATTTTTGCATTTTACCCACAGGGGAGTCAAGTAAAAGGAAAGTAGAATGGTTTGCTTCATATCATAGTCAGCATCAGAGAACCTGGGTCACTCCACTCCCCAGCCTACATCATTTCTGCTGGAATAGGTTGCATTTCTTTCTCTTCTGTTTTCTTTGGCAAGTCTGGGATGCTCAGTTGCCTCAGCCTTTCCTATGCAGAATGATACTTTGTCCTTCCTGGGCAAATTAATAACAAAAGTCCTGTCCCTCTGTTTTTGTGAAATGGCTTTGGAGTCACTAAGAGTTTCTCACTCCTTCATGTGTTGGAATGCTTTATCCAGTTTTCTCTTTTCCAAGTTGGTTACTTACAAGACAGCATGATTTATGTGCTCACATCAGAGATTCTTGGGAGAAATTTTCAAAGGCATAAAAGTCAGTTTAAGGACCACTAGATGCCTAGCACATATTGTACCTTTGGAAATGTTACATCTTTTAAGTAAATAAATTCATCCGCTGTAGGGCTTTTACTTTTTAGAAGAATGATAGTGTGTTAGAAGCAATGTTTCCTCCTTCAATTTACCCCCAATCAATTGGTAACTGAATAAAAGAAGTGGTGTTTGCAAAAAGTGAGTCAAGTCAGATGGACAGGTTAAACGTCTTGACATATGCCAGTTATAATTTCTTCCTCCTTTTCTTGTCACTTGTGAGAATAGTGCACACTTCTGTTAATCAAAAATGTGTCTTGATGAACACTTCTTGGCAGCACTGATAAATTTCATCTCTCTTACTCCATTTATCCAGCAGTCGGGGATGGTGCAGCTATTGCCTCAGTGCTCTGTCGAGGATGGTTTCAGCACTGCACTGAAAAGCTTCAGCAAGCATTAGCATATTGCTAAGGCAGAAGTCTTGATATTATCCACTAGACAGATAAACGTGGTAGATGTATGTAGAAGTTGTACGAGTACATGTACACATATACACATGCTTATAGGTATCTTCCTCCTTAAATAAATACATTGATTGTATTAAAAGCTAATTTTAAACCTAAATTCCATCTGTATTTTCCATTCTTGTATTTAGTCCTTTTAAAAAGGTTCAAAACCAGGAAAATACAGTCACAAAAGAAGAGAGATTCATACACAGGAAAGCTGACTGATCAGTACGACTATCCAACTTTAAGCCTGGATTTAGTAGATTTATTCAATGTGGTCAGACACATTGCCAATAAGCCACATGCTTTACACATACACGGAAGCGAGAATATAGAAGTGAGAAAGAGAAATCCAGTGAAGAGTATTTTTTTCACATGTGACATACTAGAGGTTAGCCACAACTCCCATTCTGAGGATGATGCATGGGAATTCAACCATGCAGGTGCCATTAATGGTGCACGCCTGCGTATCTAAGAGCAAGACAGAGCTCTAAGAGTGAGTGAAAATGTAGCATGTTCTCACAATGAATGCTGTATTTGTGCCTTAAATATTGTTTTCTTCTGCACTACCATTTGAGATAGCTTTCAAGAAATGTCAGCTCTCTTTCTGTACATTTTTCTTTTTGATTACAATGTTGTTAGCTTCTGCTTTTACACAGGTGTTACTTGACTGTGTGTATCTTTTGTGATAACCTCTGTACTCTGTTCCTGGCTTGACCAAACAACCTGTTCACTTCACCTTAGAGAATGAAGGGCTAGTGTAAGTAAATTACATGCTTTTTTTAATCATTTCAGTTGAGACTTTCTCCTTATTTATAAAGCAGATTGTTCTGCATATTCCCCTCTTATTCGTAACTGTGATGTATTGTAGATTCTGGATAGCTTTCTCTTCCTGTATTCCCAGTGCCTTCATATCTTGCTGTGCTGTGTCTTTGAAACAGCCGGTCTTATCACTGCACTCAGTCTGTTTGGGCTAAAAGCCCTCAATAGTGCTTCAGCTTCTCTTGGCTGCTTTCTGCCCTTTGTTATGGACTTGTGAACACCCACCTCTCTGGAAACCAGGCTGTTCATTTTCTTCCGCATATACAAAGGTGCCTGAATCTACTCACCTTCATCCTCAGAAACTCCATTGGCAAAGGGTTACTTTCAGGTAGAGTCCAGAAGTGCTACCCAAATGTCCTGTTTGCTGCCTCTGCTCAGCCAGGACTGTTTGTGGTTGAAAACCTGAGTGGGACAAGAGAACAAGGCACAGCCCCGTTCCAAGACATCCTTAGGCAGGGGACCAAGACGGTGCAGAGCTGAGCTGTGGGTGGCTCCAAGTAAGAAGGCAGCAGGTGTAAGACAGGTGAGTTATCAGATGATCTGTGCCTTTTCCACAGCAGATGCTGATGTCAGGCTTCTGTGGAGACGTCTTACAAAGAAAGCTGCTGGTTTCTGGAGATGCTGCTCCCTGCTATATCCTTGCAAGTACATCAAATACTTTGACTCAAAACCTTCCTCCTGGATCACAGAACTTACCTTTTTCTACCTCATCTTTCAACTTGAGTTACACATCTTTACAGATGGCTTGAGGATGACCATTCCATTTTGCAGAAACTTCTACAGCTTTGTTCCAAGACAAAATGAAAACAAATTCCTTCAAATGTTTTTGCAAAACCAGTGTTGTATCATAATGTCCCTTCTGATCTCAACAGCTCTTGTGGGGTGGGAAGAGGCAGGCTTTTGAAGTTCAAGTCCCTGCTTTGCTCAAGTCAGAGTACAATTTTTTAACTTACAAATCTCTCATGTATGTCCCAATGGGTATTTCACAGCCCCACCAAAGAAAGTTTTGTCCAGCTTTGCAAGACTAACTGCAAACCAGAAACTGTGTAGCTATAAATAACAAGTTGCTATGACTTCACCGGTAAACTCAGGTGAGCAACAGAGCATGGGTACTTGGGCTTAATGCAGCCCTAGAGGGTCTGCAACATTTTGAGTCATCTCAGCCTATGGGCATCATGTGTCTGCTATAAACACACATATCCTGGTGCAGTAGGAACCAGGAGCTGCCTTGTCCTGTCTTCTGTCCAAAGCAAGTGTCTCACCTGGCTAGATACAGATTTCAATAAAGTCACATAATTTCTAGTAAAAGGAAATGTTGTCAAAAATGTTCTCACCAGATCTGTTTGTGTTGGTCTCTTAATACTGTTTGGCGACTGTCTCTAAAAAATCAGCCATCTGGAATAACTTCCATGCAAAATTGTGTGACATTGTGTGAATTTAGTGCTCACTGCAAACGTGGCTTTCTGTTTCTTAGATGATTTCGGGTAAAAATTATGTGTTTATTCTTATCTAGTTGCTCTGGGATTTATGTAGCATTAATGGGAGCGAGGCATGTATGGAGGTGAAAATGAACTCCGGTGTGTTTCTAGTTACTTACTTTAGAAAGCATTCCCTTTTTCCAGTATCTAATGTGACGTTTTATTTATGTACAGATGGGTTGCAAACAGGATGGCAAAGCACCGCTAGCTGGGCAAAATGTAATCATAAAAAATTCTCTTAGAAATCCTCAGACTTTCTTGAGAAATTGATACATGGTTTATGAATTTTCTCCTCTCAAATGTTCCTAAAACAAAAGGCAGTTTCCTTCCAAGAAGTGTTTTGTACACAAGTATTTGCAATACAGATTTCAGAAGCCTGCCTTAGCTTTCTCAGTTTTCTAAGCGCTCTTAATGGCAAGAGGTGCACATTTTGCATCCTCAACTTTATTTGCTCTTGTATGTCCTTATTGCATTGTGGTGGCTCATTGTTTGTAGGAAGTCGTTCCCTTTTCAATTTTCCTCTATTTTCTCACAGCTTGATTAAGTTCCTTTCTTCCTTTCCTTCCCCATCCCTTCCCCCTTCCCTACCTGCCCCCCTACTCCTGTACCTTCCCTCTGTTTAAGACAGAAATAAAATTTATTACGGACTTGAGAGGGGTTTTTTCTAAGCTTTCTGTCTCATACCAGGTGTTGTATGAGCTACTGCTTTCATTTAACTGAATGCTGGAGTAAGTATCTGCAGGAACAGACTAATATGTCTTTACAGGGATGGGTTTTGGTATGTTGTTTTGTCATATTTATATATTGTGATTCTACTCCCAAATGGGGATTGTGCTACTATAGGGTATGCAACTGCAGAATGACTGTTCACACTGAGAAAAAAAGTGTTAACAAATTGAATAGTAATGAATTAACCTGCAGAAAAAGCATTTTGCCCTAGTACACAGAAACCCTGCATAACTAGAGCATATAATTTTAAATGAAGCAGGCTCTAGGAATGCCTCAATGGGTGTGATGTCGACAGTAGCTCATAATTCATGGATATGAATTATGGCTGAATATCAGGAAAAAAACTTCCTGACATTGAGATCTATTAGGTTGTGGAATAATCTCCCATGGGAAATGGTGAAAATCCCATTGCTTAAGATCAGACTGAGCACTAGGAGAGGTACAAATCCTGGCCTGGCCTCAATCTTTTAGGGCAAATGAATTAATTGCTTTAACATATGCCTTCCCATCAATCTAGACAAGCAATGTCCTCCAGTATTTGCCAGGCAGGAGCAACACAGGCAGCTGTACTATGAGCTACTTGACCTTGCCCCATGACTGTTCCCCTTCTGCTCATGGATAGATCACCCCCAGGGGTAAAAAGTGTGACTTTGAGCTCCCCCAAGAGCTGCCCTGGAGAATCACTGTGCTGGCTTCATGGGGGCCTTGGCTTGGGACCTGGGGCTCCCTGCTCAGCTTGCAGCTCTGCTGCCAGGGGACTCACGCCCAGCCTCTGCATGTGGTGCAGGATGACTCCGGTCCTCCACCTACGTTTCCTCTAGTGCTGCCCTACGACTCCTACTGCTCTTGTGAGTTACCTTAAGTTAAGGTGCAGGAAGGGGTGGGAGGTGCTATCACCGTCTCCCAGAGCAGTCTCTTTATAACAGGACACCAAGGCAGGGTGTCGAATGCAATAGGTCATGTCACAAGAGTGTTTGAGGGTGCAAGGCCTAAGCACGTGGTGTCGGTGGACTGGGGTGAGTGGCAAAAGCCTGACGTGGGGTGGTCTTGTCCATAGCACCTGCGGGGAGCAGTGTGTGAAATAAGCTGGGCTGTATTTTTGGCACAGAGGGGGCAGCTGGTTTCCAGCTGAGGTGCCCCGAGCTAACCTGCATCCATGTGAACTGCGCGTGAGGGCTGAGGCATGGGAGCGAGCCCGGCAGCCCGGCCATTTGGCACGAGAAACCCCCACTCAGGCTTCTTGGGAGCTGGTGAGAGGAACAGTGAAAGGGAATTGGGATCTTTTCCACCTCTGTTATCCATGAACCCGAGTAAGCCTACCCAGCCGCTCACTGAGCTCAGCAAACACCCAGAGCTTCCAGTGGCTGATGTGAGCCTGTCATTTTCAGTAACAAATTATCTGTGACTGAATAATTTTAAAATTTCCCATTTTGTTGCAAGTAGATAATGTATTTAATGCACACAATTTAGCTTCAATTTAGGGGGAAAAAAGTCTTCAACTCTGAGATGGCTACAGCTGCCAACTATTAATCATGCTTGTTTCCTTGTGAGTAAAAACTAAATAGATGCGAGTGGAGTGACTGTTCTACAGTGATGACAATAACCAGCACCTTAATGTACATGGGTAGGCCAGTGCTTTGAGTTCTGATTATTTAAAAAAAAAGGAAAAAAAAAAAGAGAGGGAAAAAAAATGGTTTGACTTGAAACTAGGAGATGGTAAACACTTCTCCCTGGGTTAAGCAGGAAAGAAAAAAGTGAGAGATATGCTTGTATCACTTTCAGGTGGGGAGGCTTGGCAAATTAGGTTATTAGAAATCATTAAAATAGATTTAAATAGAATTACCATGATAAGTGATGTAAGAGCCACGTTTCTTCTCTTCCCATCCCTCCCCCCCAGTTTTACACGCAGAAGAACAAGAGTGTATGGCTCCGATTTGTCCTCACTGGCAGCTGCTTGCTTGATGGTCAAGAATTACAGCTGCTGTATGTGCACAGCCTTAACAAACGTATATACCATATGTAAAAGATACTTTTCTGATTGAAATGACATGAAAGGAATGTCAGAGAGCTGCCAGATCAGAAAGAACGAACCAGTTTTTTTTTTCCTAGATGAATCATTAAAGACTAGCAAAAAAGAAGTCCAATTAAAGGTCATGGAGCAGTCTTCTGCCCTCATGCATGTGAAGGGCATTGTGCAGGCATAACTAAGGCAGTATTTGACTCCCAAATTAACTCATTTGCTGGATGCAAAACTGAAAGAAAATCCTTATGACCAGCTTATAAGTGTATATAATGAAAAATTACAACAGCAGAAAAATGTATTCGTATCATATCTCTAATTCAGCAAAGTATTAATCACACTGATGTTCAGCAGTGTGTTTAAATACATGCTTAAGTACTTTACTAAGTACTGCCTGTAAACAACTCTATATGATGGTGCATTAACATAGGACAGAGTTTATCTATATACGCTCTCCAGAGAACTATAATTATTTTAAGCACTGTGGCAGCCAGTAGCACAGAGCTGGATGATCTGTGGTGTCCAAATGCCAGCCTTCTGGCTAGTCCCTGTGCATTCCTTGTCTCCCGGCTGCATTACCACTAATGTTTGCACAAGCTCGTTTAAACTTTGTTTTATTCAGCAGAATCACAACTGCTGGAATCAGCTGGGCATTTACTGGCTCCCATTTAACTTCAGCTCCAGGAAAGAAAGATACGTCCAGGGCAGAGGTGCCTCATTGTAAGGGTTTGTACAGTGCTCAAGCCTCCAACTTAAGTCTTGTTAACGTGCGGGGTGTTTCAGGGGCTTTCTGCACTGGGGCACATTTCACCCGGCAAGGTTGGAGCCACTGTCCTCCTGTCAGCTCTCGGGCTGCCTCCAGCGCAGCTCCAAGAAATGATCATTTCAGTGCTCAGAAGTTTGATTTTTCTTAACTGCAAAGATTTACAACAGCAATAAAGCCCTGACATAGCGTCCCTTTTCTTGAAGCCATGATTTGGCTTCATCCCAGCTGCTTGATTTTAACAGCCTAGCCTCCTCTCAGGCTGGGCTGCCGTGGAAAGGGGTTTCCCCCCAGGTAAAACAGCGCTGCCGCCCTCCTGAAGCAGTTGCTGCTACTTGAGGGCTTTCATTTGCAACTTCCAATATTGGAAAATAATTCATTGTCCTCAGAGAAAATAACTGATTCCTTAAAGAAAAGTCCTCCGGCTTTACATGGCACACAACAGTAGTGTTCAACAGGAATGAAGCTACATCTTTAAATAATAGAAGAATTTGTTTGAATAATGCTAAACTCGCTGTTTTAGGAGAAAATGTTTTTATACAGAAAACTTCTATTGATCTATCACCTTCTATTGATTTTCACAAAAAAAATTCTTCCAGGGCTGGCCATTTAAGCGTACGATACCACGGTTATTTGCCTCTGCTTCTGAAGTCACTAATTACCTTTTTGCAGTATGCAAAAAGCGTTCTCGAGAGCTCTGCATTTCCCTGACGCTCGGAGGCTTTGTAGGGTGCTGCAGGGGTTACGTAGCAGCAGGGTGCTGGAGCTGCCTGCGGGTGCACGGCCAGGGATGGAAGGTCTCCTCCTCTTTGCAGAAGCAAGGCTGTAGAGGTAGCACCAAAGTACTGGAAGACTAATGACTGTGCACCAATTTTGGGTGTGAGGAACCCCATGAAGGGTGCAGGCAGGGTGAAAGAGTGGCTGGGTTTGGTTGGTTGGGTTCGTTGGGGGTTGCGTAGTTGGACAAGGAGGGCAGGCGCCAGAGCTGCCTGCTGGCTCTGCAGCTGGAATTCATCCTGGGTGGGCTCCAGAGGCTGGTGCAAAAATGTCATGCAAGTGTCACAGGAAAAAAACACAAGGACACAAGCAAAGGAGAGTGTGGGCTGTTAGAGGTAAGAAAAGTGAACTGTGCGGACCAAATTCATACCATTCCATGAAATCTATGGATGAAATCTATTACGAATTTCATGTCTGTTCTACTTAAAAATGATTTGTGGTTGTCCACTGGAGCAACTCACAGACAGATACTAAAAATCTGGAAAGAAGTATTTGATTTACCTGTTTGTTGATCGTTTCTATATGCCTTTGTAATGTGGTGTTTCCCGCAGTGGATACAGCACCTGCTAAACTTGGGCCCCGGACCAACTGGGACCTTTAAAACAAAAGAGAACCTGAGAGTACACCATTTGGGGCTGAGTCAGTAGCATGAAGTTAGTTCAGGTATTGCTATACCATACAAAACGTAGCAATTTAGGTACTCTCAGTTCTACCCTGGTACTGTCCCCTCAGAGCACAACAATAATACTGCCCTTTGTCATGCGTCTAAATAAAGCCTAACTGAGTACCTAATTCTGATTATTTCAGGGAAGTTGCTGCAGAGTTACATTAGCAGCGTTGCCAAGAATTTTATCTCTGATCTTGCACATTTAGTATATTAAGACAAAGCTTTGTGATTCAACTGATTATTTTTTAAATGGGAGGTTTTGATCTTATGGTTGAAAATTAAAAGTAAATTGAAAGTAAATTGAAGAAAGTAAATTGAAGGGGCATCAAGCATATGTAGTGTCTTGGATTTAGTGGTCTGGATTGTAATTCTTGAAAATGTTTTGGGTTATCAGCACTTGTACTGTAGAGTAGGGAGCAAATAACTAAGCCCACAGGACTTGTAATGTGATTTGAAGACAAGATTTTTGCAAAAATGCTTAGTATTCGTGTTTATCAAAACTATGTTCATGCACCCTGATACTGCAATAGGAATGAATGTATCTGTGAACCTCCAGTGACACTGATCTCAGCAAGTGTCCCAAACAGGTTTTTGTAATCGCTCAGAGGTTCTAAATATTGCAGAACACCAAAAAGTACTTCTTTATGTCAGAAAACAAAATAAATCAGAGGATTTATCATTTGAAAGTCTACATATAGCTGATCATATGGAGCTGTCTTTGCAGACTCAATGTCTAAAGTTCGGCTTTAAGGACTCTACAGAATTTTAATGAAGGTATTTCTGTAATAAAAACACCACGCTGCTTCTTGGGATACGTAAAGTCAGTGCAAAATGCCAATGTTTTTGTCCTGTGTGAATAAGGTACACTGGCACAAGGAGTAGGCTGATCTCACCAGCTCATTTTGCAGGTAGTTGCTATTATAGTTTGTCATCTGTGGATTTTTTTTTTGAGTAAAAATCTTTTGCAATTTTGTTATGGTCAAAGGATTACAAGAGATCCAGGTCATCTACTTTTTTCCAAGGCAGCACCCACTAGTTGAGCCACAATGCCTGCCAGCGCTCATGTTCCTAGGTGGTTACAAATGTAAGGTAAAATGTGCTCTTTTAAACAATCTAATCAGTGCTTTAAGGTAGTTTAAGCTAGTGGCTTTTTCTAATTGTAAGAGACTAGAAGCAATTACTGCAGCCCAGCTGATAAGTGGTGACTTTCACAAGCACAGTGCTAAGCAATTGTGTTGATCATCTGTTCATGCTCTGTAGTATGAATCAAAACTGTTTGTATCACTGGTAACCTAATTTGTGTAAAAACACATTTATTTTAGCCAGATGTGGATCAGCAGTGTCCATATGAATATATATGAGCAAATGCACTGCGTTTGGGATTATATTCTGTCTTTATTAATTTATAGGAAGACTGCAAACTCCTCAGACAGGATCAGTCTGTATTAATGTCCGATAATGATGCACAGCGCATTTTGTCAGTGTTTTTGCAATGAATTAAAAAAAACCTCAAGTGCACTTTTTTTTTATTTCCTTTGTGTTTCTTTTTCTGCCATATTTTTTTCATCTGTTTCTCCTTGTGAAAATCCAAATTCATCAGGAATGAAGGCTGAGTTGAGTTTTCACCTGCAGGGTATGTGGCAGGACATACTGTTGGGCAGCACAAGGCTGCCTGTGCTCGTCTCCCGGTTCACAGCTAAGGTGTGATCCTGCCTTGATAAAGTGCTGCATTGCCACTTGGGTGTGCCCCTGTGTGTGACTCTTTCAAGATGGCTTTTGAGACACTAGCAGGGATATAGGCCTGTGCAGAGCTGGCTGTGACAGGCTGCAAAACGCAAGTTATCCCATTGCTGGAGTAAAGAGGAGAACTGAGGGTGTGCTTATCCCTGTCAGTACTGCTGCCCCATGTTAGGAGCATCCCCAGCAGCTGCCCTCAGGCGGTCTTCCTCTGCTGAGTGGGAGAAGGAATTTCTCTACCCACACCAGGCAAGCAAAAGAAAAGACTCACTTCAAAATGATCCTGTCTTTTTGCTCTCCTTCTCTTGGCCATGGAGAAGAAGAGTCTGCAGGAGCTTGCAAGGCTGGGCTGGGTCACGAGAACGTGCTGTATAGGGGATCTGTATTTTTGTGGAAGGCTGGAAGAAGCTGGATGTTGGGAAGGAGTGCTTGGTTGTATTTTATATACAGGTTTAATAATAAGTAGTGTTACTGGGATGGATGATGCCTTGAGAGGGACAGTTCTTGTAAGCAGTTGGGAAAGAGTGAGAAGAGGTGTAATTCAGCAGCGGCTCGTACGCAGGTAAATACCAGTCCCTTCCCACATTCCTGATGGAATAGGCATGCTCCAGCTTCTGCATGCCTTCCCAAAATAATCATTCTTTAGGGAGACAAGAAGAGAGCTGTAATCTGGCCACCTTTCTGCAGTCCAGTTTGGGATTAACCTTGAGTAAAGCACTGTGTTTCCATTGGAGAGCAGTGACTATTTTAGAAAGGATTCTTTTATTTCCCTTTTAATTCTCTAGGTTATTTTTTTGTATCACAGTTTCCTCACGTCCTCTTTCCCCTTCCTTACCCCTGTAATGAGGAAGCACGCTCTTTGTCAAAAGCGAGCATGTTGTTTTACCCGGCTTCCAGATCATTATTAAGAGAGAGAGGGAGAGAGATTTGGCGGCGCGTTGGTGGGGAAGGGAACTGTGCCTGCTATATTTCACTGGGACTGGCGCGTGGAGTAGAAAAGCAGATGTGTGTGGACTGCCAGAGGAATCGCTGACTGATCCTCGCGCAGTCTGGGTTCGGGGAGCTGAGACAAGACGAAAAAGCAAAGCAGGTATGACTGATAACCGTGCCAGAGCCTGAGCACCCGCCGTGCCCATTGCAGGCAGCGGGAGCCGGGGCGGCTCAGCATCCGCCAGGATTGATGTGCCGAGTGTTCGCTGGGGTTTGTGTACTCCGTTTGATTTCTTCCCTTTCACGCCGAACATGAGGAACAAGCAGAAGCGAACTGCTTGGGAGGAAGCTGGCTATGTCTCTTTTTGTGCTGCGTTTCACCTCTTTGTTTTTTTGGTTGGCTGCAAAACCTGAAGCCAAAAGATGATTGAAATGCCTCTCCCAGGGGAGGGGGGAGCCGAGCACACCGCACCCCATCTAGCGGCTTAGCCTCAAACTGCTGGCGAGGAGGAAATGCGGCAGGAGGAGGAGGAGGAGGAGAAGGGCTCCTGCAACTCCAGCCATGGGCTCGCTAGACTTCGGACTCCGCAGTACCTACGCGGGTGATCCAGAGATGCTGAAAGAGCTGCAGGATAAGGAAGGCGTTAGCTGCCTCTCAGACCTAGAGTGGATCATTCGCAAGGGACTGGCACCAAGGTTGAAAAGAGCGTTAGACAGACGGCGATACCAAGCCCTCCGCAGTTAGGAAATGTGAGAATTGAGCTGCTTCTGCAACCTTAATTTGGCCTCTGTTTGCATAAGCATTAAGATACAATCTCTAATGATATCACATACTACTCTTTGTCACATGTCAGTGCACAGAAGGCACTGTGCTGAATTTCTCCTCACAGTCTTTTTTCTCTGTTGTTCGGCAAGTAGATCCTGTCTGTCACACGCTACTAAAAATCTTCTGAAGACAGAATTTTTTCACAAGGTTTCCTTTATAGTGTTCACAACAACAGGGGCCAACTGCTTCATTGGCATTTTATGGTATTTTTGTTCCATCCTCTTTGTGAGGAGCATAGTCTGTCATTGTTCCCATTTTGCAGATGAGGAACAGGGGTGCAATGAGGTTAAAGTCAAAGGTATGCTTTATTTTGGGGCGCCTCTTTCAAGACCCCTCAGATCATGCTTTCCAGGCTGCCTCTCCCACCTACTTCAGTTACTGCAGTGAGCACAGAGCGCTCCTGCGTATCAGACACAGGGATCAGAGCAGGCTCTCCAAAAATGAAGCACACATAATTAATGTTCTCAGAACAGGGGAAACAGGTAGCTGTGGAAAAAATTCGCTAAAGGGACTTGTCTAGCACCGCAGTAAAATCGTGTAGCAAAGGCAGGGGCAAGATCCCGTCCTCCAGCCCAGGGCACAGCTGCCTTAACTATGAGAAATCCCATCTGCTCCTGCAGGCCCCTGGCCTCTCCCTACACACCTTCCAGAAGTGAAGCAACCTCTTGCAGTCAGAGGTCTTGTTCACTGTTACCTGGTTCATTCATAGGGCAGCTTCATCCCCTGCACGGCCATATGGTGCGTGAAGCTGTTGTTTCAAGGTCCTTTCCACCCAAACACCATCCCATGGTCCTGTCTCCTCCTTCATATCAGTGCTGGAACTCATTTGACTCCTGGGTGAGCCTGCTTAGGGCATTAAACCAAAATGAAAATATACACTCTTGTTTTCTGGGTTATTTTTCCACCAGATTATTGCTTTGAAAGGGCTCAGTGAGGGGTGCCAAGGAGAGACTGTGCTGGCACGAAGAGGGGCCTGGATTGCCTGGGCTGTGAGAGGAGCAGGGCCACAGCGACACTGGGTTAGACCCATTTAAATGGTTTGGTATCGTGTGCTGAGGCTGCAGTTTCATAACCGTGATAAGCTAAATGCAAGCTGGTGCTGCTG
This sequence comes from Theristicus caerulescens, assembly GCA_020745775.1. Lineage (NCBI taxonomy): Eukaryota > Metazoa > Chordata > Aves > Pelecaniformes > Threskiornithidae > Theristicus > Theristicus caerulescens. The sequence goes on along the minus strand of CM036558.1, from coordinate 120,531,246 downwards.
CTGGTACATGAGTCCTTCCCTTCTCATGGCCTCGCACTCCTGCTAACTTCAATTTGTGAGGCCAGGCAAGGAAGTTTAGTGGGCAACACATCTGGGTTCAATTCAATGCACCTTAAAAAAATAGCATGGTTTCTTGCTTGTCTGTTGCTTGGCTGCATGCATGCATCAGCCATCACAAGGAGCGATAGGTCCTGGGACAAGAAAGGGCAGAAATGTTTCTTGCAGTGGCAGCTTCTGCAGGTCTCTGGTGTTCGTGGGACTGAACCGTCTGCAAGGTGGGCAGTTGGGAAGTGTCACGGTTAGCTGTTTGAGGACCATGCCAGCATAAATAAACAAAGAGGTGCCAGAGGAGATGCGCACTGCAGCCTTTCACAGTGGCACTGCCCCACATCTCCTCGGCATTTGCATAGACTTGGAGGTGAAACTGCCTTTTCAAGGTATGCTGAGAAACAGTGTGTTATGTAGGCTGGCTTTTTAGATCTGCCATACACATCTCTGCCTTTTGAATTCAGGCGGTTGCTGGTGACAGTGGAGGCTATGTGCCCCATTAACCAGGGGGTGTAAACAGCACAAGTGTCCACCCAAATATGCTGACAGCTGAGGAATATGAAGAGTGCAGGACTTGGGGCTCTGGATCAGTATGTGCTGCTGTGTTCGCAGGTTTTACCATCTCTTCCTCCAGTCCCGGTCCTTTCTGCCACATCCCCTCTGACCTGACCTGACTCATACCCGTCTGTTCATTTCAGTTTCATTCCCCTCTTGAATTCAGTCTCCACCAGAACCTGGTCCCGGCCACAGTTACTAGCACAGGGAGTCCCAGTTTCGTTCATGCAGACTCTGTGCCTCCGTCCTCTCTTCCCTTCACCTAACTAACTGAAAATGATACTTTCATGAACGATACTGTTTGCAAAATTAACTTCTTCCACAAAAAATGCAAGCCAGGTGAGGATACTTAGTTATGTGTATTTTAAGTATTTGGGATTGATCACAACAACTTTAATTTACTCTACTGTACATGTCAAATCCTGCAGTCCGAGCATGGCCAGTGATTTAAATTAACCTGACCTTTCATCCTGTTTGTCAGCAGTCCATGACCATGCACTAGTGTGTGATTTGTGAATTATTTGTGATTCTGTGTGAACATGGTTCAGCCCATGAATTTTGACACTGCTTGACTTAAATAGCAGCTACTTGTGCTATGATATTCAGCTTGGTATTTAATTTTAAGAAACATGGTTTTGCTTCTATTTCCTGACTGGATGCTTTCTAAATCCGCAAACAGTTTTTGAGGAGACAGAACAAAATTGCTGGTATGAGTGCTCATATGGAGTGAATTTTTCTGATCATTATGATTAGGCATCACAACACATTTTTCATAGCAGTTTTTCTGAAGATATTAAACAGTACTGTTGTTATAGAAAGCAAAAGAAAATTAACATAAATTCAGTCCAAATCTATTAATGGATTTTTTTTCAGATATACATTCTCATTTCATCTTCTCTGTATAGATTTACAAAGTAAGTGATCTGTGCCAGTTTTACATAAGTATGTGGTTTTGCTGCCCAGCTCAAGTTTCCTTCCCTGAATTTGAAAATTGTTTGTGGGCCTGCCATTTCCCTTCCTTGGGAGCCCATCTGTGGGGAGAGGTCTAGGAGAGCAACATTTCTGCCTGGTTTCTCTTGGAGAAACTAGTCTTTGGCGTTGCCTAATTTATGTGGATTGATTCCTGTGTTTCCTTCTGTATTTGTTTGCCCAGTGATTAGTACATTTTAGAGTGGGTTCTTATTGCCCATCCTGAGCAAGAAGAATATTATAAACTATATTTAATTCTGTCCATCATGGGAAAAGTGTCCAAGTAAGTGTCAAGTAAGACACTTGTCTCCTGGTACTTGAATGACCATTTTGGTGGTGATGAGAACATTAAACTCTGTCGGGGCATTTCCAAGCACCCTTTTTTCTCAGGGTGCTGGTAGGGACACGCAGTATTGAGAGAAAATCTGGGCTGCAGTCCTTGCTCAGACAGCAACATTCCCACCTATGGGTATATGTCAGGGCACAGCGGGGCTGGTGGCTTCATGAAGACAGACCTCAACATGGGTCCAAAGTCCATCCAGGAGACAAGGCCAAAGATGGGACTGGAGACACACTGCAATGTACCTACATGGGGTCCATCCAGGCCAGGTCTGGGTGCCCAGGCCTGAGCTAAAATGGGGTTCCTGCACCCATGAGCAAGCGGTGTTGGGGGAGACCCCAGGCTGGTCAGGGCCATTAAGTCCTGTTGGTGCCCTCAGCACCCTGACAGTATGTTGTGAGTGGCCTGTCCATTAAAGATGAACTCAGCCTTCTTGCAGTCCCTGGCAGGGACTCCTTAGGCAGCATAGGTATGTTAATGTATGAACATTTCTACTTCTGCATGCTGTGCTTGGGCATGCTGGAAGTTAGGCATGTTGGAGTTTCAGACTTTTCTTCAGATACCTTCAGATACCCAGATGACTTCTGGGAAAGACAGCATTTTTTAAGCTTTTTTCCTGGTGATAAGCACTGGACAGATCCTTCCACCCTCCTCTGCTTTATGTCTGGTGCTTTAAGTATGTGCTGGACTCTCTTGTAAACAAAACCTTTTGTTTGCCAATACTGAAGTATTTCAAAGGAAAAGTCCAAAAATCGGTAGCAGTGCAATTCTGAAGGTCTCAATTTATCTATTGTGATTAAACTTAAGTGTATCGAAACCACTGTTTTAATATGGTGAAATATGGGCACACCCCTCCTCCATGTAGAGTTTTCCAAATAGAAAATCATATTTTTCTTCTTCTCCTGGAATGACTTCAAGACTTAGTGGGGAAAAAGAAAAAACTTTTGGTTGCTCTAAAATAATGTTAGTTAAGAGTGAAGAGCAGCATAGTACTGAGACCAAGAGACAAAATAGTGAAAGATTCAACTTGCATGTGATAAATTCTTTTAAAGACATGGGTCCCTGAGCAGCACCAACAGGATCCGGCCAGGAAAACACAAGGAGTAGTTGTGGTTGTCCTGAGGTTCCCACCAGAGGAGACCAGGAGAATGTGTGCATCTCAAGGTCAGGTAGAAATTGAGCCATAAACAGATGCAACTGGTTACAAGCAGTTGAGCGTTAACACACCACTCCTGGTCGGGGTCTTCCGTCTTGTGGCTCTATTAGAAAAGGGAATGCACGTCCTTGAGCTGACGTCTTGGAGGATCTGAAAGCCTCCAGTGGGACAAAATAGTATTTCTTTCTGGAGCTTTCTGACTTCCTGCCATGGTTTTCTCTCATCAGGGACTATTCATCATTTCCTCCATAAGGAGATTTTGTTGTGCAAAATGTCACACATGAATGTTTCATCACAAGACTGTTATGATGTGACCAGATGTCATTCCCCAGTAATATATGTTGGGCTCTACTTTAGAGACCATAAACCCAGGCCTGAGTAGGTACACAGTATATTCTACTGGGGAGCAACCATCACTGAGGTAACATTGCATAACTCACAGTGGTGGACAAGTGTCTCCTGATAAACTGTCTGTGGGAATCGGTGGGGCATCCAGGTGGCCAGGGGCAGCCTTCAGCAGGTTGGCAGGTAAGTAGGGGATAACAAAACAAGAGGAATTGTCACTTTGAACCTTCCCACAGGACCATGCATTACATCCCCCTGCTCCACGTCTTGCCAAGAGGTTTGGTGTATTCACTTACATGTGCTTCTCAGATGCTGTATCGGCACTTCGGCTGCATGGAGTCATTGCCATGGGGGACGTGGCAAGGGTGTGCAGCAGAGTGTGCATAGGTTTGCTATACACTGTAGGGGGAAAATTCTGTCAGGATTTTGGTACAGGAATATCAGTTTTTAAGGTGGAAATGCAGTATTTTGCTACTTTATCCAGATGCTGTTGATCCCAGTAAGCAGCTTTATTTTGTTATTCAGATGAAATCCAAATGTGTGCTTGCAGCTTTGAAAATATATAGGTAAAATTTGTTCTTGCGAACAGCAAATATATGTGTTGCTGAAAACCCAGTAAAACTTTCTGCCATGGGGTGAGTTTCACCCATGGGACAGGTCTGTACTCAGAACTTGCATCCAACTAACTTGCAAACAATTTATTTCAGGGGGCAGCTGAGCATGCTAGCTATTCCTGATGTTGTGTTTGCCTGATCTAGTGCTTCAGCATGAATTTAAGTGTCTTATTTTAGATGCTCACAAATGAAAAATTTAGCCCATTAAAACAATTAAACTGAGAACCCTGCTGAACAGTCCTGGCTCGTGTTATTCCAGAGAATGTATCAAAATAATAACTCTTGACATTTGAATGAAAAATGGGATATTTTCATTAATAAGAGCTATCTTCATAATGTGAAATATCTTAATTAATATGAAATACCGGTCACTATATTGTGAATTATTCCAAGGATTTTCATCTGCTCAGATAACTTTTTCTTAGTGCTAATGTTATCCTGAATTGAGGGTAGGTTTGGGGTGGCATTTTTCCTTTGCTTACTTGCAGCCTCATGTGAAGTAGGGGCTGTGTCCAAGATGAACTCTGCTGGCCTGTGTCCATCTTGCCTGCGATGGCTTGAATGGAGTTGCCACAAAACTGGCACGGGGATGAAGAGGTTGTGAAGTTTCTAGCTGAGCTTACGGAGTTCTCTGTGGTGCAGCTGGACCAGAGCTATACCAGTTATTTGTTCTCAAAAGTGACTTTGAGGCATGGTGCTTCATCCTGATCATCTTAGGGTTTTCTGCTTATGGTGACTGCTGTTGGATTGTCCCAGGCTTCTCACACTGACTTGAGCTGAGACTCAAGACTGGCATTGGTGTGTTAATAGAAAAAATACTTCCCACGTATTGGCTTGAATTTGAGGTGACAGGGTGCAGTTTGGCCATAGGAATGTTAACAGAGGTATTTGCCATCTACTGTTGATTTTTCTTCTAACTTTGTTTCGTTATCTTTTGAGCAGAAAATACCAGTGGGTGAAAACTCAATGCCTTTAAAGTCAATGGCAAAACTCCCACCACATTCACTGAGGCTAGAATTTCATACTTATTGTGGTCAGTCTTTCCCCACAGTTATTAAGTAACAAACAATTGAAGTGAACAATTCACAGAGGAATCCTAGCGTTTATTTATATAACCTCCTTGGTGAGAAATAACAAGTCACATTCAGTAATAAATGCATAGTCTTACTGCAAATGATGTATGAACCAAAGAAAGGTGAACAGGATCTGATATTCTGTTCTCAAGAAATAATTGGACCAGCTGTGGTCTGGCCAGCATTTTGGGGAGAGGATTGGGAATGAAATGAATATTGTAGCTCTGCCATAAGCAAATCACAGTCTCCTAAAGTGAGTTTGTAGGTGCCTTCTGTACGGGAAAGAGACATCTTCTCACATTACTCTGCCATCTGGAGAGCCATGGAAATAACCAGTTTTCAAGTAGCAGTAGTTGAATATTACGTAGCCAACAGGTTAGGCTGTTGATATTGTGGAAGGTCGTTATTGACGCCATATGTCCTCTGGTAATGATATCCTCGTTCTGGAAACACACTCTTCTCTTGCGTCATCTGCACAGGTCATTAGAGATGATAAGCATGACTTCTTGGTGTGTACTGAGTCTTGAAGGGGCTATGCTCAAGCTGTGCAGTATCTGAGGAAGAGATTTCTTGGCTTTCCTCATGGTACCTCCTGTATCCCAAGCAGCTGGTTCAGGGCAGTGAAAAATCTATAGATTTTTTTTTTAACTTCGAGTAGAAGAATCAAGTGCAGTTTCTGAAAGTTTTTAGCAGAGCAGGAGAATGGCTATGGGCTGTATCACAGCTTTCAGATCTCCTGGGACCACAGCTTATCCCTCCTTCTGTCTTGAGAAATGCTGTTCCTGTTCCCCCTTCTTCCCTGCTAGTTAGCATTGAAGTGACGATAGACGGGGGAAGGTGGGTTGTAAGGAGGAGAAGGAACTGATGACCCCTTGATTAATGTATGGAGAACAACCAGATGCTGTTTCCTAAATGTGCAATTGTTGGCAGAAACTAAGCAAAACTGGGTAAGACAAACAGCACACATTATTGTTTGTCAGGTGAGTGAGGTGTGTCACTGTCACCCCCATAACAAAGGTTGGAGGTGCCTTTGGAGCATCATTGCATCTGGCTGACCTCTTAGGCATTATGGTTGGGAGTGTTTGGTTTCATGAGAGTTTGGCTATAAGCGGTAGACTCTGTTTCTGAAAGTAGGTCCCAGAACATGATCTCGTGCCTTTTATTACCTAAGGTTTGGCATGTGTGAGGATTTTTTGCCTGGGACAGCTATCCCAATGTGCAGAGCGCTGCTGTGTCTTCCACCTGCATCTGCACCTGAAGAATGTCCACAAGTGTCACCTTCTGCACAATGTCACTGATGTTTGTGCAGTGAAGTATTTCTTAGCAAATACCACCGCAGCCTTGGACTCCACTGCCTTCCAGATCATTCTCAAGTATAAATCACCCATTTGGTTTTGACCTAGAAAGCTCTGCATGTTACGTATCTGTACCTGAAAAATTGCCTCCCACCTTACTGAGGGTCTGCTACCGATCATACATACATGGGAAGGGGGCTGGTGGGGGTGTTGTCCTCTGTAGGACTGCTTGGACTCGTTTGTGCTCTTGGTCCAGGAAAGCACAAGTTGTTAACCATGGGCCTCCCGAGCTTTGGGAAGTGTGTGTGAGGGGCAGGAGCTTCGAGGAGGTTGTTTCTGCCTGCTCTGACTAATCTGTTTATATCTGTCCATCTCATGTAATTCTCTGGCTCCTATTGCCTTGGTAGCTAAGCATGTTTTTCAGATGGCCATGGATTTTTTTCATCTTCTCCTCTTTTTAATAGTCTTTTCTCCTTCCTTTTAAATCGGTCTTTAATAAAGTTGAGAATTCTTGCACAGGGTTTTATAAACATGTGTTATTAAATTTTAAATCTGTTTTGAAAGTGCCTCTATCCTACTCCCTCCTAGTAAAGTGACCTTTTTAAATGGAGGGAAGTGGGTTTAGATGACAGTCATGATAAATGCGGTCATGTTCACTCAATAAAATAAGGCCCAGTGCATTTGAGGATAAATCAGTGAAATGTACAGCCCCACCTGTCTGTCTCCATCATTCATTTCCACTGTCACTTTCACAGTGGCTGATGGATCACAGTTGCTGTAAAATTAGACAGCCTTTAATCTCATTTCATCCTGATTAGCTTCTCCTTACCCTTTCCCTCTAACTCACTGACTGACACGCTAAAAACTCATGCCGGGCTGTGTTTGAGCGTGGCGTACAAACTTCTCTTCAAATACCCTTTTTGCGGGGCAGGCAGGTGTTCCACTAAGTTGAAATCGAAAAAGGAGAAGATGGGATTTTCACATTATTAAAGTAAAACAGCAGACAAAGGCTCGTATAAAATTAATTAAACCAGCAGCCTGGCCAGACTGTGTGATGGGCCAAATTCTTCCTGTTACACCCTGGCAAGCCCAGTGAGTTTGAGAAGATTGTTTCTGTTAGAGGCTGAATTTAGCATGCTCATTGCCACGTAATTTTGACTCTGTCTATGAAAAGTTATGTCCTATATGGGTGTGTGTTCATAAGGAATTATGGTTTACAACACAAGTTTTCAAGGGTGCTTTCAAGGGGCGTTTATAAAACGCAGTAAAAAAAAATTGTTCATTCCCATAGTTTTGATTTCTGTGTGTAACTCACGATTCTGAGGGACCCTGAAAATGGTCAGGGAGAAAGACTGCGATGTTGGTGATTTCACAATTTCAATGCCAAAACTCCCTCCCTCTTAGATGTCCACGGCATTGCTCCATCCTCCCTGTTTTGTCCAGCCCCATGGGCAGATTCATGAGACCAAAAACAGAGTTTTCCCCAAAGCTCTGTGTGAAACAAAGGTCATAATAAAGGTCCGCAGTGTTTTATTGCAGTCACCTTTCCTTCGGAAGCCCGAATACTACCCTCCTTTCTAAGGCAAGCTTCCCTTTAGCTTTCCTGTGAGTTACGGGTGGTAGTTCAGGTCATTTGGGCCCAGTCCCGTATCAGTGGGAATGTTGCCATCAAGTTAAGTAGGAGCCAGGATTAAGCCCTTAGTTTTCAAGGTTTAATTATCATCATAAGTGTGGGAGTCTTATTGCATAGTTCATATGCATGGGAACAGCAGAAAAGCTTAAAATATAATTTCTTCCTCTGCTGGCCCTGTTAGTGTCAATATGGAGGATAAATAAACAAAAGTGTTTGTAAAAATTAAAACACAACATGTGAAAAATATGCATGTGTGCTGCCTGTAGACAGTTCTTCTGATAAATGCTAGAGCTCTCCAGACTGACCAAAGGAAGAGCTTGGTTGAGAGTACAACCACTGGCTTGGACCTAATTTGAAACCATAATAGAGCGTTGAAGAATTGAAGCCCCTGTGGACTGATCCTGGGGAGTCTCTTCATGAGAGGAGGGGTCCCAAAAAGCATCTAAGGAAGACAGCAAATTTCCCGTGGGAGACCCAAATTCATTCTGTAGTACAAGCATCCACAAAATCAAGGAAAGTACTGGGGTTTTGAGAGAGAGAATTTTAAAATGGGAAAATGTATGAGATTAAAGAATGAGATAAATATGATATGGGGGCTAAGAAGATAACAAAGATCTTTTTGTTCTTTCATCCCACTGTAGGAATCTATAGGTAGTATAAAATCTTATGCAGTGCCTAGTATAGGATTACTTCCCAGATATATAAAGTGTACTAGTAACAAATAACCTTAATTAATGAACTTTCACTGTACCTGGCTGCCCAATTTAAGAACTGCTTCACTTACATGACTTGTAAGAGCACAGACTATGAAAATGATATTCGACCTTTACTAGAAACTAAAAATGTACCTTACTTATTCATCATTGCCTTGGCAAAAACTTCCGTAAGAAGCTTAAATGAGCCCACTTGATCTTTAAGAAAATGTCCTAAATAACAAAGCTGTGCGTATTTCTTATTATTATTATTTGCATATGCTATACTGCACAACTGCATTCTGAGAAAAATAAAAGATAATAAAATAAATGAAATGAGAGATATATCACCCAAAATAATCCAAGTGTGAGATAGGCTGCCTCTTTTTTTTTTTTTTTTGGCATTGGCAAAAGAGCACAAAGTAAGAGCTGGCCCTGAGTCATATTGATTTCCCACTGCACTGGTTTCCTAAGTGCTCTGTTGATCCGTGTCAAGCAATAAGTTCCCTGCCTGTACATGCACATCACCTCCCCATTTGTCCTCACCTAGATTTAAGGTGCCCATATGATGAGCTGAACAAGGACATCATTTTTCCTACTGGTGTCACTGGGCCAAAACTACTCTATGTGGTATGATAACTAATGCTGTGTAAGTTTACATTTACCATATAATATCACAACAGTGCTGTATGGCACACCACAATAATATGTGCATATTATGTATATATAAGTCCTTATTTTTGTGTCTTAGCATTTGCAGTGGAAAAAGTAAATTTAAAAAAATAGATTATTGCGACCGTAGTTGGTCCATAGTAATCGTGGCACTGCCAAAAAAAAGGGATATTGCAAACCTAATGCCACAGTTTTGATCTTTGTTAACAAAGGGCTTCCTGATTAGATGAATAGAAAATGTGTGATTGTGCTGCTAATGACATTGTACAGGAAATTAAGCGTATACATTTGGAAAAGGCATTAAATCAGCAGGACCTTAATTTAAAAACTTAAAACTGTATGGAAATGCAGCTTGTTCATTGCTGTGTAATAGAAAGCTACTGAACACACTGACTCTTCTTGTGGAAACATTACCAGCAGAACAAAGCTGGGCTGAGTTTTTTTAATGTTTCCTAGCATACTAGGATTCCTAGCATCTGCTTAGTTTCAGGGAAATATCAGGCAACTTCACCCCTTTTTACAAGTTGTTTTTAGAGCAGCATATACAGCAGTTGGGCAGGTGGGGGGGCGCTGAGGGACCAGAATTCCAGCTTTTTTCCTCAATTATTTGCAAGGTTGAATAACATAAGATTACTAATAAGTGGCTTTGTCTGTTGCTAATTCCGTGGACATACACGCTTGGGGTGATGCATTCCCCTATTATTTCACACAGATGTAATCCCAGTGCTGTATTTTGTACCTTTGGAAATATTTGATGGAATCAGTGCCCTGAGCTGACAAAGAATTCTTGCTTTACTTGCAGTTATGCCATATAACAGTGCCCATCACTGTGTCGTGGAAGTGGAAAACTTCTTGTTCGTGCTGGGAGGAGAAGACCAATGGAACCCTAATGGTATGTATAGAATATTAAAAGGCACAGGCAGCATCTGCCTTCCTCTGTCTGTCTGTCCATCAGGTCAGCTGATGTAGTAATTAGCAAGGGATTTTGAGGACCCTCAGCCTCATTGTTGAACCTAGTAAAGGCTACTTTTAGATGTTGATGTAATAAGTATCTGGTACTTTAGCATTAGCATCTCCGTCATTCATCAGCTCCCACATCCCTTGAGAAATGCCACAGGCAGCAGAACAGACTCTTTCAAGTGCATGCACCAGGCAGCAGCTGTTAAGAATTTTAACCTTCATTTCCAGTCTCCTTCCAGTCATAATATAATAATGCAGTTGCAGTAGATGAATGCTTCCTTTCTATTGTCAAACCAGATACTCGCAGCTAAAGTTGTTAATGTGTTAATTATCTAGACTCAGATTCTTAAACTGGTCCTTTTTTTAGTCTTGTGCAAGAGCTTCTCATATAGATTATCTGCTGCTACCTTCTTTGATTTGATTACTTCATAAATTTACCGCAAAGAGAAATTAAACAATTTAACAGGCTTCTGAGCAAAGCAAAAGGAGAATACCATGCCTTGCGAAATTCACAAAATTGTCAAGACATTGTTAAAAAGCTTGCACACGAAGAAAGAGTTGTAGTTGTAGCAGTCTGTGTAACAGAGATAATTATGACTGAGAAACCATAAAACAGCTTGCAGGTACACATTTTTACTTTAAAACACCAGAGGATCCAGCTGAAATTACATATACTGCATATATTTTATTGTGAATGCCCCATTTCAGCATCTGCACTAAACCAAATTATAGAAAATTGTTACATCTGTTCACTTCCTAAAACCTGAGACAAACAATTCAGTCCACCCTATAAGCATATTTCTGGTGTAGTTAAAAATATCACTAAATGTCTTAGGAGAAGAGCCCTTCAGTTCTATTGTTGGATCTCCTTTATATTAAACAGGTGATAGCATGGTATCATTAATGATAACCATTATTAGGAGCATCAGCCACATCCAACAACCGAGGGCCCCTGTTGTGCTTGGTGGTAGGCATATGGATAATAAGAGGCAGACCTTGTTCCAGACAGTTTATAATTAAATAGCCACATCACATGAAGGATGAAAGAAAAGAAGTATAATTACCCGCAATTTAAAGATGTGGAAACTGAGTTGCAAGATGACGGAGAGATGTAAGAATGGGTACATATCCTGCATCGGAGATAGGAGTCGAGCACAACTGTGAGATGGGTAGTACCTTAGGTCTGAGGTCGCCTAGATCAACTTCTGAGCTGAAGACGTTGCCATCGGACATCTAACGGCTTCCTTGTTCTATGAATACCAGAGCTGTGATTTGCCTATAGAGAAGAGACGAATAAAAGAGGTAGGAGCATTGCTGATACCGATCTTTTTACGAATTTACCCCAAGAGAAGTGAATCTTACTTGTCACAAAAAGTGGACCTGATGATCATAAACTGCATCCTGTGCTACTGCTGGGCTAGTGCTTTCTTGAAACTGATTTGCTTTAAATGTGCAGCTACATGGGAACTGTTCGCACATACCCACTTGAATTTATGTAAAGGCCTTTGTCTGCTGTCCTCATGGTACAGAAGGGGCTTCCTATGGACCTAGCTGGAACTGTCTTGCCCAAAGCATGACAAGGCTTTTGATTTGAATGAGAATGTGCCAGATGTTTTTCCAGTGGACAGAATTATCCTTGAGATGAGGGCAATGGAAGGAGGGCCATGCATTTCTCTAGCTATCAGACCGGCAGATTCTTGAGAAGCCAGGTGGACCCCGAGGAGCACCCATGTACCCTCTGTGCTGCTCCTGTCACTTCATGATAACCTAGAGAGCATGGGAGACATTTTTTTCTTTTTTTTTAACATCCTCCTATGGCTGTGCCTTTCCAGTCACAAGGATCCCCGCACGAGTAAATGCTGATGAGAGCAGGTTGCAGAACACAGGCATGGATTAGGACCAACCTTCATAACCTTCAGAGCCCTTCACCTTTTGGCATGGCTGTAAAGACCTTCCTGTAGAGAGCAGAGAGCAGCAACATCTGCCTCCTTTTGTCCCATCGTCCTGATTTGCTAATCCTCATTTCTGATCACTTGTTACAGTTTCCACGTTCTGACAGGTGCTTCCTAATGTGTAAACCTCCTGACTGATGAGCAAGGCAAAGTAATAGATATAGTTGTCTTGCAAACTGTCCAAAATTAAACTGGAGTCAAACCAGTTACACCAGGCACCTTAAGTAGGTCATCAAGTCCTTTTCCTGCCATCACAGGCATCATATAGTCCCATTTTGTATATTTTCTAAGCTCCATTCGAAAAGCAGTTGGATTTTTAGTCCCTACTACTCCTGTTGGAAAGCTGTTACAGAATCCAATTGCTCTAAATGACTAGGAGCCTTATTCTAATTTCCAGTAAAATGTATTCTTTGACTGTCCAAATCACCTTGTTCTCATGCCAAAGTTGGCCTTTAGCTTAATAGTTTTTCCCCTCCTGGAGATTTGTTCCTCTGATGTATTACAGACAGCGCTCCTATCCCCTTTCAGCTTTTGTTTTCCTAGGTGCAACAAGCCAAGTTCTTTGTCTCCTGCCTTAAGGTAAACTTTCTGTTCCTCCGGTCGCCAGAATAGCTCTTCTTTGTGCCTGTTCTAGTTTGATTTCATCTCCCTTCCTGTGAAGTGACCAGATTTGTATCCTGTGTTCCCACTCTAGGCTCACTAAACCCTTCTCTTTCTACCCTGCGCTATAGAGTCTTCTACATATGTGGTATTTGTAGTGAATGACACGTTATGTTAGGAGGCCAAGGTCCCCAAATCATAGGTTTGTATGACAACAGTTAAAAAGCTGCTGTATAACCAGTGACCGCTAAAGTCCCCAGTAACTCTGAAAGATGTAGTGAATACGGCAGCATTAAAATCTCCTACTAGAAGTCCAAACTTATGATCAATACTTACATTGTTTTGAAATCCTGCTTTTTGAAATAGAAATAGATTAATAAATGACCTAAATAGTGAGACCTAGAGCCAGTTAGATGCCTGCTGTTTCTGTTTTACTGTTTATTGAATCTATAGCTCTCAGTGCCTCTTTTTCTAAATTGTCTGTATAGACTAAAGGAATTCAGATAGGGACCAAGAGCAAAGCCTCGCTTCACTAAACGCAGTGGCAAAATGACCGGTCATGTATGGGGATCTCACCCTATGTCTCAAGATGTGTTTGAGTGGTGCTCAGCATAAAGGGCTTTGGTCCTCATTAGGCACCACGCTGGATTTGAAGGAAAATACTGCATTATTCATAAGTCTTCTGCTCTACCCTCCTCATATAGGACATGCTTATAACACAGCGAGGGAATGAGTTTGCTTCCAGACAGAGTGGTCAACATGGTTTCTTTCTCTGTTTTCTTGTAGAACATGATCTTAAATTATTACGAATATAAATTCTAGCTATATCGTTATTCTTCTCTACAATCTTGATGGTCTATTTGCACATGCTGAAGTAAGTGTGGAATGAAACAAGCAAAGCGAGCCAATCCTACAGACGCTTTTCCGATGCAAAAATATTCACCTTGTAGAATACCCAGTGACCATTTATAGAACTGTGACATACGCAGTTGGGTTGTTCTGCTGGCCTGTGAAGCTTCTAATTCAATTTTTTAGTCACACGTACATAAACAAGGGTTTCTGTTTCCGAGATCCTCATCTGTTGAAGTCTCAGGTGTTACAGGAAATTGCCATGCACTCTCTTGCTTCAGTTTTCTTGCTTTGATGTCAATCTGCATGTAAAATAAGGTGAAATCTTAATATCGTGAAGACATGAATACAGTTCTTGGGCTTGACAGCAGGGATAAGCTAGTTAGCTGGTGTATGTTGCTCATGTTTCATATTTTAGCTAACACACTTGGAATAAAACTCTTAAGAGTGTATTCCCTCTTCGATGCACATGTGTAATTCCTTCTAACTTACACTGAAAGTACATGGTAGAATAAACCATCTAGTGCAAACACTGCATACCCCGTGCTGATGGCTTATGCTGCTCCTGGTTATTTGCACAAGGTTTTTTTACCATGTTCCACATACAGATGATGTGAGGAGAAGGAAAAGCATATGTTCTCCCTTTGATATTTTTACCTGACACAAAATACTCTAGTCATAAAAATACCGTGGGGATGCCCTCTTTTGGGCAGTAATTTTGTTTAGTACTGTGATTTATTGTGGCTGTGAAAGTACCACAGCATCTATAAGTAAATTTAAATACACGTTTTCAAGATCTTATTACAGAGAGCAAGAATAATCTCTGTCTGCTTTTACTGCTAACAATTGTTAATTCAAACCTTGCAGTGCCCCATTTGTTGAATTATTACTGTACACATAGTGTAATCATACATTGTTGTAAAAGGGGGAACCCTTCATAAAGGCTGTCAACTTGTGAAGTATATGTAATATATATTACAATCATGATGTTAAATACATGAAACAAACAGCTGAGTGTCAAAATAATCTATCTTTACAGGGAAACACAGTACAAACTTTGTTAGCCGATACGATCCCAGGTTTAACAGCTGGATACAACTTCCACCCATGCAAGAGAGGTAAAAACCTGCTACATGTTTTTCAATATATGTTTTATCATCCTAGGAGCAGCTGAAGTTTGGCTTAGTTCTGGGAGTAAGGAGGCCCACTGAGATAAAACTGGAGCATGCAGTTGCTTCCCATTTGTCTCCTAATTGTTTTAAACTTTCCAAATTCAAAACTCCAGATGCCAAATCCTGCAGGGCTAACTCATGCAAGATAACCATGGACTTTGTGCAATTACTGGGTGCCTAAGTATGGTCTGAAGGATTTTTCTGAAGTCTTCATAGTGTCCTGTCATGTTCCCTGACTGAAGTGTCATGATGAGTTTGCAGTAAATAAGGAGTATAGTCAGATATCTTATAGGGAACTGAAGCCTTCATATGTTGACTCCATCCTGTTTCACCATGCCAGCCATGAAAAGCTCTCCTCAACATGTCTCACCTTGTTAGAGGTCTCTTAATCCTAGGTGGTCTTTGAGTGAAGTTGCTGTCAGCTAATGCATATTAGAGTAGCACACATTTTAATCTTAACTGTGTACCGAAGAGCAGAGGTGCATGTAGACTTGAGCAATGACTGGTAAAGATGGCATAAACTTAACTCTGGATCCCAAATCCTACCTTGGCAGGTAAAAAGTCCCCCAAACCTGAACCGAATCATGCATGTTTCCTAAGAAGAATCTTAAAGGCAGAAGATCCAAAGTTATAATGTTGTTTTATGAAATAACATTCAGTGTCCATCCTTCAGTTCAACACCCATCTTCTCATGGATCCAATGTACAAGAGATCTCACACCACTGTCTTAAGACACTTTCCTTATTCCATGTACTGTCAGTATTATAGCTCTCTTTCTGTTGGCTGCCCGCAGTGTTCAGGTGTCTGGCAGTCATAAATATATTGAACTCAGTGCAACCTTGCGATTCAAGGTGTGTATTATGACATGCATGGAAATATGGCTGTCCTTTCAAAGTTTCAGAGGTAAAATGTCAGTCTGTAGAGTTTTTGAAGGGCCTTTGTTCAGGATTCAGTTTGATTGACCTATGCAGACCCGTGTGCAATGCTTGTGACCAAAAATACTGCATTGTACCACTGCATGAAAAAGCACAAGTGGAACACATCTGAGGAGGTTCCCTGTTGGAGCTGAGTGAACTGATAAAATTAGCCATATAAATAGAGATAAAAAAGAGCATCACAGTTCATTATAGTCTCTGGCTTTATTAATAACATCATCCTTTACTTTAAAAATCCTTTACTAACATTCCTTTTTCTTTTTCAGTTGTTAATAGAGCTAGGCCAACAGCAGGCTTTAGCTAAAGAGGTGGCCCTGCTTTGGCAGCCCCCAGCCTTCTCCCCAACTCCTGCCAGCCCTGTGGGATAACCTCACAACTGGGTTACTTACCTTAAAACAGAGGGACGCCTTGCTGTCTGGTTCAACTCCCCAGACTGAGTCACCGCCGGCTGAGGTGCTGGCGCGGGGGAGACAGGAGGTTTGCGTGAGATTGCACATCGCAGTGCAGGTCATCCTCAGTGAACCGGGAGGCTGACTAGTGTTTGTACGGAGCCTGAAGCTCTTCTGTGGAGCCTAATCTGTGTCCTAATTGGGCCCTCTGGGTATCTGCAAGCAAAACTCCTGAGGGGCACATGCAGCCGGCTGAACGGTTGGGCTTACTTGGCTGACAAAGCTCCGAAGGCAGAAGTAGGTAGTTGAGGGTTGGAGGAAGCAGACAGTAGGAGTTTTTCCACCTCCACAGTGGCCAGTTGTGTTTCAGTTTATAATCGCAGGTACGGAATATGACTTGCCTTGTGCTCTGGTGGAAGCTGCCGCCTTCAGCCAAGAGTCAGAAACTCTGCTGCAGATTGTGATTGCTTAGCAGCTGCCCGGTAATAAACTGTAATGTATTAGCATCTCAGCTCCTTACAGTGTTATTTAAATGTAATGGTCCACTCATACATAGTTCCTTCTGCAAGGGGCTTTACTATGACAACATTAATTGTCACCTCTTTTGTTCAGGATGCATAACTCATAGGCTGGCCCATTATTTCTCTATAAAGGCTCTTAAGCACTGGGGCTATTGTTGGAAAACAGGGATTTTCAAATCACTTTCTAAAATGTTTTTAATGGTTTATTTGCTCATCCCTAATGACTTCCTCAGAGTTCTTGCAGCATTTAGAGGTAGGGTCTGGTCCAGTTTTTAGATCATACGAGCAAGAGAGAGTTTTTATGCAGTCTCCTTTCCCAGCTCCTCTAGTCAGATAAAGTTCCCATTAAAGTCAACAGGCTATTTTTTCCCCTGCTAGGAGTACAGGGTCACGCCCTGTCTCTGCTGGCATAATGCAGGCACCATTGACAAGACAGACTGTTTAATGGGTTCTTCTGAGTCATTATGGTCCATCAAGTCAAAACCTACTTAGGAATTTTAGTCTGAGAATAATTGGCTGGATAGACCGTAAAAGCTCCTTTGAAATGACTGCCAGGTAAATGTGGGTCTCATTCACAGGCAGTACATTCTCAAGTTGAAAATCTGTATGAAATATTTGATGAGTAAACTTTTATCTCATATGCTAAAATCCATATCTGATTGATTTTACTGTATGAGCTATAAAGAAAAGTCTAATCCTGTTATGGATTCAGAGCCATCAGTGTATTTTCTTTAAAGCCAAGTTTGGTTTCTTTTCATTTGAAGAACATCTCAAAAATACATGCTTTTGAAAAGTATGTACTATTTTCAGGCGTGTGTTGTTTAAAGAAGCAGCAAATGACTCATCGGCTTTTGAAATACACATCTGCCTGATGATGCAATAACAACGGGATGCTTTTTGGAGAGCAGTTCAGTTAGCTTAACATGCCTACTGAAGGTGCGGTCTTTGTAGCAGATGTATCTGAACTTGTGGCATGAGCCTCAGCTGGACACCTCAGTCAGTACTGTTGCATCTTGTCAGCTCAGCCCAGAGCTGGACAATGTGTGTGGAACATAATAACCTTTAAACCACCTTTTTTCTTACATTCCGAGTTAAAAGTTTTTGTTTAAAGACCTGCAAAAAACATGGCATTGTGCCAGGGCCTGAAGAAGCACAAGTAGAAATGAGTAGGTCAGTGTCTTCACTGAGGCCGAGTGAACTGAGAAAAGAAGCCGCAGAAAAAGAGATAAAACAATTTCACATTTTATTTTAGCCTATGACTTTAATAATAGTAATGTTAACCCTTATTAAGATGACTTTAGTTTTTAAAAAGCAAAGCATACACTCTAACAGTGACCCTGAAATCAGGTCCAGATATTGCGATGATCAGTAATAGCATTGGTAGTTTTAAACCTCAGACTGGTAGTTGTATTTCTTGTTTCAGGGCATAAATTCATCATCTGTGGAAATCAAAGAAATTCTTCCCTTTTATGTGCGTGTACTTACAAGAAGAAGTTAGTTGGGTTGATTATTGAGTGAAGGGGTGTGAAGGAAAAGCATCTCAGAGATCAGTGAACGTCAAGGACTTGCAATCCTGAAGAAAACCACAAAATAATTGTCTTATTGTCCATATTCAAATCCTGAGGTGGATTCCATTTATCTCATTAGAATGGATAGTCTCTTCCCAGTTTTGTGGGGAAAGTTGTCATGCAAAGATTGCTGTATTATATTTTAATATGAATCATGTTTTACAGCAGTTTAAAAAGTCATCACTTAACAGCGTGCCCTTTACACACTGTATCATTGAAAAGTAAAAAAACAAAAAGCTTAAAATATTTGTGCCAGGAGCTACTGAGTGAATATTCACATCCAAGCAGATGAGTGAAGCGTGCTGATGCTTTCATTTTTGCTCCTTACAGTGACACTGTGTGGATGAAACCAGGAGTACACGTACAGAATAATGTCAGTGAAATCCTAGTTAAAATAGGGACGCTTGCCAGTTGTACGTACCTCTGTTTCCTAAACCTGAACTAAAAAAAACGAGGCTGAGAGCAGTTTGTTAACAGGTTTGTCAGAGGAGGTGTGCAAGGACAGACAAGCAGACGTGTGAGCACCCCGAGCATTGCCGACAGGCACCCTGAGAGTTTGTGCCTTGCAGCTGCCAGACACAGGAGGGTCGGAGAGCGTGTGCCACGCGTGCAGGCTCTCTGATGTCTAGTAGGATGTGACCTCTGCAGCTTTTCCTACTTTTGGGGCCATTACAGGCTGTCTTGCCACTGGCCTGTCACATACTCTCAGGAAACTTATAGGCACTTGATTGCATCTAACACCTATACCCTATGTCAAATTAGAGTGAAATCAGCCAGCAGGTTTTTGTTGAGGAGACAACACTCAGGCAGACATGGGTACACGTACAGTGGAATCAGATAAGCTTTGTTTCCATAGAAAATCAGGCTAAAAACATAGATGCACAATTTGCTGCCCGACCATGCAGAGCAATATATGCCATCAGCTTCTATCTGCCCATTGACAGATAAATTAAATGGTCTTATTTAATTCGTCAGCTGAGCTGGAGGCACTTAGCAGCATTCCTGTCGTCCTGTTTCTGTCTTTTCTTTTGGTAGCCTTATCCTTCTGCCAGTGTTCCTGCTCAACAAGGGGTGCTCTCCTGCACTGTCCAAGTTGGCCATGTGCAGGCAAGATGAAAGCAAAGAGGTAGACAGGAGGTGCTCGGTGATGCAGCTCCTCACCAACCAGGGTGAGGAGCCTTGTCAGGTGTGCACCAAATCCAAAACATGTGGCCAGAAACAGGCGGCGTTGTGTCAGGTCTGTTCCCTGAATGCCTGGCCAGCCCCGTGGTTTCCATGGCTGTATCTTTGTGTCTGCCTGACCTCTCCTCTAGCTTATAAACCATCAGCCACTCTCAGCCACATTTAACAAAGAGGGACATTTCTCCAAAATGTTAAAGCATACTACTGATTTTGTGAAATAGGCAGCTGGGTAAAGGAGGGAGATCTTATTCCTGCCTTCACTGAAGGAAATACTCCTGAACACGTGCCTGTCTAGATGGAAGGTTATGGATAGGGCACACCAGGCTTTGCTAGCTCACCTGGTTGTGGGATGACTATAGGGAAGCCTGGGGAGGAGTTGGGAGATACCAGAGCTGTTCATTGCAGGGTGTTGTGCTCTGTACGTGGACCACCGCTCATCCCAAATGCTTTGCAGTGGTCTGCAGTGTCGAGCCCTTGATGGTGCAGGTGACCATCAAGCCCTCCAGATTTACTGTGCGATTCAGGAGTGCAATATGCAGCCGCTCCCAGATACAAATTGGGTGGCTGGGCAGGAGCTGGAGTGCATTGTGTCAGCCATGGAGCAGGGTTTGGCAAGCTGCAGCCACACTCCACCATGCCTGTTTTGCAGGAGCTATCAGAGCTAGACTTTGCCATGCCTCACCTGCCTGCTTGTCTCTGGGCTCTCACACCACTCCGGTTTCACCCAAGAGAAAATTTGAGGTTTGGGACTGACAATTCTTGTCATTCAACATTTTGTACAGGTCTTCATCCTAGCCTAGCTGTGCTCTCTTGCAATTTTCTTTCTCATATCATTGCAGCTTAAAATTAAAGGCCTCTACCCTAGCAAACCTTCCTGCTGCTGAATAATACAGGGAGCTTTCCCTGAAACTGGATTACACCAAACAGGGTCTCTCAGAATCATCTACTGCTCTATTTTTACTTCAGCAACAGACACTTACTGTTAATTTTGGAGGCACGAGGAAGACAAACTAATATATGCCTAGCAGTCCTGACCAGAAAAAATAATTATTTTCCTGCATACTTGAGTTGCATGTGAAAGCAGACAGGTGGCTAAAACTTTTCTCAGAGTTAGTAGGATGGAGACAGATGTCTTTTGAGCTAAAGGGCGGAAATGTAATATTGTGCCTAGCTTAAGGAAAGTTGTTCTATTTGCAGTACTGCAGAAAGAAGAAAAAAATGATAATTGGAGAAAAATTTTGATGATGTGGTTCTCTTAGTAAATTGGGAACAATGACCCTTGAAGGACCATAAAGAAAGTGAATGTCAAGATAATTTATTATTGTTACATTATCTACCTCATTTTTCACTTTGTCTTACTGAGTTGTTACATCCCTTACAAGGTAATGCCCCAAACATTAATGAGCACCTTTTTATCTTTCACGCATGTGAAAAAGCAACAAACAGCTTTGAAAAGGGGTATTTTATGCCAGATTTATGTGTGCTTAATTGTTTTGACACCAAAAATGAAGTATTCATTTGATGTGGAGCATGTGTTTGATTAGCAAAGCAGCCACAGTCTCTAGGATAGCTGTAAGCATGTGAAGCTCCTGGACACTTCTGTCTGAAATAGCGTTTGAAGGAGCCGCTATCTTAGTTCAGGGAGTCAGCTGGAGAGAGAAAAAACATGGTTGATGTGGCTAATTCATTTGTTGTTGGCTTGTTTTGTTTTGTTCTGCCCTGTCCTCCAGGAGAGCCAGTTTCTACGCCTGTCGCCTTGACAAGAACTTGTATGTCATTGGTGGAAGAAACGAAACTGGCTACTTGTCCAGCGTGGAGTGCTACAATCTGGAGACAAACGAGTGGCGTTACGTGTCTTCGTTACCGCAACCTTTGGCAGCCCATGCCGGAGCCGTTCACAATGGCAAGATATATATTTCAGGCCAGTGTCTTTTCGAATTCCTGCTATATAACAAAAAAACAACCCAAAACAACAACAACAAAACCCCAGAACCTAAAGTCATAGAGCCAAATTCCTGCTGCAGCGCAATGTCTTTGTTTACATTGATTAATAGAAGTATATTTACTTTGTAGGAGGTGTTCACAATGGAGAATATGTCCCCTGGCTGTACTGCTATGACCCTGTGATGGACGTCTGGGCCCGAAAACAGGACATGAACACAAAGCGAGCAATCCACACTTTGGCTGTAATGAATGATCGACTGTATGCAATTGGAGGAAACCATTTGAAAGGTCACATTTTTAATAGCAAAAAATCATTTCAGTGTCCCCGTCTCCTGATAAAGAATATTTTTGTTAGACAGTCATTGTTAAATACATTAAAAAACAGGCAACACAATTTAACAGGACACTTGAGCCAGCAATTTTAAAAACATTTTATGCAAATTATTTTAAAATTATAACAGTACATTAAATATATGAGTAATGAATGCTTTAGATAATAAAAATGGGAGCTTCCATTATTCAAAGGCATGGACAATTTGTCATTACCGAGAATTCAATGAAACAAACAGATTATTCTTTGACCCGAAAGTACCAGCAATATTTTCCTCTGTAAATCATTTTCCAAAATGTGCAGTTAGAGAGAGCTTTATTCAGAGCAACACAAAAACAAGCTCCTGATTTAATGAAGGGAAAAAAAAACCTCCAGCCATTAAATATTAGGACTAGGCTCTTTAGATCCCTTTTTAGTATTATATGTAGCTTGTTAATTATAATTCTTTTTAGAGGTCTCTTGTTTTCATCTTTTGAAAAGGTCTCATATTAAAATAACTACTGCTTAGGCATCTGGTTTTTTTGTCTTAATACCTACATGCTGTTGCTGTTACTGCTAAAGAAATTCTGTTTAATCCAGCCACTTAGACAAAAAGCACAGCTCCTGCTCTTTTGTCCCCTGACAATATTTGACAGTTTTTGTTCCCTTTTTTTTTCTTTCTCCTTTCTTGCTTAAAAAAAAAAAAGCCTCACAACAACAGAAGAGAAAATTGTACTGCAAAAGAAAAAGCGATGTTAACTGCCAGTAACACCAGACCATGTGCCTGAATGACTCTGGCACCCAAGTCCCTGTGAGGCTTTGAAGCCACATGATGCTTTTGAAGATCTGAATGCCTGTGGAGCATGTAGGGGACAAAGTCTCAGATGTGAATTTTCCCTGGTAAATAGTACTGGTGCATAAACCCCTGCAGCCAGGTGCAGGGCTGCTGTGCCTCCTCTCCCCACCCCCAGTTGTGATGGGTGTTCCTGGACTGGACTTGACAGGGTGAAGGGGGTAAAAGCTGCCCGCACGTGTGCACCTGCAAATTTTGTAAAGGTTGCATCACTCCACAGTGTTGGCTTTTTTTCTCCTCCTAAAGTAGAAGTCAACACGTCACCCCCCTCCTATAGCTAAAGCACACGCTTTGGTTTGCATAGGCTTGAATTGCTTCCATCCTGCCTTCTCCTTTTTTTCACCCAGTTTCACCTACCATCCTCTGGGGAAAAAGGAACTTCTAATAAACATTGTATTTTTGCCTCTACAACTGTTGCCGTAGGTGCCTTTGTTATGTATGAATTGCTCGCTGTTGTGAGAGGTATTTAACATCCAGGCTTCTGGAAAGCCGCAGGCTGTCTGGTAGAAGGGCTTTTTGGAAAACTGGTTTCTTCTGTACAGTGAAACAAAAGGAGGAACTGCAAGGAAAGGGAGGAGAGAGGGGACTGAAGCATGGATGAAATGGTACAAATTCTCCACCCGGGGGGGAATAGCAGGACTCCATGGCAAAGCCCTCCTTTGTGAAGCTGGATCTGTATACTAGTGTCAGCAGTGCATTTGTCGCATCACAGCTAGTCATGTGCATACTGCAGTTTATTATGGAGCTTTTTACAGATTCTGGGCACACTGCAGTGGCCTTTCTATGGCCCCTTGAAAACTTTACAGCAATGAAAAATTATTTCATCACAGCTATTCATTCCCGGCATAAGTAATATTCATACAAGCAGCATCATTGTGAAGTACCAATATCACCAAATGCCCTTTTCCAGAAAATCTTAACTTCTCTTTTCTATTATACCTTGATGGAGAAGACAGTAGTGTCAAGTAAAACATCCCAGCATATTAAGAAAGCCATAATTTTACTGTGGTGCTCTGATAAAGAAGGTAGTTTGAGATAGGGAAGTGTCTAAATATTGGAGCAGGAACCAGGACTCCTGGGTTGTCTGTCTATGTTCAGCTCACCTAATCGATACAACTTGAGAGTCTTGAGCTGAGACCCATCTGCCCTTTAGTGAGTACAAAGCAGCAGTCGCATGGAGCCTTTTTTGGTCTGTCAGGGAAGGATGGGACCACCAGGGTTTTTTGGTTACATTTTCTGTTGCCTTAAAGACTTCGTCACATCACAGCCGTGTGCTTAGGGTACACCTTAAATCAGCTTGAAAATTGAAACTGGTCCTGAACATCACGTCCGTCGTGCTAAGCGCCTTGTCCCTCTGGAACGAAGTGGCATCAGTTGTCTAAGTGCTCTACTTGGACTCGTTGGACATTGATTTCTGAGCAAGATTTAATCTGTTGACTTTTGAATAGATTAGATCTTCTGACCTTTGAGGAAGACTGTCAGGACAGGCTTTTCCTACATGTTCAAACTCGCATTAGCACTGATAGATGAGGAGGAATATTGCTTGAATCTGCTTTCATCATTGATAGGTTATTACTGAGTGTTACTTTCTGATCTGTTCAGGTTTTATATGTACTTGTGATTTGTAGAAGACTGTAGAACTAATGGTAAAAGCTTTCAACAGATTTATTTGAACTGAAATAACAAGACATTAACATTACAGAAGATGGCTTAAATGTATATGGCAATATTTTCTAGAAGAAAGTTTAACAATTATGTTATAATTGTAATAATATAATTGTAACTGTAATTTAATAATTTTAACAGTAAAACAAATAATAAAACAGTACGTCATAATGCACTTTCTCTTTTCTCAATGCCCACATCCAGGTTTCTCCCATCTCGACGTAATGCTTGTGGAGTGCTACGATCCAAAAGGCGACCAGTGGAATATCCTCCAGACTCCTATTCTGGAGGGTCGCAGTGGCCCTGGCTGCGCAGTCCTTGACGACAGTATTTACCTTGTAGGAGGCTACAGCTGGAGTATGGTGTGTACCTGCTTTCTGCGATGACCCTCCCATTCTTTCTGAGCTCTTGCAGCCAGTCTGTATATTACTCAGATAGGACAGAGAGGAGATGAGGGATGAAGTAGCTGCAGGGGCTGGTTTGGTTTGGTCTTCAACTTGTGGAGAACATGGAGTATTTGTTCACCTTTGTGCTTTTCTATTTAGATGAGTTATTATCAGAGTGTATGCACTGATATGGAGTAATAGAAAAATCAGACTAAATTTGGCAAAAGTGATTGATGGGACTCTATGCTTATAGCTCTACTTACAAGGCGCTTGTAAAGGAGCCTGATTTGCAGAGGCTGGGTGCTCAGCCCATATGAAAACCAAACCTCTTGAAGGGCTCCTAAATTAGAGCTCAAAACCACGAGTCACTTTCAGACACCTTTAAAGCTGATGTGTGACTTGGAGTTTACCGAAGCCACATTTAATATGACTTTTTGTTCCATTACAGGGAGCCTACAAATCTTCTACTATTTGCTATAGTCCTGAGAAAGGGACTTGGACAGAACTAGAAGGAGATGTTGCTGAGCCACTTGCAGGACCTGCTTGTTCAACTGTCATATTGCCAGCCTGTGTACCGTACAACAAATGATAATCAAGGAGCACTGACACGAACAGTGATTGCATTTGGGAAAATAATGACGGGTGACGTAAATATTTTATTAGAACAGGATTCCTGTTAAAACAAAGCTACCGTAATTGACCCCTTATTCCATATTTATGCTTTAGGAGCAAACTAAAAGAAAACAAAAGCCAAGTGTTGTCCCAGCTCAGATAGATGCCGGTGTCTTACGAAGCAAGTAGCTAAAACACACCGAACATTACATGCTGACAGACTGCCATTTCAGACTGATTTTAACTTTTTCCTGCTGCAGAGATATTCCTCACATCAAATTTAACTTTAAAAAAAATGAAGGCTAAATGTTCAAATACAGCCTGAAGAGACAAGATCAGTATTGTGCATTGTATCTATCTGCATGTGATCTGTGTTGAAGTCATGAGGATGTTGTTTTCATGAATGCTTCAGAATTCAGATAGTGAAAAGCTCACACTGCATTGCAGAATTGTCTCCTCCTCTGTAATCCTAACCTACAGCTACTTCACATGCTCTGCAAGCAACACAGCATCAGAAGATTATAAAAGGTAAAGAAATATCATTCAGTTTTTGCACAGCTTGCCAACTAATACACTCTGTCTTCAAAGTCCCCTCGTGAAAGTGCAGCGGAAAGCAGACTACAATGAAAGCCATGCTTTACAGAGCACTTCTTGCAATAGCAGCTTAGGGATTAGGATCAAATTCTTCTAATCACACTTGTGTAAAGTCAGAGTCATTTCACTGAAATCACATGGAATGACTGTTTTTACATCGGTATAACAGAAATTTGGTCCTACACCTTAAATTCTGGGTTCGTAAAGTAACTTATTTCTGTGACCACTTAACGAAGCCCCAGAACCCTTACTTACTTTTCACTAACTTGTTAGATAGGAGCATCCATGCTAGTTGCTTCCAAAGACAAGAAGACTGCATTTAACTATAAGTGTATTACTTTGGACTCTTAAATGATTATGCACAATTTTGGCGAGACACTGGTAAGCAGTTAAAATACTCCTGTGTGGTTGATCTTAAAATGTACTCTGAAAGATTTTTGCTATTGATCCAAAGTAATACGAGGCTAGACTTCCCACTGCCTTATAGCTTGTGTAATTATTTACACATTGCAAAGTGAGTTCAGAATGCTACCACGTGGGACCAGTAGCATTTAGGACTCACTTCATGAACCCATGGTTGCTTGCACAAATCAGGCTGTCCATGTTTTAAGCTTATGTCTTTCTGTCCTGGCTTTGCAAAAGCAGTGACAAAATCTGAGCCTGATTCTTCACCACCTTGCAGTTAACATAATCATCTACACCTCAGCAAAGTATATGCATAGTTCTTCCATTGTGGTTTACTGGTGCTGCATCCATTATGCTCAGTACCATCCTCTTCGGTGGTATAAACTGACATTGCTCCGTTGAAGCCAATGGATGTACTTTGGTTTATGTCAGCTAAGAATCTGTCCTTTAATTTGCCTAGTTGCAACCGGCTGCACCAGATAAAAGGCAAAGGAGACTCAGATCCTGCATTTTCAAGCCTGTGCATATCTTTTATGATAGGACTTAATGCTAGTGCATTAAGCAAGGAGCAGGCAACCACTGGAGGTTGGTTTCTGCTGCAGAGGCAATAGATGGGAGGAAGAATTCATTATTTGCTTTGCAAAATAGAAAGAGGGCGAATGTACACAGAAATTACACTATATATTGAAGCTTGAGAGCAATATAAATAATGGAGAGCAAATACCATGGGACTGTTTCTCTCTGGCATCAGTCCAGTTTTATTGCAGTGCAACTCCCTTGCTTGCAGCAGAATTACACAGTTGTAAAATTGGAGTAATGCAGTAAAGACTGATATCACACAAATGCAATAACCCAATTGATGAGGTAGCTGCACGCCTGGAAAAAAATTGTTTAAACAAAATAATTATCTGAAGATGCTAATATTTGAATGTGCCGTTGGGGAGTTTTCCAGTGAGCATCACTAAGGAACTCATAAAGGTGGAGTGTATATCCTGAAATCTCAATCCATTTCTACTATATAGTGCAATCTTAGTTGGTTTTCTATTTATTTATATTGTTCAGATCCAAGGGATCCCTTGTAAAATATATTTGGTGCAATCATGACTTTTTTTTTCCTTTCCTGTTGAAAGTATATAAATATAAATATATATAAAAAGGAAACTGTTAAGATACTAAATGAGGAAACCTTGAATGACATTTAAGATCAGGATAAGGTCTGCCATTAAACACTGTCACCTGTCTACTAAAACGTACCATTTTGAAAGGATATTTGTTGTCCTTTTAAGTGGTTCTTTTTTTTACCAAGATAATTTAAAGATTTATGAGGACTGTATGTAAATCTTTCTATCTTTCAGGAAGGCATGACCAAGGAAAGTGCTAACTGAATAAGTCACACAAAGAGTGTAAATTTTGTACAGTACTAGACTGTGTAAATGAAGCTTGCTTGTAGGGGGGAAACTTTAAATAAAACTTTATGTACTAATTCAACTGTCTGCCATATTCCTACTTATAAAGTGTATGTATAAATAATATCTACATTAAATTCTTTGGAACTTTTTTTATCATGTAGATGCGTAAACTTCTTTTATTTTGTGGCCGTACATAACAGCCTCGTTGTTCTCCAAGTGTCATTGCTCACTGCTTGTAAACGCAGCGACGCAGTAAAATGTAGTGAGTCAGAGTCTTCCTCCGGAGCGCATGTGCCTGGCCTGTGCTTCCAGCAGGGAGAGCCCCACCTGCGTGCCTGCGGGCAGGGTCGGACCTCAGAAGCCTACCCATGCGATCGGACGTCCGTGAAATGCCTCTGCCTTGCGCTGCTCGGCCCGTTCCTCCGTCCCGGTAAGATAAGTAAAAAGGACACCGCCCAGTTAAGCGCAGTCTTGCTTTGGGGAATTTAATGCTAGTTGTGGCAGTTTCTTCCCTCTTCAAAATGTCCCTCCTGTGGTGATTGACCCTTCTAAGTATGGGTATTTCCCTTCTTGGAGGGGAAGTGCTGGCACGGGTGAGCAGTAGAGGAGTTGGAACAAGAGGTATTGCCAGGCCAAGAAGACAAGGTAAAGGCAGGGGTTTTACCAGGAAGCAGAATCGTTATCAATACCAGTTACTAACTACGTGTATTATCTGTTCATGCCTACCAGCCTTTGTCGTGGAGCAGAACCTTCCTATGCAAACCAAGTGGGTGCACGGAGCAAACAAAAAGGCAGTCCCTGACCCCCGTGCTTACAGCAAGGGTGAGCTGTGCTGGGGGGTGGCTGAGGGTGCAATGAGTGTGGTCTAAGGAGAGGGCATCAGTCCTGTTCAAATCTTTTATGAGGAAGAGAAAGGCGAGCCAGCAGCAACTATGGTAAGACAGCACAATGAATAGGACTGTTTCATTAATGAGTTTCTTTCAGAAGAGGAAGGAAGGAAGAGAGATTTATGCATATTTTTTAAAGTAATGCAGGAGAAGAAGAAGAGGAGAAGCTGGAAGCAGTGGGCAGAGATATTATTTAGAAAGGAAGGGAATGAAGTGAGAAAGAAGAGGTAAGAACAAAAGGAAAAAAATAGAAAACGAGAGCCTGTGAGAGGAGAGAGCGGGACATTCTTGTAAAAGTACTTGAAAGTAAGGGCTGGAGTAATGAGGAAGGCAAAGATGGTTTCTGAGAAGCACACATCAGAGCAAGCCTGGAAAGAAATGACAGGAGAGGCGATACAAAAAGCAGAAGAGAAACACAAGAAAATGCAATAAAAGAGGACATGAAATAAACATGAAACTAAACAAGCACTTGGTGATGGTACCGCTCCTATTTTCTTCTGTTAATCCTTCACAGTGGTCTAGCTGTCAAGAAGAAGGATCAAATCAGCAGAGTACTTAGGTGTTGCAGTGTTCAAGCTTTCAAGAGCGATGCCCAGCAGCACCTCTCTGCAGTGCCTGGGCTGCAGCAAGCACCCAACTACAGCCAGCACCTGTGGCAAGGGAGGAGAGCTGCCGCTGGCGGTGAGAAGCAGAGGAAGAGCAGATGTGTCGCAAGTCCCAGTCCCCGCTGAGCTGGAGGGAAGCGTCTTCTCCATTCCCGGAGAGTCTCCATTTCAGATGAGAGTCGTCTTTGGGAGCTGGACACCTGGACTGTTCCTCTGTTCTCCTTCTCTGCTTGTCCTTCCTGCCAAACATTAACCTTCTCGTTTTTGCTCTCAGCATGACAAACTTGCCTAGGTACTTTTGCGGAGCTGGGCCTGGAAAACAATAGACCAGTGAATGGAGCTCTTTGCCTGGTCCTGAGCTGTGGTCCCATCCACTGCCCGAGAAGTGTGAGAAGGCTGGGCTGCTGCTGACTTGGAACCCATATGCATGCCCTTAAGGAGGGCGTATCAGAAATACACTTTTCATTGACTATAGCACTGCCTGCAAAGGTACTGTGCACCCACCTCCCAGAAGCTGGCATTGCTTTCCTTCATGTGTTTGTCCCCCTTCCCACTTTTAATACAATGATTTACTCCTAGCTGCATCTGTGAGCCAGTTTCTGAGAAAAATCCGTGCCAAACCTCATTATATATACCGGTTTGTATTGTATTATAATCACTCGCCAATATTGTACTCTAGTTCTCTTGCTTTTAAGGGACAGACCATGTTCCAATTTAAATGGAGCTTTTCGGGTACAGACAAAGGAGACAGAAATCCCAAAGAGTGCTAAAGAGGCCAAGACAGTAATTGCAAACATACACACTCCTGAGCAGTTGAAGATACACATTCTCATTTCTGTTGTTAGTGCGGCAGCGGAAAAGAGCCAGCGTTTCAGCCTCTCAGGCCCAGACCAAGGAAGCAGCAACAGCAGCCCTGGAGGTCAGAGTGGTTATGGGAAGGGAAAGTACACTAATGAATTCTGGAGGGCTTGTAATGCCATCAAAGATTCAGTTAATCTGCAGCATAGATGTTGATCAGCGAAACTGAACCTAACTCTCTGGACCTTGTCAGATGTATTCTGTGAATGTCAGTGTTCCACACCAATTACAGATTTTAGAAGATGCTCTCATGCAAAACTATGTGCCCTAATATATAAGCCAGCTCAGATGTAACTAAAATTAAAATCTGACTGTGGCAAATCTCTGTGATCCTGATATATGAAAATCCAAATAAATGATTTGTTCCCAGAAATGAAAAATAACTTCAGCAGGAAATTTCAAAATTACTTATGCAGGATTAATCCAGTTCAATGAATGCATCTTGCGTTGATTAATAAAGCATTCCTGAATTGCAAAGTAAAACGAGAGGAGACTTCTGGTGCTGATATATTTGTGTATTTCTGAAGCTAGAGAGAAATGCGCGCTTGCACAAGATGTGGTCAACCAGTGTAAACAGAGATTGAATACAAATAGTGATTTTCTAATTGTCTGTTTTCTCCCTGCAGCAGAAAACTACGTTTGTGTCATTGATCCTTTCTTGAAGAACACAGGTACTATGTTACCTGCCACAATATTGAATGAGAACAGGGCATCTAACACGATTGTACGATGACTCCAATTAGCATCCAGATGACATCTGCAGTCTTACCTAGCAAAGAAAAGCAAAACTTGAGCTACTTTCTGCTGATTTTCTTGCCACACAGACTATAAATTTTGGTCAAGTAGCATTAGCTTTTGTGATCTGCTGCCCTTGAATTTAATTGGGCTTAGAGGTGAACAGATACAGGGAACCTATTTAGGAAGATAAAACAAGGGAAGGAGGTTTAAACAAATGCAGCATTTTCCCAAATTTTTCTTCAGCATCCACACACACAAAAAAATCAATTGAATTTAATCAAAGTGGTCTCATCACTTAATCTAAAAACCTGTTCTTCAGTTTGGAGAACTGCCTTCAATCATTGCAGTGTTTTCAAAAGGAATATTATTAATGGTTGAGGTATTTTGCAAAATACCTTTAAAATCCTTATGGTTTTATCTTTTAAGAAATGGTTCCTCATATCACCCTTAAACATCTTCCAGAAAACCACACTGGAAGGATCGTATTTGTAAAGCTTGCTTAGTACCTCGGTATCTTGTGTGGTATTCAGTTCCTGATTCTTTGCAAACTCGTTTCCATTTTTGTTTGCATTTGTGCAAAACAATTCAGTTTTCAAAGAACTTTGGCTGATCAAGAATATTTTGTGTGAATGGAGTAAGTGAACTTTAAACATCCTTCACTGTGAATAGTGAATACCGAGACTGATGAGCCGTTGCATAAACAGTAACAGAAAAATTGTTGCTTCCTGTGTATTTAGGGGTTTTGAGAAAGGTGTGTAAATATACACGTACGCATTTGCACCTGAAAAATGTCAAGTTCAGAGGCCATAGCAAGGACTGTTGTGCCGTTGTTTTTTCTAAAACTGTAAACTCGGTAACAGCACTGAAACTTGGATGTTTTTTCTTTAAAAACCACCTCTTTAACTGCAAAGATGCCATTAGTCACAGCAGGGAGCATAACCAGAAAGAGGATGTCTGTAACTATAGCAAGAGAGCACATTAAACTGTAGGTCAAAATCACGACTGACTGATTACCTTCAGGGTGAAAGTAAATCTCCAGACTTGTCGGCGTGATAGGAAACAGGACTGACTGGGGCCTGCCGAGGTCATCCCCTGCCTCCCCCACGCCGCGGCGGGGCGGGCGATGCCCAGCGCACTCCCAGCAGACGTCTGCTGACTCACCTAACCTTCGTAGTGATGTGTGACGGGATGTAGTCGTCGTCATCATTAGAAAATGCTTCCTAATGCCTAGCTTAAATGTCTCATTAGTCTAAAGAGATGATTCCAGGAAGAACCTAAAAGAGAAAACAAATATTTTCAAAAAATTTAAGTCCACAATTAAATAATCTAAAACTTTTACAAATGACAGCCTTCAAAGCTGCTTTTCTTTCTGCTCTCAGTGGATAAGGAGAACTGTTTATTCCCACTCTTTTTGCAGCAGCTTTTTTTTGCAAACCCAAAGACTACCGGTCTTTGCTTTTCTCTAGGCCTGTGACTCAGTCTCTCCTCCCTGACTATGGATTTTACATCTCCCAGCAATCTGATTTTTCCCTTTTTAGCTGACCTCCAGCCAGCCCACATCTTCAGCTGCGCATTGACCAGTGCAGAGAAGACCAGTTCTGTCTAACTTGCAGTAATGCAGTTCAGGGTTGTAAAGGACTGAAGCTTTGCAATAAGGTCTTTCCTTCATCAGAGCCTCCCTGTAACTTGCCCAGGTCAGAGCTGATCAGACTGATATTTTGGCACTATTCAAGATGAAACATCCTCTTCTTAACAGCACTTCCACGGAAGATGAGGATGAAAGCCATAATCTGGCTGTGCAGGATTCAGGTGCAGAGTCCAATCCAATAAGCTTTAGTGAATGGAGTTTACATACAGGACTGCATAAAGATTAATTAACCTGCTGTAGGAAAGCGTGGCACTTTTATCAGTGGCTGGGCACTCAAGAAAAAATACTGTTGTCTTTTAAGCTCTTTTACTTCTTTTAGTGGAATAAAATGAAAGACATTTGTGAAGAATTATGTCTGGTGCACCACCACCTCTTGTGAATTATTCTCCAAGCCTTCACTTTTGCCATGATATATCCCACTGGTTTTAAGAGCTACTGAGCACTGCCAGTACCTGAAATGAAAAGATACAACATTTCTCCAACAGTGGTCTATCTTGACTAGCACAAGGGTGTCATGCTTTGGATGCCCTCCTCTTGTTTTTAGACAGTGGCTCAAGCGAGGACAATTTTCATAGCTGTATGTATTCATGCTTCTGATCACAAAACCACCAGCTCTCCTGTTTGTCCTGTGAAAAATGTCATTGGACATCAACTTCAGTTGGTTCCAGCATGGTTACTTATTCTGACCGCATTTACCATCTCTGTGTCCATCCCTGGCCCTGTAGTTCAGAGTTGAATCAGAAAACCTTTTGTTGCAATCCTTAGCGATACTGGATGTGGACACTGAGTCTTTGCATTCAGGGTTGTGATAACACCAGCCATTCCTCTTACAGTGGGGAAAAAAAAAAGGGAGTGTAGCCTTGGCCTGCAAAGTGAATTGTATATTAGACTCCATGTCTAGTCCAGCCTGAAACGTCGGTGAGTGAAGCCTCAGACTAGCCTACACCCCGGTCACTATAAACCTCTCATTTCTATGCTAGCCCATCGGGCACGCCACGGGCTGTGTGGCTTCACTCCCTCCTCTCTCCTCCATTCCCTGGAAATGTGCAACACTCATCCAAACGCTCCCCCGGGTGCCCCCCCAGCACAAGGTATTCCCTGGGCTGTGCCCAGCCCTTGCCTTCCCGGGCAGCAGTGCTGGCATCAGCCAGGTGGCAAGGACTGTCACTGTGCCCTGATCCCAGCCCTGTTTCAGATGAAGCAATTAAACTACGCTGTTTTAGGGTATTAACTGTGCAAACATTTTAGGACGCAGCTGCAGAACAGAATCAGCACCCTCATACTTCACCAGAAGACACTTATTGATAGCTATGGAGAGGACTTGCAAAATCATTTTTTAGACCTGGAACAACACTTAATAGATGAGCAAAAGAGTCTTCATTCTGTGCTCATTGGTTCCAATTAGGGGATGAACTGTCCTCTATTTTCCAAAGCATGTTTAATTTTGAATGGGTTTCTCATGGATGGTGGGCTACCATAGGCAAATCTCATTTTGACAAGTACTAATTATGGACAACGCAGTGGCAGACTGTAATCTCTGTCATGAGAGCTATCAACAGAGATGCAGCGAAGGCTTTAACAGTGGGTGGCAGTACTCTGGGTCAAATTAATCACCACCATAATGACAATGAAATCAGTAGAGCTTTGGGATGTTAAGTTTGATAAAAGAAGCCATTCTGTTCTCTGTCTGGCTATTTACATTGCAGCCTGGCCTCAGCTTGAGCTAATCCTTTGTCACGGTGTTCAGGGCTGGCTTTTTTTGGCATGGGGGAGAGAGAACAAAGAGCAGCCCCCCTTCCAGAAGCAATGTTTTCATGTCCAGATCTGAGTTGCTGCAAGTGGATTACCTAAGTGTGAAGCAGACAGCCCCAGATTTGCACAGGCTGCTGTTTTGAGGCACATGGAAGGACTCAAAAATGTAAGTGGAATTTTTGGGGGATGCAACCTCAGAAGTGCGGATGTGCATGAAGTCAGCTCCGTTTGGCTTTGGCTTTTGTCAAGAGCTTTAGGAAGGTCTGTTCTGCCTCCTTTGCCTCCTTTTGCCATGGCCATGTGGCTTGCGGTCTGAACAAGTATCCCGGTAGAGCACGATGAGCTAAAAAAAAGTTTCTAGGAATAACCAGCTGAGCCGATTCTGCATGTAATGATGCTACACTAAACTGTGTCAAATTTTAGCCCAAGTCAGCCTTGCCCTACAGCTACGGGCTTGCTCACCAAGAGTGTTTCATACTGCTTTATTCTGCTTTAGATACATGTTTCATGCTCTGCTGCTAATGGCTGTCTCTGTAATACTGAGCCTTGGAACATTTCTCAGCACCCGTACCAATGCACAAGCTCCCTCTGGACCCCTAGAAAGGACACATGCAAGGGCTGGACAGGAGCTGCCGCCTTCCCTAACAGCTCTTCAGGCTGCACAACCTGGGCAGCTGGGCCTGAGGCATCATCCAGTGCATCCCAACAGGTTCACGTGGACACGGACACAGCGATAGGCTGTGCAGCTTGTGCACCAGTGTGGCACAAACACGAAACATCTCCTCATTTTGCCACGCAGGCCTCCCCCATCCCCTGTCTTACCCCACTTGGGGTTATCTCCCCATGTGCTCTGCATCTTCTGACAATTTACCAAATACAGCTTTGATTAGGATGATGTAGCCCAGCTTTCTGTCGGGGGCTACAGTGGAGAATTTTCATTCCTACATCCACAGTCCCATATAATAGGAAGAATCAAACATAAAAAAATGTCTTTTCATTCACCTGTTTAGTACCAGACTGGTCACAAAAATATATAACTACCCTAAAATCCAAATAAACTGCCAACTATCCGGTTTGGTTCTATTTTATAACTATGCAGAATAATCTATTCTTTAATTAGAGCAGTTAAAGGAGATTTAGAGGGAGGAAAGAGCATGGTGACTTCCAAGGGAAGAGTGAGTGATTCAGTGCAAAAAGGGTAAATTTCATCTGCACATTCTTAACTGCGAGGACATTCTGCACATCTCAGGAGTGCACTAAGTGGTGCAGTAAACCAGTAAATTAGAAGAATGTAAATTCTTTAGTAGGAATTGCACGCAAGGGAAAAATGCTTCCTCATGCTCATATTTGTTTTCATGAAAATAATGTACACTCTTCCTAAAATCATACTGGTACAGAGCTGAGTAAGACATCAAAACCAGTAATAGATATAACACTGGACTAAGAAATGGCAATGACACAATTATCTTCCGTGTTTCTGATGATCACTACGATAAAGCAAGGAGCTGGCGTATGTAGAGCCCGGCATTGAGTAGGGAGCCTTGTAGCTCCCTTCCCCTCTCACTCTCTCTCTTATTTATCTCTCATTAAACTAAATTGTATTCTTATTGGCTGACTGACCTCTGATATTGTTATTAATTGATTTATATAGTGCCTTTTGCAAGCCTCAAGGCACTTCAGAGAATTGCAAATATATATAGGAATCACTTCACCAATCATCTAAGTGCAGCCACCTTTGGGGTGGAAAATGGTGGCCATTGCAGTGGCACTGGAAAGACTTTGGGTTAGAAAAGAAGGCAAACTAGCAGTGCCAGCACCTCTAGCAGTCCTACTGCCAAGCAGCTGCCTTGAAATCAGACTGGAAGGGTTGGAAATCTTTAAGAAAAAAGACTAGTTCTGGCAAATGATGAGTTGACAGAGCACGTTCAAAAACAAGCATGAGGCAGAATATTTTCATGGTGAATTCAGTGCCTAAGGGTAGTCGTGGTAAAGGCCTGTATTTTTTCACAGGGTCCTGATGACCACAGAACCCCCCTGGGCATCGTTCCCTCAGAGCTTCTGCCCAGAGCTAGCCTGCAGGACTGCCTGACCTCTCCGCTGGCTTACACATGCACAGAGATGAGGCTTTCGTCCCCAGCAGCGTGCGTCTGCAAGCCCCACGGTGCCCAAAGGACTGCTGGAGGTGCTGGCACGAGCAAACACCATTGAACAGCTACGAGGAACCAGGCCTGATGCTTCCTCCTCTCACCATGTCAGGCACTTGAAAAGCTGACAGGGATTTCAGACCAGAGACTGGGGCCGCCCGGCTGTCTGAGCTGTGTTTAGCTCAGGACGCGAAGTATCCCAGACAGTGTGTGATGGCTGCTAGCACCACTTCTGCCTCTCCTTCATGCCTGCACCATTATGAGTGATGAAGAGAAAAAGGTTAAAATAGGCTAACACGCATAAAGCAGGTGGCCACCAAAAAAGGAAGGGATCGCGCACACCAAAAAATGGTGCAGATCTTCTCCACAGCAGGGCACCCGGCCCTCCTTTCCTCACCCTCGGTGGTGACTCCCGGGACCACAGCAGGACCACATCTGTGGTCCCTGTGAGCATTGATGCTGACTTCTCAAATGTGGGGAGACTGTAGTTTTTCAGTATAAGAGCTTGAGCATTCACAATAAACATTTTTAATACTTTCCCATCAATTATAGATGAGAGGGTTTTGTGTTTTTTCAGAATATTATAGTTTTGTCTTCATTTGAAACATCTGAATGCCTCTAATTAAAAAAAAAAGAAAGAAGTCTTTCTGAAGGTGCAAACATAGCAGAGAATATCAGAAATATCTTTGTTATGTTAGGTCATTAAAGCTACTTAGGCCTGAGTGAAATGCATTGTGTAGATCTGAAGGTTTTGAACCCTTCCCCATTAAAATGAACCCTGAATATGAAAAAGTGCACCCCTTTCCAAAGCAGAATTAATTTCACTGGCTCCATTAACAAGCAGGTCTGCTCTCGTCTTATCTTTCAAGAATTCTATGCCTGATTGCATTTATGTTCTCATTTAGCATCTCAAAATGGGCACTTTCTTTCAAGAAGGGTTAGTGCATGACTCACCCGCTTAGTTAATCTGACTAATTAGCATACTGTTGCCCATTAACAACATTAGAACAACAACTGTAGCTCTCAGTACCTTGCTGTCTGGAAAACAGACCTCTTCTAGTTTGCAAGGACATTGGTTGCTCCCCGTCTTTTGGTAACAGTGGGGTTATTTATCACACCAGCCCAGGATTTGCAGATAGCGCTGGAAGGGGCGATATAGTTCTTAATATCCTGCAAAAACCCTCAGCCCATAATCTTTCCTGGTGACTTACTGGAAATTATTCTAAAATTAAGTCCTTAACTCTGCAAGAAATGTCTCTGGCATCCGAGCTGCTATCATGCACCTCTTCCAACTTCATTGAAAGAAACTGATGGTGGAAATTAAAGTTGTTTTTCTTATGTACGATAAGTCACAATAAGTGTTTCAATATTAAAATCTTTTGTACTTCAACCAGCCACAGTGGCCATGGACTTATTTCCCACAGCTCTTCTAGGTGTATCAAGCCATGCTCAGAGAGATGTAAGATTTGTGGGTCCTAGAAGAGTAATTTTCCGGGAAGCATGCCTTGCAAACCAGGAACATTTTTATTCACGGAGGTGATGCTGGGAACAGCAGGTTAAAAGACTGAACTAGGGAGGCCAAGCCAGCGGCTGCCACAGCTCCTTAAGACAACTGCAGAGTGCCCAAGGTGCTCAAGGAGATTTACACATCTAATTTCAGCCTGCCCCAAATAGGCTGAAAAAATGTAGGACCCAGATAGGTGTGAATTTATCTCAAAGGGCTGTTCATGGGAAGCCTAATTATGGTCACTTAAATGCCAGGACAGTTAATCATTTCACTGCTGCTCACCGTACGGGAGATACCTATCATCTAACATGCTTCCTCCGTGTCACCAGCATGCAGGTGAAACCCGCCAGTGCCACGCACCTTCACACCACACTCCCGAGGAATAAACCTGCAGCCTGCGGAGGCCAGCATTGCCTGCACGGCCCTCGGGCAGTCCTCAAAGCACGACGGGAAGTATTTAATCTCTCTTGCTGTTAGCATAGAGCTGTTGGATGCTGGTGTTTGGTTGGGTTATTCAAGTGACGCTGGCTTCGTTCGGTACCTCGGAGCCAGCACTGGTGCCTTCAGGGTGTGCCCGGAGGTTTTGTAAGTAGGACTCCTCACCTCCTCCTCAGCCCATGGTGAGAATCAGCAGACATAATAGAAATAGAAATAATATTGCAAGCTTTAGAAATCTGAAAAGTTTAGTGGACCTTCAGGTTTTACCTGATGGGACTGTCACTGTTTGACAACAGCAAATCCATTCACTAGGGAGGCTCACGTTGGACAATGCCAGAGCTCACGCCGAGTGGAGTTTCTGTCTGCTTTGAGTGAAAGCTGAGCGGCAGATCCCCTGACCAAAAATCCCCAGCAGAGCACTGGTCCCCGCAGGAGGTGACACTGCTCGTACACCCCTCCCGCTGCGCAGTCACGCCACCACCACTCATAATGACTGTCTCTGCTGCAGCTGAGGCTGAAAAGCAAGAGATCCTAGCACAGATGGAACAACACCAACATGTCTCCGGAATCCGAGTCTTGGTTTCAAAGTGTCCCTGATGGTACCGACAATGATTTTGTCCAACTCACATTAGCAGTTAAACTAGTTTCGGGACCAGTGGAGGGCAATATTGCTTTGGCTTCCTGAATAAAAGGACTTAGGCACCAGCTAGGGTGCTGAGCTGGTGTGTGCAAGGCAAAGCCCTTTCTCTGGGCACAGGACAACTCTTTTTGCTCCACAAAATCTGTCCCCAGGGTGTACGGCTGCTGGAGCACCAGCACCGCCTTGTGAAATGCCTCACTCCCTGGACACCAGCTTGCTGTAGAAATCGATGCTTTTGTACAGGCACCATGACCCCAGACCAGTGCACAGGGAAAGACAGAGGTGGAAGCAGCTCCAGGGTGAAACAGGGCCTCTGTATGCACCAGCTACATCGTCCCCCATACAGCCACACCACAAAACAGCAGTTCTACATCCTCTTTACCATTTACCCCCAGTCTTTACCATAAGTTGTTTTACTGCAAAGGAACTATAGAAAGGACTCTTCCTCCCATGACTTCTGTTATTCTCCTTGTTATGAGCTTGACTCAGCATTTAAAAATCTCACAGTTCCACATTTAGCACAAGTTCAAGTCTAAGTAAATATATAAAGGAGGTCAAAAAAGGAGTTCTTAGGCCACATTTTGTGGAAATACCGTCTAGTTGATGCAGGACCTGAAGTACTTCTGGACTTGAGCAAACTGTTCAGAAGGTGAAGTCACCAAGGCTGCAAAAGTAGCAGTGACTTAAAACCTTTTCCCTTTTTTTTAAATAGTTCCTTAGACTCCTTTTGTAATATAGAGTCCCTTATTTTAGTGTTAAGAAAGAATGTTCATATTTGAACATATTTGAACAAAGTGCCTCTCAGCACTTTTGAACCAATCTTGCAGGGATATGATTTATTCTGCTGTAATTTCTCTCTCCTGTTTGAGACTTTGATTCATTAAGCGTTTCCCTGGAAAGAAGAGCTTTGAACCCGGGCTCAGTGAAGAGCTGTGGTGCTTCTCCTTTCTCATCTTTGGTGACTGTGGCAAGCAATGGCTGCTAATGGGTACCCGCCGAGCAGGCGGCTGCTGGGTGACCGCTGCTGCTGGGATTGTGAGTGGGCTTGCCAGAAAGATGGAAGAGCAATGGGGATGAAGGCTGGTCAGGTAGAGATGGCAGGGACGTTGTCCGAACTAGGGGAAAAGCTGGGGTGCCTGAGGGCTGAGGGGTAATTAAAACCTGATGGGGGTTTGCAGAGTAAAGGTGGGCTTTGTGGGGGCAAATGGTGAGGTTTCTCCTCTCCTCTCCTCTCTCCTCTCCTCTCCTCTCCTCTCCTCTCCTCTCCTCTCCTCTCCTCTCCTCTCCTCTCCTCTCCTCTCCTCTCCTCTCCTCTCCTCTCCTCTCCTCTCCTCTCCTCTCTCCTCTCCTCTCCTCTCCTCTCCTCTCTCACCTCCTGCTGCCACCTCCCTGCCCTGTCCCACTCCCACTGTGTCTGGGGGGACCGCAGTCCCCATGGAGACTCCCAGAGCAGGCGCCGGCATGGCCCCAGCACGCACCATCAGCAAGCACTGACGAGTCCTGCCGTCCAGGCTGCCATGAAGCAAATCTGTCAGCAGGGGTGATGTCTCTGGTTAGACCCACCAATTTGGCTGTAAAAACATCACAAGCTTTCTAGCTTTTTCTATCTGCAGAGAAGTTTGTGCCTGAAAACTTGGCTATTTTTCCAGCTATATCAGTTCCTCCAAGAAAAAAAAAAGGTATAATTTCTTTCTGCAGCCTGTCTGTCATATCTGTAGACCATCACAGATGATTAGGAATTTAGCACATGCCATTCAGTGCTGCAGATCTATGCCTGCTGAAATGCTGTCCAAGAGCCAGAAGCATCGACCTCAGACCATTTTTGACTTGCAACCTGTATGTGTTCAACCTTGCTTTTACGGGGAGCGGAATTTATTTACAGAGCACAGAAAATTATAGAAGATTGGAACTGAAGTCTGGAGAGTCTTAACATGCTATTGGGGTTCCTTTTTGCATGAAAGAAGCGTCTATATTATTTATATATAATTATTAATGATAGGATAGCAGGAAAGATAAGTGACTCAGTGGAGGCTAAGTAATTTCTCAAAAGCCATGGATTGACAGAAAAGATCTCCACTTCATCTTTAACATGTGGCTGCAAAGAACAGGTTGGCAATGCAAAAATGATTCCTCTTATTGATCCATTATACATCCATCTTTCTGAGAGAGTTGTGATGTTAGAAGTATTATTGAAAGCTTTAGTGAAGACCTGAAATCTTTAGTCACCAAATAGGTCCTTCAAAAACCTAAAATCAATCTGGGCTTTGAACTTTTTGTCCTGTGATTCCACCAGGGGCCCAGTGCAACCACAAAGGTTCAGCTGCTTTTTTATCCCTTGCTGTGATACCTCTGCCCCATATTATTGCATTACATATACCATGTTTCTGGCTCCAGAAGACAGAAGGAGACTCTGTTGAAAAGCCTTCGCTTATAATGACAAGAGGTGCTCAGTGATCCTAGACTTCAAGAAAGAATTTGACTGTACTTATGAAGACTTGCACCTCTGCATAGCCGCAACTCTGATCAAAATGGGGGACTGCACACTTATATGACTGTTGGCACATCACACGGTACAAGAATGTGTTGGTTTTACTGTACTGATACCAGTTAGTGCCTCTTGTAAATCCATGCCTGTCCATCTGCTTAAATTCACATACTTGCCAACAGCCCTGCTGAAGTCAGGCTAAGCACGCAGGCAGGAGTTTGCAGGGTTAGGCTAACTCGTCTGTGAAAAGCTGAGAAAGAAGACATTCTTCTCTTCTATTACACTTAGTGTTACATTACCAAAAATATTGAATTAGAACTTTATTTAGATAGAATTATTAATTGTCACATGGGTCTTTAGCTCATTATATCAGTGCATCCAATTATCTTCAATCCAGTTGGCTTATAACACATGATCACAAGGAAGGATGTTATACATCCTC
This sequence comes from Theristicus caerulescens, assembly GCA_020745775.1. Classification (NCBI taxonomy): domain Eukaryota; kingdom Metazoa; phylum Chordata; class Aves; order Pelecaniformes; family Threskiornithidae; genus Theristicus; species Theristicus caerulescens. The sequence goes on along the minus strand of CM036558.1, from coordinate 120,489,404 downwards.
AATTCTCTTCTGCGATGTCTGTATTCCCCAGACAAAGGTGACTTTTAGTCAAAGAATTGCTAAAATTTTGGTTGTTGAGAAAGTCACAGAGTGAAAGTTTATTGGGAACGGTCTCTCTCTCTTCTGCAAAGCTGGCACAGGCTTCTTAACAGGGTGGGCAACATACAAGCATATTTCTACTCCTGCCTCAGAAAAAGCAAAAGGAAAGAAAAGGACAGTGCTGGATTGGAGCCAAGGTGTTGAGATGCCCCTCTTCTTCCAGAGGATAGAGATGATGCTCCTGGGAAGGGTCCTTCACCCCAGCACGAGCTCAGTCTAGCTACCTTGCCCTCTGCAGCCTGGCTTTCTGGACTCTGGAGTAAGCAGCACAGAGAGCAGGACTGTGCTGTTTTGCTGGACTCAGTGATATGATAGTTTAGCCAGATGCCTACACTGCCTATGCAAAGGGCCAGTTCCCACTCTACTTTGCCGAGGACAGAAAATTACAATATTGATGTTCTGATACTGAAATCCTATTATCACATCCAGTGGCCAAAGACTGGTTTGAGCTTCTTTTGTCATGCTGATGTTTAATCCAACACATAAATAAAGTCATCATAAAGAGGAAGGGACTTGGAAGGACCATCTATCCACTCAGCAGCTATACCTAATCTTTCCTGAGCAATGCTTGCTAACCAGATCCTGACCCTGACAATGAAGATGCCAGCATCTGCCTACATAACCCATAATAGTGCCTCATTGTTGTTGCTCTCAGACATTTCCTAATATCTAAACTAAATCTCTCCTGATGCAACATAGACTCCGTACTGCTTGTTGACAGGTTATTGTTGTCCTCTTTGAGGTTATTCCTGCCCTCTTTGCCATTTATGTTTTTGAAGATGGTTAATCTGTCTGCTTTAATTTCTCTCTTCTTTAGATCAAACAAGCCCAGTTCCTTTAATCTTGCCAAAGAGTTTAGATGAGAATAAAGAAAATGGCCAGATCCACCTTACTTCACCTGCATCTTTCTTTAAGTGCTTAAAGTGTTCAGAACTGGACACCGTTCTCCAACTGAACACCACACTTGCACTGAGCAGAGGAAGAAAACTTCATGCACATTGCAGAAAAAGTATATTTTTTTATACAGTCCAGTACAATGTTTACCTTTTTGTCATATCATTAACTCATATTCACTATAACTTCCAGATGTTCTCCCTGACTTTTATGCCTTTTCAGCTATTCCCAGTTTTGTGGGTTTTGGAGTGCAGATTTTCCTTGCTGAGCGTAGGGTTTTTCCTTATGAACTTTCACAGTATTTTGTTCTCATGGCCTTCTCCAAGATACCGGGTATAGTAGGGATCCTAATTCTGCCTTTCAAAGTGTTTGCAGCTCTCTCAATTTGGTGTCTTCTGCAAATTTAACAAATATGCTCTTTATTTCATCAGCAATGTTGTTACTGAAATTTACTCTGAATGAATATTCAACACTCAGTATTACCAGGTCCATGACAGACCTCTGGGACATTGCCCCTTGAAACATGCTCCAGTGTGACAGTGATCTACTAATTATGCCCTTTAGTTTTTGAAATGGTTTCAGACTTACTTATGTAGACCATATTTCCCTTACTTGCTCATGGGGATTCCACATGTAACCGTGACAAAAGTCTTCCCAAAGTCATGATTCATGCACTCTATTCCTTCTTCCCTAATCCACTAGGCCTGTTATCCTGTCATAGAAGGAAATTAGGCTGGTTTAATACAATTTGTACTTGACAAATCCAATTTGTCCTTGCAGCTAGTTTGATTATTTGTTCCATAAGTCTCTGGCTATTCCTTTCCCTGCTTTCTAAAGATAAGCATTAGGTTTATCATTTTCCAGGCTTATCCCATGTAACTTATCTGCCACACATTTCATTACTTGTTTTCATCTCTAGCTTCTTCTGAAGGTGAGATTTGGTCAACTTCACCAGTCATCACTCTTTTAAGCTGGCACAACCCTATGTGCTTTGTAATATGCGTGATCAATGGCTCCAGAAGAGCTTTGGAGCACTCCCTCAGTGCTAACTATCCTTATTTCAGAGAAAATATCGATGCTAACACTTGCGGATAAACTACAGCCAGTTGCCTCACTCGCCACAACCACAGCACCACCGTTGACTTCTCAGCTTTGGTTAGCCACAGGCTGCAGTAGTCTGAAGTAATTTTGTTCCTCAACTGAAACAACCACAAACTCCAAATTTCAACAAAGCTGTCTTTGCAGCAGGTCACTTCTCAGATTTTGATTTAATTTAAGAAAAGTCATGCCCCCAGCACAAACAACTGTAGTCTCTAAAGGACAGAAGAGTCAAGTTTCACTGTCTGCTTCAATTTTCTCTCTCACCAGCCCTTGTGTCCCCCATCCTGGCTTCTCTCATCTCTTTGGTCTTCCCCTTACACCAGGTCCTACCTACGCCTTGTTAAGCACAATGTTGGAGAGATAAGCAAGGTGGAAACCCCAGGAACGGTGTGGGAGAAGATGGAGGAGGCAGCTGTGAAAACAGGGTAAGTAGAGCTGTACAGAGTAGCATATGGGGAAACCGGGAGCTTTGTGTGTGACTGGGCAGCACATCATCAGCTCCCTTGGCCATACTCCTTTAAAAAGTCCTAGCAGTGACTTCAAAATTTCTGGGGTACAAATAACCAGAGAAGGTTAACAAAAATAATATTGAGGATAATGGTGTTCCCTGAGAAAGTGCCAGTTTGACACTGTTGGATTGTTCTGTGGCAATATTAAAAGTTTCCAGGCAAACTGCAAACGGACACATTTTAAAAATGCAAAATTAATTATTTCCTTTCTGTTAGAAGGGGAAGTGAGTTTGTCACTCAAGTGTACAACCTGAGTGTCCTGCTGCAGGAGTCTGATTCACTAAACAAGGCACGTGGGCCTTTTTCAACGCTATTTTACCGTCTCTCCAAATGACATTCAATTGCTTGATCAATATTTCAAATGATGTGCCCAATCACTCTTTCACCTTTGTGTGTGTGTACCTGGATGGAAGTTTGATTTGTTTTAACTGTAAATCAAAGAGAATGTTCTTGATTTAAAACAGAGCTTTTACTTAAGGGAGGCACGTCTTCAAGAGGATTAGGCTGAGTTAGAACTGAGCATTGATCATTTCATACCTTCGTGGCACAAATGCATCCTCTGTTACGTCTCTCTTCAATGGGTACTAAACATTCATGTTCGTATAGCTTCCTTCCCCTCCACACCTCTCTCAAGATTTTTTTGCTTTTTTTTTAGTGGGGAAGATATCATCCATGTTGCTTAGGAAGCTGTAGAGGCCAAAAGACTATTTATTTATTCCTGCTTGTTCTACAGCTACTGTTCTAACAGTTCATCAGAGGGTGTGAACGACTTAATTACATTTCACCTTCACAAAGTGTTTTACTTCAAAGAACAACATGAGAATGCTAATCTCCAAAGTAAGGCTAACGGGTTTGTGAATCAATGATGTCACCAAAACCATGGGATAAACCATTAAATTTTCTCAGGTATCTTCCACCCTAAAAGAACATTTCAGGCACTCTTACTCCAGATTCCCAAGGAGAGAATCAGAATCATAGAATGCTTTGGGATGGAAGGGACCTTTAAAACTCATCTAGTCCAACCCCCCTGCAATGGGCAGGGACATCTACAACTAGATCAGGTTGCTCAGAGCCCCATCCAGGCTGGTCTTGAATGTTTCCAAGGATGGGGCATCTACCACCTCTCTGGGCAACCCCTTCTGGTGTTTCACCACCCTCATCGTAAAAAATTTCTTCCTTATATCTAGTTTGAATCTACCCTCCTTTAGTTTAAAACCATTACCCCTTGTACTGTCGCAGCAGGCCTTGCTAAAAAGACTATTCTCATCTTTCTTGTAGGCCCCCTTTAAGTACTGAAGGGCTGCAATAAGGTAACCAAACTGATAGCGGGGACAAGATGCTGCATGTCAATGGGAGCTGGAGGTGATGAGACAGAAGGAAAAAACCCTCATGTTTTGTAGATGCATAATTTAATTTCTTTTAAAAATCAAGTTTGTCACAGAGACAATCCCCCCCAGATCACTCAGGCAAGGGCCACGGCAGCCTGCCAGCACTGATGGCCAGGGCTCAGCTGTGCTCCCTGTCTCTGGCACCCAGACCACTTGTGCAAGCTCCCCTAGCTCGTGTTAAACATCTTATGTGGGCATGTAGGAAAAATTATTTTCTTTCACCAGGGCAAGATGGAAGATCCAGCACCAACTAACCTACAGCTGCATAAGTGGCAGCAAGCAGAAAAGATGTCGTGACAACAGCGACCCTCTCAGCCCTTACAGGAGCACCATACGAGCTCAGCAGTCTGTGACCAGCTCCGGGCCCCAAGGCGTTTGACCCTGACAGAAATTCCAGATGGAAGAAGACCCCTACATTTGTGTTGCTCACTTGAGGCAATACATCACCATCCAAGATACAGAAAGCTACATTAAAATTTTTTAAACTCTCAGCATATTTAAATTACTTCTAAAAACTTCTAACCTTAAGTTATATCATAAATTAAAAAAAAAATCTAAGGCAATAGCTGAACATTTTGAAATTATTATTAAACATTTTACAACTTTGAAAAGCTTGAATACTGTGATTTACTAAGTAGTTTTATCTGCTTTTAAAGGTAGCCTTAAATAAAAACTACATAAGAACTGAATAACTTAAAAATCACTAACATCTCCCTGACAAATACTTATTACTCAAAGTTGTTTCAGTGGAAATATTATTATACAAGAAATAAATAGATTGCATTTGTTCATACTAACAAGACATTGTCTCAGAAACACTGGTTGTCCCAATGGTGCAGGCAATGATAACAGGAAAAAGATAACTTCCAACAGTCAGACTAAGCCAAGGGAAACCAGGAATGGAGGCAACAGTGAAATAAAGAGTAGAGAAAGAGATGAGGAATGAAATATATCCCACAAAAATCCTGTGTTTCAAGGGCTGAAGTTCTCACGTCTAGAATTTCTGCTTCAGACCAGTGAGGAACAACTGAGGGATATAATTGGGGGGCTGCAAGTAGAGTTAATTTCTTTCTTTCTAGCAGATTATAATTTCATTTTTACAGACCTCTCAGGTTCTTCAACTTCTGTGTTGACAAAATATACTTCCGTTTAGCTGAATCATGCAATACAATCCCAATATGTCTTCTTTCCAGGGCTGCTTTCTGCAGCCAGTGCTTTTATGGGACTTAGATGGGGTTTTGGTGATTCATAGCACTTAAACTACTCAAGAGCACTTTTTCAATTGGAAAATTCACTTGAAGTAAATGCATCATCAGCATGATTGTCCATGCATGAAAGAACTACAAGCAAAACAATGAGCACCATTTTTTAAAACCTACACTTAAGCCAAGAAAAACAGTTATCATGAACTATTAAAAGACCTTATTTTTCAGTTTCCATGAATCTCTCATGGAAAACATGGGTTATCCTTGTCTCTGCATCTCTTATTCTGAGAATCCCAAATTGGAAATGAAAAAAATATAATGCGCACATTGTTTTAGAGTCGTTAACATGATACATAGCAACATAAATTATCTACAACAGATTAAGCTACTACTGATTTAGCTTTATTCTTGTAGCAGTCTTTTCTAGGAAGAAGCCTGTTAAGATCTAGGCATCGAATACTCTTACTGTTCTTTTTTGTGCTTTCAGAATGCTAAATATAAATAAACTGCTATTTAAATCTTTTCAGGATTAATGGAAGATGCTCTGGTACCTGCCAAACACAGTGTGGATTTGAAGAATATGTCAGGTACTTAAATGAAAACAGACGTCTGCATTTTTGACATTTATCCGAAGGAAAAAATTTTGTCTGTGGGTATTGTGCATGTATGTGCCTATACAGCATTTTCAAAGATGATTTGATAGTGGTACTTCTGAAATATTTCTAGTCCTAATAGCATCAATGCAATCTTTCACTCTTACTCCATTGTGGCAGTGTTTATTTATTTATTCACTTAAATAGATTTATATAATACATAAGAAAGGTCTATCCACAACTCTGCATGCTTTTGATATATAGGAAAATACAGTAGGACTGGTGAAAACAAGTGTAAAACCAGCAACCTCCATTAAATCAGAAAACAGTCACCGAAAAATAAATTAAAAACTATTCCCTTCTCTGGACAGTGATTCAGATAACCTGCACTAACCAAGACCACAAGGGCAATTTGAGATGGTGAGTTCAAATTGTAAGAGCATTCATAAAAGGGGCCCACCAAGCCCCCAGCTCTTAGGGCACCCAGTCCAGTCCCAGCTTTGTGCCCCATGACTGAAGATGGGGTCAGAGGAACCAGGCGATTTCACAGCAGAGTGTTACAGTCCAAATGTGAGGGCTCCTTGCCAGGACCTCCCTGCCAGCATCACTTGTTCCTGATGAAAAACAAGAGGATGGGTGCTCATGTTGCCCTTTGGGTAGGGTTTGGGGGTAGCTGGGTGCTCTTGGGTGCAGAATCATAGAATCATAGAATCGTTTAGGTTGGAAAAGACCTTTAAGATCATCAAGTCCAACCATTAACCTAACACTGCCAAGTCCACCACTAAACCTTGTCCCTAAGCACCAGATCTGCACATCTTTTAAATACCTCCAGGGATGGGCACTCAACCGCTTCCCTGGGCAGCCTGTTCCAGTGCCTGACCACCCTTTCAGTGAGGAAGTTTTTCCTAATATCCAATCTAAACCTTCCCCGGCACAACTTGAAGCCATTTTCTCTTGTCCTATCGCTTGTTACTTGGGAGAAGAGACCGACCCCCATCTCACTACAACCTCCTTTCAGGTAGTTGTAGAGAGCGATAAGGTCTGCCCTCAGCCTCCTTTTCTCCAGGATAAACAACCCCAGCTCCCTCAGCCACTCCTCATAAGACTTGTGCTCTAGACCCTTCACCAGCTTCGTTGCCCTTCTCTGGACACGCTCCAGCACCTCTATGTTCTTCTTGTAGTGAGGGGCCCAAAACTGAACACAGTATTTGAAGTGCAACCTCACCAGTGCCAAGTACAGGGGGACGATCACTTCCCTAGTCCTGCTGGCCACACTAGTTCTGGTACAAGCCAGGATGTTCTGATACAAGCCTTCTTGGCCACCTGGGCACACTGCCGGCTCGTATTCAGCCAGCTGTCAACCAACAGCCCAGGTCCTTTTCTGCCAGGCAGCTCTCCAGTCACTCTTCCCCAAGCCGGTAGCGTTGCATGGGGTTGTTGTGACCCAAATGCAGGACCCGGCACTGAGCCTTGTTGAACCTCATACAGTTGGCCTTGGCCCATCAATCCAGCCTGTCCAGATCCCTGGAAGAAGAGTCCTGCCCTGGAAAGCTGACCTTTCTGGGGAGCTGCCAGCTGCCATACAGTTTACTAATCAAGACTCAGAGGATTAAACACTGCAAACAGCAGATACTGGCATCTCTCCTTCCAAAACAAGGCTCCACCGCAGGCAGCAGGGTTGTGTCCTCGACTCTGCCTGTGAGAGGGTGACAGCCACCTCGGGGCTGGAGTGGCAAGTCCAGCTGAGGACGAGGAGCATCCGGCATGGGAGCTAGCGGGACTGGCTGCATCAGGACACATGGAGACGGGAGGAAGCAGGTGAGCAGGTGAGTTTGGTTTCACTCCTGTCAAAATCCAGGTGAGTGGAGGTAAGCTAGTGCCTACAGGGTAGATGGAGCATCTTTGCTGGTTTACTCCTCCAGCAGCTTTGCTTGGTGAACTCGAACTGAATATGGATATTTCTACTAAAGGTGATACAGATGTAGCCTATGTGTTCTCAGGCTCGTCTATAAGCAGCCTGCTTTCATGGTTTCCTCTTTGTTTCCATTACTAGATAAAAAAGCAGTGTGAAGAGTGTGTAAAAGCTTCCCATCAAAGCTGTCTGTCATGGCCGCTTGGCCTTTGGTATGTGACCTCTCTAAGCCACATACTCCATTTTATCTTCTAAATGTGCTGTAGGAAATCATTCCCATAAACTGTGCCTACAGGCTCCTGCGAGGATGAATTCAGTCCCTCACCTCTACATCCACTGTGATTTTCTACTCCCCATCCCCATGATTTGGAGATCAATCAGCCTCCTCAGTCTACACTGCTCCTGACACTGCAGGTGCTAAGAAAAATCAGAATAAGCACATGTACTTAGCATCCCCTCCTAGTCCTTATATCTTGATGATAACGCATCTTTCCACCCTCTCTTCCTATTCCAGGGTTCTTGTGATGTTAAGATGTTTCCCAATTTTTTTTTTCCAAATAATATAGATTCCTGTGGCAAAGTCCCCTGCAGACCTGTTTTCCACAAGGAAAGAACAGGGTAGGCGCTTAGATGGCTGCTGTTTCCAGGTGCATAAGTAAGGGCACTTTCGGATTTTCCTTCTCATGGATAGTGATGCCTGGAAGTCAGACATACGACACTTGGCTAAGAAAACAGGGAGCAGACTGGAAGGTAGGCAGTGATGCTGTTTACCAGGATGCCTTCACTTCAGGAGATACAGGAGGTAAACATGGGAGGTAGCTTGCAGTGGGCAAACCAAAATAAAGCATAATTTTAGCCCTAAATTATCTTTTATAATACACACACACCAGCATAAACTCTACTAGAAAATAAATTGAATTCTGCCGTAGATGTCTGAGTCCAAGGGCTTCCCATGGCTACAGATGACTCATACTATACCTCAAGCTAACTTTGCATTTTTAAATATCTATGAAGTCTAACTAGAGCAATCTGAGGCCACAGAAATCTCAGTACAGAGATGAATGTCTTGATGAGTGTGAGGAATGTAGAAAACTTGACTTTTTTTCCTGTGTCTGCCGATGCTACAAATGTAATACCTTTTAAACTCCTACAATGTAGTAGCTTTACCAGGGCAGGAGAAGCCAAGGCAAGCAAAGAAGGAAAGAGGAGAGGGAGGGACGAGGGAAGAAGATCAGGAAGCCACTGAAAAGGCGGGGTTATGCGAATGTTGGGTGCCTCTCCCTTTTGTACATCAGTCTTCTCATACATATCCATATACCTGAGAAATAAGCAAATGTTATTTCTTTCTCTGAAACGTATCAGAATCAATCCTTCCTAGTTGCCTTTGTAATGAAAGTATTTCTCTCTGCCTCAATCATCTCTCACTCGGGTTACATAAATCCTCCTATCTTTCATTTATTCATCTTGCTTCTCTTCAATCAGCTGACATTACCTGTTACTGTGACCATCATGCTGCCTCTTTTGAACATATTCAGAACTTGTTTTCCCTAGTTTATCAGCCTCGAATTCTTGGCTTTGCCATGACAGAACCAGTTGGTGTCTCTCACCTGCCCCATTCTCACAGTCCTTCCCACCACTGCTAGCAGTACTTTCTGCATAAAATATTCTCCCTTCTCCAGTTCATTAAGCCACTGACCTACCAAATCTCTCCTAAAATAATCACTGCTTTCACTATGGCTAAAGACACGCGTTAATAGCACATGGATTTTTTAATAACACTTGCCGTTCCCCCTAAACTAACCCAAGGCAAAGGGCCCTTACCGCCTCCTGCTCCCCGAGCTCTCCTCTCCCCAGCATCCCTCCCGCTACTGCGTGCCTGGATGTGGCCACTGTGCTTCACTTGGTGCCGACCTGCACCGCTCTTCCACACATGCGGTGTGGTTGTGTCTCTGATATACCATGGCCCCTTGCCTCTGGCTTGCAGCCCGTAAACTCTCTAAATCCCAAGAAGTGTTTATTTATTTTTTTCTTGTCGAGCTGAGCACATTCTCAACACGAAGGAAATAGTATCAGTGTGCACTGCATGCTTTTTGCAGAGCCAGCCTGAATTCCCTGCGTTGAACTGTTTTATCTACTCAGATTCATTTGCCTTCAAAATAAATAAAATTTTCTGAAGTTTTGCAGCAATGTTTCTGCTAGGAATATAGTGCCTGACCTTTCCCTAGTTTTGAGCCAATATAATTTATTTAACCATCTAATAAAATCGGTATAATGAGTAAAGAATCAGGACTATGATACTCCCATACATGTTCTGTTAAAACCTTAATCCCTTTTTTCTCACTTTATCATGGTAACACACAGTTTTACCAGCAATAGTTAAATAACTGTCTTTCTTTCAGTTTTCTCTTACAGTAGTTCCTTATTTGAATAATAATTTTCAAGATGAATATAATCCTGGAAATACACAAAAAAAAAAAACCAGATCAAAAAAATCATTTTAGCATTTTTCTCTGAAAAGATGTTTTCTCCCACCAAACTAACACCTATGTCATTTTTAAGGTCTGGTTGTTCCAAATGAATCCTATTCTTACTACAAAATGTTTCAAGTTTTGTTGCAGAGTCACAAAATACTTATTTGGTAATTTGTAACAACAAATTTAGTGAAGAGACTGCCGGCCATAGGAGGGACAACTTGACAAACTTCCTGGAAACCTAGAAAAAACAGAAGCTGCTAACTCGCATCCTGCAGATGGGCAAAGCATATAGTTAAAAAAAGGCTAAGAGTGAAATTGTGAAATTTTAGACAAGTGGCCCAATGTCAACACCCAAAAAGACTGGGATAAATATTTTTTTAGTAAACACACACAGCTGAAAACCTAGCCTTGATGAGTCATATCAAACCTAATTTCTTTTTCTCTCAGAGTAACTGTCCGCTTAGACAGGAGGCATCTTAGACTACGCTCTCGTCATTTTGGGGTTTTATATGCATTCTGATGGCTTTTGAATGCCAAAAAAAAAAAGCAAATATAATATAAATAAGAGGCACATGTAGTGCTTGAGACACCTGAAACACTTCTGAGCAGTGCGGAAACTCCCAAGGGTGCAGCTGGAGGTGTTCACCCGGGCTGCACAGCGTTTCTGCAAGAGTTCACTCCCCATGGTCAGTAACTGCCTTCCCAAAGACGTCGTCTCATTGCTCCCCTCCGCACAGATAACTATGGGCAACCTAGCACGTAGAGTATTTCAAACATTTCTACCTGATAAAAACACATTAGAGTAATCTTTATGAAATATCTGGAGGGTAAACACATCTTTTAAAGAATTAGCTTCTAATATCTTATTTTCTAAAGCTATATGTAGGCAACAAAATTAATTACTAAATTTCTGAGGGTCCAGCAGTTTCCATTTAGCATTCGTGCAGCTTTTTAAGTTCCTGTATATTAATTTAGAAATGTAACACTGAATAACAATGTTGAAAATATTGACCAGATAATTAAGCAGCAATGTAAAGAAAGCAGAGTTTTGAGTACCGGGGAAGTCAAAGCGACTCTGGGAGAAGTGTATGTATTTAAAGCTTGTACTTCTCAGGCTGTTCAGTTAGCAAGGCTGACAGTGAGTGACTGACAGCAGTAGATCACTCAGATACTAGAACAGGTCAAAAGTCTGGTTTTCCAGAAATTTCAGTTTTCATTTACAGTGTAATGGTATTTCAGTAACAGAGATGAGATAGGCTCAAGCTAAGGGAAAAAATAACATTTGTGACCCTGCCATAAATGTTGTAAATTTTTCTGAGTGAACTTCAGGTATAATCAGGATTTTATTAACTATACAGATGGCAGTCAGTATGGTCTCTTAAAACAGCTATTCCTTCTGCTGTTCCAGATTCAGAAAAAAATAGTACTTTGCAAAAGGAGCTGCAGAAGAAAGACCACCTTTACTGATATGGGAACTCTTAATATTTTTGATTTTAAAAAATTGTTCTTAAAATTGCTGAGTGACAATTTTACCAGCAAATTATGAAATATTCATAGCTAACAACTTCTGTGGGTCCAAGAGCAATGATGTTGAGACACGGCTGAGAGCAACACTTGCTTGGTCTTCTTGTTGGTCTCAATTCTAAGTTTTTGAAGGGGTCAGGACCCCTGATGTAAGGCTTGGATTACTTCAGTTTGTTCTGCTAACATTTGTCTTCCTTATCAGTAGGTCAGAAATGTGACTTTGAATCCGGAGGTATCAAGGGATACTATAACTGAAGATAATAAGCTAACCCAGTAAATGATGATGACATCTATTATTATGGAAAACAAAATTAAAAGCCCCTAAAACTCCGAACCAGGCCATGAGCAGGTATAAACAATGGCTACCTCACCGCAGTCACTTTTCAACACAGTTTTCATCAGTAACCCTAACTGATTCCTAAACTGAACCTTTTGGATAAGGAGCAAATATGTATCATATCTATAAAAGTAACACTAATCATTTACAAGTATTCAATGAAAATTAATGTGATGTTGTAATAACCCAACATTTTATAAAATTAAATTCTAATAATTCTAGTAATTTTTCTGTGTGAAAATGTAAAGGTGTCCCACTCAAATACTATTACAATTATGTCATTATTATTATTACTATTTATCATGTTATTGGAAAGATAGAGTCAAAGAAATGGAAGTGAGCAATCAAAAAAGCTGAATGAGAGGCAAAGACATCCTTTTCCAAGGATATCTCAATGAACATCATGGAAACTTTGTTTTCTGCTTTGCACTGATTGTCTTTAGCTGCACAGTCATTATTTTCAAGTCATTAGCTGCATTAAACTAACTTTACTTATGATTAGCTCTGTAAATACAGTAACATCCTATAGTTTACAAAGATCCAGAACTTTTTATAAAGCATGAAACGTGTTTTAAAGAAAAATTAAATTTCATTCATTAAATGGTAGCTTTTCAAGGAGCTAACATTTAAATGGTTTTAGTCAGTGGTAAGAGATGGAAAGACTGTCCCCTTGTGGATAGCAATATGAGGAAAGTGATACTGTATCTCACTGACAGCAGCAGTAACCCTGGGCATTTGGAGTTTCATTAAGAAATTAGATAGAAACCTGCCTTGCACATTGCTCATAAATCAACACTCAAATGTACAAAATACTACGGAGAGCCTTTTAATTTAAATTGGTTGGCCTGACAGACAACAGAGGGTAAAGACTGAGCTAATGTAGCATCATTGCTAACACCATCAGTCCAGGCTATCACCTAAAACTAACTGCTGTAGGCAGCTGCAGTGTTGCCCTCATTTGAAGAAAGCTCTTTTGTGAAGAACAGCTTCAGAGTAGAGAACGGGCGAAGGCTCCACAATAAAGACAAAGTCTTATGGTACCTCTATAAACCAATGCGCTGCCACATGCGTGCGTCTACCAAACCCATGCTAGAGCATCCACCTATAGGGCAGAGCACCAGCTTTGTCGTCGCTCCTGCAGCTGCACTGACGGCGGGACCAGAGCAGGATTGATTCACAGCTGGCTGGAGACATCTGTCCGCTGCTGCAAATGTTAGATTATCTGTAAGTGTTACAGATTCCCCATACACATTTTCACCTCTGATCCACGAGAAGTACCAGAAGATGCTAGCACCCCGTCATCACTCAGATTTGGGATAATCGATGGTAGCTTCAAGTTTCTGCATGAGGAAGCAGAACTTCACGGGGCTGCTGAGATAGCAGGGGATGTTTCTCATAGGAAATGTTCTGGTTTATGAAGTCCAGTCCTTCCCTATTGCAGGCGGTTACAGCCTCCCTAACAAATTAATCTTGTTCTGCCTTTATTAAGATTTTTCTCCCGATTACCTCAATTGCAAGAATTTTCTGAAATATCATTAGAAATCTCACAATTTTTAGCTCAGCCATATTCGTAGTCAGTGTATATCTGTTCACTCTTTTCTTTTTCTTTAAGCAGCTTTTTTTCACCTCCTTATTGTTTAATCCCTGATAGACAGTAATCATATTCCCTCCTAGCCTTTGTTAAACTAAGCAAGCCACACGCTTGCAGCTTTATTGTACAGGAAGGGCTCCCCAAATGCTTTCATAAGATGACTGTGTCAGCTGAAAGCATCCTGTAGGGTCAACTTTTGCCACCAACCGTCATTCATGAATGTATTCAGTCTTATCTATACACAGCATTTCTCTGTCCCCAGCGGAAACACTTTGACTGATGCCTTCTTTGGCAGTATTGGGTTTTTTAGACAGTCACATCTCAGAGATCACTCCTAAAAAGACCAGCTAACTCAGCAGTTATCAGCCATTTCTTACCGATTATTTCCCAACTTGTAGCAGAAATTCTCGTTCTTCCAGCAATGAAGGAAACTGCACTGATCAAGAAACAAGCTGCTGCCACCCTTTGAAGATCTCCTACCACAAAGCCCTAAAGGTTTGTGGCTAACCAGTCCGATACTGGCAAGTTGAGGTGCAGGTTGGTGTGTGGTTCAGAGTGGGGTGATGAGGAAATAAGCCTGAAATAATACTTGGCCTTTGATAAGAGGATGTCCCGGGTTGTGCTAGGTGGAACTGAGTCATAAATTGTCCTCCAAAAAAGCGACTATGTTACATCTGCTGCTCCATGATACATGAATTGATCGAGGATTTGCTTGAACGGTTGAAGTCGAAAACGTCACAATCTGCGTGGAGTCATCACAGCCCTAGATAGTCACAACTATTTGTAAATGTCTATTAGCACTTTTAATTCAAAGAATATCCTATTCCTAAATTTATGACACTAGATGAGTTCAGCGTGCACATGGGCAAATGGCCAAGGGCCTTGTAATTTGGACCATGTGGGATTCTGGTAAAAATATCCATCCATACATGCAGCAAGTCTACACTGTAGATACGCATTTTTTTGTTTATTAAGGCCACTTTGACTGTCAGATGAGAAGAAATCAAAAGTGAAAAAGAGGAAATTCTTAAAACCTATTTCCTCTGTCTCTAACATTAGGAAGTAATGAGAACCCAGACTGTTTATTTCTGTACTTCACGAGGGGAGTGTTACGGGGGTTGTGAAAGTTCCCTCTTTGCTCCCTGCTGATGAAACTTATGCACGTATTTGCATAATTTCATAATCCTAATTCAGGGCAGTGGCTGAAGCGCAGCGCGTGGAGGCTTGCGCAGGATCCCCAAGGGGTCTAACGTGGCCCCGCTGCACAGTTCAGCACGGCGATGGACGCTGCATCCAAGCGGCCGTCATCACCTGGAGCGGCTGCCATCTCAACGTGGCAGTGCAGGGAGAGCCAAGGCCAAGTCTGGGGAGGGCGGGCGAGCAGAGCCCTGGTGCGTTATTAGCATGACAGACCCGGCTGTGGCAACAGCTTTGGGACTGCTGCAGGCCACAGCATCGGCTTAACAGCACGGCATTACCTCACCTCAACCATTTTGGTCTCAGTTTTTATCTTTTTAGCAATCATAGGAATTAAATAATTTAGAGCTTGATAGGTTTCGTGTTTTCTACAGCACGTGCACAGATTTTTGGCTGGCCTAACGACGGCAACATTCAGTCACACTGCAAAAAAAAACCCCTGAGCGATGCTTTATTGTCAGAACCGGTTTGAAAAGCCGACCCGCGGTCCCCGGGAGCCCTCTCCCCCTCACCCGGCTCCCCCGCAGCCCGGCAGCCCGCGGCGCCATCCGGGGCTCTCCGCGGCCCGGCCCGCCCCACCTATGCGGGGCGGGGGGGTGTCGGCCCCGCAGGCGCCGGCGGCGATGGTGCCCGGCCCCAGCCCCGCCGCCGGGCTCCCCGACACCGCGGGCGGGGGCGGTGCCCGCTCCCTGGCAGCGGGGCGGCCCGCAGCGCTGCGGCCCCCGCCCCGTCCCACCCCGGCCTGGCCCGGCCCGGCCCGGCCCGGCCGGCACTCGGCGCCCGCCATGGCGGGGCAGCAGCAGGGACAGGGCGGTGCGGGGAAGCCGCCGCTGCTGGTGAAAATCGTGATGGCCGGGGAGACCTGCGTGGGGAAGACCTCCATCGTGCGGAGGTACACGGAGCCCGGCTCGCCGCCCGCCGGGGCTCCCACCACCTCCTACTTGGCCACGATCGGTGAGTGACTGCGGGCCGGGCCGGGCCGGGGCGGGGGGGCAGGCAGCCGGCCGGCCCTGCCGGCGCTCTCCCGCAGCCCCCGGGCTGGCATCTGCCCGTGTCCCCTGGGCGCGCCGCCGGCCTGCCGCCCCTCAGCGCCCGCGCCCCGCTGGCCGGTGGCGGGCGGCTGTGCGGGCAGGCCGGCGCTCGCCGCACGCCCCGGGGGCCGGGCGGGTGTCCCAGGGGGCCGGCAGGCGCCCGCTTCGCTCCCGCTCCTCGTCCCTCCCTCCCCGGCTGCCCCTCAGGCCGGCAGGCCGCCGGTGCCGGTTTCAAACGCAGCCTCCCCGGCACCGGCAGCTCGGCGCTGCCCGTCTTGGAGACGTCAGATCTCCCTCCGTTAAACTGCTGCGTGTGTCCACGTCGAGCAACTTAAACCTCTGGAGGGGTTTGCCAGGGTGCCAGGAAACGTGTCACCCTGGCTCCAGAACCTCTTCGTGCCAGCTGTTACCCTGTCCTTGCTGGTTTTCTGCAGCGTTGGGAACCTACTCTTTTTTTTTAAACTTATGAAGACAACTTGTTTCATACTGTTTCTTATTGCCCACGACTCCAGATGGAGGCCCTGTGGCCGTAAACTGGTTTGAGTGCAAAGAAAACGATACTTGCCTCAACCTACCTGGTTGTCAGACATCAGTAAAATGCTGTTCCTTCATCTTTCATGCTAGAAAGGGGTTTAACTTCGTGCTAATAATTTTAACCGTGTAAAGCCAAGGTATCTTCTCCTGTAGGTAGCTACGTGCGTGATTGTTAAAGCAGAGCCACTGCTGGAGTGGAAATAATTAGCCCTGCCAGACCAAGGCGGTTTTGTGCTGCACCACCACGCTGCCTCCCCCGGCACCTCTGCAGGTGGGGGGTGTTGGTGGGGAACTCCCCGCCGCCGCGGTGCGCCAGCCCCACGGTGCCATGGGGAACAGTGAGGTGACTGTCCACGTGCTGAAAACCCGGTCATCAGCATGAAAACATGTAACATGGGTGTGGTGGTTTGATTTGCTGTGGAGATTTTCCCAATTTCTGCTGGGGAAATTTTCATTTTTAAAAGTCTGCGTAAGAATTGTTTTTCATTTTCTGGGCTCTTGAAGAGAAAGTTAAAGTATGCACAAGAAATTGTGTGTTCCTACATTTGGAATATGCATGTCTCTCTCATACATTTTTCAGTGTGGGAGGAGTTGGCTTAACTGAGTAAATAACAGGTAGTAGCTGTGGCAACAGTTGGTCCAGGGAACACTTAATGTACATGAGATGACTTGGCCTGCCCACATGAGAATGGCTGAACTTAAGCCACTTTTTATTTTCTTGCCCATTCTTGCAAAGCAGCTTCTGAAACCAACACGAACAAAAAGGGAAGAAGGCAATTAGCAGTAAAGTTGTGAAACTGATGCTTATAACAGGCAGCTTGTTACCAGGCTTAGCAAGGTGTCCCAAAGAATGACCGTGAAAATAAACATCAGCTTATTTGATGCGTTTTATATTGGAACATAGATTCCTGACTGTGAGGTTATTATTTTGAGACAGTTTCTTTTACTCTTAATTCAGTTCACTGCAGAGTCAAAAACTCTTGGATGGTGATGCTATTAAGAATTTATTTTCCAGGTTGTGGGTTGAAATAGTTTAAGGAATAATTAAGATAAAAGAGTTTTGTGACAGTTATGGACTGAGATTAACCTTATTGGTTTTATTACTGTTCCTGAAACCTTTTATGGAGAGATTTAAAAACTTTTTAAACAAATGCTTATCTGAAATGTAAATGAATCATCCAAATGTGGTATTTGTTACCTGAATGTGATTTTAAAGTTATTTCTGAACTACCATGTTCCATTTAATTCCATCTTAGGAGGTGTATTGGAGCTTAGACTTTTAAAACGACTGGGATTGTGAGTGGTGGCTTCCGAAAGAGTAATGTTGGAAGTGGAGGTTTCCTTTTCGTGAAGACAGCTACAACCGAGAGTGTGGCCTATAGGTCGTGGCCCATAACGGTGTAAAGGAAGAAGACACAATGCAATGGTTCTTCTGTTTGTGATGTCCTCTCCCTCTTTGGTGACACCATCAAAACAAATAACTGTTTTCATCTGGATGCCTGTTTCATACAAGCTCAGTCAAATGATCCCTATCTATCATGCAGCCTATTGAATGCTCATCTGATGTTAATTGATTTTTCACCCTACCTGTCCAGCTGGAACGGTGATTCGAGTAGAGGGAGGATTATCGAGGCTGTGCAGTCTCTCAGCCATCCGAGTTCCTTGACAAAATCATGTGCCACCACCTTCACTAGTGGCACAGGGTCGTAGGCACGGAAGTTAAAACGTTGTTGAAAGTCTCATTTCTGTGTCATCATGAATCACAGGTTTGTGTTACTAGGAAAAATCCTAGTGCTATTGCAGGGGGGAAAAAAAAGCAAACATTTTGTAGTAGGCTCCAGTAGTAGTGAACTTTTCTAAAATTATGTATTTTATGAAAAAAAAAATGCATCCACAGTAAATTGTTGAAAGCTTTTTATGCAGCACTTAAACACTCAAGGCTGGGTGCCCTTCCTCCTCTTCAATTACGCAGTTTGGGTAAATTATAAGCAGTTACAGTTTTCTAATTAAACTTAAACGCATCATAAGGCAGATGCATTGTATTATGAATAAAGAATAAATGTTTTTGTTTAAACAATGGCATTGTATATAAAACTATAGAGAAAGTTTATGAGCAAAAAACCTCCTTGTGTACAAGTGAACAGGATTGTGATCTCACAGGCTGTGAGGTTGTTATTTTGCTGTATTACGGTGGCTGTGGTCCTGCAGCCCACATGTTTTCTGTGAGAAACATTTCTATAGAGGTGTGAGTCCTCCCAGATCTGTCATAGTTGAAAGTGGTGCAACTCCCACCTCAGGATTAAAAAAAAAAAAGGGGGATAATTTTATTTTTACTTTTTCCTCAAAAAGAAAATTCTACTTTTTAATGCTTATATTTAAAAAAAAAAAAGATTTATTAAGTGAAGTTGGAAATTCAAGTGATTTACGCATTTGCTTCTAATGTGCGATGAATAAGAGAACCAGTGCTGAAGTCTGTGTAGATTCCCTGATACTCACTTTAGAAGGAAATAAAGTAATCAAGAAAAATGAACCATATTGAAAGTAAACATATCCTGTGTTAACAATACTAGTAGTAATCTGCATCTTAATTGTTTTTTTTCTTTTTTTTTTTTTTTTAACAAGGTTGGGTTTTTTGTCACTCTTACTTTCCTAACAAACTATCTTATCCCATGAGTTGCTTTTCTTACCAAAACTGTAATTATCAGTACTGGTGACCGCTCAGATACCACTTCACATATTCCTTGACATGTACAGGAAAAGAGTCCGATTCAAGTAATGCACCAACAGCTAGTAAGGGTTAAGTATGGGTAGGCGTAACATGGTGGAAACTCAACCCACAGCATCTCGCTGGGTGCTTGCCCGGCTTGGGCACAGGAATTAATACCAACTGCTTCCCTGTTTCCAGAGTTGAAGAGGCTGTGTGACAGCAAGTGGCTAGGTAGAACCTGCACCCGGGCACGTACCACCCTCTGTCCATGCTCTCACTGTTGCATCCTGCTAAGCTGCTCAAAGTCGCATTTTCTCTGGGTAGACATATTTTTTGAGCCTTTTATATCAGGAACTTGCTGGCTGTATTGGGGTGAAAAGTGTGTTGTAATTTTCTAGGCCAGCTGCAAAAGCCCTCTTTGAAGAGGACTTTTGCAGATGGCCAAAGACTATTTTATAGATATTGAGGGAAGAGAGGGGCAATTCACAACTGAATTCCCCTGTGGCTGACTATTTTGATGCTTTTTACACCTAATTGTCTTTAAGGTGCCTCAGTCCTAATATAGGCATATTTATTATTTGGAATATAAAGAAAAGACATTAATCTCATGGCTATAAAACTTGGAAATAACAACTAGAATTTGAACTTGTACCCAGCATACCCCTTCTTGGTTTTATTTGACAGCTTAAAAGAAGCAAGTACAAGCTGTTGCATTCAAATAACATTTATCTCAAGAGCGGTAATCAATGCTCGCTTTGTTATGTTGATCATGTTGTATAATACATGGGCCTAAAAGCATCTGAAATCCGTGAGCTGTCTTTGGCATTGTATTTCTCATTTTTCTTTTCTGTCTTTCCAATTTGCTAAGTTTGCTGGAAATTTCATATAAAGACATGAACAATTCATGCATGCAGAACATATTGACTTCTGTTTTTCACTAACATTCATTGACCTTTTAGGTCAATAAATTTTGAAGTTGACTTAAGAAGTCAATAAGTCTTATTTTAATTTAGATTAAGTTTTAGTCTGATTCAGCACTCTGCTTCCCTTTTTATAAATAAAAAAAAAAGCTTATAGCGATTTATTATTAAAATGTATGTCAACTAAGAACTGTTTCCTATAGGTCTGGGAATCCCCGGCTGGGTTATAATTTTTTGCTGTATTCCCAATGCACCATTTGAAAGTGACATTCCAGCCTCCCAGTGCGTACTCTGTCCCTCTCAACTGCTCTAACATCAATTGTAGCGAGTGATACAGATAATTAAACAAAACCATGTGAATTTCAGGAGCAAATGTTTCCTGTCACGTTGGAATTTCACCTTACATGAGCAAATTTGACTTAAATTACATTTCCATCTGACATTATTAATTCCATCAAGGAAGCTTTGTGTAATATTAATTACAGATACCAATTATATTATTTCATCTTTCTTTTCCATTGGAGCTTCAATAAAAATTCATCAAGTGAAGGACATGATTATCATAATAATTCTAAAAATCCACCTAAACTCTTTTACCACATACATACAAAAATGTTAATAGCATTGGAATCATGCATGTGAAAGTGTACTTGTCAAAGTTTTGTGCACAATACATCCATCAGTAAAAAGGAAGGGAGCGTTTCCTCTACTGCATTTTTGCTTTACTGCCATGGATGCTTTCCTTTGATAAAGTAATTTGGCAGACAGGTTCTTACAGAAATCAGTGCAATGGTATTAACTTAAAATTTTTGTGCTCTTTCAATCTGTTTAGTTCTTTCAAATGACATTACTACTGGTGAAAAGCCACTCTGAAGTCATGTTAAGTAGCCATATTTTGACCTTACGGAATTTTGACCATGCAGTATGGCCAGCTATTGCAATGTCACCTTAACTTCACTTAATGTAGTAGACAAAAATAGCCTTATTGTTTTTCAGTGGGAAAAAAAATGAGCAGAGAAATTATCAAATGGTATTTCAACCTTCAGCAATAAAGTAATTGGAAAAAGAATGGTTAACTCTGAGGCAATGTGTCTCTAAGACAGCAGCTGATAGCTGGCAGATTCTAATATTAAGATCGGAGCTTCAACAGCCCATAAATCCAGGTATCATCTACCACATTTGGAGTACTAATTTGATAATATAATAAAGGAAAACACTATAAATTATGACAAAAGTATCTTTGAGGAAAGATCTGTAGTGTATGTAGAGACAACATTCTGCACTGATTTCAAGTGCTAGTGCTTGATTTTAGCATTAGCACTCTGGATCTGGGATACACAGTGATTAAGCCTGTAGAGACAATCCTCTTCATTTTGAATGAAATCCAGTGTATGTTTGTCTTTGCATTTAACTAGTACAGCTAATTCCTATTCCTGTTCATGTAATCCTAGATTTTTATTTTTTTTAGGGATTTGGAAGTAAGGACAAAAAAATGGTGTTGGGCATGTAACAGCTTTGTAAGCATTTCTACCTCCGCATTCATTGCTGCCATGCTGTTGTGATGAAACTGGAAACAACTGAAATCACCAATGTATTTGCCAAGTATTATTGTGCATAGGCCATGAAACTGCTATCATGTCACTTCCCTATTCATGGAAATACCTGCATGTAGTTTCAGAGTATCTGCACCTTTGCTTTGCCCTGTCCCTCCATTGCTTTGTATTGGCATTGCTTTCTATTGTATTTGTGTAATGTATTGGCACATAGTTGTTTTCACCATTGAATAATTTCCTTTTACAACTTCCATTTTGAATATATAAGGTTGGCTAGTTATTCTTTGTTTGATACAGTTCCTTTTCACTTTCTGTTCAAAATTGCATGATAACTAGAGCTAAGATACAATCTTCAAAGGGAATCCATGTTATTCTAAGAAATGTTACAGATTTTCTTCTTTCTTCTAGGCATTGATTTTAAAGTAAAGCCAGTAACGTTTAATGATACAAGAGTGAAACTTCAAATATGGTAAGTTTTAATTTATATCACAAATGAGAGCCAACTAAATTACATTACAGCATGAAAAATCTCATCAGCTTTTAATTGTGTGTCTTCCTAAAGTGCAATTGTTCCTACTAGGTCATTTTAAAATTTGAATTTGGCCTAGGGGAGCATATTTTTTGCAGCAACTAATGTAAGTTAAAAAGAGGGTTGTCGCTAGGTTGCTTTAGCATTATTGTTAACTTGCAGCATACAAACAATGCAGATCTACAATCTATATTAAGTATATTTAATTGTATAGGAACATTGAGGGAAGTGACAAAGCAAGAAAATTTTACGTTTCATTACCCATCAAAAGCATGTTCAAAAGGGTCACCGAGAGAAAGCTAGTAAGATGAATCTTCAGGAACCTACACTCTATTTTTTTGTTTTTTAAGTTTTTCTAAAGGCTTTATAGGGCTACTGACAGACATTTCTCCAGGCATCCAGTACTGAAGGTTATCTATATTTACCAGTATTTAACTTCTCAAGGAATAACTCTGTACATTAATTATCTGACCAGATCTGCAGTTATTCCATCTCAGGTTTTAATACAAAAGTCTTGGACGCTTGTTTACAGCTTTCTTAAGGCATAATTATGTGTAGGAATCTCTGCATCCCTGTATTTTATGGCTTTTTCCCCAAACCTACCTTCCATCTAAACTGACTTGCTGTTTGTGTCACAGTTTACAAAGGGCTGGTCAGAATATGGGATGTCATCTGATTCCTGCAGTGCTTGTACTCCAGACTTTTTTATCACCTGAGTTGTACTGATCTTAATGATTACATATATAAAGAAGTGGTGGGCTTGAAGTTACACTTAGACTTCAACCACTGGTTTAGCTTCCCTAGTAGGGCTGTATTATCCAGAATAAATTTCCAGTGTATTTCTTTCACTGCTGTATCTGGCACCCAGATTTTCTCTCATCCTTATCTTTTCTTGTTCCTTTCATGTAAGGGTACACCATTCAAAATTTGGGCAGTACTCCTTAAAATAAAGTGACTTTTCTTGGGGGTTCTGCAGTTTGATCATCTTTTTTTTTGTTTGCTTGTGTGTGTGTGATTTCTTACAATTTCTTTCAGGGATACTGCTGGGCAGGAACGATTCCATACACTCAGTACTAGCTATTTTCGTGGCGCACAAGGCTTTGTTCTTGTATATGACATCACAAATCTGGACAGTTTTCAAAGTATAACAAGCTGGATGAAAGACATACATGAGGTAAATATATCTAACTGGTTTGTCTCTTAATGTAGTTAATGATTTACTGTAGTTAATGTTTTAAATGACTCCATGAGATTTATTCTTGTTCCTTAAGCTGTACGTTTCTAACCAGAATTTCTTACATTTAATTCAGCACACAGTATGATGGTAGAATTACTGTTACCCAAAACTGGAATACAGCGTGGATTATCCAGGACAAGACCGTGGTGGTGCACAAGCGTTTTCCAAAGTACTTTTAAAACATAGCTTCCAATCTGTTTTTGCACATGCTGAGTTATGGTGCTTTTGTCACTGGTGTGGCTACGCACAAGCCAGTCTCCGTAAGCTCATCCCGGGATTTTAATTGGCTTCCATGTCAAAATTCCATATCACAGCCAGTGGTTTCCCTTTCCTAATATCATTACTTTAGCATAGTTACCTCATCCCAAGAATCAAAAGAAACAAATCAAATTAAACATCCTCTTTGTCTTTACTGGATATTCCCTTTGAGGGGATGGTTTCAAGAGGGAGGAACTGGGAGAGGAAAAGGAGAATCCCTTCTTGGTGGCAGTGAGCTGTTTGGTTAGCTCAGCTGCTTGTGGTACTGCAGCCAGAAACACGTGCTTTCACGTGCTGTAGGAAGTGATTCAGCAGCACGTGGCTGCCAGGCGGGGAGTGTGTTCCCAGGTCCCTTCCTGCTCCTGAACCTTGGCTCCCAGTGTGCTGCTTCTGGAGCTTGTCAGAGCCCTCTGAGGTTCACTAAAGTCGTTTCTAACATTGTCAAAAACTAACAGCAAAACCAGTTTTCAATGTGAGGGAGGAACCAGGGAGGGAGGAGGGGGCAAGCCCTTAGACATCAGATCATTCAGCTGCCTGTAACCCTGTACCCTGAGTCGTTATTGCTAGGTCTCTCTTGATCTGTTCTCTGTTAGGTAGAGACAGGTCGGTTTTAGAATAGAATAGTTCAGCTGGAAGGGACCTACAATGATCAGCCAGTCCAACTGCCTGACCACTCCAGGGCTGACCAAAAGTTAAAGCATGTTATTAAGGGCATTGTCCAAATGCTTCTTAAACACTGCCAGGCTTGGGGCATCAACCACCTCTCTAGGAAGCCTGTTAGAGTATTTGACCACCCTCTCAGTAAAGAAATGCTTCCTAATGTCCAGTCTAAACCTCCCCTGGCACAGCTTTGAACCATTTCCACACGTCCTATCACTGGGTACCAGGGAGAAGAGCTCAGCACCTCCCTCTCCACTTCCCCTCCTCAGGAAGCTGTAGAGAGCAATGAGATTGCCCTAAGCAGTAGCATGGAAATTTGTAGTTAGAATGCTTGTATAAGTTAATATGCTTGTGTAAGAATCCAAGCAAGATAGTGCTCTGTGTTGATTAAAATAAAGTAAACATTCAGCCAGTTTTTGTAGTACTCTGTGAATTGGTAGGAATATGACATGATGGATGGGAGAGTTCATCTTGGGAAAGCGAGCTCGAAATAAAACCATCAAATGCATCCTTTTCTTTTGTCACAGCTTCAATATACGGATGAATTAATGAACTACACATGGTCATATATCCAATAATATATACATAGGTTATCTTATAGTCTTGATAAAACATTACATTTACATTACCTCAGTATTAAAAGCATTACTATGGTGACCTAGTACATCATTATTACCTTAGAGCCATCTTAAAAGTCTTCGTGGCCACAGAGCCTAACTTCAGTGATGTGTTACAAAGGAGATTTGATGATACAGTATTCTTACTGGCTTGTCTGCACACACTTCAAACTAACACACGTGTGTTATTACTTTGTTAAGAAAAGCATGTGCCCTTCTCCTGTTAGGCAAACCAACAAAAGTCTAGATATGCCACTGGCTGTACAGTTTCATGATTAACTAAGATTTAACTCAGCACACAGTATGATAGTAGGTTTACTGTTATCTGAAGCTAAAAATGTAGATTATCCATATTTATCCATTTTTATATATCTCTCTATACATGCATGTATCTATCTATGTGTATAAATTTATATATAAAATACTGATCTATCTTCACACTGTCTCTAAAGGGGTCATTTTGTCCTGTCATCTTTAATTTGATCAACAGGATGATGATTTCAGCAGGCTACAATGCACAGCTGTAAACACAAAGAAAGTATCAGGACCGTATGGCTGGGGTGGAGGGAAGGATGGAACTAGCTCTTGTAGCCACCATGCAGGCTTAGATCTGCTTAAGTCAATCAGGAAATCACACCCACACAAGCCTGCTTTCTGTTCATGACACTTAAAAGCTTTTGTGCAAACATACTCAAGGTATTAATATTTAGATTGTTTAATCTTGACCCCTGAAGGTACTCTGTTAGTTTAAAATTTTAAAAATGGAAAAATACTCAATTTAAAACAATTTCTGGGAATGTAAATTGCATGATTGATTGTACCAATCTCAAAACTAGCAATTAGTGAGTGTTGTAATAGAGCTAGATAATAATAAAAAATTTAATTTAGTCCTAGTGGGATATCAATTTCTGAAGTGTCTTGGTGAAAATATATGGGGCCATTCATTGCAAAAGAAATGTTTTTAAGCAATAACTGTTAAAACACAGGGCATTTCATGAAAATTAATTACTTACTGGAGGTTGGTGACATTCCCTGCATTTACTTTGGTCTGTGAATGCAAACCAGTATTTAATTTCCCACAAATGCCCAGTATCAAACTGGTTGCTGCTGCAGCACCCTTTAAAATATGCAAGCGTAGAAAAACTAAATGAAATTTAAAAAGGGAAACAGACACAGGTTTCATTAAACACCAGACTAAGAGGTAATGTAAAGTTTGCACCTGAACCAATCAAACAGGAGTTTTTGAGACAATTTGGTTATTACATTACACTCTCATTTTTTAATTCTTTGTACATAGATATTTTAAACAGAAAGCTTTTTAATAATCTGTTCAGTGTGCTAAGCCATTTTTACAACAGTTGAAAATAACAATCTAAGCAATTTAGCATTCCTAAAAACTCCATTGATTTTATAAAAACTGGCCAGTCAGTGCTATTACAATCAGATTACCAGTAATGTTCTCATTGTATTTCAATTATTTTAAGTGTGGAATACAGCAACTTTCCTATTAAAAATGAATTCTTGTTCAAGGAAATTCAAGGCACAAATATGCTGCCATATCTGTATTGTTGTAAAATTTGTATTCAGAACTAGAGGAAACTTAGTAACATGACTACTTAAAAAGCTTACTAGAAAAATATACTCACAGATTAATATCTTAGGACATTATTGGCAAATCCAATACAGGTATATTGGATTTGTCACGCACTCATTAGGAGCATGATAATTGCAGGAAAATTACTTTAGAACCTGAAACCATTCTTTATTTTTAGGATTGCGGGTCATGTCTGATTTATTAAGGTGGTGTTCCTCTTGTCTGCTGACATGGCTTTTAGCTATTGCATGCAGCTGTTCTGAAAGGCTGATTCTGTTTGGCCTTCAAAAATTAAATACAAGTAACCGTGTACAAAATCCATTTGCAGAAAACAGTTCTTTCCAGGATGTTTTGAAGAAGATTCCAACTAACATATTGGCAAAAAGTTCCTCACAATAGAGTGCTCAAATGCTCAAACAGGTGCCCAGAGAGGATCTGGAGATACTGCAAACTCGATTCAACGGGGCCTTGAGCAACCTGACCTGACTTTGAAGTTGGCCCATCTTTGAGCAGGGGGTTAGACCAGATGACTTCCAGAAGTCCTCACCAACCTAAATCACTCCATGATTCACGCATGCCATCTGAGTCTCTAAAAACTTTTGACATAGTTTTCTTTTGAATACATTGGACTGGTTTTCATTGTACTAGTCTCCTGGTGTGGCCATGAAGGTGGCATTACCAGTTCCTAACAATTGTCTCTGTGCTGGAAATTCTCTGCTAGCACAGAATTTTCTCACGGGGGAGATAAATTCATTTTCTCATGCAGTAGCAAGTCTTGGTGACATAATTTAGTGTTCTTGGAATACATTAGCTTTCTATTTGTACTACCTGAAGAAGTGACCCCTCAACCGGGATATGAAATGTATGGGTGTGTTGGGTTACCGCCATTTTTGCATAGTGCCCTTTTCCGGCTCTGTTCATTTGATGCATCTGAGATTTGGGATACTGGACTGTCTTTCAGTGTTTCTGCATCATGCTTAAATAAAAGCCGCACAGCAAACTGCTTTGCAAATGTAAATTAGTTTGACTTCAAACTCCTCCGAGTTTTTCTTCCTCAGATGGGAAAGCATGATGTCAAAAGGATTGAATTGTTCCAGTTCATAGATGAGTTTGTTGTTATGGCTCTGATTAGAACTGAAAATTCTTGTCACTTTACTAAATTGGTTTATCTCTGATCCCAGATTGGTTTCAGGATAAATTGGTTTATATCTAGTCATGTCTAAGTTTGCTAATAGACAAACAAATTCTATCATTTGTTTATTTCCACCGAAATCCTGGAAACTAGGCATTTGTAGCTGAAGTCATAAGGTGGCACTTAGAAAAATATATGGAAAGAGACATATATGGGAATTGTAATATGAACACTGCCCATGTGATGCTGTCAAAGAGACTATGAAGACAATGTATTCCTAACAAATTACTCTTCATTAATACAAAGGGTAAGTTTTCTGGTGTCATTGTCTAGTGAGTAGGAAGAAGAAACTTCCCAGCTTTATGGCCTTCCCCAGCTCTGCCTTCATCTTGCTGCGTGGCCATGTGTATCCTCTTCAGATCTGAAAAATTATATTAATGCTACATTTCTTCCTCAAATACAAACTAATTAAGTATTACCGTAGTGTATTTATTAGGTATGGGTTCTCAATTTCACTGTTTGGACCTACAAACAAACTTTGTTCTCTTCAAACTGTAATCAGTGGGTATCAAAATCATGCAGCCCTGCACAACTATGCCTTGGAAATGTGGTGGAGGGACAAGGCGGTGATTCTGTAAGATCTATCACTGGAGATAGAGCTTTATACAACAAGTCTGGATGAGCTGGTAATCACGGTGAGTTTGCTGCAGGGGAGGTTGAGGCCAGGCATTCACGGTAGGGTCCTGTGCTCACCATTTAAAAAGTTTCTTCGAATAACCCATAAGTACAAATGTGATGTAGTTCTCTTTCAATAAAGGTGTCCGTGCTACTTTTGATACTCACATGAATTCACGGCACTTCTGTGAAATAGTTTCCCTGCAAAATGAGAACAGCTGCAGAAAAAAAGACCTAACATTTGGAAAAAACCCAAATCACATACAAAAGGGATGAGCAAGATATTTTCCCTTTTGCATTTTTCATTTCTGTTAATAGCCACGTAGTCAAGCAGTCAGTTGGGTATTTACCTGGTTGGGTGCACAGGCTAGGTGGAAGTTGAGTGGTGCAGTAATTAGTGAAGGGCATGGATGGATGGCTCCCGTCAGAGCAGGCTGCTAAAGCGCACCATGGTACTATGGTGCGAGAGTCCAGCGTTCCTAGTCCGGTCTGTGGCACCGCTGCGTTTGAGGCTCTGCCGCTGCTCCCTCCTGTGGCCACCGATCACAGCAACTTGGCTCCTGCCGCTGCCGGATCCAGCTGCCGGGGAATCCGGTGGGGCAAAACCCCTTTTGCCAAAACCTGATGACTCCAAGCTCTGCCAAATGCTTCAAAAAACTTGGTCAGTCTCAATAAATCTCTCAGCTCCAATTTATTGAGAGAAATATAGTGCTGATAGTTCCTTTTTGGAAGTTTAAAAAAAAATAGGCTAGGTTTTCTCCAAGTTCAGATTATTTTTATTTTAAGTTTCAGTAAAACATGAACTTTGAAATGTTAAAACCAGAGGAAAAACTGAGAAGAGTGAACCAAAAATCTGGATGTATTTTTGAGTTACCAAAGCAATACACTTTTTTTTTTTTCACTTCTCAAAAAAAAAAAAAATCCTTTTTGCCTTGATGAAATTGATGACATTTTTAATAGTATTTTTCCATGACATGGGAAAAAAAAATGTTTCCTGACTCTATTAGCTTAGTCAGTGCTGACTTGCATAATAGCATCTTAATAACTGTAAAATAACCATCCCCTTTTTAGCTATAGATTTTGCATTTGGAAAGCTTATTCCTGAGCTATAAATAAAAGCGGATGAAAATACACAGTGAGCTTTTGGAAGCACTGAAGAGCCATATTTTTGGCCAATTCAAATCAGTGTACCTCTGCAGTTTTTATGCCAACTGAACACGTGGTCAAACTTCTGCCTAGTCATATTGACTTAATTTTTTAAGACTTCATCTACATAATCAGTTTTCAGAATTTAAAATGGATGCCATTTTGGCATATAGCCTTTAGTTTTCTAAAATCTTTAGTCTTCTAAAAGCAAGAAAGTGCAAGATACCATCTTTAAAAAAGGAGTACTTTCAGTGCTTTGGTGGAAGATCCAGTCAAAGTGAAAATACATTATTACATTATACTGATGCAGAAATAATAGTTATTTGATGAAATAAATGCTTAGTGATTGGTAATACTGATAAATACTTACTGAATGGTACCTCTAACCTCCTTTAAATTTTGTTATTATTTGAAGCTGTTTAGAAAGAACATTTCTGCTGCAAAAATTCATGCTGTTTGTACAGAAATAAAGTTACAGGATGAATTTCATGATTTTGTACATACAGTATGTATTTCCCTTTGACCTTTTACTTCAGAGTAAAGTCAAATGTCACTTGTAAAACCTTCAGCTACATACAGTCTTCTTCCAAATAAAAAGTTGATTATGTGATGAGATTAAATTGTCTATTTACCCTATTTTAGGGACTGAGGTATGTGAGTTTATGTAGGACAGCCATTGACCTTAATGAGTAAAGCTCCAATGCATTCTGAAATAACCAACATTTCGGTCTATTAATCCAGGTTAGATTGATTCGTTATTTTAGGCCTGTACTTCGTACTCTTATGTTGAGGTTACTTCATTTTAATACTACATTATCTTGAACATCAGCTGTAGGTATGAAATGAGATTAGCTGCCTCTAAAATGAGAGTGGATTAAAAAAAATGAAATAACACTCCTTAATAATAAATTGCACCTACTGCTGTACCCTTCAAATGAGGCAACTTAGTGGTAAAAGTGCAAATAGACTAAAAATAACGATTCTCTCATCCTTTAAGGAATAGAGGTTTTTCTTTGCATTTCTCTGAAGGGGGGACATGTGTCCATGTGCATGTGTGTGAGCTCTCGCTGGGAGGAGGATTGTGCCTGATTTTGTCCCATGGCAAAGTTATAAAAATTGAGACTTTGACAGAGATCAGAGATTTCATCAGTGCCCTTGTAGAGAGATCTGCAGCCTGAGACCAGGCTTTTTGAGTCCTCCGAGAAGCTGTGGGAGCATGTACTTTCAGAATATAAGCCATGGGGTCAGACCACGTTAGCTTTAATTGTTTCTAGATTGAGACCCTCAGCTTCCTCCATTTAAGCACCAAAAGTGGGTTTAAATATTATGATTTTCACTAGAAATGTCAGTTTTCAAAATCCACATGCTGTTGCAGAACTGTTCCCTTTCCTTGTCATTATTTCAGTCATGTATAGTTACAATGGCTCATCTTAAAATAACATTGATGTAAAGCGCCCAGTGCATTTCACAGTCATCATGTACGTAACTGGATTAGTGGAACGAAGGATGGAGACATGATCAAAAAGCTAGATTTGTCTTCCTTTTGAAATCAGTGAGGTTTTTAAACTTTACTTCATTAAAAATCTCTTTCCTTCTTCCGAGTGTCTTGGAATAATCAAACTTTTATGTTGAGTTTGAACACTTTGAATGTAATTTTACTGTCTGTGTGCAAAAGTGAAGCAGAGAGGTGTTCCTTCAGGTGCAGCAAATTCCTTCCTTTTCACTTGTGAGTGCTGGATGTAGACCTGACTCATATGCTAATCCATGAACCCATTACTTTAGTGAGGGCAGCATCAGTGAATTCAGGGCATTTCCAGTCACTTTAAAGCCCCGAGATGGAGCATTCATCAGAAGATGGTGCCCATGCACCATATACTTTATATCTTACGAAAGGGGTTGGAAATTATGCCCTGCACTTGTAAGTGGCTTTTCTCTGCTCTTTGCAGTCTTGTTTTTCTCCAAATCCCAGTAACTGATGGAAAATACTTCCACATATGAAAAGGTCAGGACAGAATTTAGCCTTTACTTTCAAGCACATCAAGTGTTGAAGGTTAGTGTGAGCTGAAGGTGAAGGGCTTTTGTTGTTTGCTTTTTTCTTACTTGACACTTATTAATGCTGGTTCTCTTTTAGAAAGCAGGTGATGAAGTGGACGTAATACTGTTGGGCAACAAGTGTGATAAGGAGTCAGAACGTGTAGTTCCAAAACAGAAAGGAGAAAAGGTATCATTGGTACTTTCTTTGGGTTCTCTAGAGTATCTTAGTATGTGACTGTGAGCTAGTACACTGAAAATGATAAAAAGCTCCTGAATTCCAAAAATTCTGCTAAGAATTGCTCCAGAAGGACAGTTGTGGAGTTCTGAAGTGTTGGGGTTTTTTTAACATATGAGCAGAAATACATTAAGTAACTCCTAGCTGATCTCTTTAGAATACTGATCTTTATTTTAGGGGTTAAAATGTGCTTTAAAAGTTTTAGGTGTTACAATAGAAATCTTATATTTTGAATTAAAACTAAAAATATTTTAGAGTCTGCATTTTCAGAGTACTGTTTTAATGTGGAAAACTAAAATGTAATGCCTAATACGTTCTGCATGATTTCTCTGGTACCACCCATCAATGATTTTTTTGCTACAGCCTGACTATAAAGAATGATTTTGGCAGCTTGTGCAGAGTGATCTGCATTGTCTCTGAATAGCCCTAAATAATACCGGACAGATACATTTACGGAACATCTAGCCCCCCTAGATCTAACTGTGTATGTGTCGTACAGCTGAGGCTACAGTATAGTTTATACCTGCTGACCGTGTGTAGGGAAAGAACTGGTGTTAAGTGGGGAGTGCTGTTTTAAAGGCGATGGCAAATTACTCTCACTGAGAACCAGTGAGGAAATCCAGGAGCCATGCTACGGTAGAAGAAATTGTGATAATGACTAAATGTCGCAGGAGAGCGTGTCCTATATACCAGTAAATTTTGCAACCGCAAACTGTATGCATCTGTTGTCTGGAACTTGGAATGAGCCCTTCTGTTATGCTTTCAGGCATGGTGAGTCAGGCAGGATGTCTTGTGTTTAAAAAAAAGAACACTGATAATTTCTTGCTGATTATATAACCCCAGATTAGGGAACTTTAAAAAACAGCGTCACCTTTTCAACAGCATTACAAATACAAACTTTTGAAAGTTTGTTGTTCATATGCAAGATACTTTCAATGTTAACGTACTATATCTGTGTACAAGGAATAAGGTTGCTGAAAAATACATGTATACTCTCGCTTAAAGAATGCACTGTCAGAAATCTAAAGAGTCACTGGATGCATGTGCACAAGAGGGCAGTAGTAGGGTTTGCATATGGTATTAACCCTGACATTTTCTGACTTCTGTGTACTTAACCATGCAATCAGAATTTCTCTTAATGTAGTATTTTCTTCAGAAACAAGTCATTACCTCCTCACCAATGAGTCTGCTTTCTAGATTTCTTCTGTGTTTTGAGGCAAGGCAACTCTTCAGTTATACTATTTCTTCTTTTAACGTGATTTACAAACACTAAAGAATCTGACTGAACCAGCTGGAGAAAGATTCCATTAGCAGAGAGCAAGCTAATAATTGTCCTCTCACTCCAAAGAAGAAAATATCCTTATTAAGAGGGGAAGACAGCTTGATACGAACTCTGCCACGTAATAATTTGTACTTACATATTTCATATCACCCTGTGAGTATGAGCTGTAAGTATTGTTCTGTTCAGAGTCCTGCAGAGCAGACCCCTAGATTCTCTGGGAATCTTATCATCTATGTTGGCAGTTCTGTATCAATCTGTCATAACTGAGTGGCCATCGTATGCCACTTTATAGACTAATTTAATGCCGAGAATTTTTTTTTATGTTTTCTTTTGTAATTATATAATTTTGATCACTCAGAAATTGATATATTTAATTATAACACTATGAAGTATTTTCTTGTATTAATAGCTTTTTATTCACATTGAGAAAAGTTTGAACTCAGCCTTCTTGGGATTCTCCACCCCCCTCTCCACCCTCCCAAGAACATTATCTTTTTCTCTGAAAAATAAAAATGTTGAAGGTTATATGACTTGGTAGAATGTGGCTGTTTTTCTCCTATCAAATCTTTCTAACGGAAAGAGCCAAGGAAAATATTCTTCCTTTTTTTTGCTTTTGCTCTCTTCATGTGCCTGACTTCAAAGCTAATTTTACAGGTACAATACAAATGAAAAAAAACAATTCCGCACAGTCCTAGGAATATTTCAGACACATCTTTCTGATTCAACACTAACAAATCATAGCAGCACTTGCTAGGAAGTGGTATATTTTGAGTTAAAAGAAATGAACAATTGGAATTAAATTTCACCTTGGAAGAGATACTGGTATTACTTATTTTGTTGTTGTAAGTAAGATATGAGCTTATTTCACTCAAGATCTCCAAACTGTTCTCAAGGATAATATAAATAACTTTTCCCAGTAACATAATTCCCATAGGTTTGTAAATATATTTAGGTATTTTATTTATGGATCTATTCATGATGCTCCCAAAGGCAAAAAAAAGTAATTCTTTGAATGTGCCTTTCCAGTTTCTTTATGACAGGTAGTAGCCAAAGCTGTGTTCATACCTCCAACTGCTTTAACACTGGACTGTGGGTTTTTTTCCATCTAGCTACATGGTTAGAGGACTTGCTTGCCACAATACTTATCAGTATGCAAGGTGAATTGTAATAATACATACATTGATCTTCATTGACCAATATTGTGAACCTACAGAGAAAATGGGGGTGCATTGATAGGTGTAGTAAGCAATGTAGTAACATGATACAAAGAAGGCTGAAGTACTCAAGGTTATTTTATTTTATTTTATTTTATTTTGTTTTGTTTTGTTTTATTTTATTTTGTTTTGTTTTATTTTATGTTATTTTATTTTATTTTATTTTATTTTATTTTATTTTATTTTATTTTTCTTTCGCATTGGTCTTCACAGATGGAGCTTGCTCCCAGACCTCTGCATGTACTGGCATGGTTTGGGAAGGAGCAGGTCAGCCAGCAGTGGGAAAGCATTGGATTAGAAACTGCTTAGGAAAGTTGGATGCATCTACAGACACGATGAAGTTCACCCAATTGTGCTGAAAGAGCTGCTCAATGAGATTGGGGCCACTCTCAGTCAACTCTAAAAAATCATGGTGGTTGGGAGAGATCCCTGTTGACTAGAAAGATGCCAGCATGACACCTATCTTTAAAAAAGGCAAGGAAGAGGGTTCAGGGAACTATAGTCAGTCAGCCTTGCTTCAGTCAGTGGAAGGATCATGGAGCATGTTGCCATCAAATCCTTTTCCAAGGACACAGAGATAATCTGGAATAGTCAACAGAGGACAAATGCTTCACCACCCTGGTTGCCTTCTGTGATGCCAGGAAATGACTGTGTGGACAAGGGAATAGCGGTGGCTGTGATAAATCTTGACTGTAATGAGGCTTTTGTCACCCTCTCCCATGGCATCCTCACTTGGAGGCTAGGAAATAGGGGCTGGACAAGTAGACCATTAGGTGGACTGAAAATTGGCTGGACTACCAGAGGCAAAGGGTAGCAATGGAAGGCTGTGCATCTGGTTGTTAGCTAGTAATGAGCAGCATACATCAGGCGTGTGTAGTGGAGCTCACATTGTTCAACATCTTCATCAGTGATCTGGCTGATGATACAAGGAAGTTTGCGTGTGACATGAGGTTGAGGGGTGTGACTGGCACACCAAATGGGAGAACACCAATTCTGTGGGACCTTGATAAACTTGAGAACTGGGCCAACAGAAACATCATGAAATTCAGTAAGAAGTGCAAAGATTTACACCTGGGATGGAATAATCCCGGGCATGAGTCACTGCCCTGCTGCAAAGGACCAGCGGGTTACAATGAACACCAGCTTAAATATAAGTCAACAGTGTTCTCTCATTGCTTAAAAGCATGCTGGGCTACATTAGAAGGATAATGGATGGTACATCTGGGGAGATTATTACCCCCCCCTACTTAGTGCTGGCAAGGCCACATGGAATATTGTGTCCAGCTTTGGCTCACCCATTTCAAGAAGGGTGTTGAGAAACTGCAGAGGGTCCAACCGACAGCTACAGAGATTATCGGGGTCTAGTACCAGTAATCCAAGAGCAGAACTATGGGATCTGGGTAAAGAGGAGGCTAAGGAGCAGTTATTGGGCTACAGCAATTGAAGTGTAGTTAGAAGAATGACAGAAATAGACTCTTCTCAGTACAGACAGACAATAAAGCAAGGGGCAGCAGACTCGAGTCGTGGCTTGGGAGGTTCAGATTGGAGATAAGGAGAACCAGTTGCACTAGAAGGGTGATGTAGCCATGGAAGAGGGTCCCATAAAGGTTATTGAATCTCCGTCGTTGGCGGATTTCAAGACTCAGGTAGGCAAAGCCATGGCTGACCCCATATTGTATAGGCAGTAGTCCTATTTCAAGTGGGGTTATTTTTCCAAACGATTTCTGTGATTCCATGATTAAAATGGTTTGTGTTCATCAGAGTTTGTACATAGGTAGCCTCTAGGAATCTGTTACATGACCCAAGAAAGCAAAAAGGAATATTTAATAGTAGATTCTGTGTACTTTATAATCTGCAAACCAGTCTTCTCAAATTTATTAGCCCAGTATTTTTTATTGCCTGTATTTTTTTTATGAACCATTATGCATCATTGTTTTGCATTGACACTTGCCAATAGTCAAATGATCTTAACTTTCCGTAACAAGTTGCTACAGTACCAAAACCAGCTCATAGCAGTCAGCTGGAGTTTTAGAATCCCTTATGAAGCAGTCTGTCTTGAAGAAACAGTCCAGATC
Source organism: Theristicus caerulescens (assembly GCA_020745775.1). Taxonomy (NCBI): domain Eukaryota; kingdom Metazoa; phylum Chordata; class Aves; order Pelecaniformes; family Threskiornithidae; genus Theristicus; species Theristicus caerulescens. The sequence goes on along the minus strand of CM036558.1, from coordinate 120,453,147 downwards.
TCATCTTTATTTTCAAGATTACATTTCTTATAGCATTTTGGAAAAGAAGCCATTTTGCTTACTTTTTTTCCCTACCTTTAATATAATCTTTATTATATTTTGACTAAAACTTTGAAATCCAGTTCTTCATGCCTGCTTTTGGAATTTCTGTAAAGCATTGATTTGTTACTTTTAGATCCCATTGAAAGCAAACATAACTGCCAACATTAGACTTCTTATCCTGATGGAGAGCCTTCCAAATAAATCATTAAGTGGTCAGTAATTACAGGATTTTCTGTACATTATAAGCAGTAGGGTATTTTCTTTGCCTGGAATCGTCTTCTCCAGATGTGTACTGAGAAGGGAACCATTGCAAAGGGAATAAATAAACTCTCCCACTGGGTTTTTCTGGCAGATATTATTCCCACCTTGGCCCCCTCCCTTGGGAGGCAATGATGCAACTGTTTTTCTCCATGTATTTAACTGTATAAATTAGGAAAAGTTTAGGATCTTAAAAAGCTATGAATTTTGTTGTGGTTTTTTTTCCTCATGCCAACATATCTCTAAGCTATCTGTAAGGGAAATGCACTGGGAGTGAGCGAACATGAATAAATTAAATAAAATCAACCAATGTAAAGTCTCTGCTGCCCTTTTCTTCTAAGTATTTTCTCTCTTGTCCTATTACCATAATGTATTTTCACATACGTATCTGTTCTTTGCTTGCCTATTATCTCTGCTTCTCTCTCTCTGGTAACAAGGAGCATCTCTTTCTTATATTTCATCATGCCTCTTTTTCTACAGTTTTTGTCACATTTTTATCTATACTTTTCTGCAGGCACTCCATTAGTTTCCTCTAAATAATTGCCTAGGAGACAGTTCATTTTCCAAATAAATCAAAACATTGAGACCAGACCCACTAGAGTTTATTCTTCTTATTTACAAGTAAAGATGGGTTAAAAAAGCTGTTTTGAAAGTGCAAAAATTTAAGAAGAATGTTTTAAGAGTTACCTGAAATTTATAACCTGAGGATGAATATAGAGTACTTTACTGAGCTGACATTTACTTAATCAGTGTTTATACAGCATGTTAGAAGCTGTCAGATCTCCTCCATATCTCTTGCTTTTAGTATTAGGAAGTCTTTTTTTCCTGAAGACTGTTCATCCCATTGCCTGCATTTGTTTTTCAGCTTGCTTGGGAACATGGAATACCCTTTTTTGAAACCAGTGCTAAAGATAATGTAAACATTGAGGATGCATTCTCAGTCTTGACTAAGGAAATACTTGAAAAGGTAGGCTCCTTTTCTGAGTAGAAGGAAAATGGGAGATTTTTCTTGACAGATTGGGTAAACAAGGTTGTAAATGCAGAAGAGGTTTAGCAAAGCACAGCCAGTGCTGGTTTTGCATTATGGAGTTAATATTTTGGGGGGATCCTGTAGCTGTAGACATACAGAGGAGGAACATGGGGCAGAAGAGTTGTGGGAGAAGAGAACAACAGAAGAGGGGAGCAGGTAAAATACACTTCAGAGAGAAGGTGAAAATTCAGGAAAACTGCATTTCTGGCTTTCCTTCCCACACTTTTCTTCAAAGGAGAGATTAACAGCTCTAGAGTAGTTCCACTTCTGTGCCAGGAAGATTCCTTTTTCCTGTCGATTTCTGCAGAATACGCACACTGTGAAGATGCTGCATGCTGAACGGACCTTGTATGTTCAGCAATCAAATGTTTTGTCCAAAGTTCATAGCTGTTTGTTTGGATGATTTACGCTAGTGCTTTTGAAGTTATTAGGACCTAAAGATTTGAGTTAATTAGTGGTAGAATCAATATTGTAGCTGTCAGAGTCAGCATCTCTAACTGCCTTGAGCGTGTTGGCTTAAAGGTCCTTATTCCTCAGAGTTGCAATACTTTTGTAGGACTGAATTATTGTTAATTAGCTCTGAAAATGTTTTGCATCGCAATTTATTTTTAGACAGTAGAATATTATTTTAGACATTAATGGATGTTCTTCATGCAATGCATTATCATTGCCATTCATCACCAATATTAGTTATACAAAACTAACCTTCCATTCCGAATACTCTTGAAGTCATAATAAAGATAAATGAGCAAAATTACTGACAAAGTCACAAGTTGCAGTGTTTTGATTAAGTAGCCATAGGGGATGGTCAGAATAATAGCTCAGGGTTGGACTGCCTCTAAATCAAGGTCCTGTTGTATTATACAATAACACAAACTGTAGTTGGTTATTTTGGGGGAGGAAAAAAAAGGAAAAAAAAAAAGCTTTTGATTCCTTTAGCATGAAAATGAAGCTCAGCAACTCAACAGTCAAATATAAATTACAAGAGGAGGATAATGGCAAGTCCTTGAATAGTTGGCAAAAAGTCTCAAATAAGATAACTCTGATTTTCTTGTAAATGAAAAAGACATTGTCTACTGTAAATAGAGAATATACTTGTTAGTATGAAACATGAAAACTACAAAATAATAGCTACGATCATAACTGTTGCAAAGACAAATATGTGTGAAGCAAGCATTTCTGCACAGTGAGTTGGGGTAAGATCCGAGCGAATTCTCTGCAGCATGCAGAAATGATGTTTGGATATTTCTCAGATTAAGATTGCCTGCACTTATTTTACTTTAAGTGGAACTTTAGTATTCCTACTCATCTTCATGAAAATTCATGGGTTTTGTAATGTGGACATGCAAACAAATTCAGACCATGTTGAAAATGTTATAGTGCTGCATGGGTTTAATTAGAACTGCTTGAGAATACAGTTGTACACTCTGCGTGCATGTATGTGTGTTTGGACAATATGTCCATGAGAATTTGTCAAGTTTGTCTGTAGTAACATTTCACCTTATGTAGAAATGTTTCCAATCCCTGATGGGGCATCACGTACCATTATTTTGATGTAAAATTTGCCATTTTTAGTGAAATGCATTTCTTGATTTAAACAAGGACTCCTTTAGCCCAATTGGTTTTGCCACTGGCCTGATAAGAAAGAGTTTACGGTAAAAAAATAAATCTACCATACAGTTTCATCATGGTTTTCAGGTTCGACAAAATAATTTGCTTGTTCACAAAACTGTGAAATCTGAATGTAGTACTTGAATTTTAACTTCCTCTAACTGATAAAATTTTGGAGAAGGGAAAATGCGGTAGGAAGTGTGACTAGTAGCTGTGAAAAATGACATGATAGATGCCAGTCTGAGATCACTTCAGTCGTACATCCATTCTGTAGTGGTAAAATATGTACTTGCTGATTGTAAAAAGGAGATACAGCTTTGCACAGTGTTTTGGCCTGAGGCACCCATGTCTGAGGTAGCAGGATATCGGGCCTCCCGTACTTCTGCAATAGGACCACCTGTCCCAGATTGATGAGATGCTTCAGTGAAAGCCTGTTATTGCTTTACCAGGCCCACAGAGGAAACTCGTTTTAAGGAACTCCCTAGAAAAGTCTATTACAGCCATGCTTTGGGAAGTATGTGGAGATCATGCAGAAGTAAGACAGATAAGCAGGACAGGCTGGCAGGCAGCAGACCATTTTCAGGTGCATTGCAGTAGGCTGTATTAATCTGAGGAAATCTAGGATTTTTTGTATACACTCTTGTTCACCAAATGGGCATTTATTTATTAACTAAATCAACAGAAAACACTCCTGTAGATGGGGAAGATCAATGTCCGGAGTTACAGAGCTCATACAGAAGTAATGAGCTTCTTGATTCTCTTGAAATTTAGAACAAGTTGTGGTTCAGTGGAGGATTAGGAAAAAAACACATTAAAATGTGTCAGACAAAAAAAAAAAGGCAGGTTTGTATTGTCATTATTTTGTGCTGCATTTTCCTATCTCTTCTTTTGTGGTTTTACTTGTAGTGGGCTTAAGGGAGAGAGGGGACTTCTGTATCCCAGTGATTCAGATAAGTAAAGCACTGCTTGGCCTTTCAGATATTTATCATCTCAGACATGCTATGCTGGGTCTCAGTCCTACACCTCTAATTTACATGGGTAGTAGTCTCATTAAAACAGTCAGATGTTACTTGACAGCCTACATGGGTAACAGCTAAGGAGTCATGCCATATTTTTGAGAACTCATGATTTTCAAACCAATCAGTTTGGTTTGAAACCAGTAACTGATTTGATTGATTGTATTCAAAAGGCTGCAGTGGAAATGAATGGTAATGACAGAGCTTATTCCAGAGGTTTGCTTGGACATGTCGACAAATAACAACAGTATTTTATTTATTCACAATTGTTATGAGTCTCAGATACGCCTAAACCTGTTCATTAATAGATGGCAGCTGTTCCTTAATGCTTCTGGTTGCCAGTGAACTATTTGTCTTTGTGAGTCAGTCCTCAAAAAAACAACCAAAACCAAAAAAATACCACCCAGAATGCAGTTAGTATTTGCACTTTTGTGTTGTTTGGTTTAATGGCTGATGAGCAGTACTCTTCTCAACTAGCTTTTTAAAAATATATTACAAGCCTTTGTATTTCTGTCTTTGTGGGTGTGGTAGTTGGTATTTTTCTAAACTAGGAGCAGAAGGAGGGAAACGGTATTCAACAAAAGAAAAAAAAAGTTGGGTTTGGCCTTTTCTGAAGACTGCTCTAAAACTAACCAAAACTTATGTTCTGCCTACCTCCCAAGAGTGATTGACTACTAAGATTGTTTTAATAGAATATTAAGTAAACATATATCTGCTGAGCAGAGAACAGTCAAAATCCATTTAAGAACTTTCCCTGTGCTGTTGAGATTAACATTTAATGTTTAACAGCTGGATGTCATTTGAGATGAACATTCAGAAGTAGCAGGTGTCAATTCTGTCCCTCCTTGATCTCTTTACCTTCCTCTCTGACAACAAGATTTTTGAGATTACACTGTGTGTCCGATTCCTTTGCTCCTGAAGTACCTTGGGAACCTGCTAGCTGATTTGAAACAAATTTGACAGGTCAAACTAAAAGATAATTAAGCTCCCGAGGAGTTCCTTGAAAATCAGGTGCTGGGTGGAGGCAGAATACTCTGCAGAAGGAAAGTCTCCAGCATTAGTTCATACAGTATTAGACAGAGGTGACTACACAGAGAGACTGAAAAAATGCTTTGACCAGCCACTCCAGCTGGAGCTTGCATCATGGATATCCAATTTAATTCACTGCAAGACCAAAATCCATAGGAAATGGGATTTCATTATTGCCAAGGTTCATGGAATTGTTAGTTTGTCCAAAAGATTCCCGTGTCTCCAGCAGTGCACATTCAGTGTTTCTTTATTATCCTCAGTCACGCATGGAGCCCCAGGCTTTATTTGCTCTTTATTTATCTTGTGCTGACCACAGAATATTAATTTCTTCATGAGGTTTTTCATAATGCTTGTAATGCTGTATTTTAGATCTATTTTAGATTTTTATCTTCGCAATCTTCTTAGTAACATTAGGTAGTGTATTCAGTATTGCACACATGGGAACCAAGGTACAGAGATTAAAGCAAAGAGGATAAATAGTACCAATTCACTTAGTGCTGGTGCAATGTAGGGCATAATTTTACTACACTATCTTGTTTAATTAAAAAAAAAGTTCTGGACATTGAATGAGCCAGATATTCTTCTGGAAACAGTAGAATATAATTAGGTCATGTAAATCAAAACTTAATCATAGTGTTTGAGTGCAGGGGATGAGATTCATCTTAGCGTGCAGCCTTAGCCAGCTAAAATTTACATGACTGGTCTTGTGTGGTTGTCTGGAATCATCTCTAGTCAATGAGGAGAGATGCATCTTTTTAGCATAAAATTGTATTCTGGAGGTGCCTTTCTCTCTCCATTGATTATAGAGGACTCCGTATCTCTGCCTATATGGTTTCATATGATTAAAGTTAAATTAAACTCCAGGAGACCAAAGGAATGTTACACACTTGCCTTACTTCTGGCATTTGCTGCTTCTGCAAGATCTTGACTTTGAAGTCAGATTGCTCTCTTAAATAGGGTTTTTGAGGTACAACTGTATTAATCTTTACGTAGACGATCTGTGGGGTTGAGGAACCTTAGAGTAACAGCACAGCTGTCTTCTCAAGTTTGTGAAATAACTAATTGCAGTACAACATTGTTACAGTCTATGTGGTATTAACAGAAGAGGGAGATAGAGACCCACACTTTGCCAGTGGGTTAGATGTTTTAGACATTGTGAAACAGCAAGCTTTGGGAGCAAGGACATCATCCCCATTTCTTGAGGAAGGTGTTCTGTAGCAGTTAGATCCTCCTGTGCCTGACCCCGTATCCTCTCCTGCTCCTGTCCCTGTCTCCACAGCGATCGCTTTCCCTGCTAACATATCCCTAGCTCTTGCTTGATACTGCTTGTGCCCTGTCCTGCCCATTCCTGCTGTGAGAGGAATGTCTTGCCTTTTGAACAAGTAATTTGAATTGCAGCATACAGGGAAGATACACGTCAAGAAAATGGCAGGACTGATCTTAATAACTGACCTCTCTCTACTGGCAATTCAGGCACAGAAGTCACGTGAACTTGGTTGCATGAAGTTCTCGCCATGCTTTGTCAGTCTTTGTCAACTATCACTGTTTGTTAAATACAAACAAAATTATTGTGGTCATTAAGTATGATCATTTTGTCATTAGAGAGAATAAAAATCCCTGGAATTTCAAGAAGTTAAAAATAGTAGTAACTTCAGTTACAGTCCCTTCTGCTTGTTTCTCTAAAGCCCATAGTTTTCCCACAGGCACTCCAGGTCTGCCTTTCTTGAGGGCATTGAAACGCATAGGGTAAAATTCTTCCAAACCCATAGTGAACTCCACCTCCAAAATAACTAAACCAATATCAAAATACCAAGAAGTGATGCTGGAGTAGGTGAATCCAAGTTGGTATGACACTGCTAATCTGAGCAGTTTTCCAGCAAGGAACAGGCAGCTGATCTTAACTAAGAGTTATAAACTTACTCCATTAGAAGCCATTCAAAGAGCTTCCCTTATTTTTTGATGATACTTCCCTTTGTGTACCAGCTTAGCTTTCTTTCCCTGATTAAGAAAAAAAAAAAGGCAAAAAACATTTGGCATCTGAGCCATCTCATCACAATTCCCGTGTCTAGAAGTTAGGGATCTATTGCACAGCAGTGTTACAAACTCTGCTTAGAGCTGGGGAGGAGAGACAGCCAGCTGTGGAGAGCAGTTCCTCCCATCTGATTTTCTCCACTGATACAGCAGAGAGCTTAAAACCAGCTGAAGCACCTGCCTGCCTGTTAGGTGAGACATGTCTGCTGCACTATTTAACAGGAAAAACTAGTATTTGATAGCAGGAGGTTTCAATGTCTTACTAAAATCGCTGCAGGGTAGAGCAGCATCTGTATCTGTGGCAGTATTTTCAAAACCCCACTTTGCCCAAGATGCTGAAGTGGAAATCTGAGCTTCTCAGTACCGTTTTGGTTCTTCTCACCTTTTCACAGTTTTCTACTGTTTGTTGGCTGGCTTGTTGGGGAGTGAGCTCCAACAGGCTGAGCTGAAATGTGAGCTGGAAGTGTTAGTGTTCAGGGAGCCCTGAAGAAGGAATGCTGCCCGCCTTGTTCTCGCAAGTGGGAGAGATTTGCATACTTCCCTGCTGTAATTTCAGGAGAGGAGGGTGCCCCACCTCTTCCAAGGCTTGTCTCAAGTTGAGTACTACCTGTGATTGCTTGATCGTTCCTTCAGCGCTTTACGCAGGACTCGTAGTATCTCTTCAGGTTATGAATGTGCACTTCTTAAATGTGTGTATAGCACATTTGCTTAAATGAATCCTGGGCCCTTATTTGCTTGATGAAGATCCTGTATGGAATAGTCTTATCAAACTGAAGTGATTCTTAAAGTCCTCAACTTTTAAATGGCTTTTAAAATAAACTATTACCTCTTCTTTATTTGTGGAGAGGTGGTTCCTGTCTTTCTGTCCTGGCTAATTTGTTGATGAACAACCATCAGATAATGATTTTACAGATTATGCGAACCATTTCATTGTCAAATATGTTTCACTATTCTTAATCACTTATAGTACTGAGGATCCTTGCTAAGGATACATGAACAGCTTACTCACCACCCAAAAGCACCATTAAGTAGTAAAATATTTGCAAATAAGCACCTTGAGTGTTTAAGGAACATGCAAGTTTCTCCCCTTTAACTGAAAGCAGGAAGTTAGATATCACCTGCAACACTTTCAAATTACCTGTTTCCTCTAAAGTAAGTGAAACCTGAATTCTGAAATTGTTCAAACAGGGATTTTTCTAGAACTCTTGTACTACTTAAACTGAATTTTTTTCTTCTGAAGAAAAAGCAGGAGTGAAACAAAACCTACTTAGTTTATGTCCACAATAATCAATGCTCAGTGTTATTTCTTGGTCTCAATAGAGTGAATTTAAATTTCTTACTGTACCATTGTCTTCCAAAGCTCCCCCCCCATCTCCCGCCCCGAATCTTATCTCTAAATCAGTGGTGTCTTGTTCTTTGAGATGACAAGGTTATGGTTGTGTACTTTTGACTCTGCCTTGCTCCCTCTTTTAAAAAGGTCTTCATACTTTACATTTACTGTCTGCGCTTGAAGACTATCAAATACTGTCTCCACCTAGCACAAATCATAATGGCTAATGCCTGTACTCAAGCACCTTACACAACTGTGTAAAAAAATAAAACAAATCAGAAGTTATGAAGCTGCATGTTGGAATTTGTGCGAACTCTGAAGGGTAATAAAAATGTTACGTCTGTTGGTACTTGTCACTCCAACAAAAAGCAAGTAAAAGTGCACATGCTGTATTTCTTCATACATGATTTATATGTGACTAATGACAAGTAATTCCTAAAATCAGTAAGTCACAGTCTTCCAGTACCCTAGAGTCAGAACACTGAGTGTTAATAATTTTATTGATGACAGCTTCGGCATCCATCCTGAGGTTTAGACACTATGACACCTTTCCTGCCCGCTGCTCCTGCCTCTGTGCATCACTTCTGATCCCTTCCCAGGTGTTTCATCTTCTCCCCCAGCAGCGTGCACTGTGGAAGCCTCCCTGGGTCCCTGCAGCCCCAGGGAGGAAGGGGCTAAGCCACTCTCTTCGTGGGGATGGCCCTGGCGCAGGGCAGCCAGCATGCTGGAAGAGCTAGAACTATGGCTACAGAAGGAAAAAGGAAACAAATTTTGTGCGTCTTCTCCAGAATTTTAGGTAGTGTTAAATATTCTCAGCCAAAGAGTCATAAAGCTTATTGTAACATGGAGGAACCTTTTCTTTTCCCCTCGTTTTGGTTCAGCTGAGTAATTTTAGATGAACCTTTCTGCATGTAGTCAATGTTCGACTACTTTGTGACATTGTTTGTGTAAGTTCTCAATTCTGAATTATAATTAGCATTGTACTACCTGATGCCTTTTTTCCCCTCTTCCTTTTTTTTTCCTGTGCTTTGAATTTCATGAATTCCAGCTTAGATAGCTGTCCTCTCTGGAAGTTTCTCTTTATTGTCACAAATGGTTGTTTATGGCTGTTGGGCTTGGGTTGAGCGAGGAATGTGGTGAACCCAGTGGTTGCACTTACTTCTCTGTGTGTTGTTACATACTTGGTAAACCTGCCAAGAAGCAGGCGGGAGAATGGCAAGTAGCGAAGTTAGGACATTTTTTTTTCCTAGGCGTGTGACAATATTCTTTATGTCTTTGTGCCTGGGTTCAGGGTTCAGTGTTCATAGTTTTAGAGTACAAGATTGCAACATGTACTCGTACTGTATTGCACAACTGGGTTTGATTGTTTCTCTGGGCAGCACTAATTATCTAGTTGAGTTTATTGCTGAAAGGAAGAGTCCTGGTTTTGCTGATTTTTATTTTTTTTTTAAAACTGCTTTTGCAATCAATACATAAATGTTTTACAAGGGTGGAGTTCTATTTTGATCGTTTATCTTGGTAAAGACTGAGTTGTTTCTGTTTGGGGGTATTCCTGGTTATTAAATAGAGGAAAGAAAATAGAGAATTTTAGTGAATTTCACAGAACAAGTTAACGTCCTTTATAACAATTAATAGCCCGTGGCTTTTTTTAATGGGTACTATGCCAGGGGAGGTTTAGATTGGATATTAGGAAAAAATCCTTCACCAAAAGGGTTGTTAAGCATTGGAACAGGCTGCCCAGGGAAGTGGTTGAGTCCCCATCCCTGGAGGTATTTAAAAGATGGGTGGATGTGGTGCTTAGGGACATGGTTTAGTGGTGGACTTGGCAGCGCTAGGTTAACAGTTGGACTTGATGATCTTAAAGGTCTTTTCCAACCTAAACGATTCTATGATTCTGTGATGTTCTATATTTCCCTATTCCTTTCAACTGGAGTTTTGCACCCCATACTCAGTACTTCAAAGATTAGTGTACTTAACTGCAAATTAGTGAAAACTGGTGTAGTCAACAGAAGAACCTGTACATCTGGAACAATTCATGTGAGTAAAGATTTACAGCATCAGTTCATATGGTTTGTAGTGTCTCCTCAAAAGAGACTTTCTATCATCTGTCACCTTCAGAGTTCGGAGAGATGTTTGAGGCAGCTGAAGGATGTAAATAAACCAAGCTGGGACATGCATGGGCATCAGTCTTCGTCTGATTTATTAAAAAACTGCAATCTTTTAATTATATATTCAAAGGAAAAATATATCTAGTGACCCCACCAAATCTTTTACATATTAAAATATGTGAAAATTCAAGCTTTTCAACTGTTGTGTTCTAGTTATCTTAATTAAGTGTTTGCTTTTGTTTGTTTTACAGAAATCCTGTGTATTATATGACTTAGATGTTGTGGCTCTAAATGAAAGTAAGAAGAGAACCTGCTGTGCATTCTGAAATATTGTTCCTTGTTTCATTTTCTCTTCAGAAAATATTAACTATTGCAAAGGAACATACAAGATTTTAAAAGGGAGCCTGTGTAAAACACAGTATTTAGGCATCCTTTGTATTACACAAACTTCATTGCCAAATGTTTTGATATGTTTATATTATATTTTCATATTTTTCATGTGAAGTTAAAACAGTTATCTGACTTTGGAATTACTAGATGCATCACAAGATGACTGTATTTGCATACAGATGTTTGCAGAAATGAAATCTAAGTGTACTAATTTTCTCTTATTAAAAAAAAAATTAACTTGACTTTTTTTTTCTGTGTTATTTATACCAGATTTGTAATGTAATGAACATTGACATCATCACACAGGCAACCTTCTGATATATAAAATCACTTATGCTATCCCCCAGATAACATCTCTTTAAGTAGCTGGTATTTACTGCAGTCCCCTAAGATAATTTTCTCGGAATTTTCGGCTTGCTTTCTTTTATATCCATTTCAGAAATGTATGTGTTACTTGAATACCCTTGAACAGGGAGGCTGCAAAGGGAGGGCTGAGAGAAGAGAATGTCATATACAAGATCAGTACGTTGCTGAACCTTCCTTAGAAGGCAGAAAACATGGAACAACAGAATGCATCCAGTAATAATTATCTTGCTAATACAAACTTCTATCGTTCTATAAAATAATTCACGCAGGTGTTAGCAGCATACCTGCATTTTCAAATGTTCCTTTTGTTGTAAATGATCACAATATTAAAAGGTATGCAGTGCTTGTTTGATAATGTGGGATATTTATGTTATTTTCTTAACGTATAAATACATCGGGTATCTGATTCTGCTCATTTAGATCTGTTTTATACTGGTATGTAATATCTTTAATTTCAGTGGAGGATATCAGATTTTATTTAAATTTAAATGAGGGCAGAATCAGGATGCCAGTTTCTTTAATCAACAGCAAAGAGAACACAAACCTGCAGGACACAGACAAAGCAAACACAAGCTGGGAAATCTGAAGAATGGTAGTGATTATATTGTCTTTTTATTAATTTTTTTTTTGCCTGGGAGATGTGGTTCTTGCTGATGATTAAATTTAATTGTTCTATTACCTTTTGTGAACGAATAATACTACTGTACAAAATTGTGTTGTGAGCTATCCCAGCACATCAAGAATAACTAACTCCACTGGCTTATCGTTCTGGAATGTCACTACCCTCCTGAAATATGCCTGCTTCTTTTTTGAGGGCTGTTTGCAGATTGTCATAATATCAAATTATTATTAAATTTGGTATTGAGACAGTGAGCTCAACTCAAAAATGCTTTCTGAAGCACATGGGACCTAATGTGCCTGAGCATGCTGCCAGGTTACTGTGCCACTAGGCCATTTAGTACACTTGCAGAAGGGGTGCGAAAGGATAGGAAGGGCTACATATTTACAGCCGCTCCCGACTACTCATCATGGCCAGTCATTTAAGCTAGTGTTTAGAGCAAAATCTGAAATCAAGGAACAAAGGATAATCCCTGCCTTAGTTACAACCATAGCAGAGGAAGAAAATAGAGCTGGAAGGGATTTCGAGAGGCTGTCGAGGTCCTTGTCTTATCTCAGCCTCAGATCAGATGTCCCTGCTGTGCTGCAGGATGATGTTTAGAGACCTGCAGTGATGGAGATTTCATGGTCTCTCTGAGTGGCATACATTCCTTACTTAACTGGTTTGGCAAGCAGGAAGTTTCCTAATACCTAACCGAACTGGTGCACATGGAAAGCAGGTTCTCCCTTTCCTCTTATGTAGGTGAACACCTCTGCCTGCCCTCGCTCTTCTCTTCAGGCCAGAGAGCTCCTGTCCCTTCTACCTTCCCTTGTACTTTGGGTTTTCAGAATCCTTTGCCATTTTTGTCTCTTTCCTCTCGACGTTTTTGAGTTGGTTCTCAACTATCCTGGAGTGTAGACCTGAAAACTGAGCAGACTATTCCAGTTTAAATAACAACAGCTGGGTAGATTAAAATGATTTTTTTCATTATCTTATTTATGATACTCCTATTTTATGCTTTCCAGCATCAGCATAATGCAAGGTAGCCTAGCATTGCTCATGATCCGGAATCTCTTTTCTGAAGAACTGCTTTTTTATCCTGGTACGTACCTGTGTAGTTGATTATTCCTTTGTATGTGTAGAACCTTCTGTTTCTCCTTATTTGGTGGCATTTCAGTTTCCCCAACCTGCCAAGATCCTTCCGAATCATAATGCTGTGCTCCAGCATAGTTGGAGCCTCTTCCTGTAGATAAAATGTGAGTAAGTGTGCTCTGGTTAGTCATCAAAGATGTTGATGAAAGTACTGAATGGTTCTGAATCCAAGACAGATCTCAGTGAAATCCCATTCAATGTATCCTTTCAGCTTGGGAATACTAATTATTTCCAAATAATTTTGCATTCATTTTGTATACTTGTCTAGACCATATTTTTTTTCGGTGAAGAGCACATTACAGGAAACCCTATGATCCTCACTCTTTCTACCCTATCCATGAAGGCTGTTACCATCTGATACAAATAGACTAGATAGATTGATCTGGTATTATTTGTTACTGACAAACCCATGCTGTTACTTCTCATATCTTTACTTCTAGATTCTTGCAAATGGTTGGATTACCCGTTGAAATCTGGGGGGTTTTTTGAGTAGAAATTCAGCTGACCAGTTTGTAGAGCTCTTTCCTTCCACTCTTCAAGAGATATGCAATCTTTTTTGAGTTTTCTGGAACCTCACTCGTTCTCTGTTGATTCTTGGAGATAATCAGTAGCAGCTCAAACACTGCTTGAACCCTAAAGGAGTTTCATCAGGTCCAGTCTATCCAAAAATCTTTAACTTATCCAAGTATTTTCCAGTCTATTTCTTCATTTTTCTAGCCTAATCTTAAACTTTTGTCAGTGGTGCTAGTAGTGAAACCACATCTGCCTTCTTAAATTGAAGACTGAGGTTAAAAAAGGCATTAAGGATACTGGCATCTCAGCATCACCAGTCATTAGGTGATGATTAAATAGATTTTCCCCTCTATGGAATAATAGAACAATTTTTCCTTTGGTCTTCTCACTATGCATCTTTCCAACATTCTTGCTCTCTTTTAAATCCAATTTTCTAACATTTTGGTACCTTATCTTTCTGGTTTTGTCCATACATAGTCTATACATTTATTAATACTTTAGTAATCTGACCTACTTTCTACTTTCTTTCAGGTCATTGAAGATCTTATGATTCAGCCAAGTTAGTCTTTGTGTCACTTCCTCTCTTCCTCTGTGTAGATCAAATTCTGCAGTTTTGCCTTCAGCAGTGGATCTCCGATGAACTTTTAAGCTGTCCTGAACTCACAGAAGTTTAGCTACTAGTTCTCTGAGTTTAAGTCTCCCTTTAGTTCCTCCTCCTCTTCCTAACAATGAAAATAGATAAAAGATGGTCAGATTGATTCGTAATTTTAATTTCTTCTCTGTATAACTAATCAGAATTTCAAATATAGGAATTTCTTCTATACATTTTTCCTCTCGCAGTGTTTTCTACTACTTGTGGCTTAGGTATGATCCAGTCACTGGCTCACCTTAGAGACATGCAAATATTTAGGTTCCCATGCAGTGTTTGCAGGATGCCTCACCCCTGCTAGCTGATGCAGCGTGCTTCGCCTAACACTCCAGGTAGCATGAGTGCTCTCCTCTTCCCATCTTTTGCTCTCCTGGAGCAAAACAACTGTCTTTTTCTAAGCATATGCATTGTGGACTGCATTCACAGGAGCATGCCACTGGGGAAAAAACCACCACTCTCATTAGAAGGGACCAAAAAACCTCCCACCAAACTGCAACACTGTGTTCGGAGGCATTTTCCCAACTAGAAAACAGGATGTGAGTTGAGAGCATTATCTTCATTTAATTCTCTCCAAAGCTGGCTGGATAGTGTTGCACAAATTCCCACAGATGGAGTTTTTAGAATAAATAAAGAAGGGATTTGACTGGCAAAAGGAGGACACCTCTTACAGTGAAATAGAAGATAAAAGGTGAATCTTCACACCAGACCCTCAGGACTCTTTAGAATACCTTGCATGAGCAAAGATTGCTTGGATTTTGCAGTAAGACAGGAATAGCATTCTCTTTCAAAACATGAGATGCACAGACATCAACTATATCAAATGCATTGGTCTCTTTCCCCTCTCCCCCTCGCCTCAGAGAAAGGTGGGTATTTAGGATCTGATTCTGAAATGATCACTGCATCTCCTGTTGTTTCCCATTGGACTTGTAAATATTTATTATGAAAATCAGGCCTTAGAAAGGCAAATAACATGTAGGAAGAAGAAATGCAAATTCATGCGGGTTTTTAAAGAAATGCTATGATGGCTTCACATGAAACTTACTGTATAAGGCTCAGAGTTTTATTTGGTGTATCCATACTACAGTGTAAAGCATGTTACCAGATTCATACTAAAATCGGTTTGTTGTGAACAGCGCCATTTCAAATGTTAGCATAGATACGAACTGATGATGATCCAAAATGCTTTAAAAATTATTTTATTAGCAATGGAATAAATACACACTAGAGATTTTACAGCCTGCTGCATAAATGTGTTGTGAAATCAACATGAAAGTCAGTCAATTCAAAATGCATTTCAGAATAATTTCAGGAATTATTCTGAGTCCCCCTGCCACTGCTTATGTTTTTATGGTGACAATTTGTTGTTGATACATAAAGACTGTCTCTGAATGCTGCCTGAAAGGCACATACACAAAACCTAAGGTGTTGTGTAACTGAGGCCCTGGTCCCGAGGTGGATCTGCTCCCAGGGATTCCTCTCGAGGTCTGATGGCTTCGTTAGCATTTTGCACCAGTAGGAGACTCTGGTAAGAGATCGCACCAAGAGACTAAGGCGTTGCTAGACATCAGAGAAATTATTATATCTAAAGTGTTAATTATACATAAGGTGCAGTTAAAACAAGAAATCGTCTGAGATTCACATGTGCTGGTGATTTGAATACTGTGAATGTAATATTAGAATATATTTCAAGGAGGTTGAGCTATAGTAGTTAGGACACAAAACAAAGTCACTCTTAAGAGCTCCAGCGAGACATTTAAATACAAGTAAGCTTTATGATGTCTCTTTGCCTGGAAATAACTGAATAAATTTAGATAGTATCTAGAAGGTACATTTTTAAAAAATGCATCTTGTTCCAGTAGGACGGGTAAGAGTGGGTTGGGTTTCCACTGGTTGGAGAGAACACAAAGACGGTTATATGAAGACAGACTTAAAAGCCATAGGACATCTAAAACCATCTGAAGAATGAAAAAATCTTTAAAGAAAAATCAGCAGTAACTATTTCTGTGCGAGAGATGCTTTTCTTCCCAGACAGCAGAAGTGCATGATGTCTGCGAGAAGCATACGCTGTGAGACAGTATCTATCCTGGAATTAATGGTACCCAAGACAGTGTTTAAAACCAGTCCTTGACAGACTCGTGCTTCAAGTCCTGGTGAATCCCAGTCTGACCTGATCTGCTTTGCCTTATACACTGCACCCAGTAACCTCATCAAACCTGAACAAGTTAAAACCATGCTTTTGCTTTCCGTATTTCAACAATAATGCTCTTAGCTATTATATTACTTTGCACTTCAATAGCTTAATTCACTTAAGTTGTTCAAAGCATTTGGTGAACTTTGTAAAAGGGAAGTTACTTTGAAAAAAATCCAGTGTCATATTTTTAAAGCTAACTATTCTGGTAGGTAGGATCTAACAGCAGCATGACTGAGTGTAGAGAACAAAGGTTTTCCATAGCGCTGGGAAATCCCAGTGCCAGACTGTGTAGCTGAAGCATGGACCCACGTCAGGATGCAGTTCAAACCAACCCAGATCCATTTAAAGCAAGATAACTTGGGTTTTCTGTAATCCTCTGTGCCGACTGGCCTCCACGGCCTTTGTTTCATCTTGGAGAGCATGGATAAAGTCCCAGTCTCTGTTTGCAGCAGAGCAGAACAAGAGCGTGTCTGTCTCGGCCCCGCTGGTGCTCGGCAGTGCTGCTGGCACCAGCGGTTACAGAGGCGGGTGGCAGCGGCTGGCCCCTTTGCCAGGCGCCTAAGGAAGGGCGAGCGGCAGGAGAGCCCTTCGCACAACAGCCCTGCCCCGAGCTCTGCCATCCCCGGCAGTCTCAAAGGCAGACACCGCCGAAGATGCAGCCTGGAGAGAGATGTTAGCTGTGGATGTTTTCAGTCGTTTTACAAATCATTGGGAGGCACTTCTATGTTTCTCGTCAACAGTGCAGCCTTAAATGTAGCCAAGTTTACTGCAATAAAATAAACAGTTTTGACACAAAAGTGAACAAAATAAACTTAGAACTGCAGTTCAATGCAACCACCCAGGAGTTACTTTTTCTGGTTTAATTTCCCAGAGTTTCTGCAGTCTAGCAGTCTGGAGATAGAAATGCCTAAAAAATGATAACATTAAATAAAATATCTTATGAAGATCACATTAAATAAAATATCTTATGAAGATGCTATAAGACTTTATCACTTAAGCCACTTTGAAAAGAGAAGCAGTAGTTGATTTTAAATTGTCCCATGGTCTGAAGACCCTCGAATACGCAATATATGTCATACTTGCATGTGCAGTAACAATGACAGAAATAAATCGAAGATTTTCCTCTAATTTCTGTGCACTACTTTTCATACTCTAGATACCCATCCATGGTTCACTGGCACCAGCAGTTAGAGAGGTGAGCAGCGGTGGCTGGCCCCTTCGCCAGGCACCTGAGGAAGGGCACTAAAAGACCAAAACTAAACCATAAACTAAAAGATACATATCAAAAGATACATAATCATAAACTAAAAGATACATCATCAAAGTTGCCATCTAATTGGATTTTTTTTAAATGTAGGATGAATTTCACAGGCAAAGTTCCTATGCTAAATTAAATCGAAGACGCAATGCAACCCGCTTAGAATCATAGAATCATAGAATTGTTAAGGTTGGAAAAGACCTTTAAGATCATCAGGTCCAACCGTTAACCTACCACCGCCAAGTCCGCCACTAAACCATGTCCTCAAGCACTGCATCTACCCGTCTTTTAAATACCTCCAGGGATGGGGACTCAACCACTTCAACCGCTTTCTCAAATTTGCTTTGATAAATGAAGTGAGACATTTTGTCTGTAAATTTTGTCTGCAAATGTAAACGCAGGGGGATCCGCGTCCCCTGTTGCAGGGAGGCGGCACATGCAAACCCGTGTGCTCGCAGAGGCGCCGGCGGGGCCGCCCCGCGGGCCGCCGAGCCCCGCACCCTGCCGAGCCGGGCTCTCCTCGCGCTTTCCCAGCCCCGCCGGTTCCCAGGGCCGGGACGGGGCGGGGAGGGGACAGACGGACACCTGCGGGGCCGCCCGACGGCTCCCCCCGTTGGGGCGCGGCGGCGGGCGGGCTGCACGTCGGGCGAGCGGTCGGAGGGTGGAGTGAGAGGGACGGGCTCGGCGGCGGCGGCGCTCCCCGCCGGGCGGGCGGGCAGCCCGGCACTTTCCTTTTCGGCGCGGGGAGGAGCGGCAGCTGCGCAGGCGTTGCTCGCACCCTGTTGATTAGTCAGTGCTGGGATGGCGCTTCCTGGGCCAGGCGCGGCGGCGGCGGCGGGCGGCCCCAGCCGGTCCCGGGGGGCGGCGGGAAGAGCAGCAGCAGCCGCAGCAGCAGCAGCCGCCCGGCGGGCCTCCCCTTCTGCCTAGCCCGGCATGTCCCGCGGCGGCCGGCGCTGAGCGAGGCGGGCTCCCTCCCTCCCTCCGTCCCCCCTCCCCGCTGGCTGCAGCCCCGCCGGGTGGGAGCACCCCGCCGGCGCTGCCTGTCTGGCTCCCCTCCCTCCCTCCCTTCCTCCCCTCCCCGGGCCGGGAAGATGGACCCCGGCCCGCCGCTGGGCTGCAGCCTGAAGGACGTGAAGTGGAGCGCGGTGGCCGTCCCCCTGGACCTGCTCGTCAGCACCTACCGGCTCCCCCAGATCGCCCGGCTGGACAGCGGTGCGTGGGGCGGCGGGCGGGGAGCGGGGCCGGGCGGGCGGCGGGGGCCGCTCCCGGGGCGGGCTGTCAGACCCCCCGCTGCACCCCCTTTCCTCCCGCGGCTGGAGGGAGCCGGAGAGCCCCGCGGCTCCCCGCAGTACTTTCCGTGCGGTCCTTAACGCCGACATCTGCCCTTACCGGCTGTCGGTGCAAGGCTTCGACTCGCATCGGAGTCCGTGCCTTGCTTTGCATCAAAATATCTGGGTAATACCCACCCCCCCCGCCCCCTTGAGCGTGTGTGGCCAGGGCAGCTCGGCGAAGCCTGTTTGCTGTCAGCTGCCTGCCCCTGAGAAAGGTCCTCGCAGTCTCAAATGAAAACGCAGAAGGGCAGTCTTCAGTACTGGAGTCCCAATATTGTGATGAAGTGGTGCTACACCAAGGCCAAATAAGAAGGGATATTAAATAGCCAAGCGGGCAAAATCCCAAATGTAACACACAGCCACGGACCTGTAAAAAGAGGAGTAACGTAAGAAGCCTTTACAGTCTCCAGATAACTTTTTATTACTCTTCACTTGGGTGCTCACCTGCAGTTTCCAAGTCTGCAGCTTTTTGTTTACTCCAGGAAATAAGAAACGAGTCTGACAGAATAGCTGTGACAGCAGCATTTTACCTTTCCTAGATACGCGTCTTAGAAAGTACTGTGTCAGCACAGAGAACAGAGGAAATATGGGGAATTTTTTATAAAGGCTCATAATAGTGCATATGTGCGTTGCGTGGTAGCTCTGTGAAAGCTGTCCAACTCTTCCATCTCTTAGGGAATGCAGAAGGTAACTCACAAATCAGGAAAAATTTCCCGGCTTTTTCATTCATTAGCTGATGAAGTCGCCTTGTACTTACACCATGTAATAGAACAGTTCTCTTGTAAAGTTTTGTATTGATTTGAAAAGTTAAAAACGAGCACAGGCATCGTCCTCTGTTACTCCCTGGTGTGTAGGTCACGACCAGGATTGGTTTACTACTTAACTGCAGTTCCCATAAGCCAGTGATGATTCAAGCTGGGGCTTTTTTGACTTTGTCCCTTGATTATGCAGTACTTTTCCTATCCCTTGTAGTGCTTCCTCAGAGCTGGCGCTCAGGAGCAGGTTAAAGAAAAGCTTCTTTGCCTGTTTAACTGCAGCTGGCTGTTGTTCATGCTGTTGAATGTATATTGTCCTGTGAGAATGGCAAAGCTGGTATGTTAAGGAGTTCCTCATGGTAATACCTTCTGTCACTAGAAACAGCTAAGATGGCCTCCAGTCACTGCACTTAAGGCTGTCAATTTACTTGAGATTCCTGGCAGCGATTCAGGCTTTAACAGAATGTATGTATTGATGACTTACTAATTTCCCTCTCTGCCTGCTGTACTTCCCAGTCTCCCTGCTCCTCTTGTCTTGCTTCATTGGAAGGGACCTGGAAGAGCTTTGTGGGTAGATAAAAGTTTATGGGTTTTGAAGCAAGTAATTTTTTTTTTTTTTTTGGTCTTGTGTCAGACCTGGTGACAGGAATATCCCATAATCATCGGGGAGATGAAGATGTGAATTTTGTGCAAAGGCTTTTTGTCCCATCTGCCACACTTAAAGCATATGCACAGGCAAGTGGATGTAAACAGACCTGAGCTCTTTTGCCCATGCCCTGAGATGGCCAGACGTGAGGCAGCTGTTGGTGTAGGTGTCCTGCGAGTAATGGTTCAACCCCACACTAAGCCCTGCTAGGAGGCAGGCTCAGGTATAGCGCTGTGCTAAGGGCTTGGGGTTGGAGCTGGTTGAGATCTGGCCAGTTCAGCATGGAGGTAGAAGCTCTTGGGTCTGCTTTTACCTACTCGTACAGACGTACCTTTTAACTTCTGGGACTACAGATGGCAGACAAATCAATATTTTATAAAGAACACAGACGCCATGGTCTTGGTGGTATGAAGAGAACACTTTTTCTGTTTCCAAAGGAGATTGTCTTGCAATAAGAGAAAGCAACCATGAATCAGCGCGTAGCCTCTGAAAGGAGGAAAGTTGGGAACGTGCAATGTTTGTGGAAACGACTGCAGCACCTGCTGCCCTGGGATGGTTCCTCTGCATCCCTGTCCTTGTCTTGCAATGTTATCAAGTGGAGCTCTGTCAGAGAATTTCTTGATGCAATACTGGAGAAAATAAATGCAGAGTCCAATCCAAACGTGTGTCATCCAGTGCTCAGGAAGTTTAAGGCTACCTCTGTTAACAAAGTAGCATCTTGTGCCAGTTTTATCAGATGCAGCTCTTGTCTCCTCTGCACCGCTGCAGGTACAGCCTGCAGATACTCATCGACGGGTCAGGGTTTAGTTGCACAGAAATGGCCTCGTCTGTTCTCTAGGCGTTGAATTCCTCTCCAGATCAGTGGAAGCTGCATGTGTTTCATGCTGTTGGAAATATAACTACCTGTAGATGTCTGTCTTCAGTCACCTTTTGATGTCGTGGTTGGCTTCTGTCTGTAGCAGTGGCTTGTTTCTACGCTGGTTGTTTCAGTCATCATGAGGTTTTGTGAAAGCTGGAATGTGTTTCTTCTGGAGGACCAGAATGTTAGAAGAGGATTGAAAGGCTGGAGATGTATTTTCTTCAGAAGATGCTAGCCTTACTGTGTTGTTTCTGCATTTCTTAACGGAGTTAAGCACTCGGTGGATAATGTTCTTAGATGATACCTACACAAGATCTCCAGTTTTTCACTGTTGCTTCACCTGCAGGCCTTTCAGTTTCAAGGGGGAGAATGGGTATGATGAATGCAGTTTTATTCTTCGAGTTTGGATGTGCAGCTCCTGGAAGAATGCCTTTAAGTCGTTCAGTTTGATTTTTTGACAAGACGAAGTTATGAAATATTTATGCACACTAAATTTGGTCCTCTGCTAAGAAGGGAGGGGTTTTCTTGATGGTCTGGGATAAAGGAGGAATGGGAGGAAGTAGTCTGTCATTACATCAAGATATAGTTGGAACTAGTTAAGCAACAGTGCCTACCTTATCCATCTAGAAATTATAAATATGTTAACTTCTATTTTTTCACGTGAAATTTTAAAACTGTTTAGTTGTGTTCCAGGTTATGCTTTTGGATGCTCTTAAGTCGTAAGTCGAGTTTTGCTCGTTTTAATCTGTTCGTGTGTTTTAATATTTTGCTGCTGAATATTGTTATATTAATTTAACAAATACACTGAAAAAAAAAAAGCTGTCACTTGAGAGGAAGCAAATGTTTTTTCTATTTTTTTTTTTCAACATATATAATGGCTTAAGTATTTCTGCAGGATAACTCAAATACAAAACTGCTAAAAGAGTGCTAAAGAGTGCTAAACACCATACCAAAGAAAATGAATGGACTTTATTTCACGCTATGGAATTCACTGAGTGGGCTGTTTCAGATGAAAAGAAACAAGACTCGAAGAGCAGGAGAGGAGCGAGCTTTGTGCTGTGTTTTTCTTGTCCTCTCCCCACCACCACCACCCCCCGCCATCCTGATCTGCGTTGTCACAGCTGAATCCCACCTCGGTGCCACCGAGAGGCTTGCGGGTGGGTGCAGTGGGGAAGAGGTTTCGGTCTGGGAACCCACAGCAGAAAGAGATCTTATCGGAGTGTGGTTGTTGCAACAGGGCAAAAGGTGAGCCTCACCGGTCTCTGAGAAAACATGGATGCGTGCGAGGCTTGGGTTGGCTGTCCTCAGATCATCGGTAGAAAAGGCTAAAAGCTAAGCTATGGCTGTATTTTGCTGCTAATGCTGAAATGATGTTGTATGTGATTATCTCAGGGCTTTAAATTTCTGGTAATTATTTTCCTAAGGATAGTTTTGGAGGGTAAAAGAGAAATGCTATCAAGGTTAAGATCTGGAAAATATTGCTTTGCATAGAGCTGACCTTCAGGTCAAGCTTTTCTTCGTAAGCTCGCTGCTCCCTCCGGACTCCAAGAGTCTCTCATTCTTTTTCTTAGCAGGGCTCCCTTTCCCCCAGCCACTGTTGCTGTGTTTCCACAAGTAAAGAGCAGCCTTTGCTGATAGGTTGTTTTTCACGCACAGACTGGGTAGGAACTGGAAGAGTTCACAGAAATTCACAGCTTGTGTACAAAGACTAAGGTTTCTGGGATTAAGAGGGCGTGTGGTCCTCTGATTTTATTTTTTTTTTTCACATGGGATAAACATATTTCTACATGCTCTAAAATAAAAGAAGATGTTATGGAAACTGGTGCTCTTGGGATCAAACACAGTGGCACTTGTCCTCAACTCCCAGAGAAGTGCTTCCCTAGTGTGCATGGTGGGGAAAGGAGACCACACTGAACTTCTTGGGATGGGAGACCGTGGATCGCAATGAGCCACTGAGACTCCAGAGGAAATTCTTCTCTATGCATTGTAAATGTGTGGTTGTTGTAAGTTGAAATGACAGAATTAGTGGCTATAAAGAAAGGAAAAATCTATAAAATAGGTAACAAATTTAAAGGGTGATTTCTTCTTTCTTACCCCTGAGTGAACTCTTATGAATATCACTGGTGAGTGAGCAGTGAGTTCGTGCTGCTGTTGCTCCTGGGGATGAAGAGATTTTTACTTCTTTATTTATTTTATTTCAGGTTCTCTTTTTCTCTCCCATTTCAAAACTTTTCATGGTGACGTAAGTCTACCCCAGTCACGTTCAGGGGACTGTTGTTCCCTGCAGCACATTACTGTAGGGCTTATTCCAGTTCCAAAGATCTGGAAACTGAGCACCCTTGCAGCTTATCAAAGAACATCGTACTCAATAGAACAGCGTGGCCATGTACATAATGAAAATTTTGTATTGCATCACTCTGCAAATGCGGGTTATCTGTGCAGCTGAACAATACTTTGAAACTACAAAGAGACTTATTCTTTTAAGGTCTGAATGCTGCTATCCGTGCTTTAATTGTCTTGAATGACCTCCTTCTTTCGAGAAGCTAGTGCAGGGTGTCTCAGTAGTCTGAGATTGAATAAATCTTTAAAAGGAATCATGTGGGGGTAGGGCAAAGCTTTCGAGTGGACCAAGAAAGAGGTTTCAGATATGCTCAGAGCCTGGGCAATGACCGTGATCTGATTTCCCACTCTAGGTGTGGTCATCTGTTGTGTACTGTGGTGTGGTAGGTGACAGTTCTCATGTATTGAGCAGACAGACAAGTGTCTGATTCGAAGGCAAAAATCCTCAAGATATACTGTATCCACATGGCTTGATTTCTTCCTTACGTGCTGAGCAGCTTTGAAACTCCAACTGTTTATACTGTGTGTTCTGCCATTAAAGTATAATCTCAGAAGCATCTCCTCCTTGCTTCCTCTTCTTTCCCCCTTTACCTTGTGGTCTGCTGTTTCCATCAAGACAATTGAATGAAAAAACAATTGACAGGTTGCCACTAACCACTGCTCCTGGGTCTTTGTTTTTGCTGGTTTGTTTTTTTTTTTTCCTTCTTTTTCCCTGCTGGCAGAGATGTGTTCCAGAAACACTTTAGTGAAAAAGCTTTTAATTCATTTAAAATCTGTAGCTACCGAATGGTGTCTGTGAAGATTATAGTGCCCTCCTGGAGATGGAGGCCAGTAACTTGGCAACACCTATTCCCAGGAGTGGCACAGGCTTCCAGTGAGGCAGATAAAGAGTTCAGCAGCCTACCTGTTTTACACCTAAAAATCCATTATTTCTTTGAGCTGCTTTCATGTTTGGCAATGATTTAATAGTGTGTACCACATGTTATTTAGCCAGTATGCCATTTGCACTACACTGGCCCCTTGGTAGTGTGGTAGGGCTGCTAAGTTGCCTTACTCTTATTTCTTACATATGGAATAAATGTTCATATTCTTTTCTGCCATACAAGGTGTGAAACTTATAGGTCTTTGTTTCAATTTCTAAAGTTTTGACTCTGTTAGGTGAAGCCTTTGTGTACATACCTGGACAAACTCTTCCTGGATAATTCTGTAGTTCAGGTATTGGAAGGTGAAACACCATTAGTCTTTTCTTAACTGGAATTCAAGTGCTATAACTTT
This sequence comes from Theristicus caerulescens, assembly GCA_020745775.1. Taxonomy (NCBI): domain Eukaryota; kingdom Metazoa; phylum Chordata; class Aves; order Pelecaniformes; family Threskiornithidae; genus Theristicus; species Theristicus caerulescens. The sequence continues at coordinate 120,428,369 of CM036558.1, read as the reverse complement.
AAATCCATGGATAAAGTCCTAGAGGAAGCTTAGTGCCTGGCTTTTTTTTTCCCTTTCTTTTTTTTTCTCCATTTAAATTACATGCAGCTTTCAGATAAGGCACAAGATATACATGAAATCAAAGGAATTAAGATGTCTTGAACAGTTAGTAAACCCCTTAATCTTAAAACAAATGCAGTGTGATGAATCATATGCTGCTGTTGCAAGATATGGTAGTAAGGAATTCTACAAGTCTAGCATAGGAAAGAAGGGTTTTGTTGTTTTATGCTTTGTCTGTAAGTGCTGTTCTGGGACTAGGTGTTCCTGGCTTCAGTCATTACGTGAATTGGCACTCCCTGTAATAGCCCAGCACAGGCAACTCCAGGGAGTATGCCAAGACGAAGTGCTGGAGGATATTGGACAACGTGGTCTGGTGCTCCAGGATTCAGTGGAAGTTGTGGGAAGAGCTACAGCATGTTCCAGTCATTCCAGTGGTGGTTTGTCAGCAGTGAAGGGCATGGGTGTTGCTGTATTTCCTTTTGGCATTAGGAGTAACAAGTTGGTTGGATTAGGGAAGCTTAAGTCTCTCCCCTATAGGAAAATATTCATCATCTTAATGTGGATTGCATATGACTCAAAACCAACCTTCATAAAACCCAGTCAGCCAATATTTCAAGTCTGAAATTTTTGCTTTTAATGGTGCTTCCCTTTGGAACAAGTTTTACGTAGCATTTGTGGTCTGTGATTTTCATACCATTTACAGTATGAAAAGCTTGTTGAGCTAACTTTGCTGCACCTTCACCTGTAAGCCAAATCTGCTAATCTGAAGGCCTAGAACAGAAATGTAAAATTGAGGTGCGTAAGCAGATTGAAGACTGTGTCTTTGCTGAGGATCGGGGCCACGTCTGCTTTGCAGTCTCTGTGGTGGTGTGCACGTCAGCATAAAACTGTTAATATCGCAGCTTTGCCAGAGCACCTGCACACTTGGCTCAGGCATTGCATCAGCAAGAAGCACTGCTCTGTCTCGATATCTCCTGTACTGCTGCTGCATGGCGTATCAGCCCGTCAGGCTCATTGCTGCATGCTGGGGGGTTGAAATGTCTTCCTGGGAGTGGGGAGGGTTTGGAGTCCAGCCTCCTCATCCCGCAGTTTGCATTGGTTTTCAGTTTGTGCAAAGGAGTGATCAGAAACTTGGCCTTCAGAAAGAGTTCTGTCGGGGAGGGTTCAGGGAGGGAGGTAACAGCATTTAGCTCATACAAGGCATTAACACCAAGAGCTACTGCAGTGGCTGACTGTAAGTGGGAGAAACAAGAATGGAGATGTTAGGAAGGTTGCAGGTGGGGAGCAAGAATTTCCAAATCCTACAGGCATTCACAGACCAAGCCCATTGGGCAGAGGGAGATGCTCCTGAGCCTGCAAAACGCACACCGAGTTTCTGGATCAAGCCGCCATGCAGACCCGAAGTGACCAATGCGAGCTGCTGGAGCTGTGCGTCCAGGGGGCCTGGGGAGCCCCGTGCCAGGGGCCACAGCATACGCACACTCAGGCAAGAGCTGGTGTGCTCTCGGCAGAGGAGTGGATGGTGATTTTTCCATGAGAAGCAGCAAATCTTGTGGTGGTGGGGAAGGTCACTTGGAGCTTCCAGGAGGTGCAAACCTTCAGGAAATGCAAAGTTGTTTGAAAAGTGCCCTTTTTGTTTGTTGGCTTTTTTTTCCCTGGTGTTACAACTGGTGCAAGCTGTAATCACGGAGAACTCGGACTTGTACCTATTTCCTTGGCCTGGGAGGATGTCACTGGGCTCCTAAAGAGAACCGAGGATAAAGATTTAATATGGTCTCAGAGGCTGGAAGATGCCCAAGAGCTCAACCTGATGAAGTTGATACTGGAATTGCATCATGCCAGGGCTGAACCTCAGTGACTCAAATGTAAATATTATGTAAAACACAACATGCTGCAATCGTATTTGTGAAACGAGCAGGGGAAACCTTTCTGGCAAAGTGGTGTCAGCAAGGAAGTTGGGGAGTGCATCCTCCGAGGCGTGAAGTGTTGGACACGAGGCTGCGTGGGGACATGGTTCCCCTCTGCAAGAAGGATATGGGCTAGTTGGAGAGAGTCTAGAGATTAACCACCCTGAACTGCTTATTCACTCTGTCCTGAAGGGAGAGACCGTGTTCCTGAGACCGACTCAAGGGTATGAGCAGAGGAAGGTCTCTGTGTGTACCCTAAGCAGTCATTTCAAAATTGTGCCTGCTGGCCTTATCCAAACATTCCCCCCTCCATCATCGTGCTGCCATGGCTGCTGCTGAGCACTGAAGTGAGCTGGGCCGCCGGACTGAAACAGAGCATGCTCGCCTTGCAGCTGGGTTTGTAAGAGTTATGCAGTCTAAATACTCAGTTACTAAATTACTCCCAGGAACTATTTCAAAGTAATCCACAAATGTTCAGATACCCCCTCCCATGTGTTTGTTTTTCTGTTTGCAGCTTTTTTGTTGTTGTTGTTCCAACTGGTGATTTTACTTCTTTGCCCCACTAAAAGCAAGCACTGACTATTCTTCTTGCTTCCTGGCAACTCACTGTTTTGGAAATGAAAGAGGGAAGATTGGGGCAGGAAGACGAAGGAAACTTTTTATCTAAGAGGGGGAGAAAAAAGGCATATGTGCACAGATCTTCTTGTCCAGCTTTCCTGTTGTGTCTTTCAGTGGGTCCCTTCGGGGCATAGTTGGATTCAAGGAGCCGTTGGCTCCAGTCTGCGTCACTCAGTCCATCCCCCAGGCTACAGTCCTGCACTTGTGGACTTCCAGTAGGTGTTGCAAGTTAATCTGCAACAGTGACCTGTTTCCAAGGTCACTGAAAGGTAAAACACCCAGTATTGTCTAGCAGTAGCAGAATGGAGCAGTGCAAGGAGCTGCTTCTGTTTTTCTGCTATCCTTTCTTGCCTTCAGATAGGGTAGTCCTTCCTTTCACTTCTTGCAGAATTACTGGCACGTTGCTGTTGTGTTCTTATCCTGTCCTCCAGCTTCTTACAGCTCCTGTGCAAACTCTGCTTCTCCATCCCTCCAAGCCCTCTTCTTTTCCCTCAGCTTGGAGGAAATCAGGGTGTTTCTTGGACCAGACAGCAGCATGATGTTTGGCTGTGCATGTACTGGGAGCGATAGCTGTGTGTGTGCTACCAGAGGTGAGAAAGCAAGCAGGGCAAGTCACTTCTAGAGACTTGAAAGTTTCTGGTCACTGAGACCAGAAATTGGAACTACAGCTCATTGGGAGGGAGAAAAGTGTTCTGGGCTTTGCTGCAGAGGTGGCTTATATTGATGCAGATAACATGGGATCTCCCTCTGTGGAGTCTTACACTTTGTTGTTGATATGCTGTTTGGTTTAACTTCAGTAAAGGGAGTTTTGCTGGCAGAACTCGAACGTGAATTGGTAGGCTTTGCATGTAATGCTTCCTTTGTCAGCCAGCACTGACTGCTTGCTTGACTTACAGAAAGTAAGTGGAGATGCTGTGTATTTGTAAGAATAATAGTAATCCTTGTCCATTTGCTACATGATGTGACTAGCCGGAAGGAGAATCCTATGTGTATATCCTTGTTGGAAGAGTGGTTTCCAAAACATTAAATTATTCCTGCCTCTTTCTTAACAGTTTTGTTCAGGCTTCTATTTATTAAAAGGTAAAAATGCCCCTTTTCTGCTTTGAAGGGGGCCATAACCACACACGTTGGGTAATATCTAATATCTTATCTGCGTTGCATTTATGTGATTTCATTATGGTCGGACTTTTTTTCTGTCATAGTCTCCAAATGGGAAGCTACATTATACTCACAGCAGGAAAATATAGAAAGCATCAGTGCGTATGTGACTCAGAGATGATAGGGTTCCATATGAAAATACAAAATGTGACTAGTTACACATGCATGTTATTGCAGTCACTGAACCCAGGATGTGGCTGTAGACAAACAGCAAAGCTGCAACACCACTGCAGCTGAATGTAGGGCAAGCTGGAGGAAAAGATCATTTCTGTTGCATGTTTTGTGGGTTGCATTGTCAAATATCATTTGGGTTCCTGTCAATATATAACAAAATATCTTAAGACCAAATGGCCTGTGGGCAAAGATAAATGTGCCCTTAAGGAGAAAGTGAGGCATGATGGGCTTTTCTTCACTCTGTGTTCTGCATGCTGCTCACCAAAAGTAGAAGCTTACCTCTTCACAGGAGGGGGGTTATTTTTTTTTTGTGCCTTCTTAAGATGATAAAAATATTATCAAAGGGGTGTTATTCGCTTATCCCTTATGGTTTATTAAAAGCAAAGCCATTCTTTTTATACCTTGCAGTTTAAGTGTAGATTTCTCTGAAACAAGGGAAACAAATTGCATTCAGGATTAGGACCATTCTTGATCAGAAAAGAATTAGGTGCAGCTTTGATTGCATTCCTCTTGTTAATATTCCCATATTGCTCAGATACTCTTACCGTACGAGGATGTAACCAAACCAAACAGGTGCCTGATTACAGCTGAACATGCAAAATTTCTGTGCGTGGATGCGGTCAGCTCATGTTTGAAGAGGCATTACCCTCTTATTAGTGATATTTGAGTTTTTCCAGGTTGAGCAGAAGGGGTAGGATGGCCATAGCTAAAATGCAAAGGCAACGGTAGTCCTGACAAGTGGGTGCTGTGTGTGCACAATCAATTAGTGCCTGCACGGTCTCCAAGGGCACGGGGAGATGTGCCAGGCCACTGGGCAAACAGCCAGGTGGCAACCCGACTTCAGAGCAGAGCTGAACTTTTGCTTGCTTCCAGCTGTTTTTATTCCATCCTAACCCAGGCTGCAAAAAAATCAGAGACAAATTAAAGTGTAATGATGAGTTCTTTCAAAGCCAAAGAAAGCTATGCTTGAGCAGCTCCTGCATTTGAGCTACTGTATTTTTAATTGGGAGCTTGTCCAAGATGCCCCAAGTTCAAACAGGGATCACTGCTGTGCAACACAAAGCAGTGTAGTGTCTCTTTAGGACTTGGGATATATAATGAGAGGACTGAGCATGTTTACTTGGATACTATTTTAAAATATCATCTAATTATAAATAACTGTCAGTGAGAGCTCCCCGGCTCTCATGCTGTGCCCAGGAAAAGTCTGAATGAATAGCCTGCTTTTCTGTCTGCTAGGGCAATCTAGAATCAAATTCTAGCTCTTAAATCCATGAGGTTGGTAGGGTTAAAATTTTCTTCATCAGCATCCTGAATCTGGGGAGCTTTAGGCAGACTCCCCTGACCAGACTCCCAACCATTGCACGTGGGGAGAGATGACTTCTGCAGCAGTTAAGGTGCGCAGCTGCCTTCAGTTTTATCAATTAAAGCAGCCATTCTGTATCTGTGCTTGGGAATAAATAGGAAGCCAGTAAAAGCATGTAGTGCAATACTAAATGCTGACCTTCCACCTCTAAATATTAAGCTTCTCCAGCTACGCACCTGATGCTAAACAGGCACTTGGAAGTGCATCCTCCAGTGGACCTCACAATATTTATAGATGCATCTGAGCAGGAGCTTTCTAGCATGAGGAATGCTTGCCTCTAATGAAAGAAAACCTCGGCTTGCTTAATGAAGTATTTAAAGGAGCTGATTTGGATGGCAGCAGGCTGCTCAGAAGTCTCATTACTGCTGTGTTTTTCTTTTGGTCAGGTAGCGCTGTCATTCTCTTTATCTGTACCTATCAGACTGCTTATGAAAGCTGCTCTTTGGATTCCTCGTTTCCAAACCTGGTGCCTTGATTGCCAAGGGCAAATAAATGTTTTAAATCTCTTTTTTTCCCCCTGATTTTGGCCATGAGAATTCAAAATGGAAAATAAACTAAACGTGAGACCGACATAAAAATTCCTTTCTCTCCCTCTCTATGGTAACACTAACCTAGGCTGGAACCTCTCTTGCATGCAATGAAAAGTCATTTAGCTTTCTCCTCAATATTTCTAACCTGTGATCATTTTAAGTGTAGTTAAACTTGGCGTTCTTTGCTCTTATTCTTAATGCTTCAGATTTGTGATCTTAGGTGACTTAAAAACCAGAAAACTTTCTTCCATAAGAATCTCAGTTTTCAATTAATTCAGTGGTTCTAAGATTTTTTTATTATTATTTTTTTTTTTCCTTCAAATAGAAGATAACATGATAAATAGTCGGCACTATTCAACATGTTGCAGGGTATCAGAGTAGTTTAAAGAATTGCTGAGACTTCTTAGGGTGGTTTGTATGTAACCATGGTGACTGACTGTTCTGTTGGATCAATCTCAAAGCTAAATCTGTCATGAGGATACAGCAAATCTGCAGTTACATCTGATAATGCTCAGCATTAATAAGAAGAGTAATTATGAAAGCAGCAGAAAGTTACTGTGTTTCGGAATGGAAATGTTAAGATGTTGTACTGAGTGATTTTTTTTTTTTTTTTTTTTTCCCCCCCCTGTGTGGGGGTGGAGAGCAGTCTGTGTTGAAAGATGTGTTTTGGCTTGTTTGGCTTGAGTTCATAAAAAGTAAGGTTTCTCATTCTGGGATGTTTGTTCTGAAGGCTTGAAACAAACACAAACAAAGCTCAGTGAAATCTGTGTTGTTACTCTTCTTCCCCCCCCCCCCCCCCCCGCTAGTTTTCTTATGAACACAAAGAAAGCAAGATGCCAAGGTTCAAACTGTGAGATTGCTGAAGTCAGCAGAGCATTTACCATCAGTGGCAGTGGCACCAGAATTCCACTTAGTGTTTATTTCTAATATTGTGCTCCTCTTCCCTGCAATAGGTCAAACAGGTTTTTTTGAAGACTCGCTGAGATGCTGTCTCTGTGTATTTGCAGCTAGAGAAGATTGTCTTGGAACAAACTGGATTCTTCAGTGGATTAATCTGTCCCATAGCCTTGTAACAAGATTATGGTTTATGCTGATTTGTTGCAACAGTACTGGTATATCCAGTCATTCCAATAGCAAAATGCTAATCCTAAAGAAATAAATCTGTCTTCTTGCTGGCAGGCATAAAAAGAATAGGGAGATGGGAGTCTCTGCTCTCTTGTTAGGTATTAGTGGGTGATAGCTTGAGTTCAGCATCAGTTGGATTGAAGCAATTTGATTGTATCAGGCTTTTGCAGAGAGATTGGAAATTGCAGAAATAAAGCCTTATCTCCTTTCTCTTGATTGTGAAATATTTAATGGTCACCCAGAGCAAAGTTTGATCACAGTACTGTGAGGCTGAAGGATTGCATCAATGCACAAAGTACTGCAAGTAGTGATGTTAGGCAGAGGGTGATGCTGTCCTTGCCCCTTCCTAGCTAAGCAGGTAGGGTCAGTGAAGCAAACTGAATGCCCTGTTTTTCAGACACAACTGAAAATTGTTTCAGCATGGTCAACCGTAGCCAACAACAGTTGTTTCATCCAAACAGAAAGGTGTACAGTGGGGAGAGGCTTAATCTTGGACAAACTATTTCTTGGGTAGATGCATCTTGCCCAGCTTTTCCTGAAGCTGCGAGAAGATTCAGTGTCTCTCCCTCCACCATCCAAGGCTGAGACAAGTGTAATTGCTGGTAACAGACCTTGCTGCAGATGAGCAGTTTCAGGCAGCTGAGTGTCTCAGTCTGGGCTGGACAGGGTTGGATGCTTCTCCTGGGCGTTTCCTACACGGTCTCTGCAGTGAAGTACCAAAGAGGAGGTCCGAAACTCTTGGTGAGTTTGTGAGGCACAACCTGAGCTGACTTCAGTGCCTGGGCTCTCCTGTGGCTCAAATAAAAATATTAAAAAAAAGAAGCACTTTTTTTTTTTTTTTAAACTCTTTTGTAATGTAAAAAGCAACTCTGACGACCAACTGGTTGAATGTTAATTTGAGAGCACACAAGATTTTCAACTAATTTTGCCTAGTCTTCCCTGCTTTAGTTGCAACTTTTTCCCTTTTCTTGCTTTTGGCAAAGGAAGGAAGAATGTAAGTCATCTTAAAATCAAAATGAGTATGAATCCTTATGCTGTCAGGGGAAGCCTTTTATCCGCTGAAAGATGTAGAGTCTATGCAGTTGATGGAAGGTCAAGTCAATATTACTTTGGTATGTCTTTGGAGAGAGGGGTGTTTGATTGCAGTTTGAATCATGGCAGAAATACTGCTTGATCCAGATAATAGGAACCAACACAAATGAATGTACTGCAGGAATGGAACAATTGAACAGAAGCACATATTTAAAACTACTCGGGAAATTGTTTGAGAAGGAAGAAGGGAAACTGAAAAGTGAGGTTGATTATCAACAGTCCTAGATATAACCGCAATTTTTATTCCAGATCTTTGTGTTGCAAGCTCAAAAGGTTGTGTACCTGGGGACAGAGCCCTCTGCTTTCATCCTTTCCGCTATGTTCAGACACAGACAGTCAGATGAGACCACTGTCAGGCTTTCCTAATGAATCTGCCCACTTTAAATTAAAAATTTAGTACACTACATTTTATAGCCCTGAGATGTTTAAATTTTAACGTGGGTTGGGTTTGTTTTGGTTGGTTTTTTTTTTTTTCCATCTTGCTCCTAGAAATTACAATATTTACCTTTTTAACTCACTGGCAGCCTGTATTTAGATTTTGCATGATGCACTCACATGCAAGTTGTTTAAATTGTTTTGCTTTTCTTTAAACAAGGAAGTTTGTCTGATTAGCTAGATAATTTTTTTTTAATCAACCTTTTTTTGTGTCTGTATGAAATGACAAAGTGAGACTGATAACATGGAGAGGCTTTCAAAGCAGGTTCTTCTCCGGTTGTAGTAGTGTTTTCTACAATTACATGCTCTTTTTACTTCTCTCCCATTAGGCATTTTATGCAAGAGTAACTCTTTCAAGCATCTGATCAGTCGTAGTGACAAAAAAACCCATAAAATTTTCAATCCTTGTAGATCCAATGTTCATTAATGCTGCTACAAGTGGGGTTCTTCATGTAACAAAGTATTTCTGGGGTTTTCTTTCCTTCCTTTGTTAAGGAACGTTACAAGGATGTCAATTTTTTCCATACAAATTCCCATTGCTACTTCAAACTGGAAAATTCAGATGTTGTTCTTTTCCTAATGAACTTTTTTCCTCTGACCTACATCATAGACCAGTGCAAGTTTTATTTTTGCGGAAGAAATAGTGCTGGCAGGCTGAACAACTCATTGAGATTTGACTCAGTAACCAAGTACAGTGCCAAAGCTTAAGCAAGCAAACCACCTTAATTTAATATTTATTAGTCTTTGACATTCATTGAGGTATGTCTCCATAGATAAATACCGAATAGATACTCTGAAGTATGATGCAGTATGCAGAAAACAAAAGGCTTGACTTCCTCCCTCCACCCTCCCTCAGAGTTCAGATAGAAGTTATTCGTTATGAGGAGAGGTTGCATGACCTGCTAAATAAAAATAAAATTAAATAAAATTAATTGTCCTAATTTGAATATTCAGATTTAACAAGAACTTTGTGTTTCTTCCCCCAAATTTTAAATTCCAAACTCAGCATTATAAAGGAAGAAAGCTTTAAGTATTAGTGAAATGGTCTGTAGGAGAAGAGGCAGCTGTTCTGCCAGCGAGATGTTGCTGCGGTAATACGACTGAGTGCTGGAGGTGAAGGATCCCATGTTGATAGCATTGTGGAGATGGGAGGTCGGATGGAAGCTGTTCTGTGCACTGTTGCAGCTTCAGTCTGCCTGAAACGGCAAAACCACTCGATGACTTTAGATGAAGTCCATGCTTCTAAGGGAAAAAGGACATTTGCTCGCTTGTTTCTTTCCTCCCCTTGATGACAGCTGCCGTCAGATGGTCATGTATGACAGCACTGCAGGTATTTGATTAACAGAATATAGTACGTTTGTCTTCTACTGAGTTGTCACATGCTCATTTCTTTTGTTTCTCTTCCATTGCATGTGTTAAAACCGGAGAGGGTTATTTAGGAGTGCAGTCTTGTCTCCTAAGTGAAAGAATTCATACTGCTCTTTGAAGTCAGACTCCAATAAAAATAGATGCTAAGCCTCAAAGATACTGGAAAATTGACTACTTGGAGTTCTCTTCCAGTTTTGCCAATGCTAACAGTTTGAGAGTTTTTTGTGTATGTTTTTCAAAGAACTTTTACTAACATAAAAGCAACATACTCAGTGCAGTGCTTCTTGAACGCTAGTGATGCTTCCATGTGTCCCTGCGTCAAATGAGACCAAATGGAAGTTAACAGTGAAAAATCTTTGTGATGCAGCCTGATGTACACCTTGATCTTTTTTGGCTTACTTGTTTTGCGTGGAACAAGGAGTTGCCATCTGCTGTTTTTTTGTGGACGGTTACACCTTATTTTTTGTTGTTTTGTATTTTAAGAGATCAGAAGCCCAAACAACCAACTGGCTGAACGAGAACCAAAGTGTTGGGAGCTGTTTGAAGATTGTGTAAAGGATGAGCCCACCAGTGAAACGAAACACAGATTCCCAGATGGGAATGGCCTTGAGTTATGATTGATTTTTATTTTTTTTAAAGGCAAAAGGATGCTGTGATACCCAGCCTGGTTTTAGCACCTGGTAATACTACAAAGCCTACCTTGGAAAGGCTGCAGGTACCTGTGATGCTCACAGACCCTCATTGCCAAGGAGGCTGAAGTTAGTGTGCATGATGCCCGTGGTCAGTAGGTGCTTGCTGTGCACAGCTGGGTGTTTCTGACCCATGTGTGGTCTCTTCAGGTATGCTGCCTCATCAGTGCTAGGCCCTGGGCTCCCCATTTTTAGATGGGGAACCCTCAGCTTTTGTGCTGAGAGGAGGCCTTGGCTTCAGCGTTTACCTGCTGTGAATCTTCCAATAAGTCGAAACTGAACGCATCTTAAGGTGTTACCTCTGTAGGAGCTATGTGACTAGGAAATGTTTGCAGAAACACAAGTTGGCCTTTCCAAAAATCAGACAGCTTTTATTAGTTGACTGGCATATAGTGTTGTAGATTCCTTCTTTTGGAGTGGAAAAGCAGTGCTGGCATTTATATTTGTGCTAGCAGTGTGACCTCCCTGTGACCTGAAACATCTCTTTGCACAGAGCCATGAAGTCCATAATACTGTCTTCTTTTTTTTAACAATAGATTATAACTTCATTTCATACTGGCTGGGGCTGTGCTTTGTTTTTCATGATGCTGTAGGATAATGCTAAGGTGTATCTTGATGCATGGCTTGCTTGGTCCTCAGCCAGGGAAAGTCCAGTGAAGCTGTGTGTCCAGCGAAGCAGATACTATGTAAGTAAGGCTCCTCAGTGCAATGATAGCATGATAAATAAGTAAGAACCTGGCTTCTTTCTTTTTTCCGGCTTCTAATCATTCTGCTTTCTCTTAGCTTCCAGTTGTTGCAAAATAAACCTTGGTTGCTAGTCTTGTAACACTAGTCACCTGCTGACAGTTCTCCCTAGTTATTTCACAGCAGACATGCTCACCTGACCCGACAGCCACTTCTGTTTGCTCTTCCACAAATTAACCCTTCATTCCTAGCAATGTTAGTGCAAGCTCGAGTGGGGATAAAGTTGAAGTTATTAATTTGTGTGGTTTTGTAGGTACCTGGCTGAGCACCCACTGAAATTATTTTTAACATCGCTGAGATTTTCCTATGTAATGATATGTTATGCGATTGTGGAACATTAGATGGAATCATTAAACTCCCCACCTACTTAACTGACCAAGGCAGGCTGGGTGATGTACTTAATTGTACGGCATCTGTTACCTGCATGCAGATGGTGTTCAGGCTTAATGAAAACACATGGCCCAAAGTCTTGATGAGTTTTCCCTGGGGTTTTGCAGGCATCTTCTTCACCAGCCATTTCACAAAAGCCATCTTAAGTGTCTCGTGAGCTTCTAGCTCTTTTCTGTAAAGCCTTTTTGTTCCAGGAAGAGCAAATTCTGCATGCTTGAACTGATGTGCAAGGGACAGCATTAAGCTCACTTTACAGTCTTCTGTGATGAATGAGATGAGAGGAATGTCTCCGTAACCATCTTCCTGGCAGGAGGAGATGGTATCTAGTTCATCTGGCGTGCGTAAATGGTATCTGTTACGCTGCTGGAACCTTGCATGCGACTTCTTCCCTTTCTCTGAATTGCTCGTTACCTACTATTTTAATGTCTCCAGACGCAAAGCTTATGCTTTAAGGCAGTGATGCAAACTCTTAGCCAAGATGACAAAGTGTGTGGCATTATAAAGCGTTTATATTCCTGTAGATCGCTGCTTATTTTTAGCAGCGTAGTTTCTGTGAGTGAATGAGTCATGTTGGTCTGCACATTTTGCAGTGACTTGAATGTTAGTTTCTCAATACTAGGAGGAGAACCTTAAAAGTGTTTTTTTTTTCATTTGTTTCATGATTTTTCTTTAGTGGTTGGTGTTGAAAAGTCATTGATGTCTTTGGCAAACCAGAATATGTGGAACCTGTGTGAATTTTCATTTATGGACCATAACAGGCCAAGCTTTAATTGTTGATCCAGAAGGAGGTGGGAGTGCTGAGACGCTTCAAAACTGGAGTGGTCTTCAGCTCTACTCCTGAGGCTCTACTCTGGGCATTTGAAAATTGTGAAATGCTAAACTAGATAAAAGTGTGTGTCTTTAGAAAAGAAGTGGTGGCAGCAACCTGCAGGGAGGTCAGTGCTTATCTCAAAAGCAGTGAGCTTCCTTCTGTGCTGCAGCATTGCCATATATAAACTCAATCCCTGCACATAGCCAACTACTGTTTTCTCATCTGTTTCTGAAAAGCCGCATGTGAAAACAGAAATTCATCTCCGAACTTGTAGAATGAGGTATCCTGTTCCCAGTCTCGCTACCATTTTTAACTGTTAATTTGAGATTGGGGTGTTTACAATGACAGAGCCAAGATTTGGTAAATGTGGGTGATCCAGTTTTGGAACTGGAAAGAATTATTAATGAAGTATTGGCATTTAATGTAGGTGGTGTTTAATAAGCATGGGAACCTTGATTAAGCAATTACCCTTTTTTTAAGTGTATCAACATGTGAACAATTTTCCTTTTGGGGCTAGTGTTCCCTCTGCAATTGCCCTTGAACAGTAGTGGGCTTTGCAGTATTTTTTTAGGAATTGTATGGAAATGGATCATGTAATTAAAAAAAATGGTAATACATCTTATTTACAACGACCACATGAATAGCTGTTGCAGTGCTGCTTCGGTGATGCATGATGAAGTAGCCGAAGTGCTGGTTGTGGTCAGAGTGCTTTTAGGAGGACGGCTTGTGTAGGAACATACCAGCTAACTTTTCAGTTCAGAGGTGTGAGGCTTTTATTGTCAGGCAAGGATGGGCGTTGATGCTTTATTTAGGGCTTAGGCGCCGTTAACGAATCATGGGTTTCTTAGTCTCGGGCATTATTATGAATAAACTTGAGTCATATTTTGGAAAGAGGTAGGCAGCTTGGGGAAGGGTGGGGAATTGCATGTGATAGTTCGTTGCTTCTGTGACTTCTGTTTGGGGGAAAAAAACAACACAAGTATTTGCCTGTAGATTCTTTGTAGTGGTTTAATTATATTGCAGGTATGTGGGGTGGGGAGGAGAGGGTGAGAAGATAGAGCTAATCCATATTTGATCATAAGAGACAAAACTGTTACTAAAGATGAGTGGCCTGTGTTCTCTGTTTTCTCATGGCATCTGATTTTTGTGTAAGCAGCAGTGTAGGAGTATGTTGAATAGGTGAGAACCGAGTTGCATAGTTTGTGGATGTGAGGACTACCGAGTTCTCTCCCACATAGTTAAAATGTGATTAATGAAAGGCTTGCATAACTTGTGTTACTGAGACAGGGGGGAAAAAATCAGACTGGATATGTGTGGCTGTTTTGCAAGGTGTGTGGCTGAGGAAAGCATAAAGGGCTAAGTCTGGGCCGTGCTTGGGCCGGGAGCTGCGTCACATAGCTAGGGTCAGAGGTGTCTCCTGCTTGAAAGGTCCTCCTCTCCAGGAGACAGTGAGCAAGTCTTACAGCGGGAGACAGACTAGAGGCAAATGGAAGAAAGAAGAGAGTATGTATGGCTGTGTTTTGTTGTCCTCAGTCACGTTTGACTCTTCCTTCTATTTTCCCCCCATAGCACGGAGACCATCATTAGCCATGTGTGTTTGCAAGTCCATTAATCACTTTGGTGACAAGGAGCATCTTCCTATAAAACAACCTCAGGAATCCAGTTCACCCACGGTTAGGAAAGATCAGGGTTTGGTATGGATAGACCTGCCTGTTGTGAGGGAGCTGGAGGGACCACGATCTCCCTGTTGCATCCACTCCACCTCCTCTCCTCGGCTCAAACTCCTGTGGTAAAGCACGAAATGTGTTTCCGATGTAATCGGTTAGAGCAAATAATTGATGTAACAAGAACTGTGTTTTCCAAGGTTCTGTTTAGAAAATACAGCTACTTCCAGCTGCAGACTTAATTACATAGTCACTCTTGGACCTGCCTTAGTAATCTCTTTTTACACTCACCTGTCCCACCCAGTTTTAGTGGAGTAACCACTTAAACAGATCATGGCATGTGAGCTATGACTAGAAGCACCTTTTCATCATGGGTGTCTTTATTTTCCTGAGAATATCTTTCCCAGACTCTTCGAGGATGACCCATGCTGTAATTATTTCCCTGCAATCCTGGACGTGGAATCCAGCCTTCCTTTAGGTAACATTCTGAAATTACAACTACAACTTGTAAGGCAGAGAAAAAGCATACCAGAGATGCTTTGTATTTTCTTGAAAATTTGTTTACCACTGTCAGTGAAACTAGTAAAATACTAGTTCTTCCCTTAGGTGTCATTGGTTTTATTTTATTGTGGGATGGAATAATTACTTGTTGCCATGGATTATAGAAAGCATGAGTGTGACTCTCTGAACTGAAACATGAGTTTCAAATAATACCACATATTATTATTATTGTGTTTTCCCCCAAAATTGTAACCCATAGCTGCAACAAGCTGAAGATAATTTTTATACATATTAGGAGTTGCCTTGTGAGCAGAGAACAAGGGATGCTCAAGGTCAGATGATTTGGTAAAATTTAGTGGGTGCATGACTCCTCTAGCAAATATATCTGAATTTCCTTCAAGATAGGGATGGGACCAAAGAGTTCTCCAGTGCTGCATGACAGTTTTGCCACTCTTCCCTAGGCTTTCCCAGGTCCCTTTTCCCAGCGCACTGTGGGTGGAGGGGTGGTGCTTCCCAGGGAGCAGGAGCTGGTGTTAAGCAGCCTGTCTGTCTGTCTGGGCTGCCAAGGGATGTGGTCCAAAGAGCACTTGGAAACCAGTTACTGAAATGTTCTGCTTACCTGGAAGCTACTTTCTGTGCTGTGGAAAAGAAGGAAACCTGGAAATGATACCTTCATAGGAGCAAGAATAACCAGTACTCAGGAGCGGAGCTCTGTATGCCTTTTGATATTTTTTTTTTTGTTGTTCCCTCTCTACACCCCCATAGCAGCAGTTTATCCACAGTTATAAGTTGAAGCCCCAAATGTGCAAAACAGGAACTTTTTTTTAAGGTTTAACAGGCGGTGGGACAGCAGACCCAGGGAAGTCCATCTCTTGGCCTCTGCAGACAGGTTGGGAGGGGTCTCTCCCTTGCTTAGCCAAACCCAAGTTTCTGGAAGAAATAAGCAGAATCCTGTGGCCGGAGAATGTTGGAGCAGATGGTCGTAATGGTCTCTTCTGATTTAAAACCTAACAATTCTCACACACACCAGTTGCTGCGTTTTGAATCGTGTAGGAGGGTGCTTTCTGATAGAATGGGAGCATGAAATCAGGCAGGAATGGGGTGTGTAGTAGCTGTTGCCTATGGTGGAAAAGATTGTCTGGTGTGGGCAAAAAAACAGCTCAATGGGAAGTATCTCTCCTCTGCAGAGACTGAACAGGTGAAATGTCTGCTGCCCCAGGCTGAGGAAAGTCTTATTCTTCCACTGACTTCAGAATATCAGAGGACAGTGAAGAGAGAGTGCAGTTTGTTGTAGTAGCTGAAGGGGGAACGGGTTTTGTCCAAACTTGATTCTAGGGCTAAAGTACTTGCTTTATTTTTGGCTGTAACTGCAGAGGGCTGATGGGTGAGAGGGGAAAATGAAATTTAAAGCTTCATTATTCTTGGCCCGTGTTTAATGTCTGCTAAGTGTTCCTGAAAGTTCATGTGGCTGCTTTAAAGGCACCTTGAGAAAGGCTGTTTCCTGTGTGTTTAACACAGAGGTGTACTGCAGGTATGTGAGAGCAGTCTGCCATGATATGCCCTGCTCTATGAAACTTTGTTCATATATCATGCTTGGGATGTGTAGCTGGCACTTTGAGTAGTCTATCTGATGCGGCTCTTGCAATTGCTGGAAAGCCAAGCAAGAACTCTTGTCCTGATCAGGCACTGCAGCTGGTGGAGGAGGAGAGGGTACTTGATGCAAATGCAGAGGATTTGGTAGGAACAGGGGAAGAAAGGAGAGCTGGATCTTTGGCTGTGTTTGGGATGGGTTTGGCAGACACCACAGTTCAACAGAGGGCATCGCAAAGATGAGCTGGACATTATCTGGAGGGAGGCTTCTGGTTGAACTTACCTCTGAGAGAGGACTTTGGTGTGTGTTAACGTCTTTTTTTTTTTTTTTTTTTTTTTTCCCTTTTCTCTCTCCTTAAGTGGCAGGATTAAGTTTACAGACACAGGAATGGCTAATTAAGCAGTAACTTGCAAAGGGATAGAATGACAAAGCTGAAATCTTTGTATCTGCAAGTGTGATACCCAGTTACTTCATAGTGATGAACAAGATTTGGCTTCAGGTGGCTGTAGGGTAGTGTGATGCTGATCTTTCAACATAGGAAAATGCACTTGTTTCCTTTATTTAAAAATTAAAAGAGCTCTGAAGTATTTGTATTAAGTGAGATAGGAGGACATAAATAGAGATATGAAAAGCCTGTTTATGTAGGAAGCTGAAAAAGGAGCCCCAGAGTCACTGCTGAGTAATCTGGATTACATCTCTGTGGTATTGTATTCAGTCACTGAGTTGTTTTGGATTGTGTTTGTTTTCGGTAAGGTAAAGTGCTTACATTGCAAAATTAATACTGTTCAGCATTGAAACTTACTTAATTGGATTTTTAAATATCAAAATGTCTGAAAAAATAAACGGTAATAAGAATAAAATGCTTACTATGAAGTTTTCCTAATTCTTCATGCAATAAGTGTGTTGTTTTTTTTTTTTAAAAAAAAACCTACATCTGTTTTGCAGGAGAAACTGTAGAAGGCCTTCGAGAGAGCGATTACCTTCTGATTCATTCATGTCGGCAGTGGACAACAATTACAGCTCACAGTCTGGAGGAGGGTCACTACGTCATAGGGCCAAAGATAGAAATCCCTGTACATTATGCAGGTAAAGCTATTGTTGACCTGAAATACAAATTCAAAGCGAATGAATTGCCTACCACTTACACTGATCACTTTATTTGACAGAGTGAAGCTAAGCCTCTCATTTTGGTGGCTGTGACTTAACTTTTTAATAATGTTACAGAGTGCAAGAGATACTGACTTACTCCCAGGGCTGCTAAATAGATGTATTTCATTGGGCAGCACATTGACAGAACACGTAGCTACATAGAAGAATTGGTTTCAATTTGAGTATAATGAATTGCCAGTGTTTCTCATCTGTGAACGTGGTGACAAAAGCGTAAAAGTTTGAAAGTGCCTTGAAATGTTCGGTCAAAGATGGAATGGGTTTTACACTTCATTGCATACTCAAGCTGGAGGGGATTTTTTTAATATTTTCATGTTAAAAGCCAGGGACCCTTTGTAATAATACTGCAGTTTTACACTAATGCTCCTCGGTATTTCCTTGTCACTGTCTGCCCTTTCGGATGATGCAGTAATCCTGTTGTTCCAAGTAGATATGATGCAACTACTCCGTGTTTATTTTATTATTTCAAATTATTTTTACTTTCCTAGGAAATTAATTTTAATACTGTTTCCTGCTGCTTAATGTCCTTATTCACAAGCTGAATAGAACAATACTATATGAGTGGGAAGTGCTTATCTTACTGCAGTACATACAAAAATTAAAAGCTGGAAAGTGTGAACTGAAAGAGCCATGGCTACAAAGCAAAGATGTGGGCTTAGTGTTTTACTTGGTCTTCTATATAGCCAATTGTCAATTGAGTAATCCACTCAGCTCTTTTACGGTCTCCTTTAAAATGTTGATGCATTGAGGGTGTGGAGTTGTACAAGAGCTGACTGAAATATTTTGTTTCAGTCACACCAGTGCTGCAATGGCAGTGATGCACCCTATTTCAGTGATGAAACACCACTTGCCTTCTTATGTACTGTTTCTTCTTGGAGTTCATTTCTGGAAGATTAATGTTTTTCAGACTTTGGTGTGATGGCATATATGGCTTTAGAACTCTCTGAATTCAAACTTTCTTAGTATAAACAATTTCTAGTGTTTGTGCTTAGTGACATAGGGGTTTTAGTTTGGTTTTTGGTTTTTGGTTTGTTTTGGTTTTTTTTTTTTTAATACACCTCCTGGCTGCATAAGCTTCAGTGCTGTGGCCAGATAAACACTTCGCTTCCTTCAAACTGAACGATGCATTTTAAAATCCTCACTGTGATTCCTGGAAGAAGGAGAACAGAAAACAAACTGGTTATTGGCATGAAATAAGATTGGATCTTGAGGGGTTTACTAAAGCTTGGTTCTTAATTTTTAAAGGAATTAACAAAGATCTGCTAAGCAGGGTTTGCTAACTCTTCATACTTCCATTCATTCATAGCTGAAATTTACATAGATACCAGCAAAATCAAAATCTGTCCTGTAAGATACTGCGAAAGTATCAATGTGTTTTTCTTCCTGGCTTGTGTTAATGCAGGAAAAGTGCGTGTTTAGTTGGCAGAACACGTTTTGCTGTCAAACAATCTCCAGAAAGTTCCCTGCCATAAACCCATCATTAATGAGATGAAAATACAGGAAAGTTCAGAAACTGCCATGTAGTGAGGGCACTTACTGAATATGTGATAGGCTCCAATGCTGCCAAAGGAACTTCACAAAAATGGTCAGTGCCAACTTGCAGTACCAGAGCATGTCTGATGGGCTCGCCTACAAGAAAGGAGAGATGTGTCTAAGCATGTGAAAGTTTAGTTAGCAAAGCATGGCAATCTGGTGCTTGGGTGGTAGCATCTAAATACATCTAGAAACATCTTCCATACCTGAAAGATAACTTTATGCTGCTGTGGAGTACCATACAGAAATTGATAAGCTAACACTGAGTGTGCTTTCAGTGCTGCATTGTGCAGTGCCTCACAGCATCAGTGCTTTCGGGATCCAGAACCCCACACTGAAGAGGTAAAGTTTAACGTAGCTGCCTAAGAAGACTTGCTGGGATGGGTACTGGCCTGACACAGTTATGCTGCTAGCTCTGGAGCTAGCTGGGGCATCTGCTCTGCAGTGAGCTCTGGGTAGGCTGGGAGGTGGGAGTGCTCCAGAATCTTTCTAATCTTCTATTACTTTCTAAGGAGGACGTGCTGCTACCGAAAGGTAGTGCCGTCAGGTGGTGACTACCATGTGAGCTGGCTGGCACAACCCCCGTTTGCATGTGAGAACTTTCCATCTTTGCAGAAAGCGCAACTAGAACAGTTGGCTGAGCCCCGTATAAACATTCTGCCATTAGTTTTTGTTTTTAGAGGAGGGAATTTATGTCCTCATAGGCAAATGTTTGTAAACTGTATTGCTGTATAGATTTTTTTAATTATAGGACTGACTTTTTGCATGCTGTATCTTTAAAATTCTGTCAAGTAAGACATATACTATGAACACGCAGCTGACATTACTGCTTATGCTGCCTACCAGAATGACCCTTGGAGACGGAACATAAGAGTTCATTAAAATGACTTTCCAGGTTTGTTTCGGTTTTAATGGAATAACTTTTTTTTTTTTTAACCCCTAGCAAATTTTTGATGTAGCAAATTGCAACATGATTTTGGTTGCAACAGTTGAGCAGGAAGGGAAGTTGAAACTGATGTTATTCTCCTGAGATTATGGGTTTAAGTACCACAAAGTCATCATTCACATATATAAATGCAAGTATAAAGTAAATCTTATTTTGCTACTTGCTAAATCAGGTTTTGATACACTTAATAAACCTAAATGCAATAAAGCCTTATTAAAGAAGGAAAATGCTGTATTTTACATTTAAGTGAAATCTCATTAACAGAACCTGAGTTCTGCAGTCCTGCCGATGGTCCTTTCCCTACTGGGAAACTGCGACCCTGGTTGTTTCTGTTGGGGATGGCTGACATGGTTAATTTTTGCTGTTGCTGTCAAAGAACAGTCATATATGACAGCTGTTAGTCTAACCATTCCCTCTTGAATACTCTTTCCAGTCTGCTTCTCTTTAGAGTAAAAGCTAAAGTTAATGTAGCATCGAGTTCAATTTTCATGTAATTAAAACCAAATGGCTAATGTGTTTCTGACTCCTAAAACAAAAGAGGTCTTCATGTGCATATAGAATGGAGAGCAGATCAAAATTACTGTCCTGATAGTGCCCTGTCTTGGCGTGAGAGAGTAGACTTCACAAGAGTCCCAGGTAAACCATCACAACAGATGAACATTGTTTTGGTGTCCTTTGCTTTCCTCAGGTACACAGTTCACACTTGATACTTATAGGAAGGTCTTATCAGCTTTCTGTCTGAACTAGTTTTATATTGTTCCTAGTACTATGATATCCTTAATACTAAATTTCTGCTGTGAAAGTGAGTGTGTATCATCTGTACCCTCCAGCAGATGACAAATTGTTACTCCTAGTTTTGGCTTAGGCAGCACTGTAATCTTTACCTTGATAAATGTCTCCCTTAGTAGCCTCTGGAAAATACTGTTTTGTGATCTGAATTTGGAAGATAGAAGGCATGTTGGTATCTTGCAGAATTAGACTTCACTGTGCTGCTGCTCGTCAAGAGGAACGCCTCTCATTCCTCTGCAGAGGTACCTGTGTGGGAAGACATGTTGTAGGGCTGCTGATGATCACATCTCCAACGTATTCTGTGATAACTGGAAGGCATTGAAGACACTGTCTGGGGGTTTGAACACTGTGGCCCTTGGGTATTGTCTGACCCTTCTTGTGTTACCTTCCAGGGCTATATAGCTTGAAACTATCAAAAGCAGTTTTGAGGGTTCATCGGCTCAAGCCACAGAGGTCTTCTGCTCTGACTCTAAACGGCCCAGGTTCAGTCTGTTGTAAATGCCTGTGCTGTGTGGCTACAATTCCTTATGTGTGCAGATTACTGATTTGAAAGTTGATGGAGTTGGATGTGGTTGCTTAAAACTTGCTGTATGGGAAAAGCAGCACAGAAGGCTGTGGAGTGACCCACGTGCATACCCACACCTACACAGCGTAGTCTTTTCTTTCAAAGGCCGTGCTAATATTGGTGAGTGTATGCAATGAACGAAAAAGTACTTTGGGATGGGTTGGCAGCATCCAGGTTGTTTTGCCCCAGATACTCACTCCCACGTTTAATCAAATCATAACAGGACCTTTAATGTTGTTTTTTAGGGCCTTATCTCTGTTGTTGCAACTGATGGTTAATTTGCTCTCCTGTCCGTTTGAGGGTTTTTTACTTTCTGAGAGCAAAGCTGTTCCCTCGAGATGATGCTTTAAAGAAAAAAAAAATCCAAACCCCTACCTTTTCTTTTTCTTTAAGCTTCTACTCAGCTTTGCCCAGGGTTTAAAGGGATTCCTCTTGTGTCACTGCTGCCATCTGTGTGCTCATAGGAGGCAACTAATAAAGAAAATACTTTTATGAAGACGTTAGAACGTAACACCCTATTCCAGGGCGTGCCACACTGTAACGCATCCGAGGTGTTGGAAATATTCTTCCTGTGAACTCACACCTCCCCGCCACACAATGAAGGTGTGCAATTGCTAATACAGAGTAATCGCTGGTGCCCTGTCCGGTTGCTTACCTAAGTGTGCTGATAGCTTTCTTAATGTCTTTTAAATGAGGAAGTATAAAACCTTGTCATGTGAACCTTCCCCAGGTGGGGTGCTGGGTGGGAATGAGTCAGAAGTCCCTTCTCTGGTGTTAGAACTGGCGTACAATGAACGTCCTACTGAAACCTGTTTCTACTGGTTTGATTTGTTAATCATGGAGCAGTGCCTGATGGGCCTGTTCCTCAGTGCGTCCTGCTAACACAGAGGAATACGCTCTCTGCAGGTCTTCTCAAGAGTGAACTTGCCTTTGCAGCAGTGGAGGAGGAGAGCTGCCTGAGATTTTGCAACGTGCAGTTGCAGAAGTTTCTCTCTCGTGTCCAAAGGCATGCCTGCCTCTAAGACACAATTTTGCTGTCCCAGTAGGCCTACTGCTGCCCACTCTGGGATAGTCAGACCTTGGACACTGAGGGAGGAGAGCGCTGAAGTATGGTGCAAGTTAGGCATCTCCTAGTTGTCTTGAGATGGTGACAGCAGCTGCTGTTGCTTGGTACCCACCCTGAACCTGATGCATCCAAGATCTGGAAGAGCTTGGATTTTAACTTTGGTGATGCTGGGCACTCTTAGGTGTTTATAGTATGTTGGGTCTTCTGTAAGTATGCTGTATGGCTCTCTTCGTGGCCCTGGAGAGAAGAGCAAACATTAGACTGGCAAACGTCCTTTGCTTGACGGCTTTCTGGTATCTGCTGCCAACTTGTGTTACTTTGGGGACGGAGGGAGTGCTTCCTTGTCTTACGTTCAATTTAGACTCTTCACTCCCTCAAGTGCAATTTAATGCTGTCTGCTGGTCAAGGAAGGTGACATTGGACAGAGCGCTTTGTCTGAGGCTCTGCCTCCCTGGGAACAGCGGGTGGTGCCAGGGAGAGCTATGCCTGTTCTTCTGTGTAAGTGGAACAGTACAGCTCTGATGGGGTAACTTTTAAGTTCAAAGAGGTGGGTGAGATCTAAGATGGGGAGGGACACTGCTCTGGAGTAGGGAACTTACTTAGGTGAGTCCTTTCCAGCCGACAGGTACACCACTCCCTGATATGAAATGTGTTTTGCATTTTAATTTGTGTTTTGCTTTGAACTTAACCTGGCACCCTACTATCACATAGTTGTCCTGGAGCTTTTGTGCTGTGCAACTGAATATAACTCCTAGAGAACAGGGCTCAAATGCAGTGCTTCTGAGAGGCAGGCTGCTGTGTGTCTGTGGGCTGGTAAACGATATGAATGTATGTCCTCAGAAGAAAACCAAGAAAAAAAACCAACCCACATGTTTAACCCCCTGGTACCCAAGTTTTGTTTTGTTTTTTTTTTCTTGAAAAAGGTTGTATGATTTGAAAAGCAGTTGGAGATTTGAAAGCTTTTCTTCACAGGTACTGCTAATAAAAGCATTGCCACCAGTATGTAGTCTTCATGCTTTTAAGAGAGAAATATGACTTCTGTAGCTCTGAATACTTGACTGTGTGGAGTTTCCTGAAAATTGCAACCCTTTTCTCCCCATAAACAAATAGAAGAAAGTCTGTTCAGTATTCATTTAAAAGTCTGATTGTAGAGTAGTGCCTGGGTATTGTGGACTGAGAGGGCACTCTTTTTGTGAGCAGTGCGTGCCTCTTCAGCTATAAGTCTGAAATCAGTAATGTCTGAAACACTTGTAATTGCCCATATAGCATCATTCCATGCTTTTCTATCAGGGAAATGATTAGGCGTTAAAATATATTTATGTACTTGTTTTTAGTTTAATTGCTACCTTCTTTTTCCCCACCAAAGACTGAGTTTTTCTATTCCAGGCAATCACAGCTTTGTAGTCTGGAAACTTGTCTTCATATTCCTGGATTTTTCAAACCTGTCACCTTGAAATAATGGATGAACTGTTCTTCCATACATGAGGAAATATCTACATTCTTAATCTTTCTGTTGTTTTTTTTTTTTCCTTCAGTGAGTTACCTTCAACAAGTTTAGTTGCTCTCAGACTTCCCCATGGTCCTATCCGTCTGTTATTCCACTTTTCTGTGCCTATTATGGCAAATGCCTCTCCACTGATCTACAGTGCAATATCAAATCACAGGATCAAAATGCAGGCACTGAAGTTGCTGGCAAAAATTGCTTATTTCTTTTGTACCTGTGGGTGCACGTGTTCTTCCTGTTCCTTCATCTCCCCCCCATTAGCCAGTCTGGTGAAGTAGCAGCTTTTTACCTAAGTTTAATGAAATATTCCCCTTTTGTCTGACCACCTGTATTGGAGAATCTCTTCTACTTTGCATTTTGTTTTATAACTATTAAGGAATGTATACATGTCTTCCCATTTTTTTTTTGTTTGTTTGCTTGCTTGCTTGCTTACTTGATTTTTGATTGAGCAGTTTGTCTTGAGCCCAAGGAGTTTGTTCTGAGTGAATACGGTGCTTGCTTTCTAGTATCATGTACCAGCAGCTTCCCAGAATGTAAGCTATGGATCAGAAATACCTTTTCAGTGTGGGGAGAAGGTTCAAATTTAGCTTCTAGTGAAATGACAGTGTGCAATTCTTCATCAGGTTGCACTGCTGAGAATCTTTCACTCTCAACTTCATCTCTCTGGAGTCAGACTTTTTTGCAGTGTCTAGTTTCCTTAAAGTTATCATCCTCATAAATTAAAATCAGCGGACTCTGAGACTGCTTCTCTCTTTGTATATATACAACCTTATGTCTATGAGAGATTTCTGGAGACACCTACAGAATTTGTAGAATTTGCTTGACATTCAGTTTGGTGGCTGGATAGATCAAAGTTTTTATTCAGCCTTCTGGTAGTAAAACCCCATTCAACTCTATTTTAGTTCCCGTCCACCTACCAGTTTTGCTACCTGGCCCGTCTGAAACTGCTGTAGAGTCTGCAGCTCTCAAAGGCTGCTGCTCCTTGATGTAACGAGAAGAGCAGGGTTAGTTCGCACAGTAGTATTATTCCAAGTAAGGGAAGAAGAGTCTGATTATGTCCCAGAAATTCATGGAAAGAAAATACTTGCATTTTTCTCTCTTGCTTTCCAGGCTGGACTAAGAGTTTGTGGTTTGTAGACACCAGTTTGCCCTATAAAATTTGGTTTCATGGGATTTGCTTGGTGCCTTAAAGGAAACAAAAGCTTGTGATGATAGTGGTATTTTTCAATACTATCTCAGTGAGGTACTAGCTGGAAAGAGGCATATGCTTTTAGATACAGCTGTCTTGCTCTCCTCCACTTTGACTTCAGCGCGAGTATAATCTTACCCTTGTTTAAAAAACCTAAGATTTGCCTCAGCATTGAACTTTGTGTTTTATTTGCGAGAAGGGAAAGGGAGTAGGAGGAGAGAGGGAAAACTTGCAGCTTTTACAACTGACAATTCGAAGTATCACATGTTCCTCTCAGACTTCCACAGTTCTTGGCTGTTACTCCAAGTCTTCAAACTTGCAACTTGCTGAAATTCAGCTGTGACCTTATAAGTATTCACTGTAAAGTAGGGGGTTTTGTTTTGTTTGCTTGTTTCCGATCTCTGTGGGCAGCAAAGAAGCTGATCGGAGTTGCATCAATTAGGAAAGAACTCTAGAGGCTTGTACAAAAGAAATTAACTGGGGAGGATGACTTTTTGAAAGATTGCAGTTGAGGGAAGGGTAGAATAGCAGCCAGGAAGCTGGTTCCCAGAAGACTGGGAGATGGGCTAAATCACACAGGATTTGCTTGGCATTGCTTGAATTACTTTGCCTTAGCTTTTGGCTGGTACAATGGAGCACTGGGCTCATTTGCATGATGCTAGAAAGACTTAAGTGCTTGGGAGAAGGGTCTTAAAAGCTGCCTAACAACCACTGGGAAGCTGAGAGGAAAAGGCTGATCC
The DNA here is from genome assembly GCA_020745775.1 of Theristicus caerulescens. Classification (NCBI taxonomy): domain Eukaryota; kingdom Metazoa; phylum Chordata; class Aves; order Pelecaniformes; family Threskiornithidae; genus Theristicus; species Theristicus caerulescens. The sequence continues at coordinate 120,402,671 of CM036558.1, read as the reverse complement.
CCACTGGGAATCTGAGGTGTATTTAGGGCTGCACTCGAGGTTCCAGTCCGATCCCACGTTTCCAACCACTTGAGGCTGCCCTAAGTACTAGCTTCAAGGAAATTGGGAATGTGGCTCCTGAGTTCCCAAGAGGAAGCTGTTCTCCTCTTTCATGAGGTATAACTTAAGGATTTAAAAGAGAGGAGATACGTGAACACTATAGCCTACCCAGTTGGTAAGCTCCTGCCAGCGAGGTTGGGGTAGGGATGAGCTGCCTGTTTCTAGGCACTGAACAAGGCGTGAATTAAACGTGAAGCTGCTTCACCCTTTCCTACCCTGAAGTAGATGTTCAGGCACGTAGAAAACCATACAGTTAAAAAACTTTAAGGGTAGTTAGAAGCTCAAAGAGGGTCTGTTAGCCTGTAGGCTGTAATTGCAAATCTGGAACTTCACACCTGTTTTCCTAAAGTAGGAATTTTACTGATTTAACACCACCCATCTGGCCTTGAACTTGACCCTTGATGGGAGAAGAGAATAAAGTTGTAAAGGCCATGGTCACTGTTCAATCAGTAAAAAACCATATGCTTTCCCTTCTGTGCAAACCTTGAGGAAGAATTTTTATAAAATCTGTTTGAGCTGAAAAGTGGTATGTTTTGAGCTGATAGTTCATATGGGTAATGATGCCTTTTGTTAATCTCTTTCTTAACTCTGGTGCCTGACGTTGGGGTTTGTGTTTTCATATGAACAGAGTGGCAAGTGCAGAAGAAAGCAAGCACACGTCACTGCTATGAAATCTTTACAAAGAATGATGCAGTCACCAATGGCACTATCCCATTACTCTTACTCTTACCTGGATCATAGTGCATGCTAGTAGCAGGTGAAGACTTTTGCAAAGAAGTACAATCCTTAATGTTTAGGGGATTTGGGTATGGTTTACCACATACTTTTTTTTTTTTTTTTAACTTCATTTGGCTGTCTCTTCTGCCTTTGGTTTCACTTTGTATTAAGTTCGTCCCCTCTTTTTTCTTTGCTGATATTCTGACTTGTTACATGGTCTTAATCTGCATAGGAATTTGGGAGGGAAGAAACCGCCATGAGCTTCCTATGATTAGTCTAAGAAATCTTTTTTAGACTCACTGTCCCTTTTGCTTCTTGGGGCTGGAGGGGGAACTGTTACAACTGAGCTAACATGGCAAACAAGCAAGGCAAAAATTATGAATGTCTTTCCCATCTGTAAATACAGAACTCAGCTGGCAGGAATGCAGAGCAGGGGTTTTGATAGGTCGTGTGTGTTTGGGGAGGGAGCTGCAGAGAAATCTGTCGCACAGGATGATGTCATCTTGTGAATTTTTGGATGCTCAAACAGAATTTTTTTTTTTCCCCCTGGAGCCAGTGGTTGCTGCTCAAAACAACTGATAGGAAGTGCGGTAGGAATTCTTCGGTCAGCATCCTCCCCATGGAAACCAGCACACTTCACGTCTGGGAACAAGAGCCAGTCACGTCAGTGCTGCCTATTAAAGCAACTGACATCACGGATGTCTTAAGCTTCGACTGAACTACTGTACCAATTGGTGCCAAAAGGAAAATAAAACCATGCTATTTAAGCCGTGTGTAACTCTGTTTATATGGAGAATGTAATTTGTGTGTTTAATTTAGCCTGTGATCCAAGACAGTAATTCTGCTGTGTCAGGGGAAGGCACTTCTGTGAGCATTGAAACTTTGAGGAGTGGAAAAACTGGCTTTTTTTCTCTGTCGTGAGCTGTTGTGCAGAGATTTTCTGTTCTCAGTTGGCAGAGATTAACTTGTTTCAGTGTGTGTGTGGGGGAAGCTATTAACACTAATAGCAAAGGTGACCATTATTAACTGGATAGGAGAAACATGGGTATTTAACTTTTCATTCTGAAGGACCTAAGCATTAGAGGGAAACTGAAGCCTGTACTTGTTTCCCTCACAGCTTTATGTGCAGACATGAAGCTCTGTTTCTTCCACTCGTTCCCTTTACTGCAGGTGAGACTCAACTCTTCTTTTGAACCAGAGCGTGCAGTTTGATCCCAAAGGCGGGCAGAGCAGGAGCAAAGAAGGAAATTCAGTGTATACTGTACGGGGGCTTTCATGAGTGTCCTCAAACTAGGAGTGCCTGGCTGGTGAGCCACCTGTCACAAAATCTGCAACACTGACAGATGCTACTGTCATCTTGGATGGTTGATAGCCTATGTAGAGTAAGAAAGACGTTTTAAATCTAAATTCTAAGAAGGTTATGTTTTTTGGGGGAGTCACCTTCACAGCACGGTCTTTAAATATTTGTCACCAGTTCAACCTTTTCCGGTTCATCTCACATGAGTTCTGTATTGCAGTGGACCGGGAATAGCTAGCCAAGGCTGGCTGGCTGCATTTGGGTGGCTGAAATAATTCAAGCCGGCTGCATCTGTTCCTTGTTGCCTTGTTTCATGGTGCTCACCTGATCCCTCTTTTAGTGTGTGTGTGTGGACCAGCTCATCATGTGAAAGGTCCCATTTTTGTCACGGTGGCTGCACACATGCATGAAAAAGGAAGAGGGATGTGTGATCACATCTGAAGGTTTCTGAAGGACTTCATCACAATGATGGGAAGTGCTTTTGTTGTCTTCTGCTGGAAGAATAGGGGGGTTTTGTTTTTGTTTTTGTTTTTTCAACCATTAATAACCTTTTGAATGTAGGCAAGCGTGAGATGTATATCTGTGGAGGAGAAAGAGTGATCAGCAGGAAGTACTGGTTGAGGAAAGCTGTCTCTGATAAAATCCTGCATGGGCCTCTGAGTTTCCAAACTCAAAAAATAAAGGCTGTGTAGGCCAAGTGGGGCTCCTGTGAAGCTTGATGGGAAAAGTGAAACCTTGGTGAGATGGATGGACAGAGTGGCCTGCATAATCCAGTTCTTTAGCTACTGTGTCCCTGCTAATTTAATTACCAGGGTTCAAAGGGGGGGGGGGGGGGGGGGGAATTACGACATCTGCTATACAAATGGCATCGCCAAAAAAAAGAAGAAAAACAAAGTAGTGCTGTGTTTAAGATTCATGAGTCTGAGTTGAGAGATTCTTACGAGTGTGATTTGGAAACCCAGAACCCGTTGCTGGGAAGGATGCTTCCCTCAGCTGGTATAGGGGAAGGGCTACAGCATATCCTGGGGTGTGGGATGTGAAATATACTGAGTAGGAATGAGAGTTGCAGCCTTCTCTAGACGTTGTTGGGATGTTGGATGGGGGAAATGGTCATTACTTGTAACTGTTCATGGTATCAGTTTTTTCCTGTGAAGTGCTTTCAGATCCTCCAGGAGGACAGTTGCTATAGAAACATAACGTGAACTTAGACAAACTTTCTCACTAAAATTAATGGAGAACCTGAGTTTGACTTCAGACTGGTAGTGTCTTAAAACAGTATGTAAATAGGAGAGAGACTGACATTTATAATAAGATCTAGTATGCATGTGTTCCTATCTGAGAAACTGATTTATCTGATTCTAAAAAAGAGGCTGAGACATGCACTTGAAATCCTAAGGGGCTGGGGTTTTTTGGTTGGTTCGTTTTTTTCCTTTTTGTCAATTTGATTCCTGCTGACTGACCACTACCTCATTGCAGGAAGCCTATGGATGCCTGTGGGTTACCTGTGTTTGTCTACTGGTGTGGTAGTACCCACACTGCTAAAGATACACAGCGTGGACCCAAAGGTCTGCAAGAGCTGTTCTAGATAAATGCTTGGGAGCAGCTATGCTTGTGCTGCCTTCCCAAGCTGGGAGCACAGACTTCTCAATGGCGGACAAGCTTGGCTGATCTTGTCAGCTTATACTCCTGTAGTCATCCTACTGGGTGTGGGAATGAGCCGGGGAAATGTCACGGCAGTAGTAGGGAGGGAGAGGAATGAGGGGGAGATGGTGGCGGAGGAGGGAAGCAGGAGACAATAGCAGCAGCAGCCTGGGTGGTGGTGGAGGGCAGGAGGAGGAAGAGATGGTGGGACTGGGGCTCCCCTACAGTGGCTGGGAAATGCCGGCCTTGCCAGGCTGAGGTGCTGTGCCAATCCTGCTTTGGGATCAGGGCTCTCATTTCTAACCGGTAACTCACTCTGAGCACCGAGTGGTTCTCAATACTCTGATGCTTAGGAAAATTTCTGGTACCATTTTAACAAAAAGTTGCTTTGCTCATCTGCATTTCTGGTTAAAACCAATGACTAGAATTAGTCTGTCTAGAAGAAAGAGACATATGGCAAGCAAATGGCCCTTTTTAATGAGCCTCCCACTCAGCAGTTGGCTGCTCATCCAGTCTGTGTGTGGCACAGTCTTAGAGCAGCATCTTATTGCCAGGAAAAAAAAAAAAATCCTGCAACCTTTTGGTGGGTTTTCTTTCAGGGAGAGGGGAACAGATCATAATGGAAGTATTAGAGAAGGACAAAGCCTCACGTTAGCTTCGACAACAATTTGTTACCAAAACTATAAGAAAATGTTCCAGAACCTAGTTTAGAAAGCTGGAAAGCACCCAGTTCTTTACCTCTCAATGGTGGTTGGGTACTGTATGTACCTTTTTACAGCATGTGGGGTTTTCTAATGATAAATAAAATAAGTAACATAATGCCTGACTTGTGAAAGACACGGTAGTCTAAAAGGCCACAGTAAGTGATTGCAGCTGGTCTATAAAATCCTGTTAAAATTAATTTCATTAAATACTTGATGGAAAATACTGTATTTGGTAGTCAGTAGTGGGTCTGGAGGATTGATGGGACCATTGTTTCTAAACTGTAGGTGCCACCAGTATGGGAGCATAAAATTTATGATGACCAGTCTCTGCTGTTAGTAACAGCTGCGTGACTGATCTAAGAGAAATCCATTGCTGAGGTGTAGCTGTGTAAGGAGTCATGCAAGTAAAAACACACATATTTATTTATGCCCAACTTCCTCACTCAGCCTTATGACTTCAGATGAACTTGTAGCAAGGTCAGGCTGTCCTTCAAGACTTAACCTTGCCTGCTGAAGAATATTCTGTGCTATGTCAATGACTTTTAATATTGGATCTTATGTTGATGTTTGTTCTCATATTGGAGTTATTTTGTGTATAGCAAATGGAGAATACCTTGTTCTCTGTCATCCTGCTACTAACAGCCTCTGAAGCTCTGCCTTGTCTGATGTGCAGTAGTGCCACTTTTCCTTCTCGTTGTGATTTCTAACACTTCTCCCTGCCGCTTGGTGATTGCTTTGAAAGTCCAAAGTATTTTGCCACCCTCCGTGTGCAGTTGGGACTACCCAGCCCACAGCTAGAGAGGGCTGCTTGTGCAGAGTTTGGCTTTGAGCACTGCCACCACATGGTGGTTTAGTTGGATCCTTTGTCGCTGTAAGAAAGAGGCTGGTTAAGTATTTCTACAAGAGAGAGATGTGGTTCAAACCTCTTTCAGTGGACCTGCCTGCAGGAAGAGTGGGAGGTACTAGAGTTCACTGGGATGGCTGCAGCAGCAGAGTGCACCTAACCCTTCAACTGGTACTATTTACTCTATCTTTAGGTGCCATGAATAAAATTCTTGTTGCTCTTTCTGAAGAGGAAGGGAAGCTATTAGCAGCAATGATTGTGCGCATCAAGCTCTTTTGATAAGATGTGAACTAGTAATTGTAACTAAAATAACTTCTCCCAGTCGATCCTGTTAGCTGTGCAGTTATCTAAGCAGCCTGGAAACAGAGCTGTGCTGCAAGCCTCAGAGACTACCAGGTCTAGTGTCTGACAAACTGGTTCAAAATCTGGGGACGAGCTTTTCAGCTGGCCAACACAGTCTGGGTGGGTTTTTTGTAGGCTGCTAATCTGCAGTCTCGCAGGCTTTCTTCCAACTGTGCGTGTCTAGCAGCGACTCTTGCAAAGTTCTCCCTCCCCAGACCTTGTCTGGACGCACGCCAGCTGAGCGCGTATGTACAAACATTTTCTATGTCAAATTGCTGGTGACCAATTATAGCAGTACGATATGGAAGGGAGGAGGGGGAAGGCATTTGGCTCTCTGTATTTGCCAAATCATATTATCATAGCAAGGTGCGAGTAATAGCTACTACATATATATATATATATATGTACACAAATGCCAGATCTCACTTTGATTTGATTTCCAAGGTATCTGTATGCCAGAAAGCAGACTACTTCCAGATACCTTTTATTTGTGTGAGAGCAGTAAAAACCATTCAGTGTGAGCGGGTTGAACTTTTTTTGGGGGAAAAATGTAAATATATTTTAAGGAAGTTATGCTCTGATGGGCAAGTAACTGAAAAAAGCAATGCAGCAAAATTGTCCTTCTAATTTTACCAATGTGGCTGAGATAAACTGTGGTTTTTGCTGTTGGGATGCATGTAGGGGGATTTTTAAAATTATTTATTATTTTTAAAAAATTCTAGTTTTTCCATTGTAAAGTGTAAAGGGAGTGTACACTTTCATAGCATGATGAATTAAATAGGATTGATCAGGAGTTGGTAGGTCCTGTGGACTGTATAGTAAGTAGTAGAAAGTTTTCACAGTGACTGATCCTTTCCTGGGAATAAACTAGTAAGGTATCTAGTTTATTTCCATTGTCTTAAATTCATCTGAAAAAGGGTAGGGTAAATTTAATGCAACCCAAAAGCAGGCTTTTGAGTTTTCCGTATATCTGGTTACTCAAAAAATAGCCAAAAGAATTCTTTCATATGCAGTTTTCAACAAAACTATGGTGCTTCAGACACTTGGAGCTAAATGAGACACTGAAATATATTAATGGCACAAATTTTAAGAACATAGAATAAAGTTAACTAGTGTGGTTGTGGGAGATGGGGAAAGAAGTCTGGGATGCTGTGAAATTCCTGTATGACAGATTGCCACAGCTTGTATACATCTGAGAGGGTGTGCAAGGAAGCTGGTGTTTCCATTCAAAAGTTTCTGCAAAAGAAGGTTGCAGCCGGTCCTTTCCATTTTGAAAAAGCTCTAAAGGGAGCGGGGAAGGGGTTGAGTCCTAGAATTAAGAAACCTAATAAGTGTTTAAGGCCTATGAAAGTCAAATCTCCTCAAGTTTTGAAAACAAAACCACTATATGAATGCTTCTGACAGGATTGCTCTGCCCAAATCAATAGCACAAAGTATCTGCTGCCTTGTTTATTACAAGGCTACTTTTTCAGAGTAAGAACATTTTCAGCTTTAAACACCTTTTGTGCTCATAAGCTGCTATGATGGATAGGAGCTGTGCTGCCTATAAATAGAGACCCTCACTTTGAAGGGCCAATATCATAGGAACCATATGTGTGCTTTATGTGCATATTTCTAATGTTTGCTGTTGTGTGTGGTGATGATGGGTATTGATTGTTTTTCATAGTTCAACTTACTGGTCCAGTCACAGTGATCTTTAGATGCATTTATAAAATAAAGTGGAGGAGAAAATAAGCATTACTGCCTGGGGCCTTACCTTGAGCAACGGTAAGTCTAACTCTTCCCCATCTGAATCGAAAGTTTCAACTGTTGCATTTTGAAAGGCGGCACTTGACTAATACTTGATCATGTTCCTGGTTTAGTTGGATCAGTTTAAAACAATCTCTCTTTTTAGAGGCTGATTTAGTTGTTTGTAAAGCTCAAAACCTTGTGTGGATAGCTATTCGGAAAACTAAAATGCAGGACCTGGTTGGTTAACATTTGCCCTAGGCTTCAGTATCATTGACTTCAAAAGAAATCAACAATAGGGCTGGTTTTGGCAGATGAGGCTTTTTGTTTCTTGCTTTCCTTAGTTGGAGGGATGATCTTGGGAACAGAGACAGAATACTTGGACTAGCATTGCTATAAATGTTAGTCTCCCCTCCAGGAATGCTCTGTACTAAATGAATAAACGAACAAAAACTGTTTAAAAAAATTTGTCCTTTTATGTGAGGAACCATTAAAATGAATACAAACACACCCTCTTACCTATGTCCTCAAACAGTTTCTCTGAAACAGATTTAAAAATAACCGTGTGTATTGATTTCTTACATTTGTGGTCTGTTTGTGGTATGCAGCCACAACTCCATATTGTTGCATGCTACAGCATGTTGTATCACGGCTTCTTAGGCCAGATGAGTTTCACAAGTCAATTACGCTTAAAATTGACAAATGCTATAATTCAGAAATTCGTCTTGAATGATTGATTGGTTTTGTAGTTCTGGGGCTTAGTAACCCTCATCAGGTAATTCTTCATCAAGTATAGTCTTCATTTGAAAAGCTCATCAGTCGTTCGTCTTGGTAAGTCCTCACTGGAGGAGAAAATTCTTCTTTCTCTACTGTAGGAGGAGAGTGGTTATGGCATGTGGGTGGTGTCAGAACTTTTGGGTAATGTTTGGAGTAAGAAAAAAGCCAAACAGCATAAGGGAGGGATTAGATGAAGCTCTTCTTAACTGGCCTCTCAGGTCAGAGGAAAACTCTATACTCTCTCTGTTATAAGTAATTTTGCAGAAGTACGTAACGTTTCCTGGGTTGAGCCATGGATTTTTTTTTTTCAAGAGAGTAATAAAAGTCCCACCAATTTCAATGGGAGCAGAGCTAGATTACTGATAAGGGCTCTTCTCAAGCCTACTTCTAAGTATTTGAAAATACTTGTATTCTCTGGTATTCTGCTGATACTACCATGGTTCAAAAAGTGAGAAATATAAGGAAGCAAGGTGGGTGACTTCTAGTTACTTGAATGCAATGCCCTGGATCTACGGGCTCACTTCCATGAGAGGTGGCAGAGGCTACAAATGGCAAGGTTTTCAAATCTTATACAGAAACAACTAAGATTCAAAAGCATGTTGCCTTAAACTTTGAAACTTAACTTAGAGGCTATCAAAGAATGTCCATCTATATCCGTATAGAAATAAATTCTAGCAAAATCAGTTTAATGCCCAAGGGTGGATGGAGCTAATGCAGATATGAAGATGCTTATATTTGTTTAGTTGATACCGTATTAAATGTAGCTCAGATGTAACGGCAGCAACAACAAAAATGTGATTCCATATTAAATGTAGTTTGGTTGTAATAGCAGCAACAACAAAAATGTGTACTTACAAACTCAGAGCATGTAAGTACAATTATTTAATTTTAAATGCACTGAATTAGTCACTCCCAACCACCCACTGCAATGGATTTATGGGTGTTGCACGCTGGAGCACCAAATCTAGGTTCCTCACTCTTAGCTGCTATGGCTCAGAAACATTGCAGGAGTGAAGAACAGTATAAATGTGGTTTCCACTGAAAAGAGCAGGTGCAAGACCTTATATAGAGGATTTATATTATTTAATAAGAGCACCTCTTCTTGTAAGAGTTGGGCTGCAGACTGTTTGAACCATATCCAATCAAATATTTGGAAACAGATGCACTTGACTTGTTTCTCCTCTCTTCCCTTCTGGTGGATACAATTGCAGATATTAAAACTAGCTGATAACAATTAATTCTGTATAATAACTTTTTAGTCAAAAAAAACCCAAACCCACACCCAAACTGTTGCTTTCCATAAGTAGTCAAATCTACTTGTTTTCATGGCCATGTACATTTCTAGACTTTTTCATCATGAATGGAATGTATAGGATGGAGAAGTCAATAACATGGTAAATGTAAAATCCTACAGTATTGTTTCCATGGATGTCTTTCAGTCTTGTGGTAGATGTTTTGGTGGAGTTTTTGGTTTTATCTTTTAAATTTCTTTTACAAACTTTTTTACATGGGAGTTTTCACTTATGATTTGTGTAGACTTAATAACTACAATGTTTGACTGTTACAGAATGTCCGACTAATAGAGATGACAAAATTTTGTCTGCAAACAGTTACAGATGCAAGAGTTCAGACCAACATGGAAATCAAATTTTGGGTGTCGACACCAGTATTCTTTTAAATAGTGTAAACAACCAGACAGATTATTCTTAGCAATGAATTTACAAACCCACCAGAGATTTGATTGCATCCAGATTATAAGGCAACATTTCCCTCTGAGCTGCAGAGTCAAAGTTATTTCGTCAGTAGAGGTTGTTAGGTTACCACTATTTTTTTGCTGTCATTTTGAGCCTGTGTGTGGTATCACCTTAATGTTTTTGCTCAACAGTCTCATGCTAACTAACACCAAATTAGAGTAAATGTGAAGAACAGCTAAGAGATTGTTAAACTTGTATAAAGGTTTGGTAAATTCCCCCAAAAGAAAGAAAGAAAGCATTTCTTCTGTGCTTGGCAAATCCTTTTATTGGAATTTTTTCCCCTTATGCTATCAGACTGATTTATCTATTTATTTATTTACTTCTTTTTGCAGATGTATTGGCTTCAGGCATTGGCGACTGACCCGAGTTATATTTGTGGAGTTGATGTCTGTATTGTATTGATTGTGCTATTCCTAAATATAGCAAAGTCACTTTTAGACTGTTCTCTCCCTCTTGTTTCGCAATCATTCAGAGATGCATGTTCTGGGAGCTATTAAGCACCACTGTCATGCAAGTTCAATACCTTAGTGTTTAAGTAAAAGCTTTCTGATCTTGAGAACTGTGAAAAGTAGTAGTCTAAAAAATATCTTTATGCTATAATTGAATAGCAAGAATTTTTTTTTTTAATAGCTCTTAACTGTGAGAGTAGATTTTAGGCCATTTTAAAAAACTAAACACTTCCCTCTTTCATTGTGCAATTAGCAAGACCTATATATTATTTGGCAAAAGTCATTATTACTTTTCTGAAAAGTTAACTGGTATATGGTCTTAAAGGCTGCTTTGTGTTAGAATAAATCTTGCTTGGGTCCAAAATGCTGGCAATAGGTTTTTTTATGGTTTGTTCAGTTCTGTAAAGCCTTCCCGTAAGAGAATACTACTTGTTGTAGTCTTTCAGGATAAGACAGTGGGGCCATCCTGATTGTTCTTTGTGAGATGAATTGCTTTCCTGACTGTGAACGTGCCATTGGAGATTTTGTTCTGGATGTGTCTCAACCATTAGATCCAGCTGGCAGAAAAAGGAGAACTTCCCAGGTGAAGCAGGAAGGTGGACAAGCCTGGAGTCCCCAGGCTGGACACATAGCAAGAGAGAGTCATAACCCTTGTCTAGATAAGCTGCTCCTCTAAGATGAGAAACTGTATATTTTTGTACATCAGATGGTGCAGGCTGAGATGACAGAAGATGAGGAGGAATTCCTAACTCTGGGCTAAAATAGGACTAATAGGGCTAAAATGTTGTGGGCTTGTGCTAGAGAGACCCTGAATTAAGGATAGTAACTAAACTAGCCTGATCCTGGACAGACACCAGCTTCAGAAGTACTTGGTATCTGGCTAGAGAGGAATATTTGTGAGAACAGTTGTAACTTGGCACTGAGCTGCAGTGTATTCATGAACACAGATGCACAACTAGAAGAGCATCATGTAGTTGCAATGGAAAATGTTTGTCCAAGCACTAACATCTCAAAAGCGGCAGCAGCAGCTTTTGGTTACATAGTGCCAGAGTCTGAATCTGAGCTCCGTCCGCGTGCCCCAGCTGTGCCTCAACTCCATAGTTGTCCTCTGGGCTGGAGCATCGGCTCTGCGGAGGTGCCCCACGGCTGGCACGTGGCCAGCGGTGGCCGAGTGGGACGCTGCTGCCGCAGAGCAGAGTGAGACACCTGCTACAAACTCCTTACATGCTATTCCTCTTTGGTAAACAGAATGTAAAGCACTAGAGGAAGTAGTAAAGACAATAATTTATAATCTTAAATTCATGATGTAATCAGGATGCTTACAAGAGGGGATTTTGTAACCATCTTTCCTGTTTTATTAGTATTATCTCGTATTGCACAACTCTTCCTATTACCGGATCTGTTTGTAGGTGTGTTTATTCTTGGGGACTGGGACTTTTCTTTCATCCACAAATTGAACTGTTAATGTCTGGTGTATTTACATCACACCATTTCACCATTTTTGAGTTCTTGAAAGATTCCAGTCTGCAGTTAAACATTCTCCACTGACCATATAGTATTAGAACTGATCTGAGTCCGATTTATATGACCTTCTTCTTTCAGAAGAACAGCCAACCTGGATAGCCATTTCCTCTTAAAATACTTAATTCCATACCCTTTTCCAGTCTTTTCTTCATCCTGCTGAAGCTAACTGGTAAAAATCCTTTCATTTTGTCTGTATGTTGACTGTTTGCACATAAATGTGGATTTGACGATGCAGTGAGTTGCAGGCTGCTTTGTGTCTAACAAATTGACAAAGGTTTTAAGCAGGACTGAAATCTAGCTAACAAGGGCTTAAATCATACAGCTAAAGGATATGAATGCAAATTTGTCAAGTCTTGCAGCCATAATATCTAAATGGTCCTTTAAAAAAATCAGTTGCTGATTTTTTGCCAAGATTTTCTTGGGGAGTTTTCTGTTTCTATTTCTTTAACAGAGGTGGGAAAGGTGCTTGGGCTGGATTTTTTTTGCCCTCATCTTGGAACCTAATACACCCAGAAGGACAAAAGTGTAATTCCAGCAACTTGTCTTCAAAAATGTAGCATTTAAAAAAATTCTAACCTTGTGCTGCAGAACATTATAGACACCCAGAAAAAATGGTTCTGTAAGTTCAGAAACCTCTTACTTGGATTAAACTGCAGCTGGTCTTAAGCTGCGTTTAGTGGCTGCTTCCAAATTAAAATAATACTTGCACAAGCCGGGCAGAACATGGAGCTATGAAACCATTTTTTATTACATGCATAGCTTATGCCTGGCTGACACGATTGAAAGAAACGTGCTTCCACGTGTTTGTGTGTGTGTATACACACACAGTGGTATCAGTGATCAATCAGCAGACTACAGGTCTTTTATGTCTAATTCTTTTTAAAGAAAAGTGAGTATCTGTATGACATGTTTGATTTCAAACTTGGTTTAACTAGGTAGAGAGTTTGACAATCCTTTATTCATCTTTGCAGAGCAGCTGTAATATCTTAAGCACCATTCAGATACATAGGCAAATAGTCCTTGCGGTGGGAAACTTTCATCCTACTAAAGGCAAGCAACAGAGGAGAGTGGAAGGGGAGATGACAGCAGAGTATGTACATTTAGGGCTCTCTGTAGAGCTGCATGGATCTTATTCAAATGTCTGTATGATTTTTTTTTTTTTTTTTTTTTTAAGCTGGCAACCTCTTCCACAAGTGAGTGATGCTTCCTGCCTCTTTTTCTTGGTAGGGAGCCTGCGTGTTCTGCCAGAAAGCAGCTGTCACTTGACACAATCTGTTCTGTGCTCCAGCGTAGGCTGGCTGCTCAAAGGGGAGCTCTGTTGATTCTTACACATTAGGAGATTAGAGAGTGACTTCAACCTCCCTTGGTTATTAGGGCTTAAAGACCAGCTGCAGAATGAAATATTTGGAGCCTGCTTCACTAGCTTTGCGCAGTGAAGTGGGTCAGGGTTATGTGTTGAAGGAGGGAGGTGTGTGCTATTCCGGTGTCTACAGATGCTTTAAGTGTATTGTGGTAGACGTGGAGAGGGGGAAATTGGGAAGGAAAATTTTTTTAAGAGTTTATGAAGTGGGATTTTTGGTTTTGTTTGTTTCTTTGCAGGGGTTGAAAGGTAAGGTCCATATTTTAAAAATTGATATGTATATATGTATTATATATGTGTATATGCATGTGCATTTATAAAAAATATATACACACGTATATACACACACACACACATATATATGAAACTATGATTACTAATTACTGCCACCTCTTTTAGTGACTCTTAGCAATTCAGAGTTGTACGACGGTGCTGCCGAAGGCTAATTTCTTGTTACGGAGAACAGAAAAATAACAGGGTAGTAATACCAAGCTTCTTTAAAAGTGATAAGTGAAGGAAAAAAAAAAATTTGCTAAACAATTAAGCCTGTTTGGAAGGTAATGAGCACCAGAGTCACATGCCAAGGCCTAGTTGCAAGGAGCTTCCAAGTTGCAAGAGACACTTGTATGTGAGCTTAATTCTCTAAAATAGGCCTTAATTAATAAATGGCACTACAGTGAATTTTGCCATCTACTAAGTTGTCTGAGAGTCCTGTCTGAAATATTTCCTCAGCACAACTTTGAGAGAGCCAGTAGCGCTTACCCTATTTGTATATAATTACTTTACTTAACACTCTGTTTCAGTGATTACTGTACAGACAGTCTGATATGAAAGTAACACCTTTTGGGGTATATTAATTAAATTTAACTGAAAGGCAGTATAGCTGAAGGATATCAGAAGAACTGATTACCGTTTGGCATTTTTTCTGTTCCTAAAGCTGAATGAAGAAAGATTATTTCGGTGTAGTCTTAAGACATCCTTAGATTTGCAGTGTATATAGTCTTAAATTTAGGAGAATTTGTGATAAAGGCATCTTTTTTATGCTTAAGATTTATGTTTCCATGCAGAGAGAGCACAGTTTAAGCCTACTAGCTAAACTGTGGTGATTCGAGAAGGTAATGTGAAAAATCAAACTTTTGTGTATATTTAGGGTTCTCCAGTGATCTTATAGGAAAGGTGATTGTATAATATTTGATCCTTTTATTCTTTTAGAAAAACTGTTATGACAATGTGTGAATGACTCCAATCTTGGAAAAAGATGGAAAATTTATCAAAGAATGCAAATGGCTCAACAAAAAACAAGTTGTCTGTTTAATTACAGCCTCATGTTTAAATGACAAACTGTGGCACTTTATTGGTTTCTTAAAGAAGTGGTCTTCATCTCCTTCAAGTTGAAGTTTGTCACAATAATTCAGAAGATTCATGAGTTCCACAGACATTGTCCGTGAACATTCAGCTGTTCAACTTTCTTAGAGATCATGAGATCAAATCTTTCTCGCCTCTCTCCCACCCCCTTCCCTCTCTTCTGTCTACAGACTGTTCTGTTTGTATAGTTTCTTGGAACAAAACCCACTGACAGCAGTCTGTGCAGTAGATTTATTAAGCAAATACAGTAGCTCCTTCTGTAGCTTCCTTTCCTGTATTGTGCCTGTGACCCTTGGAGTTTTTCCAAGACAATGTCATTCTTATGCATGATAGTTGGATACATTAATTATGCTTATGTGGAACTGAGCATCTTAGACTTCATTCATTCATTGCTACTCTTCACAAATCTTCCCGAGTTAACTAGTTCCTAGAGGTGTTTGGTTCCAAAGCAGAAAGTTTTTAAGTTATGGCCTGTGGGACTACCTACTAGTTGGTCTTTGGAGAACTAGCAGGGTGGTGACACTGTGCTGCTCCTTGTTTCCAACTTTTACCTAACAGTTGAAAGTTAAAAATCAGGACTATCCCAGAGGCTGTCTCAGTACAGCAAACTCATTATGTTGGTGGACCAGCTTGTGTAGTTGGAGATGGTCATTGTAACTTCACTGGAGTGGTTGGACCACTTAACCTGCTGTTGAAGCTGTACAGGGTTCTCCTTTTACCCTTCTCCTTTGACCCATCTGAATTTTTTTTTTCAGTGGAGATCCTGATACTTCCATGGCCAATGTAAGCCTAATAACAAAAAACCCCTTGCTTTTCACAATTGCATTAAATGTAGTCGACGGACCATTAAAAGCCATTACTGCAGAAGGAACAAACTTGGAAATCTTCCTTTTCCCTCAAAACTCCCTTGTGTACTGGACCGTGCATACTCTTAACATATCTTCTTTAAGCCCCTGCAGGAAAATATAAGGCAATTGGTAGAAAATGAAATGCAAAGCAAAAATTAAGGGTCACACCTCACTGATTAAACATACTTGAAACATGTACTTTCTCTTTAATATGATTATCATCAGCCCATCCTCAAGCCAATTAAAAGACATAGGTGTGGTACTTCTTACCCTGTTCTGCTGTTGTAGGTGTGAGCTGCTTGGTGCTGGACAGTCCTGAAAATCTTCCCCAAAGGTGTCGAGGAGTACATTTTCACTTAAGTGCTCTATTGAAGTAAGAACTTAAATGAAAATAGAGTTGAAATAGTGATAGAGATGGAGCAAACCTGGCAATACTGAATGTTGACACCTTTCATGTGGTGGTGAGAATAGGAAGCATGGCAGAGAGAAGGAGGACAGAACCAGGTTTTGGTTACTAAATATGTTGATTGCTGTCAGTTCTCTGCTAGTCTGATTCTTCCCTAGTGGGTGAGTAGGACATACAGCATTCACTCTTCTTTAGGTTATTTTTTATACATAAAAACTGTAGCTGCTGTGCAGGCTGAAGTGTGCTTACATCAAGAAAAGGACTATGCTGGTCTAACTTAGATGATGCAACTTGTGTTTATGAGAATTTTAATTGCATATTGACTCAGTTATGCCTAGCTGATTGATGAAAGCACATCAATTTGCATATTACTTCCGGACTAATCAAGAATAGCTATAACTACCCAGTACTTGATTTTGTAATGTCATTACTCTGAAGCATAAACTTTCTGTAGTGTGTGTATTACCTTTTACTTAACAAGAATGGAGAAGGGTACATTTCCTAGCTCAGTTTTTCTGGCAGCTTGATTTGAAAGGAGTTTTTGCTTAAGGTGGTATTTGGGGCTAAGGGATTGGCCTCATGATTTTAAAAGTAGTAGATGACAAATCAAGAGTCTGTGGTGGATGTTGATTGCTACCAGTAAGAGGAATTGTTGGGGGCCTGCCAAAACATTCAGTTATCTAGCTTTTTCCAGGTGTGTTTTTGTTTGTGAATTCTCTTACTTTACTAAATGCTTCCTAAGGGCTTTCCTGGAGATTCAGATGCTGTCTGTAATCTTACAAATCAGTTTATAAACACATTTAATTAAAATCTGTATAAGGACCTAAGGTTTATAGGTAATTATGACTGTCCTGCCACAAATGAGAAAGACGCCTCACAGTTTTGCATGGGTGGATAAATGCAAGTAGTCTTGTTAAAGCATCCAAAAGAAGCTTAAAGTTACTGCTTGTCCTCTGTCTGAGTTGAAACTAGAAGCTCATGGCTTATATGTGATGCATCAGTTCACGTTCTGAGGCTGGAAATCCTGCACAGATGAGCCAAACTGAGGAATATGCCCATAGCGTGTATTAACAGGAAAACTAGCTTTTAATGGGTGGCCACTACTTCCTTGGAAGAGGTGAGACCGTTTTCACCTTCTGTGATCACAGCAGAAACTCCAGCCCTAGGCACAGGGCTGACACTTCCAGATGGGGACAGTTTACTAGTACTTGGCCTAATTGTAGATGGGGAGGGAGTTCAGGATGAAAATATTATTGGAGTGAATCTTGCCTGGTAGCAGTGGTAGAGACCCTACTCAGAGGTACAGCTGCTCACTGCCTCTTCCAAAGGGCAGTACAGGGGGGTGAGAAGCCAGCGTGGCCCTGCAGGGAGGGTGCTCTCATCTCTGGGAAGTGAAAGGATTTGTTGGGTGAAGATGGGGGCCTACACTTTTAAAATTTGGATGCATAAACCTGAGCCACTTTCCTGCTGAGACCATTGGAGAGCTACATCCTCCAACTGTGTCTGTGGAAAACAGAGGTCGCTAATGCTTTCTGATTAAATCAGTCCTTTTGTAGAAGAATCACTTTGTTTTTTCTATAAACTACAGGCTAGTCCTCCTTTGCTGGTCACTGGGAGGCCAATGCAAAATCCTGTCGTGCCTGTGTCCAAAGTGAGACAGTTGGTGGGGGCTGGTTATCCTGGAAGTGTCAGTGGACTACTGAGCTGTTACTGTGATGCTCTGCAGTCACTCAAAAAACCGAACTTAATCGCCCAGGTGACTCTTTCCAGTCCCGTGTTTCTGTGGATGCTACATTGAGCTGCTGCCAAAACACTAGAGGATGTTAGAGGTACCAGAGGGCAGAAGGTCTTTAGGTAGCACTCTGAGCAGTTTCGGTCCTTTCTCTGTAACTCAAATAACTGACATCTTTTTGCGTAGCAGTCTGAGCCCTGACTTTAAACCTTAGCTAAAAATTTAAAACCTGGATACCCTGGAATGGCTTATTTCTTTTTTCTCTGTGGAAAAAGTGAGGAAGAAGGAAAAATGCAGGCAGAGAGGGATGGTAGCTGTAGTGTTTGTAGGTATGTTGTTTCTCTGCAACAAGTTGTACAGGGAGACATAATATTTTCATTAGACCAGCTGGAATTTCATAAGATACAGCTGGAAGAGGCAGGCAGACTTTTGGGCGCACAGTCCTTAGGGAGGAACAGCTATTTTTGCACTGCACGGGAGGGATGAGACACATGGAGTCCTTGGCAGGAGAGAAAAATGGAGGACATGAGTATTGAAGTAGGAGGGCAAAACAGTTTGGCGTACAGCAGAAAATGAAGAGGTTTGCAGTACATCACCTCTTATCTCAGCCTTATAGGATGAGACTTACTCTTTGTTTTCTGTGTGAGTGGGCATTGTTTGTTACTCGATGGATAGCAGTGTGGAAAGAGCCCAGTTTAGTGCTCTGTGGGGACCACATTGGTTTTGGAGTGGTGCATCCAGCTAAGACCTCTTCTGATTCTTGGTGCTTCAACACTTGGGAAATTCGTCTTCTGTGGGAAGGAGCAAGTGAGGAGAGGAGGCTTTCCTGTTTATACAGGGAGGAGAAAAAGCCATGTTGGAGAACTTCTAACAGAGTAGCCAGCAGTGCTTACCTGAACATGGGTCATCTCCACTTCAGTCCCTGGTCTAGCAGACTGGAAAGCTGGACCTCTTGTGTTGCAGGTGAGCCTGCTGACTGCCTAGTTTTTGAGGCATGGAAGAGAGGTGCAGCCTCTAGTCCCAAATCTAAGAAGTGAACTATGACAAAGGATGTTGTAGGATCTGAAATCCAGTGGTTGTAGCAGAAAAACCCAGTGAAGATTTCTTAGAAATAACCATTATTTTTTGGTTTATACAGTTAAAATAGACATTATTTTTTTTAATGAATTCTAATATTTAAAAAAAAAAAAAAAACACAAAACCACTAATGTATCTCTGTACTGTAATATGTCACTGTCGAACTCCATGTGCCTTCCTAACCTCTAATCTCAGCCAGTTCTCCTTGAGAAGATTGAAGATGGTTGTTTTCTATGTAATTTTACACTTACCTGATTGAGAGTGGGTTAAAGGGGAGTTTTGTTCTCTAAGTCCTTCTCAAAAGCATTCATTTACTAGCTACCAATAGAAGAAGGGTTCAGAGAATGAGCTAGGTGCATGATCTTATACTGCATGTGTTCACCATCTGTGATTAATCTGGATTAGAGGCCACACATACAAGAATTTAATTTAGGCACCTTAACCATGTGAAAAGACCTTATTGGTGTTTTCTAATAGGTCTGAACTCAAAGCTATTATAAGAAAATTTTGATTCTCTAAGTAACATCCTGATATATCTGATATAATTCAGATCCTAAACATTATAGTCACTATAAGCATCAGGTGGGAGGCAATAAAGGCAAATATGATACATTAGGCATGTAGTAGAAGATCAGTGTGTAAAGATGCCTTATACGCATATGGAGTTGCTTAATATGTCTATATAGTGACAAGTACAGCATTGTATCTATGTAAGAAAGCAAGTGATTGACCTTTCTAGATTTCTTTCATTAGTCTTTATTGGGAGTAGTAGGTTTAGTAGTATTTAAGCTTAGGCAGCATCCTGAAAAATGAGATGAGCCAAGAGGTTCTTAAAGATGCTTATTGTTGTTGATGGTTAGGGGGTGGAGGGAGATCACTTTAAATCACTTGATTTAAAAGAATATCGGCTGGTCATCTAGAAGTATTTCTAGAACTCAGAACACTTTCATATGCTGTTACCAGACAAGACTGTTGTTGAAATTTTGGTAGTGTTTATCTTGCTATACTTAGTAAAATAACACTGCTTCCAAAAAAGACTTTGAAATCTTGGCTAAAGTTAGGTCACTTTTCATCCTACACCTGAGAATGGGAGCACACCAGGCAAACTGGAAAAATTGTGTTTGTAGTACACTACAGTGTAGTAAACGCTGTTTAGTAAAATGTGGAAAAATATATTTGAAGGGAAGGATAAACCATGTTCATTGACAGAAAATGCAATTCATGTCTCTTGGTCTCATGTCAGACAGCAGCATCTTTCATTATGCATGAGGATAGTTTTAATGGTACTTACTACAGTTTAAAAGTACTTCCCTCCCCTGTCAGATTCGAATGTTGTTATAAAATGCTGTATTTGGAGATATTCGATAAAATCTACCTCAGCGATTCAGAAATCAGCCAGGCAGAACTGTTTCTTAAACAATGTCCCTTTCTAGAATCCAGAGGACTAGCACTATGTAACTGCTAATACCTGAAAGCAGCTTTCACGACTCAGGCTGGTTTAAGGATGGCCTCTGCACTCAAGTGTACAAAGTACAGGAGTTGGCTCACTTAAACTCCTTCATGCTACTCTGGTTTATGGCTTTTAAAAGAGAAATCCAGGGGGTTTTATTTCTTTCTGGAAAGAAGGCCCTAGCCTGGCATATAGCAGCTTCCAGAACTTGTACAGATATATGAGGCAAGGAAAATATTAATCATTACTTGGGAGGCATCATCGAGATGTCACATTTTGTAGTTCTTAATTTTATGGCTCATTTCTGTCTTTTATGGTATTATTTCACTGTTTATTTCTGTAAACTCTTACGTATTCTTAATGCTTCTTCTGACTTCTTTCCTTACACGGGGGAAAAATATGTTTGCCTGACACCTTTCAGAAGGAGGGTATTCAACAGAAGCTTCTTTGTTTTCTTTGTTTCTTGGACTAATTTACTTCGAGGAATTCAAAGCCCATGTCAGAACTTTTAAGCATATCTTAGGAAGTGACGAGTAGAGACATAAATTTAATTGCTTCAAGCAACAGATTGTTTCATTCACTACCAGTCTGTGTGTCCAACAGCATTGAGAAAAAATAGGAATCTTTTTTATTAAAATTAAGACTTCTACAGTTGTTTCATAGTGTTTGTTCATCTCTATTCATTAGGAACTATTGGAACTTAAGACACACTTACATATGCATAATATCGCTCTTACCCATTATTTCACATATTTAAAATGCTTCTTTTGACTCTTCCTCAACTCACTGCCCTTCTTGCACTGCCCTCACTGCTCTTGCACATCAGCATCCCGTTTGGAAAACTATTGTAGTGATATTCGATACAAACATCATCTCTTCTATCAAATGTTCTAACTCAGTACAGTTTTGGAGTGCACATTATTTACAAGCATTTCTAAAACCTGGGGAGTATATGTGTGATGAAAACAGTTGTTTTTATCTATAAGGAAAAGAAGCTGTCTAAACTCAGGAATGTTTTAGAGGGTTGTGGCCTGAGTGCTCCCTTGCTGGGTTTTTATAGTCTATTTCTGTATGGCTACAAAGACAGAAGTCTGTGTGTGCAACTGAACACTTTGCTTGTTTATCTTAGTGATCACTGCAGGTGCCTCTTTTTTCCTAATTGTGGTCCAGTTCTCTAAGATGTTCTACCTCACTGAAACTTAAAAGAACTGGCCAAATAAAGAACATGTTTCTTTTCTTGTTCCATGTGCCACTTCAGTTTATGTTTTTAAAATACTGTATTTGCTATCAGTAGTTCTTTTTTCCTATTCTTCAAATGTTTTTTTTAATGATAGATTTTCTTCTTCCTGAAGAAATAGCAAAGATACTGTCCATGCTGAGTTGGTACATTGGAGGGTGGTTGGGGGTAACCAGAATGAAAGCATTCCCTTTCACCTGTACAGAGAGTTGAGATTCAAGCAAGTAGTATTTATGGTCTGCATCTACCACTCTGCTATGCTTTTATTTATTTATTAAGCAAATGGCCTTCTGATATGTCTGAAAATCAAGCTACTGATTGATGGTTAAAGTTTGAAAATTGTTGACAGCTGAAAGGGAATCCACTTTAGAATGAGAACATGAAAAAGGTTAAAAGGCAGGCGTCAAGCACGTTGCTAGCAACAGACATCAAAGACCTTATTTTCAGCTGGATATTTAATTATGGAAAACAAATTTAGTAATAGTTTACTTCTGTTTATAAATCTGAACATGAGTCAACAGCATCATGATGCTGCCTCAAGGAAAGGGGAGGGGTGAAGTGTCTGAGATGAAACTTTTAGTTTGTAGGAGGATACGATTCTGCTGTCTTGGCTGTTGGTAAGGCATCAGCTAAGCAGCATGTTCACATTCGACACTGAACTTCAAGAAAAATGCAGACAGCTGAAAATCCAGATTACAGCAGCATGAATAATCAAGATCTAGAAAACACAACCTCTGAAGGAAACAGTTCTAGCAAGGGAGATTTAAATGAGTTATTCCAAGTATCCCAAAAAACTTTTCCAAATGTGATGTTGCTATATATTGGCATGAATTGCCTAGACAGTCTGAGAAATCTCTCATGTTGGAAGTTTTTAAGAACAGGTCAGCTATTTGCCAGAATTGGTTTAGAGACAATAAATTCTGCACTGGAAGCGAGAGAAGGAAGGAAAGAAGGAACCTTTGGATGTCTGCTTTTACTTTCTGTGAATTAAGAACTGAGATTGTATAAAGCTGCGTTCATATTCATTCTTTCTCATCTGTGTGTTTTTTAGTATTTTTATTAATGAATTAAAGGGCTGGGAAACAGAAGGTCAGACATAAATAGTAAATTAAATCAGGTTATGTATTGATCTATGTTAAAACAGTATTTAGTACAGACAAATATAAAAATTGTATCTGTAGGAGCAAAGGAATAGAAGTTACATTTACAGGATAGCGGAACACTATTTCAAGAAGCACCATTTCTGAAAAGGGCTTGGTTATCCACTGTGAGATTTTCGCCTGATTTCTGTGGTAAATGGGCTTAATGTAATCAATGGGTATATAAAGCAGAGGCGTACACAAATCTTCTCTCTCTGGGACTGATGTGACTGCAGCTGGGATACAGCTTATGGCTGGTTTTCACAGTGGAAGAGATACTGGGAGAAAAGCAGAGTTCCTAGAAGAGGCATAAACATGATAGGCTGGAAAATAATATTGCTTGCAAACTCTGGAGGTTTGGAAGGGAAGTTAGTTTTATTCGGCTGTAGTCTCCAAGAGCTTTCCCTTATCAAAGTGGTGAAATTAAGCTATGTAATGTTAAAGCTGAAAGAGCCTGCCAGGCCAAGTCACAGCAGAACTGGAATCAAACGTAAACAAAATAGTAGCAATGAGCATGAGGAAAAATACGAATTTGAGGGTAGAACTTCCTTCCCTGGAAACATTTCAATCAAGATTGATGGAGGAATTTTTTTCTCCCCTTTGGAAAAAGCAAAACCCATAAGCCTTAACCCAAAAGAAATAATTCATTGCAGTCCTCTGGCTTGTGCTATCAAAGAGATAAGACTTAGATGATTACATTGGCTCCTTCTGGCTTCATAATTTATTTTGCAAAATGGTAGGGGGGTTAAATGAGAGATTAGCAGCTCTCATGGGAGTGGAAGGAGGGTTTTCCCATGACTGGCATTTTGTAATTTCTCTCTGAAAGTGTCTTTTTCAGTCTTTGTGCCTGTTCTTTTTAGGTCATTAATATTTCCTTTTTTTTTTTTTTTTTTTTACTTCAATAATTGTTTCATTTATTGTTTTGTCTAACACCGCAGCTTCTGGAGTCACATAATTACTGACACAAGTGTCTTTCATTCTCAGTAAGGAAAAGCTAGAAAATACTATACAAATGCATCCTGAAAGCTGCAAAATCTGAGTAAAAAGTGGAACCAACCAGTTGGTGGTGTGGATATTTTTCATGTTAAATATATCATGAATTCATTTTGGGGTAGAGGAGGCTTGGCTTACATTACCAGTATTTGTTAACCCTTTATAAATAGAATTATGAAACTATGTGTACTTCATGTTGAGGGAAATGGCAACAACGTACTATATAAAGGGAAGTAAGTGATGTCAAAGAAGGAAGATTGCTGACTTCAAAATTATCTTGCTGGGAAGCTTATTTAGCTGTGAAGAGCTCTCTGCAAATTTTAATGTACCTGGAATTGGTAATCAACAGTAAAAAGTCACTTTTTGGAATAGTTGGGGGCTGTAGCGCATGGTATATGAGGAAAGCTGGAGGAAGTTAGTCTTATTCAGCCTGGAGAAGAGAAACATCGGTGGGGGGCAGTCTTCCACCAGCCAGAGGGGGTTTGTAGAGAAGACAAGTCAGACTCTTCTCAGAGGTGCACAATGAAAGGGCAATGTACACAATGTCCAATAGGGAAAATTCCACTTGGATGTAAGGAAAAGCTTTGCCACCACAACTGTGGTTAAAACCTGGAAGGGATTGCCTAGAGGTGCTGTGGAGTCTCCATCCTTGGACACCTTCAAACCTTGATGAAACAGGGTGCTAGGATCCACCTCTCAGGTTAGTCTAGATTTGAGCAGGAGATTGGACTTCATGACCTCCAGAGGTCCCTTCCAAATTAAATTGTATGATTCGTTAAGGACATTACAGATTTGTCTGTAAGGATAGAAATCCCTTTCCTTTATTTCCTGCTTTTTACTAAAAGCTGAATCTGTAGTACTGAAACGTTAGCTTAAAATGGACAACTTTATTCTGACATTTACCTCATTTTATGAGATGCTGTTAAGAATTGAGCAGCACTATGAGGAAAGGAATGAACCTGTCTCTATCACCTGCAATACACTGGTGAAATTTTTCTTTTCCTTGGAAAGGAAGCTCCATGGGGTACTACAAGGTATAGTAGTAAAGGGTTATAGCCATCTAGTTTCTCATGTTTCTCTGGTTCTCTACCTTCTGAATTATAGTATGAAATTTGGAGCTGATGTTCAGATTCACTTTTTTCTTCCTTTCTGCCTGGAGCTCGGGATATGTGTGTGGGAGGTTTTTTCTCCCCCTCCCTTTTCTTCCTTGTATCCCTCCAAAGTAGTTCTTTCTGAACTTTACAAATACTGCCAGGAGAAAATTTGGCACATGCATATAATTTAACTGTTCACTTATTCCTAATTGATGAGAATATATCTTCCAAAATACTAAGAATATTCTCATTTTGCAGTTTGCTGTAAGGTTTATTTTGTATCTAATTTGTAACCAATTGGCTATGGCAGATGATAACACCATTTTGAAATAAGACGCCTCAATTTTTTTTTTCATTTTTGTTGATTTAAAGGAATTTTTCTGCTTAGCTGTTGGTGTTTTCTGGACACTTCTATTATTGTTTGAGCCTAGTAAGGGCAGGTCTGGAGTTCATAGCTGAGGTTCACTTAACAGATGGCCTTCCTTGGCTAACTTGCTGGTTCTCCTCCCCCTCTCTTCCCTTCTCTTGAGAGAGGAGGTCTCAGTGCTCATGGCTGTTAACTTGTGAAAACTGGATCCTACTGGTTTAAGCCCTTATGTATCCAAGTTGGGAATACTCATGCTCATCTGAGCAGTTGTCCTGATGCACGCAGTTTTCTTCCTTCTTCAACCTCCTTGTTTTCTTCCTTCCAGGAAATTTTCCCCACCCCTCCAGGTTGCCTCTCAGGCTAGTCAGGCATCTACACAGTTTTTCAAGAGGTGACCAGGTAAGAGCAGAAACCAAGCTCTGCATTTTAGGATTTTTTTTTTTTTTTTAAGAATCAACAGCCTTTTGCCTGTTTTTCATATTATCTGTGCGCTCAAATTTTCTTGCCGTCAGGCGTACTGACCCTGATACACTTGAGCCACACTGTTTCCTCTTCCCTATATGTGGTTCCAGATTTCCCTTAAACCAGGGCATAAGTTAGTTCCTTGGAAGCTCTTCGTTGCAATCTGGTGGATTGGGGCTTCAGGCAGGGATGGAAGGAGAGGGCTTAGTGGCTCTCTGGGATAGATGCCAAATAGCTTCCTCTGAATCCTCACCTCTCTTTTCCCCCCATTCCTTGGGGTACAATAGATATACTGCCACTGTGCTAACTAGGGTAGAGTTTCCTTTTTGTAGCTTAAAGGACCATGATTTCCAAGCTTTACAATTTTATAATTTTATGTGAATTTAGTTCCTTGCTAGATATAACCATTAATATCACCAATCTTTTTTTTTTTTTTTTTCCCCTCCCCTTTTCCATCTTCCACAAATTCTTTGTTACAGTGCTGGTAATGACACTTGCCAAAAATTGCTTATGGAAGATAAAATAAAATCCCTCTCAGTGCAGAATTTTCCACAAGAGTGAATCCTGAAGTCCTGACCCATGTCTCATAGCTCAGCATAGGTATCCTTAAAAGGTAGGTTAGTCATACGTTCTCCTCGGGGGCGAGTGCATGAAGTGCCGATACTGTGCTCAGGCACATTCAGGTTCAGAAACCTAAAGCTGACAAGTACCACTTTAAGATTACACACTTCTTAAATGAAACCTTCGCATTCTGGAGGAGTTCGCAGGACGTGCTTGCTTTAGCATGCTTGAACAACTCTTCGCCGTGTCATACCTGCTTCTCACACCAATGTCCAGCTTTGCAGCAAATGGCAAAAATCTGACACCCCGAACTTTCTTATTGAGCAATAAATTCCGTCCTATTTAATGAAGTATGAACAGAGATCTCCTGCTGATCATGGTTTCCTTCGCTTGAAATTAAGGGTTTTTTCTGTTTATTGTACAATACTTGAAAGCTGTGTTATTTTAGCGAGCCAACGATCTAACTGCTTTATCCTTTACCAGCCTGAAGTGCTCTGAACTATTTAATATTAACCAAACTGCTTTACA
Organism: Theristicus caerulescens; assembly: GCA_020745775.1. Lineage (NCBI taxonomy): Eukaryota > Metazoa > Chordata > Aves > Pelecaniformes > Threskiornithidae > Theristicus > Theristicus caerulescens. The sequence goes on along the minus strand of CM036558.1, from coordinate 120,376,176 downwards.
ACAAGTGCCATCTCAAAACAAATTCAAATATAGCTTTACCCAGGAAAGCCATGGAAACCCATTTATTTTTCTGTTCTTCAGCTGGAAACAAATGTTCTGTTCTCATACCATGTGAAACTGGAATAGATTCAGGTCAGGCAATGCATATTCATTCCTTGAGACTCCTTGACAGTTTTAACTACAGTCACTTCCCTCTCCAGCCCACTCCTTTCACTTCTAACTATGAGAATAGGAATTCCTTCGTCTTTTGGGAATTGCGCTTGCATTTCTCTGAGCCTTGATGGATGAAAATCTGTTAAAACTTTATCTAAGTGGAACACATTTAGCATGTGAATTGTATTCTTGGGTGTTGTGATATAAAAATATCAGCATTCACCAAAAATGGCTTTCGGTGGGAAATTTTTTATTCTGGACTATTGTGGGCACTTTTATACTTCTTTCTGTATTACTAAATTTGTTATGGGAAATATTAATCCATGTGAGTCATGGTAGATCAGCAAGCCTTCCTTGGCTGTGATCTAAAATGTCACTGATAAAGCCTAAAGTCTTTTCCTTAGACAAATGCAGCTATCCACTAGTCTGCAGTGGATGCTAATTAGTCATGTGCAGGCAGACACTTAATGCCTTCCTCTCCGACCTTCACCGAACATCTGATTGGAAATCTGTTCAGTATGTTAGCAACTGTCTCTTTTCCTGGAAAGCCAAGAAATACCCATAGGGTGTGTTTGTATACCAGCTGTGAAAAATAGTACATAGAAATTTTCACCAGCCCTTAGTTGGGATGTGGCATTACACCCAAAGGAGACTAAAATCAATTATTCATTTCAAAATTGTCCTTCTCTTGCCTGTGTACGATTTGAGGGTTCAAGTGGCAGTGTAAGAGTTGAGAAGGCTGTATTGTACTGAACAAAATGAGGGCTGTTCTCCAAAACCCTGTTCCCTGCTACACAGGGTCCATCTATACTGAAGGAAAAAGAATAAGTAACAACAGATTAGTTGTGCAGGGAATCACAAAACACATTGCCTATATGGAAGATTTAGGCCTCTTCTCAACATTGAATTCATCTGCTGCTGAAAAGGTCTCCCTTCCCCCCCCCCCCCCCCAGTGTTGTGTGAACCAACACCTTATTTTTTTTCCCTTTATAATGTCTGTTACAGAGGTTTGATGTGCTGGAGGTGGTGGGATATTTTTCTCATTAAAAATCTATGTTTTGAATAGTTACCAGGTCAGCAAACTGGCTAAATAAAAAGGAGGAGGATTTAGCAGAGTCTGAGCCAGCCATTTACAAATAAATCTCTTGGGGTCTCTAATCACTCGCGAATCTAGCCATCACTTTGATTTGAAGGGAGACTAAGGATTACGAATATTTTATAAATCTATTTTTAACTTCAGTGCTGTTATACAAAAGTGAAGGATTCAGTGCTACTTTTTCACCCTTTCTTACCTCCTGCAGCAATCTGGAATGATTTAGTTGGCTAGACTGCAAAACGTTAAGCGTTTCTACTCTGTCCATACACAGTGCATGAAAAAGCTGTCAGTGGTGTGGCCAGTAATGCATTGGTACAGAAGTACAAGAAATTTTGGTATCACAAAATGGGGCCATGGAAAGAGTTGGCCTGGTAAGCCTTTAATTCATATAAATTGTGGATGGATACTTTCAACTTTTGTGGCTTTTTGTCTTAAAACAAGTCTGAGTACTTGTGCCCTGATTCCCACTAAGGAGAGATGCTGCACGGGATGCTGCAAGTCCTTGACACATCACTCCTGGCTTGCTCTTGTATCTGGTAGGGAAACATCCTTTGCTGTGGTTTGCCATCATCCTCCTAGACACAGGGATTTCAGATGACAATAGAAGTTGCCAGAGTGAGTCTATGTGGGAAGAATTAAGTGTTTAGATACAAGGTGATGGACCTGCCTTCTCCTACTGTATGTTGTGTTTTGCGTTTTCCAACACTCTGGGTAGCCTGTTCCTGGCAGTGAGTAACTTGGCAGGAACTCTGTGAAACTGTGTCACAGAAAAGCCCTGTGGGAGCACAAGCAGCATGCTTTAGTTCCCCAGTGCATTCCATCTTTTCCTCCATTCCCCTCTGTCATCTGCACCAGTTGCTTGAACTGTTTTGCTCTGCCAGGTAAATTTAACTCGGTCACAAAGCAAAGTCAGGGGAGGAGGGAAGGATGACTTCCATTTTTCTGAAACCTTCATAATTTGGTGCTTTTTAAATATTAGAAATAAAATCCTGAAATGTTAATGAAACTTAGCTGGGTTAAAGGTATATGAGGTTTGCCTACAAATGCCATCTGGATATCTGTCAGCACAATGTTTGTTCTTTGTATTATTCTTTCAACCTGCTGTAAACAATTGCAATGGCTTCTGGATTTCCCCTTGATATACAAATAAATCTTCAGTGCTGATCCTCCCTTTGATTCTCTGTATCAGTTCTGATGCCAAATGAAAACAAAACTCCCTTCTATGTAATAGCCTAACTGTGTCTGCTCCTGTGGGACTAGTCCTGACAGGGAAGGAAACGCAGCCCCAACCCTCTCTCTGCCACCAGCCTTCGGCAGAGTTTGTTGTCGAGTCAGAAAGTCAAGGCGGAGACCTGATCCTTGAAACCTGTCTCCAATGCATCAGCTCTGGCACCCCAGGCAAGGAGAAAAAGCAGAGCAGAGGATGAATTGCAGCTTGCCCCTTCCACTGCTTTGTATAAAGCCTTTGAACCCTTGCCCTAAGGGGAGCCAGGGTGCCCCTGCAAGGCAGGGGGCTTCTAACAATGCACCCCTTGTGCTGGCTGGCTTCTCCGAACGCTGCGGCATCTAGGATTATCCTGTAAATTGCCTGGTGAGAAGGAACCCCCTTCTGGTGTAAGAATGATTTCCTACTCTTGGTGATGGATGAAGCTGAAATAAAGCAGTTTAATTTTTAGAAAACTGTCGACCCTGAAAGGATTGAGCTATTATTTTAATTACTGTAATGAGCAAACACTACTTGGAAATCATTAAAAGAACATATACACAGCTCCAGATCCTGCTGTCTGATGTGTATCGATGAAACTTTTCTTGAACCAGAGGGATGCAGGTTAATTTTTTCTGCTAAATTGACGGCAGCGTGGGCAAGACATTTTGCTGTTGCTTTGTATTGCATTTCCGTCACCAGGAAATTTGTAGTCAAATACAGGCTATTAGTGTAAGTGTGGGTGAATGTTGTGAGCGAACATTCATAATGATCTCTTCATAGCAGTTTGAAATCAGAGTTGGCAGAATTAATTTTCAGCTATACCATCTTTCCTTGGGAATGCTGACCTGTCTAAACTATTGCAGGACCATGTTGAGTTCAATCTGAAGAATTTTTGTTTGTTTGTTTGTTTTTTTGTTTATATTGAAAGGCTTCTCAGATGCACAATGGAAATAGAAAATGGTACCATACAATAACTGGTGATTTAAAACTTCAGCATATGACATAAGATGTGTATGTTCATGCATTTCCTGCCCTGCTGGATTTGAAGCAGTGGCTTGGAATTTTCTTCCCATGTTCACGGTTCCCTGACCATAAGGGTGTATAATCAGGTGCTCTGCCCCCAGGATTATATTTGGAGCGGCTCATTTTTTAATGTATATACAGTTTTGACTGCAGCAGAAAGACTGATTTTGTAGCTGGGATGTGAGAGACTGGATTCAAATTGCTAGCTCAAATGAAACAAAAGAGGGGTAGTGTGAACTCAAGTTGCTCACCAAGATGTAGGGTTATCCAACCCTAGTTGGTGGCACTGAGCGAGCATGCATGCAGGCATCCCTTCTGTGGGCAGCAAAGCGCTGGGAAAGTATCTCAGAATAGTTCTGCTGCAGAAAAGAAAGAAATAACTCTAAAACTCCAGATATGTATGAGGGGTGCAAACATTTAACGAAGTTTCTGAATACAGAACTATTCTGTATACTTAGTGAAATAAAGTTTAAGATCCTTTGGAAAGAGACTGCTGAAAAAAATGGGCAAGCAAATTGCTAGCATAAGGTAAAATACAGATGGAATATGCAGGCTTGCATTCTTCCATCAGAAAAGCACTTTTTATTGGTGTAACAACTTTATAAAGTAACACTTACAGCAAGCATTTTTTGGGCTAAATCCCTACTCGTGGTTCTCTTTACTGTAGATGTTGTTCAGCTGATAGGAGCTGGAGCACTGTGTATTGCCCAGGTTCTCATGGTGGGTAGGTTCCTAAAGGTCACCATGCTTCACGTTGCTCAGTGGCAGCAGGTGGCAGGTGATGAAGATGGCAGATGAGCTGATCCAGCAGACACATTGTTGTCATTTCTTTGTCTTTACGTTGCACACACGCAGTCTTCTACATGTTTTTTTGAAGGAGACAGTCAAAACTAGTGAGATAGCACTACAGTGTCAGAGGAATTGTTTAATGAGAAATGAGACCCTAACTAATTGCGGACCTGAAGGAAGAAACTGAAGAAAATTTAGGATATATTTTGGGGTGAAAGAAATTCTGATTATTCTTGCATTGCCCTATTGCCTTCACCTGTAAAGAAAGAGTTGTCATATTCTAACATTTTTACTATTTAGAGGTTGAACTCTTCTATAAGGCTCAGTCAGATGACCCAACGCTTGCTCTTTTTCCCTCACTTCTTTCCATCAACGCTGCTTGAGTTTGGCCATGGAGGTAGAATCATATTTCATAAGGGAAACGAAAATATCATTTTCAGACAGATGTTGGATATCAAAAGCAGAAACATGTTAGAAAGTTTGATCTGATGAGCTATACATATGGTTTAATTTTTCAGTAGAAAGTGTAAGTAAATTGTCTGGCGTTCCTGGATTAGCCCACAGTGCTTCATGCTATAATCTTGCATGAAGATCTGAAGTGTGTGGTTTTGGTATTTCTGGTATATGTAAGCTGCTAATATTGTAGCTTTTCTGTTCTGAAGGATTCGTATCTGGCTCAATTTATTGACTAATTAACCTTCCTTTTTTTGCTGATCATTAGAGCGGTGAATTATATGGTCATAGATAAACTCATCCTCTATTATTACTCTGGGGAGAATGCGTTCTAACTTTAATTTCTCTCAATACTAACTCTAAAGCTTTTTTTTAATGGTAGAAGAAAAATAATCATTTTAAGTAGCATAGATTTCTTTACTGTACATTTCATATATTTACTGTGAAATTTGGGTCATACTGATTCCTGGCTATGCTACTTCTTAGAGGAGAATCACAGAAGATATTTTTAACACACTCACTTATTTGCTTTTTCCTTTCTTCAGAGGGAAATAATTCTGAGAGGGGGAGCAGGGAGGAATTAGCATATATGATGTTTGCCAGGCAAGAAGCAGGTAAGTAAAATATAAAGGGCCATGCTAAACCTTCAGCTCTGCATGAAGATGTGTGCAGGCTTCACAGATCAGCTGTCTGCCATGGCCTTAGACTTTCCCCTAAAAACCCTGGACGTGAGGCACGTAGGGTCTGCCCACGCAGCACCACGGATGTGTAAGATCACAGCATGTCCTGGCTTGCCCGCTTAACAGTAGCGGGGAAGCAACAGCAGCCCAGCATGTGATAGCAACCAAGGTCTGCGTGCCAGGAGTCCCTGGAAGATGTTCTGCGCTGCTGAGGATGACGCCCGGCGCTGCCGTATCTGCCTTGCTGCTGTCAGGCGTGCTGGTTCAAGGAAGCAGATGTGTGTGATAACATACGTGACACTTGTATACCTTCGTTCTGCTTAGATACACCACTCGTCTTCTCTACTGTGGAAAATGAAAAATAGCCACCTTTTTATCATACTGCAGACATTTATCGCTTCGTGGTGTTTGGCTATTATAAGGCTTGTTTAATGTGAATCAGATGGAAAGTGTGCAGAGTGGGTTTCTGACTCCTGTCCAAGGAAAACCTTGGGTCAGCTGGCATACAGCTTTCTGAGAGTTGGCTCAGCTGAGTCTTCCTGGAGCTGGCAACTGAGCTGCCTGGTCAGCCATGAGAAGCCTGTAGCAGGCAGGAGTGCAATGCTAGGGTATGGTGAAGCGTAACTTGTGGGTAAGACATTAAGTAACTTTTATAGGTATTCAGACTGAAGAGTGGCTGGGGAAGCCTGCATGGTGTGCTCAAAGAAAGCAGAGTGATTGCAGGGAAGAAAGGTGAGGACCCTGGAATTGCCCACTTGGACATTCCTCAGTCAGAGAGCCCCCAGCAAATAAAATGACAGATTGTAAACCAGCTTGCACCTGGCTTGGCTTAGCTGGTCACAGTCTTTCCAGTGGTTTAACTAAACCTGTGTTATACTGATTTAGTTAAGCAGGCATTGAAACTGTGTGTAGATAAGCCTGTTAGCTGTGGTGCCATATGTCCGGTCAGAGTAAGCCGTGCCTGTGGCTACTTTGGGTGAACCCAGCACGTACTGCTGGCCAAGTTTACTGGTGGTAAAGCCCATCACTGTCAGTGGCAGGGTTTTGGCAGGAGAGACACTCGGTCCCCTCAAGGCAACTCAGCATGGTAGAAGGAGGTGGCAGACTGAAGGGGTGAGAGAAGTGTTGGGGTGCTTCTTGGTTGGTGACCCTTCTCCAGGTGATCTTCTGCAGCACGGTAATGACTGTGCCACTCTATGTTTGTGGAGGCTCGGTGTGTGGGAGGCCATGTGTGATGTTGTGTTTTGCTCTTGCTGGGTATGCAGTAGTGCAGTTGAAAAAGGAAGGAAAGGACTTTTTTAGGAAATTACTGCTTCAAGGAGCGCAATTCACGTCATTTCAAAGGCAGGGTTTTTGAATTGTGTCTTTGCCTTTCTGGTCCCTATGTTCATAAATCTCAACTGAAATCATCATTTTCCTGAAAGGAACATTAAGCTCTTGGGAAAACTTTTTCAATACTTTGTGATAACTCTAGCAAAGACTGATCTTTTGACGGTTTTTAGGTTTGAGTTGCTTTTAGCTTGGGATGTCCCAGTTTTTCTGGTCTCTAAGCATCATCTGTTTCTCTCCCTAAATATCTATGGTAACCAATTCTAAGTGTCTGAAACCCTAATATCCTTTTTTTTCCATCCCTGGCATCTTCACAACCTTAAATCTGTGTGCTAACATAAACTGCCCATTATGGATTTAGTTTCATTATTCAAGGAATAACTTTTCTTTTTTGAACCAAAAATATTAATAATATTTCTCTTAATCCAAGAGGTAGATTTACGATCACCTTGTTTTAAAACTAAAGTTTTTTTCACAGAAATTTAAAGCACAGAATTTCTCTGGAGCATTTGCAGCTGCTAATGTTAGCTTGTATACTTCGAAATCAGTATGTAATAACATATCTCATGATAATCTAGCAGCTGGGCAAGTCCATGTGCATTCAGAGGCAAATAGGCGTCCAGCCACTCTGATAATTACCACTTCACAGCTCTTTCTGTGAAAGGCTACAAAATGGAATTGGTGCGAAAATGGCTTTCAACCGGAGATGCCCCAAACCAATATTAGCGAGAAGGTTTCACTAGAAACACATATAGGATAAAATATTCAATAGCATTTCAGAAAGCATTAGCAAGGCATAGTACAACTCTTTAAATCTTGAATTATCATTTACATAGAGAAAACAAAATCCCCTAAGTGGTCTTCTAAAAACACTTTTGAAATTAAACCACCCCATGTGTAGTCTGTAGCATTTATTTTCTGTCGAGCTGTTTTAGGCTAGGCTGCCCCCAGTAGCTGGTTTCATTTGGCTCTCAGCAAGCTGGCAGACATCTTACAAGAGGGAAAAATTGGCTGGGCATTCTGTTTCTTTATACCTTTTGGATTTAGCTATGATCATTTGAACTGCCAGAGAGGGGTTTAGATGGTACCCACCTTATTTAAGGTAATGAAACAAAATGTGTGTGACAGAATGCATTCAAGAGAACTGAGGCAGATGCGTATCTTGCTTAGATCTGAATTTTAGATTTATCTTCTTTGTTGCCTTTTAGAGTAGCAATGCAAATTAAATGAAATGGCAGTGCTGAAGCAGTGTGCTCTTACCCACCATCTCTATTCACCCACCTTTTCAGCACATCTCCTATTTTCCTGGGTTTTTTTCTTTTTTTTTTTGGTGACACTTTAACACATGCTGTGAACATATGCCAAAATGCTCATTCTTAAAAGCTGCCTTCATTCATCTTGAGCTGTTATCGAGAGCTTTCTCTGCTTCGTAGATAAATTGCACAACACTGAATCAATGTCCTCTTGTACTGGAAACCAGACAAACGATTCTGACAGAAACTCTGTTGCATTCATACAGACTGAGTGAAGAGATGGCTTACCTCATGCAGAATACAGATATCAAAACACCTTCTACTTCTCAACTGAAGCAATGATATAAATGTGGCTGCTGATCCTAAACCAGAAAAATTAGAAATGTTTGCTTGCTGCAAGTTACTTTGCATGCTTGATAGATACTCCAATGTTATGGATGACAGTTTTTGGAGCATAAGCTACTACATGTATTTCATTAAGGTGATTTTCAGATCATGTATATTTTGGCTCTACACTTGTTTTAAATTCTCTTTAATATAGTTTTAGCTGTAGTATAAATGTACTTAACACTGAATACACTCCTTGACAGGAGACATTAGCTGAATAAACCAGATCTATTGTGTAATTAAGGAGTTTCTTTGGAAATTGGCTTCATTTCAGTTTTAAATATGTTGTCCAGTTTGTTCCAGAAGTAAAGTGAACTTGTTTTTCAGACCTTGCTCATGATTGCTTGTGGTCAGAGCTATAATAAATTGAATGCCTTCCTAATTTAAACACTTTGTAAATATGTAAGCTAAGCTACAGTCTCTGCCGGGCATTGACGATACGAAGTGATAATACCTTTCCAAAGAAAATTGTCTTTTTAAGCACATAGAAGAACAACAACCCCTCCTTTCCATTGCTGGTATCCAAATGTTGGGAACTATTTGAGCAACAGGTTTTCCAGTAATTTGAGTGCAATACTTCTGTAGATTTCAGTTGAGAGAGAGAGAGAGAGGAGGAAGAAAAAGATACAGAGGATCTGCTAGAGATTGTAAACCACATGTACATTCAGCAAGTAAATGAGATATGAGCTTTCAAACAATAAGCTGCTCTATAACGCACAGACGGTCTTTCAGGCTACCAAGCCCAAGCTCTGAAGTCTCTCTCCACATTGATAAAAATGTCTGACTCTGAATGAAATACGTTTATTCTGTCTCATGTAAAGCCCTGTAAGCTACTAAGAACTGACTGAGCTGCTGACTCAGTCATTGTTCCTGGTTTTTACAACTCCTCCCATTCAGTTAATTAAAAAACCTGTTCCTGAACAGGAAACAAAAGCACTTTTTATATGGAATTGATCTGCGTACATTTTCAAGATTTCTGCTCTGTGAATGCGCTTTTTCTTTAGCTTTGTTTATTGCAGTGCAAGCGCCTGCCAGAGGCACTACTGTCAACATGACTGTCCTTCTCTGGTGGAATATTTCACTACACACCGTCCTACACTCATGCTGGGGCCTGTTGAGCATGGGACGGGGTCAGAACCTGAAAGGCACAAAAGGCTGCTCAGCGAGCAAGAAAGCAATGAATGGCGCTAAAGTCAGGCCATAGGAATGGGGATACTCATGTGGGAGTAACAGGAGGAAAAAGACCTGTCAGCAAAAGAGCAGAAAGCATAAAGGGTGGTGGGTTTGTGACTGAAGAAAGTGTCTTTGCACTGTGGCAGAAACACTAAGAGCTTGAGCTTTGGTGAGTGTTGACTTTGAAGCTTTTGCAAAATAAATAAATAAAAGCTGTTACTCAGTAAGGCAAAGTTAATGATTAAGCTCAGTTGCTGCTGTTATTTTAGCAAAAGCTTTGTCTTGCCAAGAAATAGAAGAAGGTGTATGAAGTTGTTTGGAAAAGCTACTTTCATTCTGTCAAATTTATTTTTTAAGAAATGGCTACAAAATCCAAAAAGTTGTCTGGTGTAAATCCACAAGTCACTTGTGGTTGGAATCTCTGAAATCCATGTTATGACCAAAAATATGCTTCTGCACATCTTTACTTCCTCCCTATAATTGCAATTCTCGCCAGTTTTTTAATGAACAGAGTGAAGTAATACGATTCAGAGCTGGCCTGAGACAGACGTTGGGACCTGGTAGTTTCTAAATTGCAAAAGTTTGCTTTCTTCAATGCAATCAAATTTTGGTCCCCTAAAATGATTAGCCCACTTTCAAAACTCAGCTGTTCCTCTAAGAATGAAGCCTCTTTGATCTGTCAGTGTAAGATTTCTCTGTTGCCACTGGTGGACAGGTTTTCTTTTTTGAATGCTGTCTAGTTTTTATCTTAACCTCAAATAAATATCATAATTTACTTGCGTCCACAGGTAATGAGGAGATATATTGAACTACTCTCTGTAAGTACAGTCTATGTTTAAAATACTTTTTATCAGAGCAAAAATCCTCTTCACCTTTTTGAACAAATTTAGACACCAAAAGTAAAAGAATCTGTTCAACTAGAGCTGCACTGAACTCAGGTCCTGAAATATTGCAGCCCTTAGAAAATACTCTGGTTTCTTTCATTGATGGTTCAGTTGCACAAGAAACTGAAGTTCACTATTTAGCAACCAAAATGGGGACAGTGAAAGGGAAGAAGGGTTTCTTCCCATGTGGATTTCCCGTGAGGAGGTGTCCTCTGAAGGGAAGGATGGAGTTGGGTTTCTGTACTCATTCGGTACTTGGAGTCATGCAGATGACAAACTACAACTGCACCGTTGCTGGTGGGGGCATCAGCCCAAACGGAACAAATTTGTGTTACTGTGTTTTCTTCAAACTCATGATCACAAATTTTGTTTTGATAAAAAATGGGATTTTGCTTTTTCTGCATTAAAGAGGAAATATTACACATTCATAATTTCTGCTGAGTGTTAATGAGGTGAGGGAATCCATGGTGTAAAGGCAGAATTTTTTGATGCAGCTGTGATATAGAATCCCAGCATGCTTGGCTAACCTTTAACAGGTACTCTAATGTGGTCTGTTTGAGCCTGCTTGAAACTAATAATGTTAATTCCAAATGTTAACCAGGAGTTTATTCTGTTACTCTCATCTCAACTTTCTTCTGTGCTTTAATTAATGTTAATCTATTGTAGACAACCCTGTTCTTTTAATGTATGTATGTCTTGGAATGAGTGTATACTGATGATTTGGGAGGAAATTGCCTAGTTAAGAATAGATCCAAAGGCAGATTAAGTCTGTGCTGCCTCTTAATTTTAAATGTCTGTGATGTCTTTCACTAAAATAGGAAAATCTACTTGGGCAGAACAATGTAAGATGCTCTTAAGGGACTTGTCTGCCATCCAGTGCAAGGTTTGATGTTCAGTTTGCGTTGACTTATCTAAGCTGGGTCTCCACTCCTTAGGATTGATTTTTAGCCCTGAATCAGTGTTAATTAATAAATGAAAGCAATGTATTTGCTTAGTATGGCAAGTGATTCAAAGTACAGTAAGAATTGTAATCAGGTACTTTTTCACCTTTGGTTCTACCTCATTTTCTTTTCCAGCTGTTCATATAGAGGACAGCAGTTTTTGCTAGAGGCTTCTGTTAAGTGAGGGATAAGTTGGCTTTACCTTCTTATCAAATCCTCTCTGGTGGCAGGCAGTTCCAGCAGATGTTCTCATAAGGATCTTGGATGCCACTGTAGTAGGTTGGAGCCATAAGCTTTCAGTGACTCTTACCATTTTCATAACTGAGGTCTAAGTGGGCCTCCATTCTGGTACCAATGGAACAGTGTTAGTAGTCGCATAAGAAAAGCTTTTGTCATCAGGCAGCTGCTGTTAAACACAGTCATCTCAACACTGTTTCATGCAAGCTCTGGGTTGGTTTAGTTGGGCTTTCTGTAACTTTTCTCTCTTGATGCCTTTTTGTGCTGTGATCTGGATAAGCTCTGATATACAGCAGGAGAGCATACCATCTTCTGTGGATGTCTTTATACTCTTACTGTTCAATAGGAAATTAGCAATAACTCTTGTTAATAGTAATTGGGAAAGTCAGACAGTGCAGTAGTCATCAGAGTCCTATGCATGGTCACTTGCGTGTGTGAACTAACATGCTGCCTATGGAATATCCTTGGTGGCTGTTGGCAGCACATGGGAAAGGAATAAATGATGTTAATTACAAGTTAGATCGATGATAACCCAGTGAGTAAGTTAAATCTAGTTAACTTACAGTCCAGACACTCAAGCATGTGACCCCATAAAATGGAACATTTCATTGTGGTAATCTTGTATTTGTGATGATAATAACTTATGAAACAAAGGTTAGAGGTTAGGCTTGTTTTCCCTGTCTGTCTTTTTTACATCATCTGTAACCTAAAATTCCCTCTCATGCAATATCTGTTAGTTAAATCTGCTTTAAGCTATCATCAGTCACCATTTGAACTGATTTTTTCTTTGTTATGCTGCCAACAGAATTGAGGGGTTTTTTGTTATGCTACTTAAGAGTCATAAAAGTAAGATAAGACAAAAGAGAATGCTAGGCTGTACCATCCCGTTTGCTTTGCCAGCACAGGATTAGAGGTTTTGATTAGCAAGCATTGCATTGCTGTGTGGGAAACTTGGTTGGATTCCCTTCCTTGATCTCTCCAACGGTGTGTATGCGTACGCAGAGGTGATGTGTCAGCGTGCTGATGCTCTGCTTCGACATGTCTCACCAGGTTGTGATGCCTGACTCACTCTCTTTTGGTTGAATGGGTATTTGTACTGCAGACATAACGCAGAGAGAAATAAAGGCATTTAAGGCTTCAAAATCTTCATAATACTTCCGAGAAGTAAAACTATTCATTCTGAAGGGCTCCTTCCTCATGAAATGTTGCGCAATCTCTACTGACTGAATGTGCCATTGTGCTTTGCCCTCTGCTTTGCAGTGCCGTAAGTTTAGTTCCAGTACACTCGATGAATTCTAATTGTACTATGTTTACTTAGATATGTCTCTAGTTCATGTTTCATTTGTTTTTTAATACATTCCCAAAATTTCTAGAAGATTGGGTACAGATGGGGACATGGGAGGTCCTCTGCTTCCCCCCTCTGCCTCCCCTCAAGAAAAAATACTGACAGGCAGCTCTTAAAAAACAGAAGCAGTATTTCAAAGTCTGTGCAATAGCTATCTCATGGTGATTATAATGTAAGAATCAATTGTAGCTTTTCTAGTTTGTGGCCCACTTGTTATCCTTTGGAAGCGGTGTATCTAAGACTCTTGTTGTGTATTTTCCTATTGTATTCTCCACCCTCTTATAGTTTCCTGTATGCTTTCAGCAGGCTACAATATGAAAATAAACAAAGAAATTCTTATGAATAACTCAGAAAAACTTCCCTCTGCCCCCCACACCTTTTTTTGTTTGTTTGTTTGTTTAATGTAGCTCACAGAAGTTATCAGCGTAGCAGATAAGGATGAACCTGTACCTTTGTGTTGTCTTGCTCTTTCTTTGACTGAGGGGATGAACTTACCGAAGCATTGCATCCATGTTAGTTTGCTGCCAGGTCCCAACCTGAGGTGAAGTCAAGTAGCTCCTTCAATGGGGAACCCAGAGGTGACGGAGGAGGTGATTTGCTTTCCTGTCTCTCCGTGGGCAGTAGAGCTGGGAGTCGGTCTGCACTAGTTTGTTTGCGGACTACTGTCTGCTCCCTGTTGAACACAGCGTTCCGTAATTCCGTGTATATGTGCAGTTTCTCTCTGCGCTGAGTCTTTTCCCCCTGCACTGTCCCCTCTGCAGTGGGGACCTAGCAGCTCTGCTGCTCCGGAGGACCTGAGCACGCAGGCACTCTTCTCTCCTCTGGAGAGCTGTGAACAAACGCTAAGTTTCAACAAGGTGGAAGATCACAAAAGCCAAGCAAGGCATTTATTTCCTACTCATCATTACTTCTGCCTGTCTGCCAAACCTTTTTACATTTATGTAGTGATAGGTCCCCGAAAGAGCTGCAGTATTAACTTATTAACTTTACACCTTGGTTCCAGTTAGTCACGTAATAGCTGTATCGGAGATTGCGACGGATTCTTTTTTGTTCTTCCTTTTTTCAGGTCTAGACACCTACAGCTACTGCCATGACAACACTTCCTGCAACAACAAAACACCGTGTGTAGGTTCTATGCAGAGACATTTTGGCAAATGTCAAACTAAACAAAAAACTGATTTAAAAAAAAAAAAATTACATGTAGGCTGGAGTGGAAGAAGTGTTAGGATTGTCTTAATCTATTATTTTACAGTCTGTTTTGCTGTGTTCACTCTTGACTGGCTGCCTTGTCTAAGGCTTAGGTAGGGACAAAATAGCTCTACCATATGATCTAGTTGATGGGGTGACAAGTGAGGACATAAATTGAGATTTCCTTCCGTCATCCCCCACTGAGACAAATATAATTCTGCATCAGGCATTGAGGGCAGTTGTGTACACTGTCAGCTGAAGACTATACAGGTCCATCTAAGAAGCAGGAGTGCTGAAATGTACTTTCCAATGCATGTAACTCTATTCTCCCTGATATCTAGCAAGCCATCTCTCTCTGCCCTTCTTTATTATGTCTTATTTATGCTTTAGATTTATGCTCTTCAACTCCGCTTAGTTATATCAAGGATCATCTTCTTGGGGAGGAAAACAAAGTTATTTCCTATCAGCTTGATGCATAGGAATGCTGAAAAATGTAGACGAAGATAGTCTTTTTCCAAAATGGTGGTATTCTGGCAGGTAGAGAGCCTTTTCTTTTTGAGTCAGCTCTGCTGTTCTTTGAAATACTGAAATGCAGTCAGCAGTCAACAAATAATATGAAACATAAACCTCTGCAGTACTTTTGCTACCCTGCTGTGCCGTCTGTGCATTCTTGAGAAGTGCTGGGCTTTGCATACAGTCTCACAGAGAGATGTGAGACTTACTAAATAATCAAAGCTGCTGAAAGACAATACAACCCCTGCCTCCTTGGAGAAACATGTAACAGCTAACGCAATTGAACACATGTTTCAGTGACCTTCCACGTTTCCTACTGATGACAAGCAGCTACTTTTCTGGGTTTTTTTTCTGGTGGTTTTTTTTTGTTTTGTTTTTTTTGTTTTTTTTTTTTTTACAGAAATTCTTTTTTCAGATTTTCTTTTTGGTATCTGAGTATATACATGCTCTCATCCTTTTAAATCCATGAAAACTTGACTGTTTGTTCAGTCTGTGAACCCTTGCCGTAGATAAGGACTCCCTTGGTCTAGGCACAGTACAGACACGGTACAAAATGAGCGTTTCTGTGTTGGAAACATTCTGAACTCTTGGAAATGACTGGACTATTTGGACATGAGGGGTAAGTTGCTGCAAAAACCAGGGGATCTTCTATTACAGAAATAACCTGTATGAGGTGGGTTGGAGTTGTGAACGTATGTAAGCCTGCAAGAGCCAAAGCAGGGGAAGAAGCAGAAGCAACCCGAAGGCTGGGACAGAAAGGGCTGGTTAATGCCCCTGCTTACAGACATTGCAGGGCCAACTTCTGGCAAGAAGGAAGATGGACTGATTTTCCTGCTCCTACTGGGTTGTAATAAATACCTCCATAAACGGGAGGATAAGCCCTGGTTTAGGTCTTTCCCTGCCTTTTTATCTTTCTGGACTCATTTCCAGCAGTAGTGGATTTACTGTCTTTGCTCTAAGTACTTTCACAGGGAAATAAGAATTCATAATCTACAGAGATAATATATACTAGGATGAAACTGTTCCAATACTGTGCCTGCCAGAGGCCAGACTGAAAGATAAAGAGATATAAAGCTTGCAGTAGTCGTTCATTACTCCCTTGCATTTGGCTGCAAAGGAGTAACGACACCTGCTCAGTGGACCGTGTAGGTATTACAAATCTTTGATCTTTCTGAACCTGCACTGATTTACTAGAGAAACATTTCATTATTCTTTTTGTGCTAGTAAGAGAGAGATGGGGGTACTTCTACTAAAGTATAGTTTTAGCTGTAGATTTTCTTAAATTTTTTGTTGAATTCCTAATTAACACACAGTTAAATTGCATTGTGATTTGTTTAAGCTTACTGTCAGTTTTGTAAAGCCTCCCGATGAAATCTTGCCTCTTGCGAAGTGTAGTAAAATTCCACTTCACTTGCAGTCAAGCCAGACTTATGTCCATTTAACTTGTATTTCAGCCATGCTGTCATTTTTATGGCAGCTTGAGTAGAGACCAGAGAGAAACATAGAATAAATTGTCTCCTTCCTCCCCATTAGTTAGTTACTTGACATCTGGCTCAAATGTGTGTTGCAGGCCCCTCTTCAGCCCTTCTTTCTCTCCTTCCAATAAAATTTTCAATGAGGAAATAAATTTCAAAAAAACTGTCTATAGAAAATCTTGAGTTATAAACCAACTTTTCCAAAGAAGAGGCATTTTAACATCCAGCCCTGACAGCTTCCATGCACAGCATAGTTCTTGATTTCGTAACAGGGGGAGATTAATGCTGCTCTTCTTTTATATGCTTTGGGATCTGCATGTACTCCTCTGTAGTCAACCTCCTTGTGAACTGCTGCTTATTAGCAGTGGAGGCACAGACGGCTTTGTGTTTGCGCAGCTCAGCTGAAGGAAGGGGACGATGGCACAGATAGCAACGTAGATGGTTCTGAGCATCTCTTTGTACCGAAGCAAAGCTCCAGCTGATTTTTTCTTTTTTTTTCAGAAACATGTGTAAGTCTACAATAGATACCAGACCCTCTTCCCAGTTGCACAGCCTAAAGCATTTGTTCCGTGCTGAGGAATTTGGGACTTTTTTGTGGAGGTTTGCATTGCCATGGGTAACTGGCCCTTTCTTGCCACCAGACTATCTCTATTATTAAATACATGACAATCATGGTAAAATAATATTATTATGCTTCCAAGCAGAGTAACTAGAGAACCTAGAATTAAAGACCACTGTCTCATTCAAAGTGCTGGATGAATATTGTTCATATAATGCCTTATTATTCAATGTGTTGTTTTCCTTCCTTGTTCATGTGAATTCATGCCTTGTTACTGTGCCCAACTCAATTCCCGCTCTGAAGTAAGAGTTCTCAATTTCTTTCTGAACTAGCAAAATTTTATCACTGCACTATCTCACAGTTTCAAAAAACTATGTAGCTTCCATGCGGTATTGTATTCAACTCCGTTCTGTACGTAAGGGGAGAGTGTTAAATCACAAGTAACCCCACTGGATTTTGGATTTGGATCTGTCTGAGGTGACTTAAACTTGCTGTGGTTTTGGGTTTTTTTTCTTCAGGGAACTTAAGGTATGAAATGCCACTATAAAGTGTAATCGCAGCTTGCCTCAGATAGTAACCACAGCTGGGAATCCTGCAAATCAGACCCTTGGATCCCAAACTGGGCAATCAATTAGGGTTGCATCCAGGTGGCTGTGTCAGTAGTTGAAGAGGACAGCAATGTTCCCTGAGGAGCAATTCAGAAGTAAGCAGGAGGGAGCAACAGCCTCAGGTCAGCCCATGGAGAACGAACACTGTGTGATGACTTCTGTAAAATTTAAGAACATCTCGCCCTTAGTGACTCCCTGTGAAATACGGTCCTTGGCTCTGTGCTCTAGAGTAGTAGGTTTTCGGTGCTATCAGGTGCTCCCTGGTACAATTCATAGTCCCTGCTGCTGCGTGATGTCCTGGCACATCCTGACTCCACGTAGGTGGAGGTCTGACTTCACTCCGTTCCCCCACACACCTGAATTTCCTTTGCAGGAAAGCAGGGTGCCTGCAGGCGTGAAGGACCTGTGGAGCTGGGGAACACATCTTCCTCTTGGTTAGGATGTGGCTGACAGGGAAATCCTGAAACCAGGACTTAAATGATCTATATGGTGGACTGAGGATTAAAAAGCACAGTTCTCCTCTCTTCATCTCTCCCTGTCTGCACCTCTGGCTTCAGTCACAACACGCTTTCCAGCTTCAGCTAACTGAGCACCTCCCTGATTACTGTCCAGATTCACTGAGCCCAGAGGTGCCAGCTGCCTGGCCCCTCTATTGCTTTGCACTGAAAGGGGCTCGGAGCAGACAGGTTGAGGAATTCAGCTTCAGGACACTGGCACATTTCTACTGAGCGCGTGAAGTGTTTTTTCCAAATGCATGTCCACTGTCAGGTTTCCTATGGCTACCCATAGTGTCTGCCAGATGTAGCTTTGGCACTCCTAAAATTTCTACTTTTAATTCTGGAGCCAGCGTAGAGCCTGTGGAAGAAGAGGTTGCTGGAATTTTTCAAGATAGAGGGTATGTCTACAATGAAGGTTTTAGATACCTTCAGTAAGCAATTAAACAAATTTACAGGGAAGAAAACCTCTGGAGCTACTAAGCCAAAAGATACCTCTTCCCTGCTCTGGGCATCCTTGAGCCATGAGTTCCTCCTAGAGGTGTGGAGAAGACTCTAATAGAGTATTGATAATTGTGCTTAAAGTCCTCCTTACACAGCTGTCGTTGACTTCTGTCTAAGGCAGAATCCTGCACGAGGCAGACTTCTGGTCTTACCTGGAGAAGCCATTCCTGTAGTCAGCTACATTGCTGTAATATACTGCAGGAATGACTTCTCCAGGTCAGACCAAAGGTCCTGCTGCTTCTACCCCAGTGCTGGTCTTTGAAGCACTTGAATTGTCTTGGCTGAACTTCAAATAATAATGTGTCCTGAAGCAGACACAGAGTTAGGAAAACTCCAAGGCAACTGATATTGGAAGTGTGGTAAAGTTTATTAAACGGTTGCAAAATATAGTCTCATGGTGGGAAGTATCAGCATCTTTAGTTACCCTGCTGATAGTACTTCAGAGTTACTGTGGTCACTATAGAAAGACAAAACATATGGAAGGCAATAAAAGGAAGTCTTCTGTCTTGTAAGTTGACATTTAGGCTTACAACCACAGTACTCAAGCATACTGATTAAAAGAGTGTGCCTCTGTCAGCGGGGTGCTGGGGCTGGATGGAGGAGCTGAGCCTCTTGGTGTCACACCTCTCTTGGTGTCCATGTGTGTGTGTACATGTGCGTGCACACACCTGGCAGGGTGGTGGGATGGGTCTTCCATGGGGCGTCAGGACTTGCTGAGCTTCCGTTCGTTTCTTCCTCTGCTGCTAGGTGGCCTGAAATAGTTCAGTGTGGGTGAATTCTCCGAACGTGTCACAAAAGTCTCAAGCCTGATGGGATGTATAGGGGAGGCAGGGTGTTGCGCACAAAAATGCTGAAGGAGTGAGAAAATATTTCTGTAGGTGGCTGACATTCTGATGTATTGATTTTAATGAAGTTGAGCACTGTTTGGGAACAATAATCCAGTGCATTGCTAATTTTAAAATATGATTTACAGGAGATGCACTAACCATTGATTTTACTCAGCCTTTTACTCATTTTCTTGAGTTGTTTCTTACATGGAGTCTTGCTGTGCTATTCTCTTGCTGAGATCAGCCTTTAACTTAGTAGTAGTTAATGTTTCTAAATTTGGGAAGATCGCTCCACTGATTTTAAGTTTAAGCCATACAAGCAGCAAATATGTCCGTCTAAGCTTTCATTATTGCTGTATTTATAAAAGAAAGCTTTTAAACTTAGTGTTCATAGTGCACACAGGTGATTGATGTGCCTGGCTGTCCCTGGCAGGTCTGCCCGGGGCGGCTGCCACCCTGTTAGTTCTTGCCTTTCACAAGACTTAGAAGATAGCCAAGGTTTTCATGCTGGGGGGAGGTAAAGTCAGCAAGAAACACTTCTTTCTAATGCTCCTCTGAAGGCGACCACCTTCAAAAGGGTTTTAAATGTGTCTGGTTTAGTTTTCTTATGTTAGCTAAAGTTCTCAAAGGGCTTAGTTTATGATTAAGGAAAGTTAGGTGCTATTCCGCTCTTAGGGAAGCCTAGGGGGAAAAGGGTTTTAGCCTAGCATTTTTTAATAGCTGTTTGATGATACTAAAAACAAAACCAAAACCCCTGTGTTTATTGTTTTGGGGTTTTATAGTAATGGGTGTGGTTTTTCTTTCTGTAAAGCTTTTAATATTAAGGGCCAAAAAATGCTATCTCTACAGAAACTGTTACACCAAATTAAGTACACAAACACAAATGCCTCCACAGTTATTTACTATTTCTAGAGAGCACGTGATAAAGGGATCTTTTTTAATTTCACTTCAGCT
The DNA here is from genome assembly GCA_020745775.1 of Theristicus caerulescens. Lineage (NCBI taxonomy): Eukaryota > Metazoa > Chordata > Aves > Pelecaniformes > Threskiornithidae > Theristicus > Theristicus caerulescens. The sequence continues at coordinate 120,356,104 of CM036558.1, read as the reverse complement.
CCCACACGTTCTTTTCATTCTGACCTGGTGAAACTGGGTGCCTTTCACAGCAGGTTCAGGAGACGCTCCGCAACCTTTCGTCTTCTTGTTTGGCTGCTAATAACTGGAAAAATTGACCGCGCAAAATGATGAAGAAGTTGAGCCAGCAGTTGCCACAGTGACAGTTGTCCAATATAAATATCTTACAACTCTTCTGTTTATCATCTGTTTTCAGGGCAGTTTAAGCTGCTGGAACAAGACCGAGATATTAAGGAGCCAGTGCAGTATTTTAACAGTGTGGAGGAGGTGGCTAAAGCATTTCCTGAACGAGTTTACGTCATGGAGGAAATAACATTCAACGTTAAGGTAGTCCCTGAATAAATATTTATCCCTGTTTAAATGATTAACTGTTACAACCTTTATATACATGGCAGCGCTGTGTGGGAAGTGTGATTTTTGAGACAAACGAGCCTTTAGTGTTCTGCATTCAGTGATGGTGCTCTTCGGGATCGTTTTTGCAGTCTTAAATCAACATGTTCTCTAAGGGCTCTCCTGTCCTATGGCACTTTGGGGAGCAGTCCTGATGATCCATCCAATAATTCATCTAATTAGGATGCTCCTGCCAGATTTTAAACAAATGTTGTTTGTTGCCCCCTTTCCCCTCCCCCTCCAGCAGTCTGAATTTTATTCTCTGCTGAGCAGCAGCTGCTCAAATCCCTGTCCAGAAAGCCTTATTCTCAGAGAGCACGCTGGGTGAAATGATGGGGTTGCTTGTCTCAAAATTACTGCAGCTAAATAGCATTGTGAATAAAACAAAAAAACACAAGAGAGACATTTGTTCTCTCTGTGTGTGTATGTGTTTGTTTGCATGTGCATGCCTCTCGGGCTCATCCGAGGGTCAGCAATCCCATGAGTGTAAGAGGGCTTGCTATCACCAAACACGCTGCAGTGCGGTGGCATGAGACAATGAAGGCAGAACTTGTTCTTCCTTGTCCTACCTATACGTGTGACGCTACACAAGGTAGGGCAGCTCTGCCAACAGAGCAGAGTGGTCTTTGGGTTCATCTGGTTTGCTTCAGTTGATACACCGCCTAAGACTGGTTGAAGAGCATCCTAGAGCTGCGATGTAATGATGTATTATCCACATTACGTACTCTACGGGGGAAAGTGGTTGATGCTGCTGGTGCAAAACCAGTATAGTGTTTCCTGGTCCCATGTGTAGCAATGTGGGGTTTTTATAACAGTCTCTTAATGGCTTTTTCTCCTTCTTACACTGCTACAGTTGGGAGATACCAGCTAGTCTGCAGTTTTTATAGGTGTGAAACAAGATTGCTGAAGATTGCTGTAAGTGCGAGAGCTCATCCCTTAATTAATTTAGCGACACAGACTCATGCCTTTCAAGACAGTAGGTTGTTTTCATTTATGCTCTCCATTAAGCTAAACCCATAAAACAGAGCCTTTCATGAATGAAGGCTACATGAGAAAGTTGGAACACTTTTGTATGTTTAGGATATAGTTGGGCAAATGAAGGCAATGAGAAAATTTCATTTCTACCCAGGAAAATCAGTCTTACCTTGGGACTGCCAGCCTTATCCAGTGCTGTGGCATTATCTCTCAGTTGATCAATGACCAAATCAAGGAGTGCACAGTAAAATGTGCAGCTTTGATTTTATAGGGGGAAAAATATTCATTTGCAGGCTTGTTTAAATGTAAAATGTTGTGTCTTGAGTTTAATATGAGTGTTCTTAAAACTCTTTATCGTATTTAGCAAACTGAGAAGTAAGCATAGCTTACTATTAGATATCAAATCCATTTTTAAAAGATATTATTGTGATACTCCTTAATGTAAATAACAGTAATAATAAACCAGGTTTAACCTAGTTACACAGTTATCTTGGCAGTATTTCTCTTGGCAGTTCTTCCAGTTTCATAGAAGTCTATTCCAAGGTTATAATCTTCCAAAAAAAAAATGAACTTAACAGGATTTATTAAAGTGTTTAATAACCCTTTACTTGCAAGAGAATTATGTAAGCTAAAATTTTAATATAGGGGAGATCCTGTCAAACTGATTAGAGCAAGGGGAGGAATACTAAGTACGGTTGATTTCTGCCCAGTGCAGTGTGCCTGTTTAAATTCAGAAGAGAGTATCAGAAGGTAGATAATCCAATATAAAAAGAAAAAAAAAAATGCCTAAAATATCCGAAGAAGCATTTAAGATGAGGAGGAACTCTGAAGTCTGGGAATTCTTTCTTATTCCAAACACTCAAGTCTTTCATAGATAATTTTTGAAGAAAGAGCCTGTAGAGTTACACCAGACAGTCACTGCATGGTTACGTCTGTGCTTGTTGAGGTCTGCTTGCGTGTGCCAATATGCCACGGTTATGGTTCGACTTGAGGTGAACCTTGCTCTTCCGTGTAAATCCTTTGCTGCTCTGGCGGGATTTTGCACTGCCATTCAGAGAGCTGCTTTCTGGCTGTGACGGGCCATGGGATCTTCTCCAAGGGGGGTTCCTTTATTTTTACTTTGCGTACTAGTTGTTAAAGGGAAAAATGAGCCACCTTATCCTGGGGGGGAGGCAGGGGAGATGGGTGTCCCTTCCTTCCTTCCCCAGGGTTTTGCAGCTAGGCAGGCTTTCTGGGGAGTGCACTGAGGCAGGGGCTTTGGGACCTGCCGGATATTTGAAGGAGGGCTGTAACACATGCCATCAAGCGGAGCTGGGAGTGGAAGGTGGAGTCACTTTGCACAGAAGAGCAAACAAAATTTTAGATTAAACCAAATGTTTTTACTGGCTAAAACTACTTCTGGTAACTTCTTTGGATGTACATACTTATCAGAAGTGTGGTTGGATACCCAGTCAGTTGCCTCAGGTACCCAGTGGCCAGCAGCATCTACAGGCACAGCAATTTAGAGTGTTCTGGGGATAAACTAATTTCACTCAGTCAATAGGTATTTAATCTGTTCCTAATTGAAAGTTAGAGATGTTCTGTCTTTTCTTCACTGACTAGATAGGTGATAACCTTTTTTGTATTAATCAGTGCATAATTGCAGAGAATTTTGTTTATGTAACAGCATTACACTCCAAAGATGAGGATTTTTTGATTCTCTATGCTAGGAAGAAAAATATTAAGAAAGATGAGGTACCTCAGGGCCCTAGCTTTAGCTGAAGCAACAGCAATAGGTTCTGCAGTCGACTGTTCTCATCCCATACAGATGGCAGTCTGTAGAAATACCCAGGAAGCTGTTTGCATTAAGACTTAAAACCAAAACCAGGAACAAAAACCCCGCATCATACTGAGGGCAGTTCACAAAAAGTTCTCTTAAAAAGCAACAATATTGTCTGAGAGACTGAACATTGGACAAGGCATGGATTCCTGCACTCTAAAAACCAGCCCACTTAGTGTTGCAGGACCCTTCAAATCTTCTGGGATATCATTTTTGTCCTGAAGATATCACTCGCTCTCCCTGGAGAGGCTGTGAAGCTGTTTGCAGAGCCTTTAAAGGATGGAGAGGTGGGTTAGTTAATTAGCCCTAGGATTCTTTTCTTTCCTATCAAAGACGTTGTTTGGCTGGTGTGAACTTTTGGTACCTGATTTGTTTTTTTTTTTTTAATGTAATACTCTTTACGCAGTGGTTTAACTGTGGTGGCCCATACAGTGTGCATTTTGCCAGAAATAAATCTATAGTGAGAACATTGCTTTTTTTTTTTTTTTTTGACAAATGTTAATGCAGCACAGTGAAGCAAAATTGATCTCCTGATTTGATTGCAATTCTATTGGCTCTGATAAACTTGCCCTGAGTTTCCAAAAAGCACATATATAGAAGGTTGTAACCTACATTAGCATTTTTAAAAGCTGCAATAGCGAGTTTCTTGAAATCAGTTCGTGCTCCAAACTTGCAGGCAATTCATAGTACTTCACCTGGAGAATTAGTGCTTTAGTCCCCTCATTGCCTTGTGGCTTGATGCCAGCCTTATGAGGCTGCAAGTCTTGGCTTCAAGAAGGTTTTTTCTTCTCTTCCCTCTCTGTCACCAGTACACACAGGCTGTGGCACCTCAGGGTCTTGCATTGGTAGTGCACTGCTGTGGCTGCCTCTTTCTTCCAGCGTCTGGTGCACGGCTTGAGCGAGAGAGAAGTAGACCTGCTGCTTTGTGCCTACGTTGATGGACCTGCTAGAGGGTTTCGGCTCTGAAAGGAGCCTGGATAGTGAGCACCATTGCCTCGCAGTGGCTTCATGAGCTGGCCATATGAAGAGACGCTTCGCGTTAGAGCTCTGCGGTATTACCTGTCATGTTTTGGGTCATTTTTGGAACACTTTGATTTACTTGAGACATCCTTGAACAGCACTGAAGCCAGCTTTTAATGTAGCAATCAGGGCAAAGCCCCTCTCAGCTGAGAGGGAAATGCACGTATGCTAACGTGAAGAGTTGTACTTGCTGATTCTCTGTCTTGGGAGACAGACGTTTATAAAAGAAAAATGAGATACCATCTCACTGAATTTGGCAGACTTCCTTGAAAAAGTTTGCTTGCTTTTTCTGCTAATAGCTCTTCTGAAGACCCTTTGTTTTATATTTTAAGAAGATTTATCCATTTTTTGTGACCTGTAAAAAAAAAAAAAATTAATATATAATGTAACTATTATACATTTTATATATATATATGTAGTGCTATGATTGGTCCCTTGGCTTTAATAGTAAAAACTGTATGCAGTAACTATAATCAGAGACCTCACAGTTAAAAAGAGCTCTACCAAAAAAAAAATCCTAACTGTGTATTTTTAAAGTGAATGCAATGCTTGCATTACTCTAATAAAATCTAGCAGGTATAGCAAGCAATATAAAGCCACAAATCATTTTTATAAGGAGTTCGTATGTGTCCAAGTGATTAAAGACTTCTACTTCAAACTATAACAAATTAGAACAATTGGAGTCCAAGACAGGATATTGACTCAGGTGTTATCAAAATCTATTTTTCTTAGTTAACCTTTCCTTAAGCAAAATAAACAATATACTTGAGCTTTCCCAAAAGAACATGTTTCCTAAATAATCATTCATCACTTTCCTGATGCCTGTCTTCTGCAGTAGATATAATTGGCTTCTGAACGTTATTGAATTGCGGGAGTCTTAAAATTTAAAACGTTATAGTGACTTAACCCACTGCTGTTTTGCAATGTGTTTGATAAAGTGTCTGTAAGCCAGTAACCTTTCTAGTCAGCATCCTGGCATCAATAGTGAACGATTAGTATGGATCAACATCTGGCGGTTGGGAGGTGGAGGGCAAGTACAGCATGGAGCAGCTTCTGTTTCTATGGGTCCTCTGCTGTAGGAGCTGTTCAATTTGAACATCTACTAGTGATTTCTAGATGGCTTTGGAGTATAGCGTGGCAAGCACTGCCTCTTCCACAGAGCTGGCAGCACTGATTATTCTCACCTATTACCAGAAAGTGAAAACTGGCTGGGAATGGCAAAAGAGAGGCGAGGGGGAAGTAAAACTGCAGGAGTCATTGTTATAATGCATAAAGCATTGTTGTTCTAATGTGTAAAGCAGAGAGAGCAACCATGAAGATAAAACGTGTTTGGGGAAGGAGTTATTTCAGGATGCTCCCAAGGCTAGTATTTTAATAACTGGAGGAGACTTTGTGTTTATCAGGTAATGGCAACAACTGGAGGTACGGTGGTTACTGCTGCAAGTTGCTGCACTGGAATTGTCCAGTGAAGAATTCCTGTTTTAAATAGAAGATGTGAGGAGGGGGTACACACAAAAAAATACAACATGAGGGCACAGTCCCACTATGGACATGTTTAAGGAAAATGTATAGTCCTACCTTCCTTCCTCCTATTCCTTCAGCTGGTCTCAGCTTCCTACCAGTTGCAAGGTTTTCACACCTGAAGGTTGAAAAATGAACCTGGCAGAAGTCCCAAAGGAGGCAAGAGCATTGCTCAAGTGTGGGCAAAGCAGCAGAGGGGAAGTGAGCTGAAAGTGTGGGGCAGAGTGGAGCCGCACTGGGACCCGAGTTGGCCCTCCCGGCTATGTTACGCAGCTGAATAAAGGCTTCTCAGGTGCTTTCTGCCTTCTGTAGCATTAGCTGTTTTCCAGAATTATGAGGAGATTCTAACAGTTTGCCACAAAAATATATGGTTATTTCTGCATCAGTCTGTGTTCTGGACTACCTTAACTCTGCCGCTCTGAGATAGCGTGCTGCTGTCTTCTCTCCATCATGCACCAGTGATATGGTGTGTCATGTGCATGGGCTGGGACATGCCACTAGCAGGTCCAAGTGTCCGAAATAGCGTAGGGCTCTGCTACACCCCACCAGTGATTGCATAGCAGGAAGCAGAGGGCGCACAGGGCATGCTCTCAGCGGTGCGTAAGAGTGCTTGAAGGTGCAGATCCTGCTGGGTCAGTGCTGGAAGCTTAGAGGGTAGAGGGAGCCAAGTCTGGTGTGGAGTTACCCGTTCTGCCTTTTAGGAGTAATTTATGATATGCACTTTCTCGCAGATCATGTTGTCTTTAAGCGTACTATTTGGCATGAATCAAATCTGTTCTGAGGAGCTGCTATGCTTGTCTGATTCCTGGGCTGATGGGGGCCCTGTGAAGTTCACCAAAGGCAAGTGCAAAGCCCAGCACCTGGGATGCCATAAGCCCTGCAACAGGCTGGCAGGCTAGAAAGTGGCTCTGTGGAAAAAGTCTGAGGGGTACCTGGTAGATAGCGGTGGTGGTATGGCAAAGGTGGCCAACAGCATATTGGGCTGTATAAGCAAGAGTGTAGCCAGCAAGTCGAGGATGGTGATTATTCTCCATCATTCAGCACTTGTGATGGTACAGCTGGAGTATTGCTTCCAGTTTTGGAAACAGCCTTTTTCCGATAACCCACTAATGCAAGGAAGATGTTGACATGGGAGCGAGTCCGGTATACCAAGGTGGTCAGGGGGCTGTAGCAAATTACATATTAGGAGAGGCAGGGAGAACTGGGTTTTTGAGCCTTAAGAGGGCTGAGGGGAGAGATCTCTGCTGTTCATACCTACCTAATGGGAGGGTATAAAGAAGACAGACAGACTGATCTGAGGTGCCCAGTGGGAAGACAGAAGACAACAGGCACAAGTTGGAACATAAGAATTCTGCTCCAATATAAGAAAAAAAATAATTTTTAACATGAGGGTCGTTGAACACAGAAAGAGGTTGCCCAGAGAAAATGTGGATTCTCCATCTTTGGAGAAACTAAAAATTTAACTGGACATGGCCCTGAGCATCCTGCCATAACTACACCTGCTTTGAGGAGCCTGTTGGACTAGATTACTCTGGGGGTCCTGGCCAACCTGGAGGATTCTACAAGTCTCACCTGATGTCCTGTGCAAAAGTCCATGGCTCTTTGTTGATGTTTTTGTAAGTTTTGTGGCCACTGATAAATGGAAATGTTTGAGTGAACAAGACGGAGCAAGCTTGATTTTCATAAGTCATTGCTACAAGGACAAAGTAAAGATCATTTAGCTATGTAATCTGAGAAACAAAGACTTAGAGATATCTGTGCATGAGTTTCTAGATGATTTTAAAGTGATTGCTATGTATAGCATGATATATATTGATATTTATATGGTATGATATATATGATAGGTATGGTATATATTTGTTGCTAATGTCCTGGAACAGATACTTACCTACCATGTATGCTTCATAATGTTAATTAGCATGTGGTAATGAATTAGCTAACACAAGAAGAGAGGAGTTAGCTTTCTTGACTTTCAGAACTTAAAATTTAAAGTACACTTAGCCTGCTGAGGTATACCAGCAGCTTTAGCATCACCATAGTAGGGTTTAGTGGATAGGGATAAAGTTGTGCAGTCTTACACTTTTCATTTCACTTTTTCAGTTTTTGATTACAATTTTGGACAGCAGCTGATACCTTATAATTTTGTTAACAAGGAAGAGTGCAAGACAGTATTTTTCTCAAGAGTGCCAAACTAGAACCATGGCATGATTTTTCTTTTGTTCCAGCACAGTAAAATTCAGCCTTATTTCACCTGTTATTATCCTGTGACTGTATTTTAAAAAAAAAAAAAAAGAAAGAAAGAATGTTTTCCAGATTTTTTTATTTGAGAATAATTTTGTCTTTAAACACGCCTGTTAAATCTAAAAATCCATTTGCTATTTGGCTGGTTGAAATGGATGCCATTAATAAGCAGCTGCTTCACGAGACCTTTGTTATAAAGCTTGGCCAGTTAGTTACATCTGTGGTTTCACATCTGACCCACCGTTTCCTTCTACAGTGGCTTGTTTGTTTGTGAATCACCAGGGAACTGCGAGTTGGCCAAGCAGGAGCTCCCAGAGCCGTAGGTTGTGACACCTCCCTCGCTCCGGCCGGTGTCCCGCAGGAAGCGAGAAAAAGCTGTAACCATACCGTCTCCAGTTAAAATTTCTGACAGTGTAGCTCACGTTGTCCAAAGAAGCCATTTGTGGGAATTTGTCAATGCTAGAAACCGACGTTCTTACAGAACGTGCCCTTTCAAAAGGAGAAGGGGGAGACTGAGCGGTACATGCGCAGAGCCCTGTGTGCCCTCAGCCCTTATCAGCTCCACCGAAGGCAGGGCTATGTGGCCAGCCGCAGCTCTGTGGCGGTTTTGAGGAGAAACCGCCAATGAGCATCACACCAGTGTTATCAGCAAAAAAACCGAGTGCTTTCCTTTCATGTTGCGGTGTTTCAAAATGTTGTCTGGCCAGTGGTGTGAACTGTGAATGAGTATTACATACAATAAAACCTAGTAGTTTCCTGGATTAGACCAATTAGTGTTTGTTTAGATAATTCAGGGCTTGAACGACTTCCTCTCCGGAAGCCCGGAGACTGAAGTGCTAAGGCAGCACACCTCGGCTGAGCTGCCTGTGCCTTTGCTCTGAAAGGCTTGCAGAAGATAATCACAACTTTACAAATACGGCTGAATTGCAGATCACGTCGTACAAGAGGAAGCGGTATTCACAGCACTTCTCAGTTATTAACTGATTGGAATTACAGCCTTGATTTCATGCAATGGCTATTCTGTGATGATACCTGAATTTGAAGCCCGGAATTTGAACTTCACACAGCTCCGTGAAGTGTTTAGGGGTTGCAGAGGCAAGGAAGGGATATACTATTTTAGTGTATGCTTTCATTTGCAATTTTTTTAGTATGTTCCGTACTTCTGAATACAATGGTCTATACCAGGCCAGTAACGTTTATCTGATGCACCTTCCTTTATGAGTAGGTATCTGCTGCTGCTGAGGAAGAGCTGGGTGGGTTCTGGTAGGTCCCTGAAAAGGGCTTTTCACATTAATCCTCTCAAATACGAAGCAGAGCAATCTTGTCTACAAAGAGTTATCCCAGTCTTAAGGAAATAACTTCAGGAACAAATGAGCCTTGGACATCTGTTTTAGGTTTTTTTTTTTCTTTCCAATACAATTTCCATACTAGAAAAGCACACACATGGCTGTGCATATGTTGTTTAATCTCTTAATTGCAATTATGATCAAAAAATGAGGAAGGAAGTCTATGACTAGGAGAGCAAGGCAGAGGGGGAGTTAGGCATATGGGACAGACCAATATTCTTGACTTCTCCTTCAGGGGATAGATGTCATCTGTCATTCCCCCTAGCCTGGAAGAGATTATATCAAAGGGATATGCTTCATCCATAATGATGAGATCACCTTTTCTGCTCCTCAGGGAGCTGAAGATGGTGAAAGAAGAAGTTTGCTTCCCTCAAGAGCCTGGCAAATAAGTTCTAGCAAACAGCAAAAATAAGGAGGTGGGAAAAAGATACCCAAGGGAATCCAGACATGTTCTGTCATAGCTGTGTGACACAAGTGGCTATGTGAATTGCTGGGATATGTGGATTTGTCCTTTCTTTAAAAATTTGTTATATTTGTTCTCATGCCTTCTTTGGCAGTTTCAGGTGGCTATTTCCCCCTCACGTAAGATGCAGGAATGCAGAACAATAAAAAAAGATTACTTGGCTGAGCTTCAGGTTAAACACCTTGCATTTGACTACTCAGCTGTTCAAATAAAGTTAGTTTAGTTTCTCCCAATATACAGTCTTGTAAGTTCAGTCTCAATAGATTTGATATGATTTGAAGTATTATCTTCAGTGGGGGAAAACCGAACTTTTTATTATTATTTTGCAGGTGGCTTCAGGTGAATGCAATGAAGACACTGAGGTTTACAACATTACCCTTAGTACTGGGGATGAGCTCACTTTAATGGGGCAAGCAGAAATCCTTTATGCAAAATCTTCTAAGGAGAAGTCACGACTCAACACCATCTTCAAAAAAATTGGGAAACTTAATTCAATTAGTAAGCTAGGCAGAGGCAAAATGCCCTGCCTCATCTGCATGAACCACAGGACCAACGAAAGCATCAGTCTCCCTTTCCAGTGTAAGGGCAAGTTTAGCACCCGCAGCCCGTTGGAGGTGCAGATGCAAGAAGGTGAGCACACGATTCGCAATATAGTAGAAAAAACCAGGCTGCCCGTTAACGTGACTGTGCCGAGTCCTACACCGAGAAACCCCTATGACCTGCATTTTATCCGTGAAGGGCACAGGTACAAGTTTGTCAACATTCAAACCAAGACTGTGGTTGTTTGTTGCGTGCTTCGTGGCAACAAAATTATTCCCATGCATTTTCCCTTGCACTTGACACTTCCAAAATTTACTCTACCTGACAGTCTGGTGAAGGGGGAGCTGTGGCACGAATCCCTCATCCAGCACTGGTTTAATATATGCCAGGAACAGTTTGACATAGATGAGTATTCCCGTGCCGTGCGAGATGTGAAAACTGACTGGAATGAAGACTGCAAGAGCCCAAAGAAGAGCCGATGCACGGGGCACAGCCACGTGCCGAACTCCCTCAGCTACGCACGGGACGAACTTACGCAGTCCTTCCACCGGCTTTCGGTGTGCGTCTATGGAAACAACTTGCATGGGAATAGTGAAGTGAACCTCCACGGCTGCAGGGACTTGTGTAACGAGTGGGCCCTGTTCTCTCACGATGCTCTTCAGTACCAGGAGTCTGGTGACAGTAGCAGTGATTACCTTTTTCCTGAAGTTAGTGAAGAATCGATGTTTCTGCCTACAAAACCAGAACTTCCTTATGAAGAGCTGTGGTTGGACCAAGGCTCTGGAAAGGCTGGTGACCAGCCTCTCACTCGCTCGTTAAGTGAGAAGAACAAATGTGACAACTACAGAGGGTCTTTCCGATCAAAGTGCGGTACTGCATCTCTTCCTGTGCCTGCGACTGTCGGAGCAACCACAAAGTCTTCAGATGTTTCCCTACCTCCACCTCCAGTGCCTCCCAAATCAGAAGCAGTAAGTCAGGGTTATTTATGTTGGTTTGTTTCCTTTTTTAGTTGATGAAGAGTTTGCTTGGGGATGTTTTTAGGGAAGACTTGGGGGGGGGCACATGGAGGGCAAGGAAACGGTGAGACTTTGTGAGATGTGCAACTTCAGCTAGTTTCCTACTAAGTGTAAGTCATGTCCTAAAAATCATCAGAGTACATGTAATATTACTGATCTAGTAGCTTAATTCTGATACTTCCAGGTGATATTTATTGGGTTTTTTTGCTCTCACAAACAATGTCTAAGAATTGCTAGATCGCTTCCTTCCCTGGCTTTCCACATCATCTCTCCACATGGCCTCCATGTTTTCTCGTATTTTCTGTGGCCGAAGTGTGTGGGGCATGACCCCACTTGGAGCTGCCTTGGATCACCTCAATGTGTGCGTCTTCAATTAACAGGCCCTGATAATGAGGACAGCTAGAACTTTTATGGATTTGAAGTGTTTGTTAATGAGATATTGTTTTCTCTGTTACAAGTCTATGACAGATTTTGAAGAAAATAAATGTCATTGACATCAAGGAAACTTTATCAAACTAGACCTGAACTAATTGCTCTGTACTGCTTATTGAAAGAAAACATGTTTAAATAGGAACTCTGCAGAGTTGATAAATGAGCCTTCTAGAGGACTCAATTTTAAACAGAGCATGTTTCCTGTCCTAGGGTTTTCTTATGAAAACTCATGGGAGAAATCACTTCTCCAAACCTGAAATGTCATGGAGACTTCAGAGGCAAAAATACAAATATGTTTTATCAATGGGAGCTTATGTGGACTGGGTGGAAAATCCAACCATTGCATGATCTCTTGACATAGTCCTAAACATTATTTTTTAAAAAACACAAAGGAAGAAAGAAAACTTCCCCCAGGAAAGAGTGTCTAGGAATCTTTAGCAAAATTTAAATGTTACATTCTTACGTCACATGAATCTTGACAGATATTATAATTTAGCAAACTAGTTTTGCAGGGGTTTTGCTGGAATTTAAATAAAGAAAATATTGTTCCATTTGCAAGTCCAATGATATTTTCAAGAGCATGGCTGTACAGTAAGCTGAGACTAAGACCAAACTGCAGCAAACCATGACGATCCCATCCCTTTCCTATTCCCATCTTACAATCCTGCAGTGTTGGCCGTAGCCTTTCCATCATAAGCCAGGTCACAATCTGATTGAAAGCTAAGTTGTATTTATTTGTGCTGGGTCAGCCTGCAGTGGACTGCTGTGGGGATCCCCCTGGCCAGGCTGCGCAGCTGCTGGGGAGGTGCGGCGAGGAGAGGGGAGGAGAACGCCAGCACGGACACGCAATGCACAACTGCAGCCCTTTGACCGTGCCGCCAAAACTTCCCCAAAAAGCAGCCGCAGCAGCGTCAGCAAAGGCAGGAAAGTCAAGACATTACGTCGTCTTAGCAAATAGTGTTTACGTGTAATGTCTAAGTGCAGGAACCCAAGAGCAATTCCTTGCCTCCGAGGTCAGGTACGCACCGACACTGCGTCCAGACTCTTGAACAAGTGCCCAGCAGCACCATATCGGGATGAGGTTCCCTGGCAGCCTACATTGATGTAAACAGCGTGGGGCTGGTCCCACCCTCCTCCTCCTCCCCCCTTTCCCAGCCACATGGTCTTGGCTTCTCTTTTGTGCTGGCTCTGGCACTCCTGCTCCTGGGCAGGCAGCCAGGTCTGGATCTGGAAAATGATTAGTTTCCTGCTGATTTCTGTGAGCTGAACTGCTTCAGCGCGGGGTCAAAGGAGCGCCGGAGCCAGCGCTGGGGAGCGGGTGGGAGGGCGAGGGGGCGGTGAGGGAGGAAGGCTGCCCCCGCAGTGGGGTGAGCCCCCCGGGTCATGCCTGAGGTGTGGGTGATGGGGTGCTGGGAGAGCTGCGGAGCACCTGCACAGCATCGTTGTGGGCCCTCACACTTGGGGAAACCTCATGGCATAGCAACTCCCTTCTGGGGGCAGCAGGGTGGCATTTGGGATACCTACATTTGTTGCCTTTTAAGGTGACTTTGAAAAATGTGCAGTTTTGTCATGTGTGTCTTACATTACTGAGGTAATGCGTGAGTGCCGTCAGCAATTTTGGTATTGCTTTCTAGCTGTGCAGGAGAACTAATTTCTGCTAAAGATATTAGCTTGCATTTAGAGGTGGGCAGGGGGTGTAACACTAGAAGAAAGAAAACAAAATAAAAAAGACTGCATCTCTGTAGATGATAATAATTTAGCCTTGGTTTTGTGGCTTCCTGGAACAGCTTTGGAATGAGTATCAGTGATCTACTGAATTCATCAGTGGGCTGGGGCCGAGGAGATGCATGCATGGTTTTCATGTAGGGTATTTATAGAATAAGTAGATCTCAGGAGCTGCTGATGAACATGCGGTTTAGTCATCACTCCCTCTAGAATGATATTCCATAGTGTTTCTGTATAAAGGTTGGCTGGCAATTGTATTTTTGCATGCACTAAATTTACAGGAGCTGTTTGTAGGAGAGAGAAGAGGACATTTGGGTGTTTCAGAAGCTGATCTGGTTTTCTTCTCACTGGCAGGATGAAGCATTCAGATATATAATGCTTATTTTCTAAATACCTTTCAGAAAATCAAAGTAGCATGAAAGAAGAAAGGGGGAGAGGGGGAAATGACCTCTGAATTAAGGCCTGTAAATTAGAAATTACTTCAGTCCCCAAGCACTAATTTGCATAAAATTAGAGGCTGTTTTCCTGATTGATTTAAAGCATGTCCCCAATGGAGCGTGCTGGCAGTTCAGGTTCCCATCGGCAAGGAGCGCTGAACAGCTTTGCATTACACTCGTGGTCATGCTGGCGACAGGGTGGCTTTTATCCAGGCAGCCTTGGAAGCTGTCACTTCGACAGGCGACCTACGATGCCCAGATTCAGGAGTGCCACCCAAGGGCCCAGGGGGTGCTGGCATCAAGGAAAAGGAGCAGAGGTCTTAAAATCCACCTCACACCCTCGGAAAGGGGCCACCATCCCCGGGTCACAGGAAGGAGTGCTGGAGCATGGGAAGGCTCCGACATTCAGTGCAAATGCACTTTATCTGTATCTGGCAGCCGCATGGCATCTAGTGCTTCTGGGCAAAAGAGTATTTCCTTGTGACAGCAGCAGCCATTGCAGTCGTCGTGTCGCACCGTGGCTGTTCCCCTCCTCTCCCACATGTGTTTCATTGCTGTTCGCTTGGACCTAGTGAGGGTAGCTCTCCTCTGAAGGTTCCCCTTGCTCTTATCAGTTTAATCTGCAAAATCTCTCCTTTTTATTCCCCTGCTGGGTTTCCTGAGGGCTGTGTCTGGCAGCTGTAATCGCGGTCTTGTGACAGGGACCAACTGGGACTGCAAACCGGTATTATTTATGGCCTCGTTCTGATCTGCAATCTAGGTCAGCAAGGGAGCTTGGCATAGTTTGTTATGCCAGCACCTTTGAATGCCAGCAGTCTTCCCAGGAAAGAATCCCTTTAACCCCTTGACTGTCTGCTGTGCTCCAAGAGCTCCCCTGCATGGTGTCTCTAAACCCATGGGTATATATTCAATAACAAGCAGTATTAACTTTGCCTAGTCTGACTTGGGAAAAAAAAAAAAAAGAAGTCCTTAGGCATCCTTGGGGCACAGCACTAAAATGCTTGAAGAGTTTTATGCCTGAATTCAATAACAAACATGAATAAAATTGATTTTTTTTTTTCTTGAAAGAGCAAATAAGAACCCTTAGAGCAAGATTTATTTCAGTGTTTTATGCTGTCGGGCATTTCCTGTAATTTTGACTTGTTTTGAATTAGGGAAAAAATGTACTTCAGTGTCCTAGTCCCCAGTTTTCCATTTCACAAAAGTACTAAATGGGTTGTTGCATTTTGAAAGCACTGAAGTGGATTGCAAAAGGTTCCACATTTGTTTTGTTTTTAAATAAATTAAATCACTTTAATTGCTAATTATGTGTTGCAGAACTGCTAAGATAAATTTTAGTTCTGCAGTGTTGTTAAAATTTAAAATAAACTATAACTTTCAAACACAAAGAGAATTTCCCTTTTCTGGTGCATCTAAGACTGTTTCAGACAAGGAGAACACAGAGGTCTCCTCCTGCCCAGGGGGAGGTGGTGAGTCCTTAAAAATCTTGCCTGGCAGCCTAATTCTCAGTAGCCTTGCTCACCTCTAGCCCTACTTAATAAACTTGCTCTCCCAAATATGTACTGATGAGATTAAGGTCTTAATTCCATCATTTTTTCTATGGGGATGGATCCTGATATTTTGCTCCTACCTAGGCAGACCAAACTAAATTTCAGATAAGCAGTGCTACAGTCGTATGTTTTAAGCTGCAAAGTTGGCTGGCTGCAAAAAGTAGACCTATTGGCTGGGTGCATTATTTGAACGGGCTCTTCTGCCCACACCTTTCAATTTGTACCTTTTGTAGTTAAGCTTATCCTGGACTGCTTTGGCAGCTACAGAAGGACTGAAGCTCCCGGTCTGAATCCCAGCATCTGGTAAATATGAGATATATGTACTGTTCCTGGGGGAGGAAAGCTGGGAATTGTCCTAGAGCTGGATGGCTGAGTATCATGGGTGAAATAAGTCAGGAAACATCAAAGTCTGTTGAGATCTTTTCATTATATAAGGTTGGTTTATTACATCTAAATAAACAACATTAATGAAGTTTAAGCCTAATGAATTGCTCCTTACAAAACGTAAAACATCTGGAACAGTCTGTCTGATTTTGTACATTACCGGAAGGTTCTTTTACCTTGTTTCATTGCTGCTACTTTTTAAATGAGTGGATATCAAACTACTGAAAAGCACCCTTTTTTAAGATTGCTAGTAGCTCTACTGGTAGCACGGCATTCTTTTGGACTTCTTTAACAGCCTCATACTGTTGCAAATGTATATATTTAGCATCATTTTTCTCTTCTCCTCCCTTTTTAATTATTTCCTTTCACAGAATAAGGCAGAACCAGATGTGTTTCATCTGGTTGAGAGTGCTGTTGACCAGATTTTCTCGCTGCTTACTTACATGTTCTTCTTTTGTACAGGTAAAAGAGGAATGCAGGCTCCTGAATGCTCCCCCTGTCCCACCACGGAGTTCAAAGCCGTCCTCCACCAGTCCTTCCATCCCTCCTCGTACAGTCAAACCTGCACGACAGCAAACCCGCTCTCCTAGCCCTACTCTGTCCTACTACTCTTCGGGACTGCACAACATGTATGTGTTTGAGCTGTGAGAGCCCCGTGCTAGCACTTTTTGAGAAAGTGAAATTTAGCAGTATTCTTTTTGAAGGTGCTTGTTTACGAAGGCATGGTACTATGTTCAGAGTTGCTGACTTTTTATGAAGTGGGCTAACCTGTCAAGTTATTTTTAAAGAGGAAGCAAAGCTCCAGCAGAAACTGTATTTTACTGGATACGACATAGCAATTTATATTAAATACCTGCATGTATTGCTATACATAATCTTACTGTAAGGTGGTACAGGCTGTCTAAATTGAAAATCCCATACAGTTCTGTATAATTCTTGAAAGGCTTGAATCTTCAAACCAGAACATCTCAAAGGTAGTTTTTGGGTGGGATTTTAGTGCTACATGTGCGCAGTGCAGCCGGCTCTGATAAGCGGGGGCATGAAAGGGGTGTGGTAATCCAGAAATGTGTTGTGCCAACTATATGGGAACCTACGGGGTGGGTGTGATGGAGAACAGAGAGGCCAGCAGACACCACTGAGTGAAAAGTGAGGTGTAGCGGAAGAAGGCCGGACAGCTTCCAGGTCAAACCCACTTCAGCACAAACCTAGCCCACAAATTGGAAAATCCACTTAGGCTAGTCGAAAGTTGACAGTAGCTTTTGAATTGTGTGGCTGCATACCTTTTCCTAGCAATGCAGTGTTCTTCCTTTGGCTTTAGAAAGTATATATACCTTTTGAAGTCTCACCTCCTTTTTGACTTGAATGTCTTGTGGCTGTTATTTTTTATATCTATTCAATGACAAGATACTACCTGTCTGGATATTACAAATTGATCTGAAACGCCACTGAAATCATTTCAGCCTAGATGCAATTATTATAATAACTTATTGCCTTTCTAGGCCATGCTGCACATTTGCAGCTTAGTGTTGTGTATCTGGCAATGATCACTCTAGATCAAGGCTGCTCGTCTGTTTTTATGAAAGCCTGTTGGGTAGTTCTGTCAAGGTCTACTCCACAGGAGGCACAAGACCTCCCAGCATTTGAGGCCCACCAAATGCTGCTTTCTCTCTTTGTAGCTAAGAATCCATCTGCCTCCCAAGAAACCAGGAGAACAGTGAGAAGTGCAGTTTCTCAGAAATGCAGGTGGTATTACTTGCCTCGAACTTCACAATATTTGCATGAAATTCATCTCCAGCTTGGGTCCAGACCAGATATCTCCATCTTGGTAGAATTGACCTAGTGCTGCAGAGGAAGCTGCTAGAGAATTGGCAATATGTGGAGTAAACAGATTGCTGGTGAAGTTGCTTTTCAAGTCTTGCCATTTTTATCAATTATATTATTTTCTAGATTGTGAAGGGTTGCAGCCAATATTTTAAACACAAACAAAACCAATATGATTTGTCCTTATCTGCCTATAAAAATGCCTGATGTCTGACTTGAGCTGTATTTGAGGTTTCTCTTGCATCCTTTGGCACTGAGTTCCACTGAGTTAATTTTGGTGGAGGAAGAATAAGGAATCACTTTGAAAATGTTACTTTATTGGTTTTCAGTAATTCCATTAATCGTTTAAATCATGAAATGTTCCCATTTCTAATATTAAATTAGAGAACAGAAGCAGGATCAATCACTTTAATTCCTCTGTATGGTTAGTTGTTTACGACACCTCACTGACTGTCTTCTCTGAATTGAGCAGCCCTATGGCTACATTTGTGAAAAATGCTTTGCACTGTGTACGTTACAGCAGTTGGCCTTTCAACAGCCAGAAATGACCAGTTGACAGTGTATCCTTGTTGAGGAGCAAAAAAAAAAAATCTACTATTGTAAGCATCCAACTGCTTTAACTTGCAGACTTGCATTTGTGACATAAACAGGAAAAAAGAAAAGTTTGGAGGGCATGGAGTGTAGTACGAAGGATGGTTAGAGAAGGAAACTGCATCTCTTGGGGCTGAGTTTTATAACTAATTTTCCAGTGACATACATTAGAGCTGCTTTTACCATCTGCACTTTGTGTTTGAACTGGGCAAGTCCAGGTTGGCTTCCTCTCTGACTCACTGTAAGTGCATGGGACTATTTTTTGTGTCAATCCATTGAAAACTATGCTGGTTTTTTGAAAGCTTCTGCCCTCCTCAAGCAGTTTTCACTGAGCCGTCACAGAATAACTACCTAGTTTCTTTCTTGAGTAGTTCGTTTCCAGGAGAGAGAGGTGAGTAATTAAAACAATTATTTCAGCTGTTGGTTTCCCTCTGTTTTGTTAGGTGAGGATTTTATAAATCTGGTAATTGTTTTTACAGTGTTCTGGTTTAATTGGTCAGAATTCCAGAGATCGACCCAATCCTTCAAACTTTCTAAAAGAAAGTGGCATAAAAGCAGCAAATATTTGCTTTTCATAACAGATTGCATGCTTTTGTTGGCATCTCCATCTCTCAGGAACACCTGGATATAAACTATCCGTTCCCTCGGATGGGCTGAGCTTAGGTTACCCCCTGAAAGTAGGTCAGAGTAACTTTCTTTAGGTGCCTTTGAAAAGCAGGTGTTTCTTGTCATAGCTTTTTAAGGATACGGACACACAAACAAGTTACTGTGGGGTAACCTTAAAGCCTGATACTTCAACACATACAGCTAGGTCTGCTTACCCTTCCAGGTAAAACTCTTCCTTTGGCAGGAGGCATTAACTTATTCTGTGCTATTGTACCGTGCACTGGTGCAGTTTTTGCAGCAATGACCAGTGGGGAAGAATCCTGTGCCCTGTGCACATGCAAGTGCTATAGCAAATGAAAATGTTGGCTCCAAAAGGGCTTTTGGTCATCTCTTATGTCAGTCAAGGTTGGGTCTAGTGCAATGGTGACCTGCCCCCCTGTTACGAGCTTTTGCATACCATGACACATCTGTGGTATACAAATATAAAATACAGGATTAGAACATCTTCTAGTACATGTGAGGCTGTTTCTTTTCCATGGTGGTGTCCCTCGGGAATTGAACAGTGGAAAAACTGAGTATTTGGGAGATGACACAGAACTGAATTGAGACATCTACTTTTTTACAAGCTTGGAAAACCAAGACGTGAGGCTTTTGGGTATATCGGCATCTTGTCAGGCTTGTAGAAGGAGTAAAAGAACTGTCAGTGCATTATCCAAACGTGGTGTTAATTCAAATCTGAAAAGTTCTGCCAGAAGAGAGGATTCTTTCCTTGTGACAGCCACCCTCTGACTCTGCCAGATGATTTATGAATTTATTCAGATGCCACATTTTTTTGTACTAATGACATCCTTTCTGCTTTGTTCCTTAAGCAGTGTCACAGAGAGCGACAACAGCAACCCAACTGAGAGCACACCTGTTTCCTGCTACCCTTGTAACATGATGAAAACCGAATCCAAAGAGCCTGAGAGCACGATGCCTTTGGGAAGCTCCTCAACTGAAGCTCTGCCTTCGAGGTTATCTTGGCCAAACCATTTTTCAGGAACTGCTGAAGGCCTGAATAGGAGTGATTTCCTGCTCGATCCGAGCAGGAGCTACAGTTACCCCAGACAGAAGACTCCAGGTACGCCAAAGAGAAACTGTCCAGCACCTTTGACTTTTGACTTGGATGGGTGTGAGTTCCCGGCGGGGTACTCCCCACTGACCCCAGCAGACTTCACGAACACCATCTCTAGCTGTCCAAAGTCGGCAAGTTACTCTCTAGACTGCACTGATGAGAAAACTCTGGGAGTCACCAACACAAAGCAGAGCCATTCATGTCCTGCCTTACCTCCTCGGGCACCGAAGTCAAGTGAAGAGAAAACGGTTGTAGACATGTGTCCCTTGCCACTGAAAATAGATGGTGCTGAGGAGGAGTCGAAAACTGGTTCTCCAGACCTCTTGGAAGATCAGTATCTCGTTAAAAAGGGCATGCAGGATACGTTCTCTGTGTCTTATCCCTTCTCATCTCCCCTCCACCTCCAGTTAGCACCAAGATCTTGTGGGGATGGCTCTCCCTGGCAGCCACCCACGGACCTTTCTGGCCTCTCGATAGAGGAAGTGTCTAAATCACTGAGGTTTATTGGTCTGTCAGAAGATGTCATATCATTTTTTGTTACAGAGAAGATTGATGGCAATTTACTGGTTCAGCTTACGGAAGAAATCCTGTCAGAAGACTTTAAGCTAAGCAAATTGCAGGTTAAGAAAATACTACAGTTCATTAATGGCTGGCGACCCAAGATGTGATGCCGACTAGTTATTAGTGAAACTGTACGAGATGTGCTCGATGCACTTCAGCTAACACATCACTTCCTGTTTTTTGCACTAAAAGCCCTTCCTGTAAATAGTAGTAGAAAAATTCTTACTATGCAGATAAACGTTTTTGAGTGGTGAACGGATTTTTTTTTTTTTTTTTGTATGTCAGTAATAAAGGTAGAGAATCTGCAGAGGTGTGCCTTGTGCATCCCTGAACGTTTAACAGCTGCTAAAAACTGGACACTAAGGGAACTTTTACTCCATAGTCTGTTAAGACTTAGTCGTATTTATTACTGAACAATTTGATGCTGAAAGACACACACCGATCCAGTTTACAGTTTTGTGTTAACAGCAAAAAAAATGTATTTCTTATGGGATTGTTTCTGTTCAAATAATATTTGGCAACATGCTGTGACTTTCTTCTGTTTCTGTTAACAAAAAGCATGTTCAGATATACAAAAACATCGTTTTGACACTACATCTGAAAATGTTAAGAATTGCTGTGAAGTGCCACTAATACACTATTCTTGCAGCATATTTTTATTAACAGTATCTTCCTGACTACCTGTAACGTGGATACGTTTTCCATGTTACTTTGAGCAAAAAGAGTTAAATGTTTTTAAAACAAGAGTCTTGCTTAGCTCATTGCCCAGAGGGGAGAAAGGGGATTTTCCTACTGAGCCACTCTGCCCTAGCCAATTAAAAGTTTATGACCTGTAGATTTCAAAAGTTGCTTTTGTAGTCGGATGGCTGGAGTCAGTAGCATGACTTCTGGTCATGCAGCTTTCTCATGGGAAAGGCAGTTCGGTGCACAGACCCTTCTCTCGGCAGATCCTGCCTGCCGCAGTAGCCTGCTAGCACAGCCCTTGCAATAGCCTTGCTCTGGCAAAAGGCACCGCCTTGTATTTCCTCTGCTGCTGTTACGATCATCTGAAAATGGGCTCAATGTGCTATCCTATTCCTGCGGTCGGATCTGTGTGGGAAGGTGATAGTACTCCTGTAGGATGCCTTTGAAATAAAGCATTAGCGAGGTGGGAACAGAAACGGCACATGGCACGCTGGTAAGAAGGGGCCAAGTGAGGGTTTGAGAAATGCTGGTGATGTTTAAGTTCACCTGTCTTGTTTGCAGTGGGCTAGGAGGATGCCGGTGTCAAAGTGGGAGGGACTGTAGCATTGTAAGATGCGCCAATTCAGTTGCCCAGATGCAAAAATTCACTGCAATAGATGTCACATGGAAGTAGCAGTCAAAAGGGAGCACAGAGATGGAAAGGGGACATTAGGCTGCCCCTGGAGACCTTTCAAATTTAACTGCTCAGAAGGCTAGAAATAGGATTAACTTTTGATAGTCCCTTGCTGATTTCCTGTGCTTGGCAGAGCTCTCCGAAATGTGTCTAAATAACCCCAGGATCCTCTGCTTTTGTAGTACTGAATGCAAGGATTTGTGGAGGTCCTCAGGAAACAGTCTATGGTGTCCATCCTCAGCAACGGTGCATGCCCAGGATCCTCAGGTGGTCAGAGCCAGGGATGCTGGAGCAGCTTCACCTTCACCTGCTGCTGAGCAGAGCCCCGGCCAGGATGGCAGCAGCACCTGCCTTTCTTACCTTTTTGAAGTACAAAAAAATCTCTCTTTTTCCATTGTAGGGCACATAGTGGGACCATCAAGAGGAAATACAGAGAAGGGACAAAAATGAGAGGCTGCTTTTGCCTGTTTTGTCAACCATGTTGACTCATTAAAAAGAATTTATTTGCAAATGGAGTTTTCTGTTGCCCAGGCAAATTTCGTGTCGTGTCTCCATGCCGAAGCCAAGATGCATCATTTGTCTTGTAATAATGCAAACCACCAGTTCCCAACCAGAGAGCAAAGCCCAATTGATGTGGGTACTGGAAAGCATTGAGCCAAAAAATATCCCAATAGAAAAACCCCAAGAGTTCATAATCCTTCTCTTTTTCTTAATGTATTGACTTTTAGCAACAGATCAATAGCTTTCTCCAGATGTGTTTTAATTAGCGTCCTAAAATATTTTAGCTGAAAGTAAGACTAAATCAAATTCAGCTACCATTCAGATGTGTATACTTGTTGGTGGGCATCTGCAAGTTGAAGTCAATTGCATTTTAACCCTCACTATGTCAAATGAGCATTCAAATTTGAAAGGGCCAAATTTTAAATGTCAGCTACTTCTCTTTGTTCTGCTTGGCTTGCTAATTCCAGGTAAAAAAAGTAAAATCTCACAAAAAAAAAAAAAGAGGAGATGGCAGTCTGGGTAATATTAACATTAAATATTTCAAATGCCCACAGGATATTAACATCTCTGAGAAAATAGTGTTGTTTGACTACGGATGGATACCTATTCTGTTATCTCTGCTTACCTGCTTGGAACATTTTTTTCTTGCAAGCAGCCTGGTGGAATTTGCATTCATGAGTGTGCTGCATTAACATCACGTGTGCATAGACCAAAATACAACTGGCCTGTTGAAAGGCCCAGAAATGTGCAATGATTTCAGAAGCAGATCCTCTGTGCAAAAGCACAGCTAAAACCTGTGATTGGAAGCTTGCTATTGATGTCCTTCTCATTGTCTTGTTCTGGCTTGGCACTGCTTACTTATTTTTATGCATAATATATTAGCATTTGACCTTTTCTTTTGCCCTTAGCAGCTCATCACCTTAATTTGTCAAGCCTTTTTTAGTGATTTAGGTGTTCCTAACCTTTGTGTTTTGTGAATTATATGACTGCAGCGTTGAGCCACCTGCTGTGATGCCCAAGCTGGACTGAAGCGTCTGCTCTGGTGAAATCAGGAGAGGGATGAGCAAACCGGACAGCCGGAGTATGGTGGCTCAGCCTCTCCACCACTGTGTAGGTGGCCAGGCTATGGCAGCACTGATGCTCATGGGATCTAATTTATTTGCTTTCCTCTTGAGCTTTGTTGCCGTGGTGTTAGGGGGTCAGGACTGTCTTTGGTGCAGTCTGAACAGGGCAGACCAGTGTGAACATGTCGGTCTCGTGGGAAGTCCCTGGCAATAAAGGGATAGTGGCACCTTTTGAAATGGGGCAGGAGCAGAGGAGTCCTTCAGGCCTTAACAGAGAACCACACAGTCTCTTTAGAAGGATGGGGTATAAAACCTGGAGACTTAAATCTGTAAGATGTTACAAAATGCTGCACTGCTTATTGTACTTCAAGATGGAGGGTGACTTTAATTTTCCCATTGTGATTACGAAGTGTCTGAAAACTCTGGGGAATATTCCTGTGATATGAACTTTTTAGCAGCTGATGTGAATAGGAGGAGATGGCACTCAGAGTTTGGTAGGACTTGCAAACCATCCTAGCAAATCGAGCAGCACCAGGGCACGTGCACTCTTGTGGGAGTCCCTTGCTGCTGAAATGTTGATGTGGGCTTTTGCCTGGTTTGGTGCGGTGCAACCCAACCCAACCAGATCAATGAGTGATCCCAGACAACTCCCAAGCACAGCTCAGAGGTTAGCAGTGGGGGAAACCAGCCTGGTTTTTGAGAGTAATGTAGTTCAAGCGTATTGATGCAAGCCGTGTTGGTTGTTGTTGGGGCCTGAGAGCAGGCTCTGGCCCATGTTGTCTGAGAACAGAGATGGAGCCATTGAGTTCAGACAACACGTGTCGTGCCAGAGTGGACCTAAAATCTTTTACTTTTTGGAGACACTCTGCTACAATAGGCCAACCCTAACCTTGGACTTCTTTCCTCAGATTAAATAAATGTAAGGCCTCTGGTGCTTATTTAGTTATCGGTGTCTGAAATTGTGTGTTATCCTCGGGGTTTTTGTTTGTCTGGGGGTTTTGGTAGCAACAAATCTGGCATGTCATTCTGTATGGAACTGTCTCTGTCCTGCACCAAGAAACACATCCTTTCTATGCAACAGTCACGTGGCAGCACAAGGACAGATGCTGCCTTCAGCAGTGAGAGCTGGATTCTGGCACAGGGACTTTTCTGGAGGGGGACACAGAATTGGCCAGGGGAGAGATGGGGAGAAAACTTGAGGAGAAATGCTGGTTTCCTTTAAACACTCGTTGTGCCTAGGATTAAGATTCTTTGTATTGCTGCCTGCCTGGCTAACCAAAGCTGTACTGAAATCAACTCAAAGTGCATATTTGCGTTCTTATTCTTGCCGTATTGTAAAATTGCCTATGGCTCGAAACTTAGAGATAGAAAACATCCAAAATTAGAAGGAAAATGTATTTTGAAGTGTTCTTTGCAGCTAGAAGCAAGGGTTTGAAGTAACTGTATATTACACAGGTTTTTTTCCAATACAACAGTTTTACTTGCCACTTTAATTGACTTTATTCCACAACAACAGCTTCTAGAGAAACAGCGTAAATAGCAATGCTGTCTCAAAACCCACCATGTTTCAAATCTGTCTATAAATACTTGAAGTGATGTTTTCTTCTTGAATCAACTCCTTGATTGTCTCCCTGCTAAATAAAGTGTGCTGGCACCAGTTACTTGCGCGCTGCCCAGCGGGGTGCCTGCCTGCATTGCAGGTCAGCAAAGCCCTGCCTGCAGGCCAGGCAGGGGGTCCGCCATGCTACTTAAAAGCCGAACACCAGCCCTATGTGAAAGGACAAGGGCTTAGTCCAGCTCTCCTGGCTCCTCTTTTTGATGCTCTGAAATTGCAGCGTTCCTGTGTACGAGCTAGAAGGTACAGATGAAATCGTAATCGAAGTGAGGGATCGTCCATTTTATTTGTGGTATTAGGGATGGCAGGGCAGTAGGGAAATGCAGGACCCTTGTTGAGACCTAGCAATAAATGACTCTTTATTTGTTATGTCTTAAACTCCTAATAGTCGGGGAGTTGTTCAGACTTTACCATTTCTGTGCGTAATAACCAAATTTTCAGTGTGAAAATCTGCAGAGTGATCCTCTTGACTTGGACAATCTTCTGAAATATATTAAAAATATCTGTTAGTTCTTAGCTCTTTAGATTCACTTTGGGTAGGTCAAAAAAGTAACACTTGGGGAAAAAAAAGAGAAAGCCCCAAAACTTTGACTTAGTACATTTCTGTTATAAAATGAAGCATGGTTTTTGTGGAATTCTGTGCTGTTTTGGGCTTTTGTGTAAAAGGCTGAAGGCGGATTATTATTTAAACCAGGTGCAAATAAATATCCCTGTAATGTATATGAACAAATTTAAACTGCATATTGTAAGTATATAAACTGTATATTAAAGACACTATTTTCATGATATTTCAAACGTGTACAGAATTTGTACTAAATCGGTTGGGTTGCACATATTACATAAAATGGTTGGTTTTCATTTAGTAATTTCACTGACTTATCCTCCTGCTCATCTCAGTATAATTCAGAAATAAGCACTTCTCAAATAGTGAATTCACAAAGTAAGATGGGGATAATTGAGAGGAGCAATCAGGCTTTTGCATTTAACCTCTCAAGACACATTACTTTTCCCTGTCTTGTAATTTCACTTGATCCCCTTCAGCAAGAGCATCGAGCTGTGTGTTCCCCAAAGAATTTGTTGCCAGACAGCTTTCCTGTCTCCAGCAGACATTCACCTAAAACATTATTTTCCCAAGCCCTCAGCCTATTATCTTTGTTTTAGAGAAATGTATTCAATTATAATTTGGATATGCTTTCAAGCACAAGACCACGCACAAGTATTTTTGCCTTGCGAAAAGTCTCTGAAGCATTTTTTGGGTGGGGAGAAAATTAGAGACAAAACAACGTTGTGCTCTAGGTTGCCTGTTCACGTTTCCTTCAATATTGGCAACAGGGAGAAATGTCAGCTCGACAACCATCCACATGTCATGCAAATAAGTTGCTGTTGTGCCAAATTCCCCGTGGGCTGAAGCTTCGTTCGCTGATACTAGACCAAAAGAAAGCTTACTCCAGCACAACAGTAGTTGTGAAGGCTTTTATGGAGGGACTTGTATGTTTATGAGAAATAAAGCAGGGCAGAATCTGCCACAGTGGTTGCCATTGGATTTGAGACAGATGGGATTTACTTGCTTCCAACCCTCACATCTGGGAGAGGGAAGAAGTGTGTCTGGAGGCAGGATGTGCATCGTGTCCAGGGCGGAAGAGAGAAGCAGAATTGCTTTCACAAGTTAAGAAAAATCTCGTTTGTTATGAGCAAGGCTATCTAGGGCACATCTCTGTTCCACTCTCCAAAGAGGGGAAAGGAAAATATTTAATTATTTTATTTTAATTTAATCTCCAGTCGGTTGGCTCCAGGCTGGGCAAAAGGGTCTACAGGAAAGCACTCGATGCAGGAAGGGGAAGAGAAGGGCTATAGCACAAGTCAAAATGTGGCCATCTCCCTATCAGGAAAGTACTATTCTAAGGCAAGCGTTTTCTGTTTACATGTATTACAGTAGTCATCGAACCTGACATAAATCTCCTGTCTGACTCTAGTCACCATGGCTACCTGTAAATGTGAATAAGAAATACAGGCAGGGGAAGAACCTGAAAATGCAGTTCTCATCTCTTTGGGAAGTGCAAGCTTAACAGTCGTGGATGTGCCGCTCCTCTTGGTATGATACATTCGCTAATTAGACCACCCGGAGATCTGTTAGGTGTGTATATATCCTGTTCTCCCTCTCACTGGAGCTCCTGTCCTTGAGTCGAGATGCTATGGGATTCAGGATATTGAGAGAGCCTGATGTCCTGTTTCGTGATGCTGGTGACTAATCACTGAAGTCCTTAGTTGCTGTAGACTGTGCTAGCTCAGGTCATCGCTAGCTTGGGGCACTCTACACCACGCTCTGTTGCCCAGGTATAAACATGCTTTATGTCACCAGCTGCACACGTCATATGCAACCGCTTTCTCCTGTGCACAGGGTGACCAGAAGCTGCAAACCTGGGTGAAGCTCTCCTGTTCTCCCTTTGTTCCATGCCGTGAGCAGATGATGAGATTTGCCATTGCAGAATGAACAGAAAATCTGGGCTGCTTGGGCAGTTGCCCTCAGTGATTTTGCCCAGGCCTTTGGTGCTTCTGGACCATCTCCCTAGCAGCCTTGCTCCCATGGCAGCATGATTTTTAGGGGTTCCCCTGGCACCCCTTGCTAACCACTGCCTCTGCCACTATGGGCAGCTGTTGGAATGGCAGCTCCAGTGGTTGCACAAAAACTCAAGATTAATTATATTCTGTATATAGATTGTTTTTTTCTTCTCTTGCCTGTGGTTGTCACATTCAGTGAAGATCAATTTTTGTTGAAAGTTGACAGCATTTATATTTTTATTCAGTTGCCTGGATCCAGCGTTTCTCCTTTCCCAGGATAAAGCATTGCTATATGTTTTCACTTGGCACAATGAAGAGCTGACGTGAAGAGTGGCTTTGA
Source organism: Theristicus caerulescens (assembly GCA_020745775.1). Taxonomy (NCBI): domain Eukaryota; kingdom Metazoa; phylum Chordata; class Aves; order Pelecaniformes; family Threskiornithidae; genus Theristicus; species Theristicus caerulescens. The sequence goes on along the minus strand of CM036558.1, from coordinate 120,328,098 downwards.
GAAGGAGGTGTCTTCTCCCTGTTCTCGCCATCAGATTCCAAAGGTGGAAAGCTCAAGATGAGTAACCAGGCCTCCACAATGTGTGCATAGAAATACGACCCAAATCTTTTATTTATTGCTCAATGAGACCTCAAAACGCCCTCGACTCCTGGGCGGGACAAAAGGAATCTGGTGCCAAACACGCTTGGATTAAATGAAAACCATTCCTCAACAGGGAGTCTGGGGTAGGAGGAAGAAGAATAAAAGGAAAGAAAATAGGGAGGAAGGAGACAACATATTTAAGGTGCCAAGCCTAAGGAGCTGGCAATGAAGCAAAGGGATGTGTCCTCTTGCTTTGTGTGGCGGTGGCTGCTGTAGTACTTGTACGTGCCACACAGTGTCAGACTGGCACACAGCCGCCGAGAGATGAAACCAGCTGTAGGGGTTGCAGAGGGTGATGGATGGGCTCAGGGATCTCATTAGGACTCTCTGCCAATCCCATAAAAGCTCTGCCGCAAGAAGGAGCTGTTTTAATTGCACTGCTGCTATTCCATTATACAGTATCAACAATTATTCTTAATGAATATGGGGGTCAGTGAAGCAGGTCTCTAGGGCTGGGTTCCCAGTGGGTTAGTGCAAACAGAAAGCAGGAGGAAGCTCTAATGGGTCGACACTGTAAAAAGTGGCAAAAGGTCTGGCAGAGCCCTGAAGAACTGCATATATCTTGGCTCATCTTATTTATTTAACTGCAGCTCTGCAAGTGGGAGAAATGTATGACAGCTAGAAACTATCCTAAATGCTAATCCTAGATAGCCTTTGCTCTTGAAGAATGAAGCAGAGGCCATCCTGGTAACCAGCCCTGCAGTTTCCTCCTGAAGACAATGGGTATTTTTGTCCTTCAAAAAGCCTGGAAAATCATATTGGATTAGTATTTCATAAAACCATAGAATGGTTTGGGTTGGAAGGGACCTTTAAAGATCATCTAGTCCAACCCCCCTGCCATGGGCAGGGACATCCTTCACTACATCAGGTTGCTCAAAGCCCTATCCAGCCTGACCCTGAACACTTCCAACGATGGGGCATCCACAACTTCTCTGGGCAACCTGTTCCAGTGTCCCACTACCCTTATCATAAAAAATGTCGTCTTTATATCCAATCTAAATCTACCCTCTTTCAGTTTAAAACCATTCCCCCTTGTCCTGTCACTACACGCCTTGGTAAAAAGCCTCTCTCCATCTTTCTTATAAGCCCCCTTTATATATTGAAAGGCTGCAATAAGGTCTCCCTGGAGCCTTCTCTTCTCCACGATGAACAGCCCCAACTCCCTCACCTAGGAGAGGTGTTCCAGCCCTCTGACCATTTTCATGGCCCTGAAATTTCTCCTTTCATTAACAAATCAGTGAAATCACAGTAGAGGTGGGAAGGGCCCTCTGTCTACATCTGTCCCACATAGGTCTGTGGTTACTCTTGCCTTTTACTATTGATTTCTCAAATGTTTTTGTCTTCTGCTTCCTATAATGAAAGGCAGGGATAGTTAAACACTTTTCTCTTACCTGTCTAGTAAGCTTTCCAATAACCCTTCCTTCCTGACTTGGAAAAAAAATATAAGGGCACATAGGGTTTCCTCTTTTGATTCTTCTCTGCTGCAGCTGGTTTACTGAAAAAAGAAAGTGTCATTTCACAGGGTCTCCAGTGTTCATTTTTCACTTTATAGATTTCAATCTGAGCTTCTTGTGCAATGCTAAAAACTAGGACTTGGAAACCGAGCCTCCAGCAGGAGTACGGCAGGCCAAGGATAAAAAGCCCACTAATTAAAAAAGCAACGAACAGTACAAATCCAAGTTACCCAGCTTGACCTACAAACCCAACCCAGCATATCCTTTCATTTTGTCACCCTCCTCTGCTACCTTTTGGCCTCCAGAGACTGACTGGGTGCCTCTTGCCACGGGTGACGGGGTGGTTGCAGGGGGTCGGTGGCTGCCTCGGGTCCCACACAGAGCCCTACTGGTACATCCAGGCAAAATAGCCCATCCTTTTCCTGCCCTGCTCCTGCTGTCTGCACCCTCTTGCTCCGAGAGCTTTAACCTCTGAGCTTCCATTGCAGATAAACTTGGTTTTGGTTTCCACCATGCCTGCAAACCCTGAAGGAATCATGTAGGGTGATATCTACTTATAAAAGCACGTAACTAGCGTTTATAAAATACCCTACTGCTGTTGAGCAGCGAGAACTGTTTTGAGGACCACTAAGCTTTCAGTTGATGGAGTTTCTTTCATTCTTCTTCCCTCGTTCTTCACGTGTAAAATGAACCCATCCCCAAGGCCAGTCTATGGCATGATACTTCTGCTCCTGCTGCCCTGAAAGTGGTTTGGTTATTTCCCCACTCTGGGGATCACTGAGATAGATACCTTCAGCTACTGTCTAGTTGTACAGAGTTCCGTTTCCTAAGCACATATAATGTCACTTACATTTGATAACTAGCAGCTGGAATTTGATTTTTGTAGCTTATCCAAATGGCTTGTGTTCATATTTCCTTAACCCAGTGTTTTTACAAGAAAATTGAAATATCTACCTAAAGTAAAACTATATAGATGAGCCATGAAAATTGGTGTCATCTTATTCCTACTGATGGCTTTAAGCAGAAAAAACAGAGAAGGGAAAAGCACAAGTAAAAGGAGTTATATTTAGGCTGCAGGTTCTTACTCTTAAGCTTGAAATCTCAGGGCTGATCATGAAGCTGCCTGGAGCCATGAATTTCCATATACAAGATGCAGCTTTGAAATCTTTCTTTTTCAAAAAGTCTTACGTTTGAACTGTGGAAAACCAGAGATGAGAAGGCAGTTTCTAAAGGAGAGAGGAGAGGCCTCTCTGTCGCACTGTGCCTTTCATCTCCAAACACAAAGGACCAACATCATACAGAAAAAGAGCCAGCGTAAGCTGAGCCGCAGCAGCTCAGCCCAAGGTTGCAGCCCAGTATCACCTCCCTCGCAGCAGCCCCAAGCAAAGAGCGTGGCAAGGGAATGGGAACAGACCACACCGGGATATTTCTTGGGACTGCTTTCCCCGTCTCCAATGATTTACATGTAAGGGGCTTTCAGAGACAAAAGAGTTGTTTTGTTATTTAAAAGTCACTGTCTTCACTAATGAGTTTCAAAGTTTCATGCTAAAATGCAGACTTTTGCCTGCAACTTATGCTGGATTTTATTCAGAAGCGCTAAGCAAAAATCAAGATTTTAGGAACAGATGCATTTAAAGACGAAGCACCGCCACTAAAACAGTATCAGCATGTTGTGTTTGTAAACCATACGTGACTCTGCCTCTGGTATTTTTGTTCTTGCATGCTTTTCCGAGGTGTTACAACTTTCTGTTGGTACTCACAGAGCTTGAGATTCATGCAATAACCTGTGGAGCACTTTGAATTAGGGGATGCTTGTTTCTGGGTTAAAAAAAACCCAAAAGCTCCCAGTTCTCAAGGGATGCAGTTTGTACCCACTCGTTCATGGGGATCTAAAGGAAATGTGCCCAAAAACCAGGGAACAAAGTAAATGTTGTCTTGGACACCAAACCTCAGCATTTCTCAAGTTCTGTGTGAAACCAACTGTACTGCATGGGTTTCTGCATTTATTTGTCAGACAAAATTCACCCAGAAATGAAATAGGATTTTCAGAAGCCAGAGGGGATTCCAGCCAAGAAACTAAGATAATGTTCATCAGCAAAATTTGACCCAAGGCATTATTGAGCCTCTTACACCTGTGTTATATATCAGAAAAATACTTCCCAGAGAGCCATTCTCCATAACAGCCACTGCTTATTACTCTGCATTTTGCCATAAGCCAAGTTTGTAAATGCATTTTTAATTGATGTAATGGAAGACTTGGAATTTTGGGAGAAAAAAAGGACTGTAATTCCTTCAATTATGCTGAAATATTTCAGACAATTTTAAATAGGTGTCTTATAGAAGGCTTTGCTATTCCTTAATTTTTAATACTTACCATAAGCTACTTGAGATGGGAGCTCTTTAAAAGTCAGAGCATCCATAAAAGGTTGTTAAAAGCAGGCTAGCTTCTGGTTAGTTTGGTTTTTTGTTAAAGCTGTGTTATATTACTGAATGCAGGTGTGTGTATGCACCTGTGTGTCTGTGTATATATGTATATAACTAACAAAAAAAAGCATGAATAAAATATCATCTGCTACTTGTCTGCTGCTTACTGTACAGCTTAAGTGCTTCTGCAATACCGAAAACACAAGTTTTTCCAGCATGTGAGAACAAGCAAGTGAACTTGCCTGACGGACAGGAAGCAAAATCTGTTCGTGAAGACAGACTGACAGTTCAAGTGCAGGGAAATGGGAAAAGGGTAATCCAGGCTCCCTTTTAAGTTTGCTTAATAATAAGGTTTCCTTCTCTTCTGAGAAAATCAAAGATTACATTCACACAGGTAAAGGGCTTTTTAATTTGATTGTTTTAGCTGAGTTTCTTTATGCAATTTTCCATTTGATTTCATTCTATTTAGTATGATAAATGCTGCTTAATCTGAAATTCTTTTTTTTCGTTTTCATGTATGAAAAACAGAGATGAAAGATCAGCTTCTAGTGACCTGCATCAAAATATAATTTGGCTGGAAATTAAATGAATTTGGATTTAGCTGTATCTCCTGGATAGTTTTGCTGCAACAACAAATCTTCATAAAGTTAAGCTGCCTCTGCTCAAGGAGTGGAAGAGGTGTGTTCAGCTGAGCTGTGAGAAGCTCCTGCGGTCTCTGCCCTGCCTGTGTGTGTCTGACTGGAGGCAATGCCATCAGATCCTCAAAATGTAAAGGAATTTAGGATTTTAAAGTAAGATTACTGCAGCAGCTTTTCATGGTTTAATTATTTTATATTGGAGGCTGCTGAATGATGCGTTCGGTGAGCTGATTGCTTTTCAGAGAGCATTAAAAGATTTAGTTGCTCCCTGTTTCAAACATTTGGAAATTTTCGCGCTGGGATTGAAGGAAGCTCTGGAGCAAATCGTGTCTCTCCCCGGGCGCTGGCAGCTCACTTCCTTGGTAGCTTGGGCTGTGTGGAAGGAATTGTGACAAAATGTAATTATTTTGGATTTAAGCTTTGTTGTAACTTGGTCTGTGTTTTGTCTCTCAGCTGTATAAAAGGCAATATGCACTGGTTGTCGGGTTTTCTTAAGCGGTAAGTATTAATGGCAAGTATTAATACAGCATTTTCCCCCGCTCTGCTGGAGGCAGTGGTCTCGCTGGGTGCCCACTGCCCACAAGCCCTCGGTGCAGAGCAGGCATCTCCAGGCGGACATCTCTTCGGATCCGTGTGTCCTTATCTACCTCAGGGCGTTAGCTACAGCACAGGGTAACGCAGGCACTGAAATAGCAATACAGGCGACTTAGCTGCCATCGCATGCTCCCTTCCTTGCTGTACTGTTGTGTGACAGTAGCTGCTGGAGTTGCCATCCATCCTCCTCCTCCTCAGTGGGGAAATATCCAGATATCACATATCCCAAGAGCTAATGGTTCTGCTTACAATATTACAAAGATAACATGAAAGATATTTACAGAAAAATTTATTTCTTTTGGATAGTGCGCAGGAGGAATAAGTGGTCATAAAAATCTCCTTGCATCAAGGTACCTTTGACTGACACGCCCTCCCCAAGTCAATGCCAGCTGGCCTTGCAGTTGGGCATGGCAGCAACGGAGGTTGTCTGTCAGGACCGACTTGAGATGAACTTGGTGTCAAATTGGAGGGATTGGCATTTACTGAACGGTTAAAAAATTCTTGTCAGCACAGCTTCAAGTGCTATTAATTCTATTGTAATTTTCCTCTGTACTGATTACAAAAAAACTTGGTAGCTTTTCCCTGAGGATCAGCTCAGAAAGATCCCATTTTTTTAGAGCCAGAAATAAGGCTCACCTGTGGCTGCTGCCGCCTGCTGCTCCCCGTGCCTGGCGGGGACATCTGCCATGCCACTTGTGGAGCTGAGAACAACTGTTTCCACCTATCTCTGTCTCCTCTTTGCCAAATTTCCTCCCGTTACCTGGCCCTGGACCCTCCCCAGTGACAGCTGAATGCCCCTTGAGCTGTCTCCCTTCTCCTCCATGAGCTGTCTTCGTGGTGGATCCACAGCTCAGCGCTCACCTGGGCAGGGCCAAACTGGAAAGCCAGGAGAGCTCTGCCTGACCGTGATGGCCAAGACAGGCTCAGCAAGACACAGAGGTCTGTCAGGAGCCCCCGGAGCAATGCTGAGGCAGTCCGAGCTGGAATTGGATTAGTTTTTGATGTATTTTCTGTTCAAGCCCTCTTACTTGGGAGACACAACCGTGCCCTGGCGGGGGCTCGTGTTGTTCACACACAGATCTTGGAGACAGTTTATATCAATTGCACTCTCGCCTCCCCAAAGCATTTTCTCATGGTCCTGCTGAAGCATCAGCTGTCTCACCAGCACTTCCCTATGAAGCCCGTGAACTAACAGAAGATTGATAGGTTCATAAAGTAGAAGTTAAGGTGGTGTTTTCCCACTTTCTGCTTTAAAATTTAGGTTTCTGAAATGATTGCTTTTTCTCATATTGTGGGATTTGCAAGGCTTGACTGATCGGTGTTTAGAAGAAGCCCAAGTGTCTGACAAGCCTTTTGAAAACAAAGCAAAACCTGAGTTGTCCTCTCCCTTTCCTTCAAAGGTAGCCCTAATGCCAGAGCATGTTCTTGGGTAGGATGTCTCCTGCTCCACACCACACAGATATCCCACCCACTCATATTCAACTTCATTAAATCCTCTTTTAGTGTGGATTTCACTCACTAAGCTATAATAAAATGGATAAATCTAATAATTTAGATTGGCAAATGTGATGCCCATCTACAAGAAGGGCCGGAAGGAGGATCCAGGGAACTACAGGCCTGTCAGCCTGACCTCAGTGCCGGGGAAGGTCATGGAACAGATCATCCTGAGTGCCATCACATGGCACGTGCGGGACAACCAGGGGATCAGGCCCAGTCAGCATGGGTTTATGAAAGGCAGGTCCTTCTTGACTAACTTGATCTCCTTCTATGACAAGGTGACCTGCTTAGTGGATGAGGGAAAGGCTGTGGATGTTGTCTACCTAGACTTTAGTAAAGCCTTTGACACCATTTCCCACAGCATTCTCCTGGAGAAACTGGATGCTCACGGCTTGGACAGGAGTACGCTTCGCTGGGTAAAAAAAAGTCTGGATGGCCGGGCCCAGAGAGTGGTGGTGAATGGAGTTAAATCCAGTTGGTGGCCGGTCACAAGTGGTGTTCCCCAGGGCTCAGTACTGGGGACAGTTCTCTTTAATACCTTTATTAATGATCTGGATGAGGGGATTGAGTACACCCTCACTAGGTTTGCAGACAACACCAAGTTGGGTGGCAGTGTTGATCTGCTGGAGGGTAGGAAGGCTCTACAAAGGGATCTGGACAGGCTGGATCAATGGGCTGAGGCCAACTGTATGAGGTTCAACAAAGCTAAGTGCCAGGTCCTGCACTTGGGTCATGACAACCCCATGCAATGCTATAGGCTTGGGGAAGAGTGGATGGAGAGTTGCCTGGCAGAAAAGGACCTGAGGGTGTTGGTCAACAGCTGGCTGAATACGAGCCAGCAGTGTGCCCAGGTGGCCAAGAAGGCTTGTATCAGAACATCCTGGCTTGTATCAGAACTAGTGTGGCCAGCAAGACGAGGGAAGTGATCGTCCCCCTGTACTGGTCACTGGTGAGGCCACACCTCAAATACTGTGTTCAATTTTGGGCCCCTCACTGCAAGAAGGACATCGAGGTGCTGGAGCATATGCAGAGAAAGGCAACAAAGCTGGTGAAGGGTCTAGAGCACAAGTCCTATGAGGAACGGCTGAGGGAACTGGGATTGTTTAGCCTGGAGAAAAGGAGGCTGAGGGCAGACCTTATCGCTCTCTACAACTACCTGAAAGGAGGTTGTAGCGAGGTGGGTGTTGGTCTCTTCTCCCAAGTAACAAGTGATAGGATGAGAGGAAATGGCCTCAAGCTGCACCAGGAGAGGTTCAGATTGGATATTAAGAAAAACTTCACTGAAAGGGTAGCCAGGCACTGGAACAGGCTGCCCAGGGAAGCGGTTGAGTGCCCATCCCTGGAGGTGTTTAAAAGATGGGCAGATGTGGTGCTTAGGGACAAGGTTTAGTGGTGGAGTTGGCAGTGCTAGGTTAATGGTTGGACTTAATGACCTTAAAGGTCTTTTCCAAACTAAACGATTCTATGATTCTGTGTTTCTATGAATTTCTTTGAATTTGATTCCACTTGCACTTTCTCTTTCCTAAGCAGCTTTTTGTGTCATGAAAACAATGGTCCAGTATGTATTTAATAGTTCATCTATTTAATAGTTAATCTCATGACATTTCTCTGCATCTGGAGGAAAATACCCAGGACAATAATGCTGGCTAATAATATCAAACTGATGAGCAAAGAAATAGCACCCACATTGTCAGCTGATGATGTGGCAAAGATCAAGAAATTCTGCAAAGCTCAAACTAAAGTAAGTTATAAATTGCATTAATACTGGCTAATGGATAATGAGATTCCATTCTAATGTTGGTAATGTGCAATGTAAGTGTTTGCTGTTTCTTAAATAGGATATCTTTGACCATTTAAGCAAGTCTTTAGCACCAAACATTCATGGCCATGAGTATATTAAAAAAACCATTTTGTGTATGCTACTGCGGGGTAATGAGAAAGTTCTCAACAATGGGACAGGCATTAAAGGAGACATCAATATCCTATTATTAGGTAAGAGCATGTAGAGTTAATAGTGCATTGATAAGTTATTTTATTATCCCCCCTCATCATCATGCCAGTGTAGTTCTGTTATGCAATATTAGCAAGAAAATAAAAGCCAACCCAGTACAAAGACTCATTTCGTCTTATACAAGAATGTTTGTTAGTGTCTTAGGATCAATTTATTTTATCCTTGGGCACATTTTTACAATTATTTCTGTTTTGTCCCAGACTTCCCTATTTACTTGACATCTGTTCTATGTTTCCAACTAGTGCCGGCATGATGCGCAATTGAGTCTAATCCTACACTGCTCATTTGGGCGAGACACCCACTGCTTTCACGAATGGGCTTCAGTTTATCGCACAAGTTGATGGAACTATTCTACTTCTGTCACTTGTAGGCATGGTGGCTGTTCAGTTGTGACTTCATTCCTAAATGCTTTGTTTTCAGTACCCATAATTAAGTTACATTAGCCTGACAATGCTAACCTGCTACATAACAGCTCCTGGCAGAGGTATCAGCTTCCTTGCATAAATCAAGCTCTTTATTTCTCTACAGAGCTTCAATCAAATATTTGATAACTTGCTTTAAAAATAGATTAACCTAAAACAATAATCCTTTTCCAATCTTTCTGTTTGAGTATGTCTTTTCTCTCCTGAACAGGGCAACTTGCACACTTATTCGCAGTATTGAACGCTTCATCCACACCACATTACTAGGGCATTTTTACCACGTCAATACAGATGGGATCTGTTATCTAACAACCCCTTGTCAAAAGCGCTTGCCCAGCACCTGAATTACATTGCTGGCTATCCAAATATAGTACATGTGGAGCCGCAAAAATTCAAAGCAGTTGTATAATGGCACTCAATTACATGGATCTGCTGCACTTTGCAATCTAAAGGACTGTCTATTAAAGCTTTAATAAAGCCAAAAGTTGGTCCGTTAATAAAATGCAAAGCTAGGTTGGACATAGTCATACTTCTTTGAAATTTGGAATGAGATCTTAAATTTAAAAAAAAAAAGAAAAAAAGATTTATTCTGGGAGGATTCTGAAGCAAGAACTCTAATAAGGAAAGTATAGTTTGAGCATTTCTATCTGATTTATTGAAACAGTAGGATTTCTAAGGATATCTTTAGTAACTACCTGTGTTGCAGTAATGTCTGGAGGGGTGTTAGGTATGTAATAATAGCGTAATAATATAAACTTTTCCTTAAGAAAACAGTTGTGATTCCTTGATATATTTTTATATATATATATATATATATATATATATATATATAAATTTACACTCCTGACCTTAGGAATGCCAGCTTGTCTTTCTTTTCTTTCCAGTTTGAGACTGAAATGAGCAATTGCAATCCATCTTATACACCAATACTGTTGGTGTAACCTTACAACTAGGTAAAGCAATTTAGAAGCTAATCAGTGGTGCAAAATTTCCAAGTCTGCTAAGACTTGGGAGCATTCGGGAGGGGAAATGCTGGAAAAAACAAACTAAAATTCTATAATGTGGAGGATTTCCTACCAGAGACCTTCAACTTTGGGGACTTTAAGGCTCAAGCACATGTCTCTGTAATGCTTTGTCTTCTTTCAACTGCCTGAACCTGTGCTTTTGGAGATGCTGGTACAGCATGGCAGGTTCCTGTACCTGGAATAACAAAAGGTATTGATTTGATTTGCTCACCGTTTTCTCCTGTTAAACTGAAATTGAACATTACACCTCATGACTTTTATATGGAAGCTGTGTTTTTGAATAACGTATGAAATAAAAGGCTGCAAGCTTAGAAAAAAAAAGTGTACTAATGATGTCTCAAAGTACTTAAAAGGTTTAAGTGAATGTTTTAAACTGTGGAAGTTTTGATCTTCTTTACTTGAAAAGAAGAAAAACTTTGACACTTAGAATCATAGAATCATAGAATTGTTAAGGTTGGAAAAGACCCTTAAGATCATCAGGTCCAACCATTAGCCTGCCACTGCCAAGTCCGCCACTAAATCATGTCCTCAAGCACTGCATCTACCCGTCTTTTAAATACCTCCAGGGATGGGGACTCAACCACTTCCCTGGGCAGCCTGTTCCAGTGCCTGACTACTCTTTCAGTGAAGAAGTTTTTCCTAATATCTAACCTAAACTTCCCCTGGCGCAGCTTGAGGCCGTTTCCTCTCGTCCTATCGCTTGTTACTGGGGTGAAGAGACCGACCCCCACCTCTCTACAACCTCCTTTCAGGTAGTTGTAGAGAGCAATAAGGTCTCCCCTCAGCCTCCTCTTCTCCAAACTAAACAACCCCAGCTCCCTCAGCCGCTCCTCATAAGACTTGTTCTCTAGACCCTTCACCAACCTCGTTGCCCTTCTCTGGACACGCTCCAGCACCTCGATGTCCTTCTTGTAGTGAGGGGCCCAAAACTGAACACAGTATTCGAGGTGCAGTCTCACCAGTGCCAAATACAGGGGCACTATCACCTCCCTGGTCCTGCTGGCCACGCTATTCCTGATACAAGCCAGGATGCCATTGGCCCTCTTGGCCACCTGTGCACACTGCTGGCTCATGTTTAGGTGGCTGTCAACCAACACCCCCAGGTCCTTTTCAGCCAGGCTGCTTTCCAGCCACTCCTCCCCAAGCCAGTAGCGTGGCCTGGGGTTGTTGTGACCGAAGTGCAGGACCCGGCACTTGGCCTTGTTGAACCTCATACAGTTGGCCCCAGCCCAACAATCCAGCCTGTCCAGGTCCCTCTGCAGGGCCTTCCTACTCTCCAGCAGATCGACACTCCCACCCAACTTGGTGTTGTCTGCAAACCTAGTGAGGGTGTACTCAATCCCCTCATCCAGATCATTAATAAAGGTATTAAAGAGAACTGTCCCCAGTACTGAGCCCTGGGGAACACCACTCGTGACCGGTCGCCAACTGGATTTGGCTCCATTCACCACCACTCTCTGGGCTTGGCCATCCAGCCAGTTTTTAACCCAGTGCAGAGTGTACTTGTCCAAGCCGTGAGCAGCCAGCTTCTGCAGGAGAATGCTGTGGGAGACGGTGTCAAAGGCCTTACTGAAGTCCAGGTAGACAACATCCACAGCCTTCCCCTCATCCACTAAGCGGGTCACCTTGTCATAGAAGGAGACCAGGTTAGTGAAGCAGGACCTGCCTTTCATAAACCCATGCTGGCTGAGCCTGATCCCCCAGTTGTCCTGCACATGCCGCATAATGGCACTCAGGAGGATCTGTTCCATGACCTTCCCCGGCACTGAGGTCAGGCTGACAGGCCTGTAGTTCCCCGGATCCTCCTTCCGACCCTTCTTGTAGATGGGTGTCACATTAGCTAACTTCCAGTCATCTGGGACCTCCTCGGTTGACCATGACTGCTGATAAATGATGGAGAGTGGCTTGGCAAGCTCCTCCGCCAGCTCCCTCAGTATCCTCGGGTGGATCCTGTCTGGCCCCATTGACTTGTGGGCATCCAGGTGGAGGAGCAGAATGGTGACTGCCACCTCTTCGACAACTGGGACTACATTCTGAGTCCTATCTCCATCTCCCAGCTCAGGGACATGAAAACCTTGAGGATGATCAGCCCGACTATTAAAGACTGAGGCAAAGAAGGCATTAAGTACCTCAGCCTTCTCCTCATCCTTTGTGGCCAAGTTTCCCTCTGCATCCAACAAAGGAGGGAGATTCTCCTTAGCCCTCCTTTTGTTGCTGATATACTTGTAGAAACATTTTTTGTTGTCCTTGACAGCAGTGGCCAGTTTAAGTTCTAGCTGGGCCTTTGCCTTTCTAATCTTTTCCCTGCATAACCTCACAAAACCCTTGTAGTCCTCCTGAGTCACCTGCCCCTTCTTCCAAAGGTGGTAGGTTCTCCTTTTCTTCCTGAGTTCCAGACAGAGCTCTCTGTTCAGCCAGGCCGGTCTTCTCCCCGACCTGCTCGACTTGTGGCACATGGGGACAGCCTGCTCCTGTGCCTTTAAGACTTCCCTCTTGAATAACATCCAGCCTTCCTGGACTCCTTTGCCCTTCAGGACTGCCTCCCAAGGGACTCTGTTAACCAAACTGCTAAACAGGCCAAAGTCTGCCCTTCTGAAGTTTAGGGTTGCGGTTTTGCTGGCCCCCCTCCTTACTTCTCCAAAAATCGAAAACTCTACCATTTCATGGTCGCTGTGCCCAAGACAGCCTCCGACCACCACATCACCCACCAGGCCTTCTCTGTTCGTGAACAGCAGGTCCAGCGGGGCACCTCCCCTGGTTGGCTCGCTTACCAGCTGCATCAGGAAGTTATCCTCCACACACTCCAGGAACCTCCTAGACTGCTTTCTCTCTGCTGTGTTGTATTTCCAGCAGATATCTGGTAAGTTGAAGTCTCCCACAAGAACAAGGGTTAGAGACTCTGAGACTTCAGCCAGCCGCTTGTAAAAAACTTCATCTGCTTCCTCATCCTGGTTGGGTGGTCTATAACAGACTCCCATCAGGATATCTCCCTTGTTGGCCTTCCCCCTGATCTTTACCCATAAGCACTCAACCTTGTCGTTACCTTTGTTGAGCTCAAGACAGTCGAAACACTCTCTGATGTACAAGGCTCAATATCCATCTCAGCATATTCACACCATACTTGCAACACTGTCAGAGGCATCTTCCTCCTTTTATGGGGAAGGAGCTTAGAAAACACTGAATAAAAAATACTTATTAGGAAGATCAAGTGTAGCTTATAAAAGCTGGCTGTAACCACCCTTCAGCTGCCTGGCAAACGGCGTTTTTTGAGACCACAGCCCCAGGCTCTCCTGGAGTTAGCAATATCAGGGTTAGCATCCCCTGACCCACCAGCAGGGACTCCTGGCTCTCCTGCTCCCACCACCTTCATCCAGATATTGAGGTCTGTCTTCCAACAGCGATGAAGCCTACGACTGTAAGGTTTTGGGGGCCAAGGGGGAAGAAGTGTCTCGGCGATGACTGGCTGTGGCAGAGCAATGCTGCCAGAGGTCCTGGGTTTGCTCCCACCAAGTGCTGTGTCCCTGCTTCTGACCACTGGACTAAATGGCACCATCAGGGCAGCAAAACATCAGACCAACAAACAGGTACTGGTGGGTTGCCTTTTCTCAGTCTGATTTGACAGCAATTTACTCTGTGCTCTTACTTAAGCCTCCTAATAGTCCTGATTTAACTGTCTTTCCAATAAATTGAGGAAACTGATTTCCCATTTCCCAGGAGTATTTGGGCAATTAATTGTAAAAGTACTTTATAAGTGCAAGAACATTTATCTCATTCAAGGTCATTCCTGCCAGAGCTTGAAAGTACCAAGATTCAAGTTTACTGGAGCAATTAGCCCCTGACATCATCAGCAAATATTTAATGATTATCCCTAATGCCCAGCTCAGAGGTCTGAGCCTGCATCCTGCAGTCCCTGGATCTGAAGGGGGTGACCATGGCCCTCATTGCTTTTGCACATCCATGGAGAGGAGTCAGGGCTCTGGCTGCTGGGACCACAACATTTCCCTTTCCATAAAAGCTTTGTGCTGCACACCTGTGTATTTGCATGGGGTTGCCGTTTTGTTAAACATAACTGAAGTTTGAGGTTTAATGACGAATAAGACCTGCTGCAGCTGGGGGAAGACCTTTGGCAAGGGTAATCTTGCTAACGTGTGGCTCCATCTGAGATGATCCAGACCCCTAGGAGTGCATGGCTACATCTTACACAGTGACTCCTGGGAGGGATGTGCAAAAAATATTCTGACTTCACCAGTAGCTACTTAAATTTCAAATACTTTCAGCACCCCTTGTGACAAAAGCCAAAAGTCATGAGGAAGGAGAGGATGTTTACTGCGCTCCTGTTTAATAAACTAAGGGAAGTCATGCACTCACAGATACTGTACAAGTTATTCAGCACAAATTAAACATTCACGTGTATGCTGAATAAAATGGTATAAAGACCGGTCAGGTTTTTCTCTACTGCTTATTAGGCTATTTAATTTTTTCCAGTGCTCTAAAACCAGTTGCAAAAGGCTTTGGCCCTACAGCTAAAAAAATGACAAAAAGTGCTCTGCTTTCCCCTTTAAGAGGTGATCTTTGTATTGCAAAATATTCCCTAAACCACTTCCACCATCAGCAGGGGGTTGCCAGGAAGGCAGTTGACAGCAGCTGTAACTGCTGATTAAGAAACTGATGCTCAGCCTTGCATTTCCTAAGATATCAAACTTTCCGTCTTTTGAGCTCTAAAACCCTCCTGTCGTGCAACGGGCCCTGTGCGCCCGGCTGCACGCTGCATGCCCGTGTGCGCATCAGCAAGCACCCACATACCTGAGTTCCTGCACCCCAGCCCGTGGGTTTTTTTGGTAACAAAGCCTTGAAATGGTCTTGATGCCACCTAATAAGAAATGGGAAAGTGTTTTATAGCTGAAGAATAGTTGTGGAATGGAAAAAAAATTTCTTTAGCCCAACCAGTCTGGTGCCACCAGATCATTGAGATGCTGTGGGAAACGAGTGAGAAAACAAATATGCAAGTAAGCCCAATCACAGCCCATCTGAGAGTGATCTGACATGCCTGCAAAGTGGTTTGTGCGCTATGGGTATAAACCAAGGCAAGTGGAAGCCAAGATAACTTGCTCTTAGGAAAGCAAGTGGCACCACCTAATCTAGGCACTCCGGCATGATTATGGTGTAAATGAAAGCATTTCTATGACTTTGCTAGCACAAAGGGTGGAGTGGCTTGCTCATCTGAACCCCAGAGGAAAAAAGGGTAAATAAAACTCTATTCCTCCTTTCCCCACATTTCATTTCAGCAATACCTTTGAGGTTGCTGGGACTACATTCAGAATGGATGCATCTGTGGCTATTTGTATTTCTCAGAAATTCTAATTTGTTCCAAAGCTCAAGATTCACTCCTGGGGGGAAGGTGGTTGCCAGCCAGTGCTCTGCAGGCTTTTCATGGACAGGGGTGTAGCCAGCAGCGAGGTTTGATGTCAACCAAATTGCTATGCAGTCACTCCCACCGTGTGATCGCGTGGGGACCCGGCCAGGAAAGCCAGCGTGGGGCAGAGCGCCGGCACAGGGCAGCCCCGCTTTTCCTGGCAAGGGGGACTGGGTGAAGGATGGGGACTTCCCTCCCAAGGGAGGAGGACAAATATTTATTTCTGGTCTTCAGTGGCTCTGTGACACAGAGCATTGGTCTCCACCAATTCCTCCAACAAATCCTCCAAGGCAAGAATGACTCTTATTTATTGCCCCTGGCAGCAGCATACGCAGGGATGAACTCTCCATAGGGACAGGAGAGCTGGCACCACGGGGTACCATCACTGGCTTTGTCCCCAGCAGAGGCCATGGAAGGGGTTACACTTCCAAGTTTTTCTTCAGTCTTCCAGCTTCCAGCAAGGAAGTATGTTTTGTGTGATGCTTGTGCCAGCGCAGCCTCTGCATCACCTTGGCTGCCGGTTTCCCAGCCCTCCCTGAGGGAGAGAGCTGCCCAAAGCGGCTCTGCAGCACTGTGGTTGGGGCAGCTGGGGGTCTCATGGTGCTTGTGAGTGAGAGAGGTGCACATTGTTATGAGTTAATGGAGATATAGGTTTAAAAAGGACATGAGTAGTGATGATTGATCTTGCTGTGAGGCAGGAACCTATGAAAAGCAGAGCGAACGGGTGGGCTGCTGAGCAGGAGGAATTGGTCAGGTTCCATGTTGCAAAGGAGCATCTATCTGCTTGGGAGACATGGCCTGTAGGCTATCATGCAGTGGCCCGTAGTGGGTATTCACTATCTCAAATTAATTTTCTTTTTTTTCCTTAGAGCTTTTTTTTTCCCTTAAGGAAATTCATATTTTCTTATCCCAGCAGCTTTTCTTTTTCCATTCCTCCCAATCACACACTCTAATGCTTACGATCCTGCAGTTGTCCTGAGTGCCTGCAGAGGTTGTTCCTTAACCAGATGAGATGGTAGCTACTTTCATTTTCTCTCCTTACCTTCAGCTTACCCTGACAAATCTTTTCTGGTGACAAAGCCATGACAGGAGCAGCCAGAATGAAACCTGACTCTTCTAAGTGGTAACAGAGACTCCTACCACAGTTAATAAACTAAAGTTTATTAAACAACTTAATAACTACCAAACTTAATAAACTAATAGCTTACTTAACAAACTAAACTGAAGTTGCAATGTTATTTTATGTAATTCATAACGCTCTGTTCTGAACGAGCAAACATCATTTACATGAGTGAAAGCTACCTCCAAACCCAAGTGTTCACAACGTGATGAGAAGTATGAAAAAAAAAAAGCAATCTCAGATGAAGAGGGAGACATGCTGCTGACAAGATTTGATCTGGCTTTTTGTTGCATAGACTGCATGGACCCAGATGGTGTTAAAAAAAGAAATCAAGGGCAAATGCACATACACAGAACTCTAGCAGAACAAGATGGCTGGTTCTAGTTACATATTAGTAACTGCTAAGCAGAAATACTATCATTGAGAAGTTAGTCAAAAAGTGTTCCGCCAAATTGTTTAGAGATAAGATTTAAATCTGATAAAGAGCACACAATCTTTTTTTCCCATGAGTATTGCACTGGAAGAGCAATTGTGTTTATGAATTGTATGATTAAGCATTGCAACCTTGAGAAACAATGAAGTTTGATTTTGTTCTTTCAAGTTCCAGACATTCAAGTTAAACTTCTTTGATGCTATTTTGTTTTCACAGTAGGTGAAGTCAAAGGCAGAGATCAAGCATGGACCGTTTCATCCCAAGTGGCAGGAGTTTAGGAATTTGTGAGCAAATGAAGATGAAAACTGGAATGGAAACCTGTCTGCAAGCTTTATGATACCAGTTACAGTGTACAGGTTGTAAATAATGAACTTTGGGGGAAGGAAAGCACTCCATGAAAAAAACAGACAAAGGTGCCAATGGTGATAGTTTTGAAGTTTAATACAAAGGAGACCAATCCATATGCACTCCAGAAAATTATTAATGTGGGAGTAGGAGGGGTGATCAGTCTGAATTGCTGTGGTCTTTTTTTTTTCTCCAGTTCATTCTGTTGATGCTCAGAAAGGGGAGAGGACAAGGAGAGCAGCCACAGGGAATCTGTCTGCTGCAAAAAAATTCATGATCTTCTTCCACAAAATGAATTATTAAAACTTGACTTTAAAGCTGTCTTTTGTAATAAACTAGGATGTATGAAAGAAGTGGGAAAATGAGATCACCGTATATTTCATTTCTTCATAATTTCATAGCACAATCTGAGCAAAATACAGATATTTTGCCATTACTGGATCAAATACTACAAAAGTCTCTAAGCAACAACTCTAGATTTAAGAAACAGCAATTGACTGCATGACTGTTCAGAAAATGCGGTTTATTTGGTGATTATCTTCTCCTTTTGAGACATGAATCTCTGTACTACCAGCACGTGAAGATAGCTTGAAAATGCAGTCCAAGTAGTCAGGAGAATTAAGATCCCATTTATGAGAACCAAAGGTACTTTAACTGACACGTGGCATCTGTGTCTTAGCAAAAGCCCTTGAGTTCTAATAACAGTGGAAAAGGAGAGCTGTGGGGGAAAAAAAATGGAGAAATACCACTTCTCTGTTCTGATCTGCACCTAAAAAAACCAACAGCTCATGACCCCCGCCCTGCACCCTGGAACTGCACCTGCCTGGGGTGGGTGGTACGAGACACCTGACATGCTTAGCTGAAATAAGAGAGCTAGCATCTGGGATCAGTCCCTTTTTTGCATTTAGACAATGCAGTGCCAGCCAGACTATTAGACATTATGATTCAGTTATTTGCTACTTGTGCAAAAGCTAGACTGAGCGAGCTGATCCGTGTGATGCAAATAGCAATGAAATTGGTCTAGTTTGCCTATATCAGGAATATGAGGCTGTGTATACTGTTTAGCATAGATATTAGGTGGCATGCCTAAAAGATTTTCTGCAATGCTGAGATCCTTGAAGAAAGACTGATAAGTAGCTAGACCAGCAACCTACCTTTTTTTTAATTCCAAACCTGAGCCACTGACTTGAATGTTGCAGGTTTTTTTATTTTATTTTTAAGCCCATGCTGTGACTCCTGATAGACTCGGCAGTGGGGAATGAGTCATGCACACAGCTCTAAATACAATGTGCACATACTCTGCTGGGTCCAGCTGTACAGCTAGTCCCGAGCCCAGAAGAGGAGGAGCAGAGAAGACAGCATTCACTTAAGCCCGGGGTCTTTGCTGGGGGTCAGCCACCGTGTACCAGCAGAGACCCATACTTGAATGAAGGATGGGAGTAGCACAGTTGACCTGAGGAGTCAACTTCCACAGCTGAAGAGCTTGTTCTGCATGTTCTGGGAATCTAGTAACAGGCTTTTTACACAAGTCCTGATCTGTAGAGAGTGGAGTGTGCCTGACTTGCATGGCTGCAGGGATGCAGGCGGAGCAAATCCTTGGTGAAAATTATAACCTGAATCACCACAATGTGAGAAGTATGGGAAAGAGAAGTGGCACTCTGTGCAGATTTTACACTGGTGGATTTTACTACCATATTAATATCTCAGTGCCTTCATGCAGAGGAGCTTACATTAAAGATTTTTAGTAAAAATTTCTGTGAATAAATCTGCTTTAGGAAAGTAAAGTAAACACGCAGTCTTTCTGTGAAGGGCTGCAACCTCATGTATGGCTCTCCGACTGACCAATGAAGTATCTGATCTGTGATGAATATCCATATTATCTGTAAATGTGTCCAATGTACATCTCCAAAATTAAGCTGTTTCATTAAAAATAATAGATGCAGTCCTAATAACCATGTAGGAAAAGTCTTTGTAAAGCAGGGAAGATTCACCTGAGCTGGTGAATCTTCGTTGCCGTTTTCACAAGAGGTGACCATTACTGAGACATTGCACCTTCAACCAGTTAAATTACAAATCCAAGTAAAGCATCTACTCATAAAAAAGAAAACTCCAGTTGAAATGCTTCCTTTCCTGAACCACATATGTATTTTTAATCTCTCACCTCCTTTCTTCACAGAAAAAGATCACCGCTGTAAGACAGTTGCGGTACCTCTTTTGTAAGAAAAATGTATTTGTTCAGGAACTTGAGCTAGTAGTATAATTGCGATATACAATCAAGTGCAATGTTGAATCTGATGTTGGACTTCCTGAGTACTTTTTCTGCATTGAAAATTGAAAAAAAAGTATTTTCCTCTTGAGTGTTTTTAGATGAGTTAATGACATTAATAAAACCTCAGTCACTTTTGGCTCTGTGGAACCTGAAAAGTGTGTGGAACACACCACTGAAAAGTGAGTTGTTCTTACTCACTGACTGGGAGATTTGGTTTTAATTTGTGCTCCCTGCTGATTCCTGTTTGAAATGAATAAGCAAAAGTTTAAGGGTTTTTTCCCATGGAAGTTTACCATTTCAGGATATAACCTATGGAATTTGTATCTTGCACAATGTATTGTAATATATTGCTCTATGTATTAAGCTTTCTTCTAGTGAAAGCACAATAGAGTTTACAGTTCAGGTAGTATTTATGCCATTTCATGTAATCTGGATTTCAAAACATATAAATGATCTCTGCAGTCACAAATCCGGTAGTTCCCATTTGAAATGATGAAATGCTCACTGTTTATAATGGTAAGTATTTTAGCCAGGGTTGAATTTATGAACAGTCTCATTTGTGTCTTCTTAACTCCATGTAAATCTATGTGCATATCTTAATTGAAGGCACATTTGGAGGATTATTTGCATGAAAACTGCTGATGAAGACATGTCAAAATAGGAAAGTTATTTTAAGACAGCTATAGTAGGGTATCTTCTTATCCTGGATGTTTGTTAGCTCTGACAAATCTTTGTTAATTTTGCCTGGCTGTTTTCATGAATCTTTGGGTTCCAACAAAAGCTAATAAAACCAGCTATGAATACTTTAAATATAACTACATTTCAGAGAATACTAATCAGAGGAGGACTACATATGTAGTGTCGGTACACATTTGTTGCTTTGTGCTGTGCAGTAGCATTCAGAGGAAGACTAGTCCCCTCATCAAATTTCCATACATTTGAACTGCTCTTGCCCAGAGTTAGAGTAAATCGCATGACAAATGTTATGATCATCAACATCCATTCCAAGGAATCAAAGTAGCTGCTGACCTTTAAATGTGAACATATTCACATACCAGTCTACCAACCATCTGGTGTGACCTGACATTTCTATTACTGGCACTCCTGTCTCTTGCAGCCCCCCTCCAAAACACTGCAAATGTGATGATCTGTGCCCATGGTGACTGCCATCTTCCTCTGTAAAGCCTCCTCAGGGAAGTACACTTTGCTTCCTCTAGCCCTTCTCCTATTTCCATGCCTACTCTGTTCTCCGAATCCCACTGAATTGTAGCCCTCCTTACCAAAGGTGTTAAGAGAGATGCCAAATCCAACAGACCTGGGATCCCTCCTCCCCAGCTGACGTGCCCAGCCAGGAATGGTCCCAGGTGATCTCTCCATCCCAGTCCCAGGGATGCAGCTGCTGCTGTCCTGCTTGCAGGTCTGTAGCAAGGTTAAGTGTGTATCCAAGAGACACACACACACAGGTCCCTAATGTGGCTGGCTGCACGGACTGCTGCACACACACAGAGCAGCACAGGTAGCAGCACCCACCTATAATGCTACCCAAACTCATACAAGTGCGGACAGCCCCGTCCTCTTCCTCCCCTCCAGCTGATGAGAATGGAGGTTCTCTGGTGAAAATATGTGTGCCCTCATTCTCCACATCCATAAGCATACCCACATTCACAGACCCCTTGAATGTTAGCACAGCCTCTAACCCTGTTTAACACCCATGCCTGGACCTGGGCCCTCTTAGCTGGTATGCAGGTCACCTCCTACTTGCCAGATAGAGCAATGTGATGCTTGCTAGCCAAACAGATGCATACACTCATACACTTATTGCATAAGCACTCCCACAATCACCGATCCCTTGAATATTAGCACAGGCTCTCAGACTGCCTAATATCCATGCCTGGACGCTGAGCTCCCTTACCCCAACCACTGGCTCAGACTGAGTCCTCCAGATGTGGAAATGTTTCCTCCAACTCACCAGCTAGTCCAGCTTGAAGTTTGCTAGTGAATTAAACATACACACACAGAGGATTAAGTTCACTGAAGAAATATAAACACACCCAGGTCTCTCCAGCTGCCAGCACTTAGACCCCTTACACACCCACATACAACCTGATCCCTCCAGCTGCTGCCACCCAGACCTACAGCCCTGGTGCCCGTGGCTTCTTCTCCAGCTGCTGGCACTTGGACCTTTCAACACACATACAACACACATTCTAGTCCCTCCAGTCGCTGGGGTTTAGACCTGAGAGCTCTACAGCCCACAGTCCCTCCAGTTACTGGCACAGCCTCTTGTGTGCCAGTCCCTCCATGTGCTAGTACCTTGACCCACAACCCCTAAGACCTATGGTCTCCTCTGGTCTTTGGCACACAGATCTCCTTTGCAGGCCGTTCTCTCCAGTTGCTGGCACCATTTTCCCACACTGGTTTCTCTCTGATCCACCGTGATCCTTCCCCTTTTCTTTGGAGCCTTTGGCCCTTCCCCTAAATATCCCATAGTCATTTTTACATAAGTCCACAAGCCTCTTCTGATAGCCCATATCCCAAGTATCCCATAATACTCATGTTAATCATGTTTCTCCCTTCCTATCAGTTAAAGGTTATTGTTCAGGTTGACATTCTTGAAGGTTCTGCCTGAGTAGTTCCTTTAATGGACCATCAATCAACAGCTGAAGCATTCTGAGTCCTCACTATTGTCTCTGTTGTGTCTTCCTCATTGATGTCTTGTGTCTGTGTGGTTAATTTATCACTTTCCTTGTTACTTGTTATTTCTTTTATAGCAAGTAATAACTTAATGAACCAGATGCCTCCACACTCTACATACCCCCACACTACTGACTGACAGCTGTTGCAGGACTCAGAACCACTGGGTACCCTGTGATTACAGGGCCCAGCTCCCTTTTATTATAGACATCTGTATCATGATAAGATAGCAAACCTGGACTTCACTGTGTTGACTGAAAGTCGGATGCAGTTTTACATGTTTTCTTCATGTTCAGGTAGACTTAAAGGACAGGGTAGGCATGTCACACAATGTATTTCCATCTTTCTCCATTGCATAGCAATACATAACACTGTCAGACATTTTCCTGACTTTAGCACAGTATTTTATTGAGATTATTAATTATTTTCCAGACTTTACAAACCTTTATCGTGATGGTTGAGATAAAAGTAACAGAAAGAACGATGACATAGTTGTGGTTTTCCAGTGATGTTCATCTTGTGTCTTTGATGCTTGTTTGCATTATCTTCAGAGGGATGTTCTATTCTAAGTGTGGAAAAAAAACACCAAACCCACATCTCAGAAGCATGTAGGGAAGGGAAATATGTGTATAATGTAAGAGTGTTACTTACAAAGAAACTAAAACAATTTATTGGAAGGTCATAAAGTAACAGTGTCAAGCATCTGGCATTGCACAGAGGTACTGCACTTCAACAGGACATCACATAAAGAATATTAGGACAAAATTTAAAACAGAAGTCTGCTCTCTGGAAGGCCATTCAACTTTGGTTTGCTTACAAAATTTCTCCTGTGCCTTGTGAGTCCCTCTAAGCTATGTCATTCTTACTATTTCCAAGACTAAAACTCTGTTTAAACTAAGAGTCCAGATGCCTGGGACTTTATGAAACTTCCTATCAAAACCTGCCCAAATGTCTCTGCTATTCACTACATGTCCTTTCTGATCCAGTAATTCAGATAGTTTTAACCTGCTGTCTTCTTTTAATTCTCCTTATGTCACGATTTCCACGGCTACTTTGTTCCTTGCATAAAAAATGGCCATTGAATAGGGAAACTGATTTTTAGATTTGCTTTTTGTTTTGACATTTTGGGTTGGGTTTTTTAGCACCATGGTGTGTTAAGGGGAGATCTTTAGTAGAAAATGCAGTAATAGATTAAATACAAGTCCACTAAGTGGAAGACATGGTTTAGTTACAAATTGAAAATGAGCCCCTTTGTTCACACTCTCCCACTCAATGTAGGCTGCCAACAAGGCAATAAGAGTGGTGGGAGTGGAGGAGGAGAACAGATTTTAAATGAAGTGGCTTTTTGGTGTTTGATAAACTAGTAGCACTTAATGGAGCTTTTTAATTCCTATGCTGGAGCCTTCAGACTTTAAAAATATGACATCCTCCAATTTACTTCTACTGGATTTGTTTATTTTTAGTAAATATATATATAATTGTTGAAAAAGGCAAAATACTTACTTCTAGAGTCAGGTTGTCACTATTTTCCTTTCTGTATTTCTTTTTAAGGCACACTGCGGTTGTGATAGTGACAATAAGCATTACAACAAATACAGCTATGGTTGAAGAAACAGCTATTACAACGTTTTCTCGAGTTGAGCCTTTCCTTTCACACTTTTCTCCCATATACCACCAGTCGTCACCTGCTGGACATCTAGAAAGTAAAAGAACAAACATGTGGTATCACCTAAAGATTAAGGCATGAAAAGGGCTACTTTAAAAAAAATGGCATCTCTGATGCGCTGTTTCTGTATCCCAAAGCATAATGAAGTTATCTTAAAATGGACTTCTATTTTGAAGTTGTCTTGAGTGGCCTACTGTCCTTACACATCTGGATGTGCTTCTTTCAGCTTCCCGCTGTTTTACAGGTCATGTCTTCAGAGAGAGCTTTTGTCAGAAACCCAAGCGCTATTCCGATCCTTTTGACTGCTTAACGCTCGTCTGCAGCTGATCTATAGGGCTGCTGCTACAGAATGGTCATCTTTTGCTATTAATAGAGATGCCCTCTGAATCACTCAGTTCACTTATCTGCTTCCTTTTCCTTGAAGTTTATAGCACTTCTGTTGACAGAAAACTCACTTTCTGCTCCATGAAACTGATACCTGTCACCAGGACCACTGTCATGTAATATTTGCTTCCGCTATTACGAGTTACCCTCAAATCCTGATGCGGTTCCGCCTTTTGTCATGCTCAGCTTTTATACAAAGCCCTTTTAACTTCTTCACTCAGTCAATTTAAAAAAGCCTTTATAGGAAGAAGTTTAATAAGCTCCTATGGCAAGTGGTCCAGAAGCTTTACACTGCTATTTTTATCCAATCAAGCCACCTTTACCACCCTCCAGAAAACTTCATCCACCTGTTTCCTCATGTATTCTTTGCTTTTTTAATTCTAAGCTCTTATACAGCAATTCAAACCTGTGAGATAAATGGGGTGGAGACCACAGGCCGGACTCTCAAGGCGTCTCTGACCAGATAGCAGCTGAACCAAAGCTTAGGCGCAGGAATTCCCCAGTTCTAGGACTGAACTGACCAAAGATGTTCCCACCACATTCCCCTTTCCCTGCTCAGTACTTCTCCACAAGTAGATGTGGTATGTTCTGATCAGACCTTCTCATTGCCAGAAGGGGCTTATTTTCAAATTTAAAGAACTTGTATGAGCTGCCTCTGCCCTCCCACAAGAAGAAGGTAAGAAAAGAAATTAACATCCTAGCAGTCATCTGGTTTTAGGACTAAAACCAACCTCCAGGCCTTGGTTCCTTCACCTTATCCAGCATCACTATCAGCTCTGAAACATTTTATATTGAGCATATGAGGGTCCCAATGATCTAACTGAAAAAAAATATATGTGCATTACTGTTGAGTGCACATCTGCCCTATCTTTCTAACCCTGGTTGTTCCTAATGTTATTGTTTTTCTAGTTCCTGTCTAAGCCATTTATTCAGAACTCTACATTCAACCCTGAAAATGAGTCCATTTGTAGTGTGCTGCAAGGATACTGACTGTTGGGGGACTTCACATGATCCAGCTTAACCAGAGTTATGTATCACATCCCCCCTCATTTCCCAGTAGAAAATCTGAGTGGAAACTGGCTGCTGGTCACACACTTCTCTAGGACGGAAAGTAGGTCGCATAGGCACTAGAGCTTCAAATAGTCCAGAGATGTCAGAGAATAAGTTTTCTTTCCATAATTTCGAAATCAGACATAACATTCAGCACAACTTTTTTTTGTCTTCTTGGAATTACTTCTTGACATTTACTCATATTTGTGACCTGCTTCTGATGTGTTGCACAAGAATTGTTTTTTAAAAGGTTTCTAAATGGGGAGCTATAACACTTAATGAGTCATGTTGACTCTTGTTGCTCTCAGCCTTTAGACATTTGCCTCACAGCACCCGCCCAGTCTACCTGCCCTGGCACAGCATCACATAAGGTTACTATCTTCTGCCCTAGAGCTTGTTTGAGAGCTGGAATAATGCTGATCAGCCAGGTGGGTTACATAAATGTATCCACAGAGAATTAAATAAAGTTCATATTAATTTTCTTGCAGGGCAAACAATCTTTTTAGTATTCAGCCTTCATCTCTGGTTTCAAAGACAAGCAACTGCACTTTGGAAATTCATGGTCATAATTTACTCCACGCAATGTTTCTGAATCAAATTCTAAAATAATGTCTATGCTGCTTCCTGCCTGCGAAGTATTAAACATCTTTTCTACTGATATAAGTGCTATTTTGTTTCAACTGCATTTATATTTAACTCTTATAAATTTTTCTATAGGGACTTCTAAGGAGATGCACAGTCCATTTTATAACATTGGAGTAATATGTTACTGAAAACGATAAATACATTTAAAATATAATTTACAGGCGAGTCAAGCAGAGTACTTAAAAATGGTCAAAAGCTAAAGTTAGGAGCTTTGTTGCCCAAAGTGGTCATAAGTTTAGTCTCACAGCAGCAGTTGGAAATATTTGCTTAATCAGCTATAGTCTGTCTTTCATTAGGAACAAAGATTTATTCTACTAGAAACTTCCATTACTCATCCTAAAATTGCATTTGAGAGTGAATAAAGGCAGTTACCTGCACACCGGTTCCCTATCTACAATAACGCAGACACCACCATTTTCACAAGGGTTGTCTGGGCAGAAATTGGGAACCTCTATCTCTGGCTTTTCAGTCAGGGTGACAGAGGCTGTTGTGGGTGTTGTGCTGGCACTGGACGTATTCGTAACAGAGGTGGGTGAAACACTTGGCTGAGTTGATAGTAGATGTGATATATCTGCACAATAAAACCACAAGAAATAAGGTCTTTACTTCATGTTATTTTTCCTCTTATCCTAATGATAAGTTCTAATAATAAAAGAGCAAAGAGCCTGTCCACAGGTAAAATGGATAAATAGTCTTTTTCACCTTTCAGGAGCATGATGTATTTTGGAAATGTCCTCTAGATTTTTTTCAGAAACAGACAATTTTATTCAAAGTACTCTATTCAAAATAATTTGCACAGGATTAACATCATTTTGTACACCTTCACATGAGATAAAGGAATTATACAGTGCATGTACCTATCCACAAATTTATCCAAACATATGATTTGACTTTAGATACATGCATAGTTCCAAAACTGCTCATTTGCAAAGTACATCATCTGTATTTATATCTACAGCACTAGTGACTTAGTAAAGTATGCGACACTTCGTGTTTACTGTATCGTAAAGAATATCAGCTATCTTTACATACCTTCCATTGTTAAAAGAATAAAAACACTGTCGTCTTTAATAAAGTTGCGGCTTCTAAGTCTCTGATGAGTCAAGAATGCACTCGTTCCACTTCCTGGACCTCTCATGAATGTTGTTCCATTGGGAAAAGATGCTATGGATCCCACTTTATCTGGCCTGTCCCAAAAATAAGTTGATGAGGAACCTGGAAAAAAAAAACCTGAATGCGAGTGTGGGACCACTCTGGATTTGCTTCTCAATAGGGTCCCTTCCTTCTCAGATAACCTCTGCTGCAAAGTAGTACTGAGGCCTCTCTCATCAGCCAAGACAGACTGTGTCCTACTTTGCCTGCTTCTGCTTAGTTGCTCGTGGATATCATGAGTATGGAGAAGACAATAGATTACCTGAAACTCACAGAGTAGGAGCAATGCTGAACCTGACTACAATATTTGCAGATTTTTTTGCCTGGGATTCCACAGTGATGAGATACACAAGACAACGGAGATCTTCAACAGCTTGGTTTAGCCTGAAGTATTGAGAAAAGAGCCTGCTGGAGATGAGGTTATTGGAGACCTCATTGAAAACCTGTTATATTTGCTTTTTAGTTTTTTTAAAGTGTAGTGGGCAAGAAGATGAGTAGCACATGAATCATCTGTAAAATTAATTATTTCAGTGCTTCTCAAAAAAGAGTGTCTCTTGATGTGCATATAGGGTAGAGGGTACTTGAACAACCTGAATGGTCACAGGCCACTGATGTTGGCTCCATCAAACCCTGTTCTAAATGTCAAAGCTGAACCTGATTGGCTATGAAAATATCTGACAGAGGGAGAAGAAACTGCCTGCTCCTACACCTCTGTTGGTTAGAGAAAGGATAAGAGTTACAAGGCTTCTCTTGGGAATCTGGGGCTATTAGCAATATGTGAATAAACAAGGGAGAAGGAGCAGAGTGCAAACAGACTGCATGTCCACAGGGTCCGGAAAGGAAAAGGGCTGAGCACTGTGGACATAACAGCAGAGAGCATGGGAAAAATGTCAGCCATTTATGGAGGACCTTGTGTGGCATGTCGTCTTTCATTTACAGGGGAGGACATTCAGTCTTTCTATATTACCTGCATTGTTTTCATGCAGAGACAATGTCATAGAAAAATTAATGTAAATCATAAAATTTTTAAAATAATACTGTTAATTAGACATTTTTGTGCCTGCCTTCCTTGACTAATGTTGTGGTCTGAAAGCCCAGGAAACTAATTCAGTGGTGGAGGTGGTTTCTTTTGGCAAAACTCTTATATTGATGCAGAAAGTTATTTTGGCTTAAATCCAGTCTTTATCCAATGATGAATATGGAGATTTTCTTTAATATCTCTATAGAGATTCCTACCATTTCTCAGAGTTACATCTTTACCTTAACTGCCTCCTTTCCAAGTTATTGCGGACAATTGCTCCTTATCTTCTCATACCTTGAACGAGTACAGATTATGTAATATGAATCAGTACTTTGTCCATCTGGAGATTTGTGCTGGCACCACTGTACCTTTTGCAAGGAGGGAGGGGATTTGTTTAATAGCTGCACTTTTATCTGGTATGCACTGTGTATATTGTTAATTCAGTATTTTTCTTTTCAAGCCTTCTGGAAAACTTCCATTCTCATTAAAGCAGATATACATACAAATGCATCTTCACAGAGCATATAAAAGAAATTTTGGAAATGGATCATCCACCTATTTCTTATGCAAATCAACTTTGAAATCCAGGGTCCCAGCTTAACCTACTCCTATGTTCAATTTTTTCTTGTCTGTGGATCAATAATATTGTTGCTGCAAACAAATGAAACATTCCAGAAGCTAAAAAAACTGCACTAATTTACACAAAGAGAAAATGTGACTCCTTATCTTTTGGCTGCGTTTTAAATATACTGGATAGCACATCTGATTTTAACTAACCTGATAATTGCAGAGGGTCAGTTGTTATACTTCTTTGGTTTGACATCCGTTGACGAATATCAGGATGCTGGTCAAGCAGAATCATGGTACCTTGTTGCCATGCACAGGGCCATTGCAAGTGATCATCATTTGCTCCAGAAATCAAGTGCAAGTAGATTGCTAAATTAAATGGGTTACTAGTGGTACCATTTACATTCAAGCTGACCTGAAAAGCATATCCTTTACTAGAGTAAAAAGGTGGACTGTATATTGTTCCTGCTGTCCCTGCTGGACTTGTGTTGAGGAGACGTGTGAAATTTTTGATATGCCAGACGTGGTGGGGACACTGCGTTTCTGACAAATTGATGTCGTCAACAGAGAGGCCTCCATTTGAGAAGCCACTTCCTCTCACGCCTTGAAACACAACCCGGAATTTACTTGTGACATTCAAAGAAACATGATGGAGCTGCCAGTAAGTTGCAGGTGAACCTGAAAAACAAGGGTAGGGATTTCTGAGTAAGCAATACTGTCAAACACTGCACAGGTCTACAGACCCTATGCCAACGCTATGTAAGAATTTCTCAGTTCCACCAGCACTGACGTGGTGGTATATTTCTCCTGTAGATGTTATGTTTTCAGTGCAAGATCATATTTTCTCAATTCAGTTTTTCAACAGATTTAATATGCATAGCAGCTCTTTAATTTGAGTCAAAAAAATGTTAATGTTTTTTAAGAGTGCTTTTTCTTTTATATTTTTAAAGAACATTGCATTAAATTAGTATGAATGTGATAATTAAATGCACAAAGATGGCTGTCACCTGTATTATTAAAAAGAAAAAAAATCAGAGCAAAGTATATTCAAACAACTGAATAACAACATGTCTCAACAAAAAATGCTACAGAGGATTCTTGGAGCCTAGAACTACAAGATTGGTTCATCCAATCGTTTTTGTATATTTAAATGGCTTTTTGGAAGTTTGCCTATGCAGAAGCACTATTCACTCATCGAATGATTAATGGTACTAAGTTCAGATTAAAGCCAGTCATTTGCAAAACCTACTTCATGTGATAAAACCTCACTGCGAGTCTGATGCTGCATCCAAAAGTGCCTGCACTAGCAAATTCCACTTGACTCCAAGAGCATTGTACGCAAAAGCGAAGACCTCTGCACAGGGGCGTTGTAAGGCAAGTGAAAGTAGGACATCCTTTGTTAATAGCATGTACAGCAAAAAAGTTTCTTTTGCTGTCTGGTTTATGTTCACCTGCACAGAAGATCAGACTTTCAGCTGCATTTACAGAATAGGCAGTGCCAATCCCAGGTACAGAACTCATGCTTCACTTTTCTAACAATTCTAAACACAACACAATGGATCTCATATGAGAGTCTTAATTTCTTGCCATTTTTCACTACCATTATAACTAGAAACAAGAACAAAAGCACCCCACTATTTTCCATTAAATTGCCTTCTGCATTAACTAAAGTTTTTTTGAACTGCACAGATTTTATGCAAGACTGGGCTTTCTGACTCGTGTTCAATGAGCAGACCAGCTACTGTGCTGTAAAATGTCCCAGTCCCACAGTCTCCCTTGCTCCCAGCTGAAGGTAGCCACAGCAGCCACAGAGCAGCAGAAAGGGTTCAGGGCTTGTCCCTCAGCCTCTCAAATGTGGTGGTTCAGTGCAAACCCATGAGCAGCTCAGCCAGGATGTCAGATGATGGCTGGAAAGGGCTGTAGTGTCGGTGCTTCTTCCAGTCTGTTGACTCTGTGCTGGTGAGGGGAACTTCTCACATGAGAGAAGTGAGACAGCTTGGGGGAGAAATGATCTTAAACCATTCCTGAAAGTTTTATCAGAGATTGTCAAAGTAGGATGCCCATTTGGACACACATATCAGATCAGAGACTTAAAAGGAAATTATGGGCTTGAGAAAGAGGGAATGGGAGATGGGACCTAATATACATGAAAGAGTATTTGTGGAGAAGGCTGAAGTGTGAAGAAATTACTCTTGGCTTCAAAGTAGGGTTCGAAAGAACCTGGAAGGCTTAGACTAATCTGAAATGTACATCAGCCTTAGTAGCCCTGACACTTATATTCACTTATCTGATTCCTGATGGCACACAGGGATGATGAAAGCATCAGGTTGAAGAAAAGGGTGGAAAAAAGAAAACAGGCATGAGCAGTAGCTGAGCCTAAAGGGACAAAAAGAGGCAGAAGAAGCAGACGTGATACCTATTTGGTAAAATAACTTGCTTGGTCCCTTATGTAACCAGAAGATTGAACTAATTGTAGCTGTAATGGAGACCAAGTAATAGTTAAATATTTGAGAAAGTAATTTAATCATAAGGTGACTTTGGTAATTGTAGCTTAAAGAGCTCTTGTCTGTTAACTGACCTCAGTTGCTCATTTTGTAGGCCAAAGGCTTCTAAAACCACAAGAACTTAGTTTTCTTAAACTACAACTCAAATCATAATCTGCTGCCCATATATTCAGTTAAGTAATTTCAAACCTTGTTTAAAAAGTAAGTTAAATTTTATTTATCTTCTTAAAACTGGTATGTTAGATATGTCAGGACACTTATACTTTCCATTTCTTTATTATTACTTTCTTATTCATTGTAATTTACTCTAATGACCAGCTTCGTTTGTTGCTATTGATACCAGCAATTCTAGAACAGTTAAAATGACTGCTCATGGAATTTTAGCTATTTTGGTGAGAAAACTATCTTGATAACGCAAGAGTTTGTAATTTGTGGTAATTGATTATATTATAGGAAAACGGCTGACTGAGGATCCATCAAGTACAATTTTACCAGCAGAGAATCAATTACATAGTTAGAGAAGAAGCCAAAGAATAACGCTAGGAGATGAGTCACTTTGCTACAATATTTTCCGCCAGTACTTTGAAAAGGAAATTGAGTATAGATTAAACCAAAATGCAATTTTATTCCATACCTTTTATCTCTTCAACGAGTCTCAAAGTACCATTCGGATGGGCTGAAGTATACTCCCTGACCAAGACATACAGACGGTCGCTTTCATGACCGCTGTTGTAGAAATAGAATTGTAAGCATTGAAAGCCCCTTTTGGGATACAGAATTCGGCTCTCCAGGATAGCTGTGCTTCCCTGTGCTCCAGTGCTGGTGCTGAAATGCATGAAGTAGCCAGAATCTGTCAAAAGTAAATGAGAAATGAATGCTAGAGGAGAGAGAAAACAAAATTTTCCTGGCGTACTGGTATTCTTAACACTGTATTGTAACAAAGCTAGAAGACATGGTCAAGTCAGGGTAAGGTAGATCCTGTACAAATCCTCAGACTGAGGACTGTTACCTGTTCACATTCTCCAGAGGCAGAACTGTGCTCCTTGCAACTTTTTTCCTCATTTGGCTGTCTCTAGCAATTTGTACTCAAAAGCATGGGCTTTTACGCTTTACCCAGTGCCAGTAATTCACAGCTGACTCTCTGGAGGACTGGTTTAAGCTCCTGAACTCATGAAGTTTTCTCTGACAGATTCAGAAACAACTGGCTATATTCTCAATTAATAGTTCACCTGAGCCCTGATAATATACGTAATTTCTAAATCCTAGTTCTTTCCAAAGACTTACTGAGCAATTATTCAGAAAAGCAGCAGTCTTTCTGGTGTGCCTGTACCATAGGTCAGAACATTTTATATAGTTCTCATGTCAGGATGTGACACTAAGACTAGAAAACAGATCAAAAGAGGTAAGAATATTCAATGTTCTCAAATAAGCAGAAAATTGAATGTATCACATGATGGCCCTAAGTACGTAGATTTAAGTTGCTTAGTTAAAAAAGAAACTGTAATTTATCAACAAATAAACAGAGAACAAGGCCAGATAAAAGTCAACTCGCATGCCTCTGAAGAAAATACTTCCCAGAGAGATAAGAACAGTCTTCCCGTACCTTTGCATTCTCCCATATTAGTGTGATCGGTATTTGGCCCAGCAGGAACCTGAGACAAACGCTGCCAATCACTGTTATCTTCTGAACTTTGAATCATGCCACATATATTTTCAAGTTCAAAACTGCATGTGTCCATGAAACTTAGGGAGGAGGCTATAACATTTGAAAAAAAAAAAAGTCATCAATGTCTGTTACACAACATACATTTTAATTCTCAATGTCCAAAGCCAAGAGCAGAGAAAGACTAAGAAATGCAAAACATAAAATTATCAGTGGCTTCACATACCATCAACATTCACAGGTACAACCTTCAGGAACTCAAAGCATTTGGTGATTAACATTGCAATTAATGAGATGTCATCAGGACCACTCTGGGCACTTAGCAAGTACAGGAGGGTGCCAGCTAATTATCACATCACATCACATCACATCTTTTATTTATACAAGGAACACTAATACCAGCCCCGACCCACCACACAGCCAAAAGGACTGAGGACTTCCCATTCATTCCTTTGCTGTCTCTGAGCCAGTCAACACATGGCCACAGATTTTGAGAAAGGTTCACTAATTTATCACCTGGAGTGCTTACTTTGCAATATAGTAGAGCAGAAGTTATTTCACTGCAATGGGCAAAGTTCGATTTTCAAAATGCTGAATTGAAAAAAATATTTGGCAAAGGTACATTTGGGACCAGAGGATATCTCATCTCATAAATATTTTTAAGATGTCTTGCATGTAGCAAGTGAAAAATTAAGTGAAGGAAGACTGTGCAGTTGAATAGGAAAGGGAAAACACTGTATGTAATGTTTTCTCCGTCTAAAGCAAACCCTGGATGGGTGAGGGAAGACACAGTCCAGGTTTAGCCCTATTCTTAGATTTGTTTCTCATTGTACCATGTCTGAGTTGTGTGTAACACCAGCCATGCTTTGAAGACAACTAAGTTAATAAAATGCTTCATGATTACTGCTTTTCAAACTACATATAAAATATTGTGGCAGGTTTAAAGGTTTCGTTACACCACAAAAAGAGCCTTGAGTATCACAAAAATCTACTTCAATGGCACACCAAATGCTTCACTTAGGCTGTAGCTCAGGGAAGCTCTCAAGTATGAACTGCTGACAGATCAGTTGTACTGCTGAGATGTTTTGTACTGTCCTCATAGAAAGCTAACAATCCTCTAGAGGTTGCAAGGCTATCAGAAGTGTTGTATGACTGATACCTTTTAAGATACAGTATTGGTATGATGTTGTAAAAACCAAGAAATATCTTCACAGTGAATGTTTTATATTGACTGCTGGAGAAATTAAAAAAAAAAAAAAACAGCTAGGGTGTCAGCAAGAATGGAGAATTATTAGATGAAAGAACTCTTTGAAATCAAAATACAAAACAAAATATGAACTCAATTTGCCCAAACAGGAAAGCAGTAGCCTAACTAGCTTAATTAGAAAGTGGTGACTGGCACAGAGTGGTGAAAAGGGGAAAGCAGACTAAAATCTAATGTTATCATGTGGCCTGAAAGACAGTTCTGGAGAAGAGATCGGAACAGCACTAAAGTATCAGTCAGGATTTCTTATGCTTGGGTTTTTTTTTTCAATTTAAGAACAAAATTTCCCATTTTTAATGCAATTTCCTAACCACACAGGCCTTTAGCAGAAATTCAGCTTAAACTTTTCCTTCAATCATGTTCAGCAACAGAAGTAATCTTTTGATTCCTCTGGGAGGATATCTGCCACCCAAACCATGTTTGGAGTTCTCAGTCTTCCCTCTAACCTGAAAGGATCGGTCTGGCAGCTGGGTGGGCGAGGGCTGGGACCTGCGAAGCACCTGTCCTCCCTGGCAGCGGGGCCACCTAGGCAAACGGTGGGTGATCTGAAGACCACTTATGGCTCTGCGAATATCATGCACACTATACGAAGCCAAGGGACAGAGTGGGGAGCAGGGCAGATCCTGATTGCACTGAGGGTGGTGGCACTTTTGTCACTAATTTCAACATGACTGGGGCTTATTTCACTTGGGGAACGTGCCTATGGGCTAAGAATAAAGTTAAAATGTCATAAAGTATTTATGTAATGCACGAGAATGATGGAAAGGATATAAGGTTAATGGAGAGGAAGAAGGACCCCATCCACTGTTAAAAACTTCCTTAGTTGTAAGCACTTTTGTAAGACCTAATTGCCTGTGTGCCAAGTGCTGGAAGCTAAGGCTGCATGTAAGTGTGTGTTCAGTTTAGACCTACATGAACAGAAATATTTTAATCAGAATTCTATGTTCAAAAAATGCACTGTTTTAATAAAACAGTTTGATATTTATTTAAGGTATCTGTAGAATGAGGCTTAAAATATAATTGTAAACCAGTACTCACTACTTGGGATGCTGAGGCAGTGAAGTAAAAGTTTTCATCTGAGTGCCAGGGCACATTTGGTGTAGTCACAATTACAGAATTCTCTTCCAGTTTGGTAACAGAATTATCTATATTTCTCTGTCTCTTACTTTCACTCAACTTTCTAAAATAAATCCCACATGAGCAAAATAACCCTTTTGACCACTTTTGTAAGAGACTGGATTTGCAACTAAAAATAAAAATTTTAAAAGCTTGCATTTTCTTCATAACAGCATCTGCACCCTATTTGCATGAACACACACTCTGTCTCACAGATTGCATGAGAGTGGAGTAGGTATGATAGCCACAGCAAAGATATTAATTTCTGTACAGTGTCTGAGCAACAGCTGCAGAATAATGGAGGAAAAAACAAAAAGCTTTGTGCAGAAGCACACATTTTAAGCAGCCACCCAAGAGGTGAACAAAAATCAGCTGCTGAGTGAAGCTGGTTTTTAACTAAAGGTCAAATAAAATTGCACAGAAAACTCTGCTACACAGCAGTGTTTCTGCAGGAGGGCTATGTCATTTCTTGTTGTACCATTATTTCTGGTGTTTTTAACACAACTTACTTCGCCAAACATGTTAGCATCTCTTTCACCTGTGCCTGGATGAGTCCACCATGTATGTATCACCCTCATTTCTTTCAAATGCCAGAAGCAAAAAATTTTAAAGAAATGGAGAAACTTACAGCAATTGTACAGCCGGTTCAGCTTCTGGAGATCATAATCACTGAAATCCATTCGCTGTCCTATTACATCCATGAAGTCTGGTATGTTAGTGACGATGGTGGGTTCCGTTCCGTTCCTGAATGCATTTTGGCTATAGTGCATCACAGAAGTATAGTCATAGGGAACATTCAGGGTGTCTGATGTTTTATCATCATATTTTTGGAAATTATGGTCTTTACCTAAATGGGAAAAATAAAAGGAAAGATTGTTTGTTGCCCAAGAGGACCAAGTTTTGATGTACAGACTTAAAGTGACAGAGAATCCATCAGATCCCCAAGTATTTTTTTGTAGTCGTTTACTTGTACTTACTCTGTAAAACTATTTTATATCTAGTCTAGAGTTATTTACTTTCCTCTTTCAGCCACTGGAGCATAACATGATGACTTCTCCTGGATGAAGGCAAGCTTTTTGCTACCTATCTTTTCCCCGTGAAACTACCTGTAAACTTTGATGGGCTTGTGATACCCAAAAGTGGAGGTACTGTTTCAGTACTCAAATTAATGCAATTTGTAACTGTAATACCTCCCTGTTTCTAATCTGTATTCTCTGATGTTTAATTGCTGGTCATTTTAGCTCACAATAAACAAGTTAGAGTTGTCATCAGATAAGCTTTCAGAATTTAACTTCACAGATATTTTCTGGAGTATGAGCAAAAAACCATTACTAACTACCCAATGGAAGGTGAAGTTTTAAATGTTTTAAATTAGTCAAAATACAGTAATTATATTCTGGTCAGTGTAAAAAAGCTGCAGCAGTTTCAAACGGCTAACAATAGTGCAACTTGTCATTAAAGAGTCAGCAAAATATAATGGAAATCAAATAACAGAATCTAAGTTATTTTCTGTAATATAAACTTGCGTATGCACCCAACTATTGATCACGACTAAATAAGAATGCATTAGATTTAATCATTATCTGTGTTTTCAGTCTTCTGTGTGTACTTATGTTAGGAAAGCATCACGTCTGTGTATATAACTTTGTTTTTGAACTGACCGAAAGTCACAGGGGATGACAGCAAGCTGAAGAGGCAGAGACCGAGCAGAGTCCCGAGGAACCCCATACTGGCTGTCAGGCTTGTGTCAAATACGCCAATACTTACATTCACAAGCTGCATGGCCAAAGTAACCGCTCATGTGATGCGAACACTGAAAGGGGTTTCTCCTTTCTTCACACCCCCTCTGCATGCACCGGGTGTAGGGGCCGGGGAGAAAGAGGATGACTGGTGTTTTCGCTGGAGATTTTCTACTGGCTTTGGTTGCACTGGGTTTTTCAGTGGACTCAACCACTTCCCTGGGCAGCCTGTTCCAGTGCCTGGCTACCCTTTCAGTGAAGAAGTTTTTCTTAATATCCAATCTGAACCTCTCCTGGTGCAACTTGAGGCCATTTCCTCTCATCCTATCACTTGTTACTTGGGAGAAGAGACCGACCCCCACCTCGCTACAACATCCTTTCAGGTAGTTGTAGAGAACGATAAGGTCTCCCCTCAGCCTCCTTTTCTCCAGGCTAAACAACCCCAGCTCCCTCAGCCACTTCTCGTAGGACTTGTGCTCTAGACCCTTCACCAGCTTTGTTGCCCTTCTCCGGACACGCTCCAGCACCTCAATGTCCTTCTTGTAGTGAGGAGCCCAAAACTGAACACAGTGTTCGAGGTGAAGCCTCACCAGTGCCAAGTACAGGGGGACGATCACTTCCCTCGTCTTGCTGGCCACACTAGTTCTGGTACAAGCCAGGATGTTCTGATACAAGCCTTCTTGGCCACCCAGGCACACTGCCGGCTCATATTCAGCCAGCTGTCGACCAGCACCCCCAGGTCCTTTTCTGCCAGGCAGCTTTCCAGTCGCTCTTCCCCAAGCCTGTAGCATTGCAGGGGGTTGTTGTGACCCAAGTGCAGGACCCAGCACTTAGCTTTGTTGAACCTCATACAGTTGGCCTCGGCCCATTGATCCAGCCTGTCCAGGTGCCTTGGTAGAGCCTTTCTGCATGTAGCATAACAGGACTCAGATCTCTGCTTAGGGCTCTGGGAACTGCTGTGGCACAAGGAATAACCACAGCAACAACACACAAGGCTTTCTGTCCCAAATAGATGTCACTTGATATTTGATTTATTGATACGCTGGCTTTGAAAACTAAGTCCAGGTGAGACAATAGTGTGGCCACTAAAGGATGGCTGGAAGGGACATTCTACAGCTAAAGCTCCTAACACCAGCGTGTGAAAGGAAAAGCTGGGGAGTGACTGACCAGTCTGAATCCTGTCCCAGATGATGGTCACGTAGTCATCCCGGTCAGACCGTGACTGCTCATGCCAGAATCCCAGGGCATGCAGGAACTCGTGCTGGATCGTCCCGATCCTGTCACAGTTGGTTCCAATGGAGAGCTGCTGCAACCCCACTTGGCGGTTTCCCACTGAGGACCAGCAGCTAGCATTGAAATAAAATGAGAGAGGGCTCTGTGAGATACATACCATCCCCATGCCACATGAACTCCGGAATCAGCCTGCTCAACAGGTGTATTTTTAACTTGAGTGTTGAAGTTACATTTTGCTACAGAGAGCACTTTTTCATTGATCTGTTCCTTACTGGATCCTTCCCTGTCACATTGCTCAGGAGCTAGCAGGGCTGATTGATAGAGCTTTAAACTAGACTGGAAGGGGGAAAATGACCAGGCTAGTCAGTGACAAGCAACGGGACAGCATGCCGAAGTTCGAGGAGCTGCATGCTAGCGAGATTCCTCAGACTGCTCCACGAGGTAATGGGCACAATGAACCACACTTGAAGTGTTTCTACACAAATGCATGCAGCATGAGGAACAAGCAAGATGAGCTAGATGCCTTGGCCCAGTCCCAGAGATATGACATCATAGGCATAAATGAAACGTGGTGGGATGAGTCCTGGACTGGTGTGCCATGATGGATGGTTACAGGCTCTTCAGGAGGGAGAGGCAGGGCAGGTGAGGCAGGGGGGTGGCATTGTATGTAGTGGAGAGGCTGGAATGCATGGAACTAGCAGCTGGGGATGGCACAGTTGAGAGCCTCTGGGTAAGGATTAAGGGACAGACAAATAAAGCAGATGTCATTGTGGGAGTCTACTATAGGCCACCCAGTCAGGATGATGGCACTGATGAGTTATGGTAGCAGGAGGAAAACTGCGAGCAAGACCTCAACTCTGGATGTGAGGAGAGTTGACTTCAGGCTGCTCAGGGAACTACTTAGTAAGGTCCCCTGGGAAAAAGCTTTTGAAGGTGCTGGGATCCATCAATGCTGGGTCACTTTTTAAGTACCACCTCCTAAGAGCACAGGAGCAGGCAATTCCAAAATGTCGGAAGTCAAGCAGGCAAGGTAGAAGGCCAGCTTGGCTGAGTCGGGATCTTCTTCTAGAACTAAGGCGAAAAAAGAAAGTGTATGGCCAGTGGAAGCAAGGTCAGGCAACACAGGAGGACTACAGAGAGGCTGTTTGCCACTGTAGAGAGGAAATATGGGCGGCCAAAGATCAATTAGAGCTGAAGCTGACCAGTACTGTAAAGGACAAAAAAAAGGGCTTTTTAAAATATGTAAATAGCAAAAGGCAGGCCAGAAATAACATTGACCTGTTACTTGATGAGCATGGTCACCTCACAAACAGGGACATATAGAAAAAGCAGAGATGTTTAATGCTTTCTTTGCCTTGGTCTTCAACACCGATGATGGGCT
Organism: Theristicus caerulescens; assembly: GCA_020745775.1. Lineage (NCBI taxonomy): Eukaryota > Metazoa > Chordata > Aves > Pelecaniformes > Threskiornithidae > Theristicus > Theristicus caerulescens. The sequence continues at coordinate 120,288,233 of CM036558.1, read as the reverse complement.
CTGGGACCCCCAGGGCCCTGGGCTAGAGAACCATGACTGTGAGAATGTTAAACTCCCAACCAACCCCGAACCTGTGCGGGATTTGCTGCTCCAGCTGGATCCCTGTAAGTCAATGGGGCCTGATGTCATAGCAAGACCTCTCTCAATGATTTTTCAATGCTCTTGGGAATCTGGAGAGGTCCTAGTTGACTGGAAGCTGGCAAACGCTGTACCAATCTTCAAGAAGGGCAACAGGGATAACCCCAGTAACTACAGGCCTGTCAGTCTCACCTGTGTGACAGGCAAAATTATGGAGAAGATTGTTCTGGGAGTTATTGAAAAACACCTGAAAGACAACGCAGCCATTGGTCCCAACCAGCATGGGTTCTGCTTAATTTCTTTCTACGACAAGGTTACCCACCTAGCTGACCAAGGGAAGCCAGTCGATGTAATCTTTTTGGATTTCAGTAAAGTTTTTGATACTGTCTCTCACAGTATCCTCCTGGACAAAATGTCCAGCACACAGCTGGATAAACACATAATGCAATGGGTGAGCAATTGGCTGATGGGTCGGGCTCAAAGGGTTATAGTAAATGGGGTTACATTGGGCTGTCAATCAGTCACTAGTGGGGTTCTGCACTAAGGGGAATGGGGACCCATCTTAGGGCCAGTGCTCTTTAATGTCTTCATAAATGACTTGGATGCAGGACTTGAAGGATTACTATCTAAGGTTGCCGATGACACAAAATTGGGAGGAGCCGTTGACACTCCCGAGGGCAGAGAGGCCCTGCAGAGAGACCTAGACAAATTAGAGAGCTGGGCAATCACCAACCATATGAAGTCTAACAAAGTGCCAGATTTTGCACCTGGGACATGGCAACCCTGGGTATACATACAGACTGGGGAATGAGAGGCTGGAGAGCAGCCCCGTGGAGAGGGATCTGGGGGTTCTGGTCGACAGCAAGTTGAACATGAGCCAACAGTGTGCCCTGGCAGCCAGGAGAGCCAACCATGTCCTGGGGTGCATCAAGCACTGTATTGCCAGCAGGTCGAGGGAGGTGATTGTCCCACTTTACTCTGCACTGGTGTGGCCTCTTCTTGAGTACTGTGTGCAGTTTTGGGTGCCACAGTATAAAAAGGATACGAAGCTACTAGAGAGTGTCCAGAGGAGAGCCACAAAGATGGTGAAGGGTTTAGAGGGGAAGCTATATGAGAAGCGGCTGAAGTCACTTGGTCTGTTCAGCCTGGAGAAGAGGAAACTGAGGTCTACATCGTGGTCTACAGCTTCCTCACAAGCCGAAGAGGAGCGGCAGGTGCTGATCTCTTCTCCCTGGCAACCAATGATAGAACCCGAGGGAATGGCAGGAAGATATGCCAGGGGAGGTTTAGGTTGCATATTAGGAAAAGGTTCTTCACCCAGAGGGTGGTGGAGCACTGGAACAGGCTCCCCAGGGAGGCAGTCATGGCACCAAGCCTGACAATATTCAAGAAGCATTTGGACAACGCCCTCAGGCATACGGTGTGAATTTTGGGGTTGTCCTATGCAGGGACAGGAGTTGGACTTGATGGTCCTTGTGAGTCCCTTCCAACTCAGGACATTCTGATTCTATGATTCTATGATTTAGCTCTGCAAGCAGTTCCCCCACTCTGGGTCTATTTTTTTAATGGGTTTCCTTTAGCAGAAAAATGTTGAACTATTTGTGACAGAAGAAAACTGATGAGGATTTCCTTGGTACTCTGGTAAACATCAAAGACTACGGACACGTGATTTAGAGCAATTAAGTTACTGCAAATTAACAATTTTTAGCTGGACCACAGTAAGTGACTGTGAGTGTACTTGGAGCCTGTCCCTATTGTAAGGGAAACGAGGTTCATGCACATTCTTGCTTCTGCCATTGCAGCTGCTTCTCTCTTTATTGTTTTGGCCTTTTGCTTTGTAAGGGGCTGTGGCTGCCAGGCAAGGTATGATTCTGCATGGCCGTGTTTACCTTCTGAAAGGTTGGTGGATTTGACAGTGCTTTTCATAAGCTCTTTTCTTTCTAGCTGTTTGTGAGCTGCTGCACTAGAGCACTTGCTGCTGACACACGCTCACAAGGAAGAGCAAAACCGCAGCTGTGCTGAAAGTTTTATTAAAGAATAAAAAAATTCAGTGAGCTATCTGCACAAGGCAATAAAATGGCACCCCATGCCCACAAACTAGCAAGCACAGAGAGGAACATTTAAATTGATATTTTATGCAGCAAATAAATCAACACTTACCCAATGAAGTCCATAAAATTAATCAGGCGCAAAATATGCCATAGGATTTGCAGACCTCTCACCCCAGAAATTTAAAAACACAAGCACACCATGTGCTTTTGAACCCTGTAACTTATTAGTGCAACATATTCCCCAGTATTTCTCTTTCCACAAAGCAGCACAGACCTTGGCTATTGATTACTCATTAAAATCACAGCATGAGTCCTGGGAAGGAACACATGTGGCATCCATGATTTCACAGGCTTCCCTTGAACAAGGCCTCATATCGACCATGCAGCTTTTTCTGGTTGTGCAGAAGTCTAAGAAGTCCATCACAATTCTGGGTCCACCTCATACCAAAGCAGCTGCCTCTGGCTTCACAGCTGCTGCACAGAGCACAGCAGGGTACAGGCACATCCAGGACACTTGGCAAAATTAGCATTCAAATGCCGGGGGATGCAGCTTCCCCTTGCCTTCAGTCTGCCAAATGCCTACACACCGTCATTCTGCAGCTGCAGAGGGAATAAACGCTTGGTTTGTGTCACCCAGCACTGAGAATAAATTCCCACTGAGTGCTGCATGGGACAGAGCACTCCAGAGCAATGGGCACCTGGAACCCCATGTTAGCAGTGTCTTTAGGAGGGAAGAAAATGGGGGGAAAGTCCCAGCTTCCCCAAGTGCATGAGAGCCATATCTCCCCCAATTCAATGCTTTCTGTGTTGCTAGTTGCTCTATCAGAGGCTAGAGGAACAGGCAAGTACCTGCTCTGACTAATACCGTCAGCTTTCTTTTTGGAAGATGGGCTGATATATAAATCCTATTCTTTAACAGCCAGCACTTATTTCAGGCACATTTTTATAGTAATGTCCTGCTAGTAAATAACTTCCCATAGTATCACAGATCACCAGTATCAGCACACAGACACTTTGACTTACCAGCACCAAGCTGGTTAGCCAGGGATCTGTATCAATCCACTTCTGCATGGGTTCCCTTTGTCATGTGCCACAGTGGCAAAGAGGTAGGACGACCTCCCAGGAGAGCTCCATGAAAACCTGATTTCCCATGTGGAAATACTAGAGGCAGGGTTGATCCCCCCTGGTCTGCTAACAATTTGACTCTACCACACCATGCAAGTTTTCCTGCTGAATAAGACCTGCTCTATCCTGAGAAGAGTAGGGAGAAATAGCACATCCATTGCAGGTTCCTGAACTGTTCTGTGAGCTTTGCAGGCACCTGCCACGTCTGGTGTTCCTGCATTTCTGTAATTCACAAGCATCCCTCGTGTATTTTGCTTAGCACACAGGCTGGAGTCATGAAAAGGTCTTTAAATAGATCCACAGTCTAACCTCTGCTGCAGATGCATAGACCTGAATAGGGGGTGAGGTGAAAGGCTGTGCTCTAGAAAACCTTACATGTACCTCTACTCAGCGTTACAAATATATACCTGTTAACATAATGCAGGCAGTAGCCAAGGCTTGGTGAATGGTAGATAAAGAATGTGGACAGGGAGAGGGCTCTTTGCACCGGGTTTGATGTCATTGTGTATATATATCAGAGACTACAAACATGTTTTTACACAGGGCAGTCAACACAACAAAATGGCAGCTGGCTTCTTTTGTGGCTGACTTCATTTGAATTCAAAAGGATCGTCCAGACGAGGACTTTATGGCCTACTACAAATCCTTTTGACACAAAGTTCCCCCACCTTCCTCTGTCTGTTTTATAGATGCAAGCCAAAATCAGAAAGGCAAAGATGATTTATCAGCTTTTTCTTGGTGCGATAAAACTTTATGAATCCGGTTGGTGTTGCCAGGAACTTTGTGCTCCTGTCTGCACTGTACCCTCTGGACTGACGGCCTTAGTCTGCCATTAGAGGAGTCCTAGCTGATTAAAAAAAAAGGTAATTAGGAATGGCAGAGAGGAAATGGGTTGGTTTATCCACGTTTCACTTTGTCCCATTATATCGGAAGAGAGGAATGGAGTGAAATGAAAGGCAGTTAATGCAGGGTCAGTCCTGATAATTTCTTTGTACAGCCCCAAGCTGGGTCACTGAAACTGGACAGCCGTTTTCAACAGACTGCACCATTTAGCTCCAATCTTTTAAAAAGTGCTGCTGAGTGTTAATTGTTTTATGGATGTGTCAGCTGAGATGACAGAAACATTTCAGGGCAAGGAACACACCAGGCAGTGAGGGCAAGATATGTTATCCAACTAGAGTGACTTGTCTTCTTCATCACCATGACTCATCTATTTTTAATAGACATATAAATGAAACATTGTGCAGAGGCCTCTTACTTGCCACAGGCTAAATATTGTGGGTTTTTTCAGGTACATTTATTAGCAAATTCAATGCATACTTTATGTGATGAAGGACTAAAAAATTTAGCTACATGAGTTTTCCATTTGGCTCAAAAAGCTGAAGAGTCATTAGCACGGGAATATGCATTGCTCCCTAAGTCTCCACTTATACATCTTTTAGGGTTGAGTTTCAATGTCATGTGCGCAGCATGAAGAATAGAAAATACAAAGAGCCAGAGACCAAAGAAATTTTGAAACAATTATCTGCTACAAATATCTCAGAACAAGCCAAAGGGAAAGGGAAACATTTCTATTATCAGAAAATCTTTCCCATTTATGAATGCATTCTCATATCAGGAAATGATTTTCTGAAAGTAAATTTCCTCACCAGGCTATCAAGCTTTCCCTGATCTCCTTTTCTAACAGAGAAATGGTTCAGCATAGAGTGGAGAATATATTTGTTCTTGTTGCACTGTTTTGACAGAGGCTGTCTTAGGGAAGCAGCTGGGGCAATTTTGACTTCTTTACTGGAGTCTTATTTTGCAAAAGCTAAGGTGGAATAGCATAACTATTCATCAAAAGAGGTAAATAAAGTGAAACATCTATAAAATATCTCGGTGCTGTGCAGCATTTAAAAATATTGCTGTTATATCTGAACGCTGGTGTGACATTGTTCAAATGCAATTCCATTTGTTATAGTCAAACAAATTCATTGTCCCACAGCTAGAATTACCATATTTCCACTGGGATTTTTCTTTTCTAAAATCTAAGGTATACTAAGAATGACCGTTTGAAAGTGACACTCCATATACCCAAAGATTGGTGAAGAAAGTAATTGGCTTGTTTCTGATATCTTTTACCATGGCCGGAAAATTACCTCTGAAAGGACTTGATTACCTCTTATATTTAAAAAGAAGTATCAGCAAGAAATTGTTCATTACTACCAAGGTAATACCTGTTTTGGTACCACAATTTCCAGTTAAAAAAAGACTGGAAAAACATACACAACAAAAATACAAAATTACAATCAGGTATATGAGTTTTAGAGTGAATACTGGCCATGAAAACAGCCTGTAGCCAAACAGGATGAGAGTTATTTTACATTACTCCTCTTACCCGCTTCCTTTGAAGACAGATATGTAATTCTTCTCCCCTTCCCAAGGTTTGAAGTCAATACAGGTTTTCAGTCGATACTGTTCAAATGCCTTGAGGATGAGTCCCTTAGCATTCATTTCTGCAAAGCAAACAATGTTCTTGTCAATACTGAGCCAATAGGTTTGTACTATTATCCGTATGAAGCAAGTCCTAAGGGTGGGTCTTGCTCCAGCAATCTTTGATTAAAATAAGCAGGATTTTTGCTGGATTAAGACCTGGGTAGGGACCTAGAACCCATAAATTAGGCTGTCGTGACATTATATCTTCCTCTTGTTTTGTTTCCATGTAATTTTAATTTGGTACTTCTGTATAAAATATGACAAGAGAAGCATATAATGCATGATAGTGTGGTTCTTAATTTTGTAAATTCATTCATTTACTTTCCTGAGATTTATGTGAGCAAGTATTAAATAAACAGGGAATGAAAATATCAGATTTCACCTAGTGCAGACTGCAGGCTACAGATCTCTCACAGAATTCCTCTAGCACTTGAGCTGTTACCATTATATCTGGGTTATCTCCTCTAAGCAACTTAGGTGGTTTCAACCCAGTTTAGATCCAAATCTAAATCAACATGACACACAGACATTCTCAAGGGCATATACTGTACCCAGGCTATCTTCAAGAATGTAGGGAATAACATGGGGCCATCGATAGTTGTCACCAATGATGGAGTTTCGTTCCTGCATCTGAGAAAGAAAAAAAATATGCAATCCTCAGTAAAAAGTGATTTAGGATCAGGGACTACAATAGTGCTAAAGCAAAGTACATCTCCTACAAGTCCATATAAAACATATAGGAAATCAAAGAGCTCAAAAACTTTGGAAGATCACTCAGAAGTCTAAGGTTTGGTTTTGAAATCCTTTCACTCCCTCCTACCAGTGTCTCCAACTTCTGCAGCATTTTCTCCATACAAATTACCTGAGATTTTGATGCATGTGTGATGAGAGCTTCAGCTCCTGTGGGAAGCATTAAGATCTAAAGAAGTCCTGAAAACTGTACAGAGATTAATAATTCTGTAATTTTTCATAATGCAAGGGTTTGTTCCTGTGCCCTTAGCAAGTGCCGTCCTTGCTTCTACTGATATGCTCAGGCCAAAACAGGTCACCAAAAGGGACAGTAAAGCACCATTGACTTTCAGGGGTATAAAACACTTTTGGGGTTTCTACTAGGTCTCTTTAGGATGTAACTTGCTATGTAAATTTTTTTTTTTGATGGATCAGATAGGGATACTGGAGAGATGCTTTAAAAAGTGGTATTACAGACCTAATTTTCCATTGGTTTTAGTGAATCTACTTACATGATGAAGGTTTTGCAGCACTGGTCTGTAAATTTAATTGGCTCATTATGAATATTGTGCAGATAAATGACAAATCTTTTATATAAACCTGTCTGGATGATGATCAGTGCTGCTGAATCTCTTAAAAGTTCAAATATAAAAAACACAGTAAAGGAAATAAGAAGCTAATAATATTGACCTAATGGCTAAACCGACCTTATTCTAGATAATGTTTCTGCAAATGTTCCCAACTCCTCCATTGTCTATGACATTTTGTAGAAATCCATCCCCAAACTTTTTCAGTTTATTGTTACATAAACAGCATTTATTGTTAGTAGGAGCAGGATACATCAATAATTTCCATGCCAGTGATACTTTACATTGCATAAGTCAATGACGTATTTCTGGGTTTATATTTTATGTTTGAACTCACCCCGTCAAGTTTGATGTCTCCCTCAAAAAGGTCTAGTCCTAAAGCTAAAGGGAAGAGGAGATTAACATTCAGTTATTGTATTGATCTGTGGCTACCATAATGAAAATCACCAAAAAAAATTAAAAGAGAAACTGAATTTTAAAAAACCTTCATTGATGTCAAAGATGTCTTGATCAATTCCTCCATCTACATCTATTTCTGAAAAATAAAAAGACAAGCGAGGTAGGACATTAGCTCTTGCTGTTATCTTTATGAAGTGTGAAAATTAATGCAATAACAATAACAGTAATTATAAATCTGTGTCTGTCCTAGTGATGTTTATGAGCAGCTGTTTTTGTTGACTGCCTCTCATGCATACAAATAGATCTCTAAACAGAACTCACCAGTTGTCTCCAGAGCAGGCTGGGGAGGGGGAAGAAAAAAAGATATTATTAGAAGACACATAATGAAATGCAGCTCGCGTTACTCTCTCAACAGTATTAGAGATGCGATTTAAGCTCAACTGACAGCACTTAGTGCGTGGCTTTGTATTGGATTGACTGGACCCACTGCTTTCTCATTTGACTGGAAATGTTTATTTGCTTATGTGTCGGCTTTGCATCCTCCCCACTTCAGGTTGCCCAACAAATCAGTCACCCAGTACTGCTTCTGTAAAGTTTTCACAATCGTTTTTCTCTCGCCACTCAGGCAGTGCTGAATGCTCTTTCACAAATGAGAAGAGCCAATTATTTCTATGAAACCAAGTATGGCTACAAGTCAGGTGCTATGGGAGCTATGCTTAACCTTCCCTTGTAAAGCTGAAGATGGGGAGGGAATGAGTGGTCTGGCATCACGCCGCAAGTCTTTGAAGGCCAGGACACAGAGTCTAGGTCACCTCAGCTCCAGTTCAGTGCCTTAGCTGGGCTCGGTTTACCTCAGCAATACCAACTAAAAGGCTGTTTCTGCAATGTGCAAAATCCAAGTTCCATGTTGGAGCAAGACCAAAATGATATACATAGCACACATTTCCTTGCCATAACATGCCCATAGAATATAAACCATGTTCTTTTATTGGACTAGACACTTCATTTTGGACTGGTTTGAACATACTTGACATAATACTATGCAACTATTTCTCATGCAGTGAGTAAAATCATGAACAGCCTTTCTAACAAATTGATGCTGAGTGGGTTTTTCTGTTTCTCATCAGGAGCCTTGTATTTGTATTTTTGACAAGGAGCTCACCAACTGAAGGTAAAAAACATCCTTAAATTCTAAGCTCTGACAATATGGTTTACAGATATAGCAAATGGTGAGATATAACAGCAATTCTGCAAAGCAGGGTGGGATTTTTACTTTTATTTTTACTATAGTTCCCCTCCCAACTGCTTTTCTTTCTCCATATTAATAATTTGTTACCTTTCGGACATGCAGTTTTGCATGTATGACTTATTTTTCCAGTATGATAAGCATCTGCAACCTCTGTTAGAAGCAATGAACAGTACAAAATCAGAATGTTGAAAAACGGCAAAAATCAAGTCCATGCAGTCCACAAGAATATTAATTTTGCTAATTTCTACCACCTGTATGATGGATAAGAAAATAGTATGGCCTGAATATTCAAGAGAGATTCAAATGCACATGTTCTTCTAGACCTGACTTTCAGCACATAATGATGGGAACGATTTTGAGGGCAAACATAACTGTGGGCCCTAAAACTGATGGGATTCATATAAAAACTTTAACCAAATGCAGAAAAAAAATAACAATGAAATTTCTTCATTTGGAAAAGGTTCAAAAAGAAAGCTTTGAAATTGTCAGAATGTCCTATTTTAGCTTTTTAATGAAAGGTTCATTTTCAACCTGAAATGACTGTCTTGTGAAAACTTCAGCAAATGGCAGAAAAAAATATTGTAAATACAAAAGCCTGAAATCTCATTTTATCATTTTGATTCACCTGAACTAAAATTAATTCAAACTGTGGCTCCACATTTTTTGTCAGATTTTCATCATTTATTCTGATTGCCTAAGTGGGGAAAACCAAGTAGAGGCTATAATTTATAGGTTGAAGAGACATAATGCCTAATTAGTATGACCTAGCATAATCAAATGCTTGATATCTAAACATTGTATAACTAGGCAAAGTTTGTAATCAACTTCTTCTGCTTCTTAATTTCCTTAATGAAAACTACTACCCACATATGTCCTTGCCCAGTCGAAAGGCAGGCTTTTGACCTTGAAGTGTCAGTTACAAAAAACATTTAGTAGAATCTGTTTCCTGACCCGATTTCTCCTGAAACAGGCTTGTTTCAGTACTTCACAGTTTTAGGTTGTTTCAAAATTTGGTAGATTTTAAGATACCCAACTCTTAAAAACCCAGTGTCATTGTGGAAATGTGACTGAGTCCATTGAAAAGCTGTTTCCAGACTTGGGCAGATGCAAATGCTGAAGGATTGATTTTGATCTCACATTTCACTGAGTTAACTGGTATTATTCAGGTTTACATTGATACATGAGAAATAAGGATGGGGACTTCAGAAAAAATAAGCATGTAACTGTATATGGATACAGTTTAATAACCCAAAATATCTTTTTCAAACAAATCATCCATAAATCTACAATGTCAATAGACTCATCTTACATTCTGACGTTTTATTGCACATATATCCTCTCATTACATTTCTTTATCACTGGATATGCATAAGACAGTATCCAGTCCACGTATTCAAGTTTTGAAATGAAAATGCAGCTTGTAAAACAAGCTGAAAGTACAAGGGCAAAGTGTGTAACACCCATTTTGAAGACTTCAGTTGCTTTTAACCTCCCACTCTCACACAGATTTCTAGCTAATGTGGAAGAAAAAAAAACAAGTAAAGCTTGCAATATTCAAAAATTAAAATCACATTATTGTCTTTTCTGTTAAAGATTATTGATGGAGGAGAATAATCATACCTGTATATGTTGAATCCTCTTATAATCATTAATGAAGAGCAAAATGTTTCTACAGTTTCAATAATTATAAACTACAATATACCCATATCGACTAATCAGAAAGCATAAGTGTGCTAAAGATGAAAACTGGCTAGCTCATAGAAAAGCTCCTCTATCAGCAGCAAAAGCTCACAAACTGAAATCAATGTAGCTAAGTACACCGGTACTTTTGGTGCATAAACCAAAATGTGAATCCATGACTGAAGAATACGAAATTCAGCAGTTGACTGAAATCCAGGCTGCTCCTTCGTGTCTGAAAATTGTCGCTGAATGTTTTATGCTGAAGGAATCCCTTTCATCACTCTTTTCCACTTCCTTCTCAACAAAACTAAGTTTTTAGTCCTGTGAATCTCAATAGTAAAATACTCAGTTTCAAAAGGAGTATCTTTGTGTACAAGTATTATTCGTTTGAGTAGCAATGGCTTCCATCTCAATACCAGCCTGACAACTAAGACCTATATGATGCATTTCTAGTCTCTGAAATTTTTGTAAATGAACAGATTCGCAGCTCACAGTCACGTACAGAGGAAGGGTATATTACCTGCAGTGTACCAAAGAGGAATCTAATTTAGTCTAACCAATGCTACTTTTAAATCTACACACTCAAAAAATTCTGAACGTTTATAATATTAGTCCCTAACTGTGGCAAACAACATGGTTTATGTGAATTAAGTTACTTTAAAGGTTGGTCAAACGGTGGCTTGTGAGCACATTTAACTGGCAAATAATTCAAGTGCATATTGAGTGGGTGGGAAACTTCTCACCTTTTTTAGTCACATAAAAACTAGGCAAGTAGACTCACTCAGTAATCAGTGGTGAAACAAATAAGCAATTGCATACATAATTCATCTGTCACTAAAATAGGTACGGCACCATGATGATGCCCTGGCATCTCCAGAAGATGATCCACCTCACCTAGCTTGGACATCTATTCAAGGATGTGATAAATCACCCAGTGAAAATTTCCCTGTCGCGCCATGAACTTCAGATGCAGTATAGTCAACCAGTTTAGATGAGACGCCATAATTTATCAGTGTTTTCTCCAGGCTATATAACTTTTAGTATTGGCATCCAGAAATACAAAATTCCTGGCCATAAGGCACATGGAAATGAAAGAATTAGCCCTGGTGATCAGAAGCCCCTCTCCCACACAGAAGCTGATTGTTACGAGTCAGTTCAATGTGTAATAGCTTGTAGATGTTAGTAGCAGTCTGCATCACCTACTACATGCTTTCCCAAAGCCTGTAGAGGAATCTAAACAAGGCTGAGACTTGAGTTTCTAAAAGGTTGGGAATAGAGGAAGAGGTAGTCATGATGGGCAGCAGAAATACTAGGGAATTGTGAGGTTGGGGTAGCGAGGGATACAGGAGGACTATGGGAAAGTTGGGGACATGAGGCTGAGCTCTTGACTCAGGGAGATGTATGAGCGGGTGTTGGTGGAGAGGAAGAAGATACGACTGCCACAGTGAGGTATTAGAGCTAGATTCAGACAGTTAAGTTGCATAACGTAAAATAGATAATGTTATTCCAATTAAGTAATGTCACAATAAGTAATACCTTACTCCATAGATTACCCTGAAGCTATGAACAGCTGCAATGAACTTTCAACAACCTACTGGTTTTTGTTCTCCAAACTAATTATATGGTGTATCACCAAAATTCTTGGCCTCTACATTAAATTATCACAAGATGAACGAAATGCCCCATTTTGCTACAGAAGACAGGAAATACAAAATCTCAACTGTTACTTTTTTGGCATTAAATAGTTCAGCTGGATTGGAGGAACAGACAACAGACATTTACAAGTATACCCAGTGGCTAAAAAGGCATCAATTTCAATATCCAATATATTGTGTTACAGCAAAAAAAAATCATATTTCCATTCAAATATGGAGTAGCAAAATAAATTTTAATACTTATCTTGATTCTAACACCAGACTTGCTATTCTGGTAACGTTACTTCAAATACTAGCGGACACTTTGCTTAGATGGGGAATGCAAGATAAGCTCTTCCCCTGTATACCCAGACCTATTAAAAATAGCAGCACTAAGACCCTGAGGAAACAGAAATCTTTCTCTCTCTTCCATGCAGATGACAATAGAATTCTTATTTTGCAAAAGCAACGTATTTAAGTCTTTTCCTCTCAAACTCATCTTAAGCTGCATTGCTTACTCAATCATATAAAGAATATTCATTCTTTGTTTTCTTACCTGACTCCAGACCACCTGAAGAAGAAGCCAAGTTAGGAGCACGGGCACAGAAAACCGGCCCATGTTGTTATCCAGTCAGCAGTTGTGTGGACAGGATTTCAGATCAACTTGGTATTTAAGGCAGTAAATGTCATAAAGTAAAACCTTTGTCCTTTCACCAACGATTAACTTACCTACCTTTTTCTTGTCCAGTAGGCAAAGTCCATCATTACTATATTATGATAACTAACATATACTTTGACTATTCTTAAGCATTGCCGTGAGAAAAAGTATTGGATGCAAATTGACGTACAGGATGAAATCGACACAAGAAAATAGAAATATAGAGGAAACGGACACACTGAAATACAGGAAATTCCATTTAAACATAAGAAAACTTTTTTTATTCTAAGAGTTTTTAAGCGCTAGAACAAATTGCCCAGAGAAGTTGTGGAGTCTCCATCCTTGGAAACGGTCAAAACCCAACCAGATACAGCCCTGAGCAACCTGCCGCAGGTAACCCTGCTGCAAGCAGGGGAATTGGACTAGGTGATCTCCAGAGGTGCCTTCCCACCTCAACTATCCTGTAATTCAGCGAATAGAGCTGGCACTAAAACCTTTTGAACAACTGAAAGCTAGCAAGACTCTCGGCAGGTAAGACATTAATATATTAATAAATATGGAGTTTTTGACAGAAAGTGAAAATGGAAAATGAGTGCACCTAAAAAAAAATCTGTCAGCAACATAATTTCAGTATCTTGCTTTTAGAAAAGGCAATGCCATTTCTATTGTTGATGAATGTGAAATGATGTATTTGTCAGAAAATCATGTAATGGTCTTCTTCTGGACTATTTAAAAATTCCATACAAAAACATTTTTTAAATGTCAGTACCATTGTACTATCACCACTCTCTGTTACTCTTTGGAGTTTTAGTTTCTTCCAACTTCAGTCATCTCTTTTACTTACTAGCTGCCAGAGAGCGCTGAAATTGTCACAGTTTCTTCTTATGCTTAAACTGAAGGTACTCGTGGTAATTGTATGATCAGACTTGGCTAATGTTTCACTTTCCCAGACCAACTACTTGGTTAGAATGTCATAAAAACTAAAAAAGGTGTTTAGGTTTTGTATTGCAAATACAGACTCCCAAATGATTATATCAAAATTAATAACATTTCTCATGCTATTTCAAGTATCAGAGCTGATAAGAAAGAACAGGTTGATCCTAAGTAATGAGGACACCTGAGCAATGTCTAGCTGCTCAGATCCATGCTTATTTCATTGCAGATCCATTGAGAAGTAGCAGTTGTGGATACTGTTCTTATAATGTTAGTTTTTTCAACAAAAGTAACAATAAATATTGTCATCCTCAACCCACCGATAACAATGGTGTCAATTGTTCTCAAATCAGTGATGTTTGGAAGGTTGAAAAGCTCTTTTGTCAAGATTTCTTCTGCAACTTCAGCAGTCCTTGAATTTTACACACTGTCATCTTCAGCTGCTGGGAGATGATGCTAGTTCTCCTTTTGGAGGCTCTCTAGGCTAGATTGGCTACATCCACAGTAATAAGTGCTTCAAACCAACTGGAACAGATCTGTACATTGAAACATTTGGTGCTAGGAACCTGCCATCTATGCTGTACTCATCTCAAAGGGTTTTACTTCAGACTGGCTCTGATTTGATCCCAAGGACTGGACGTCAGTGGCGGCAACTGGACTGCGTTTGGCAGGGATCTGAAGAACATATTCTGGTTTAGTTTCAAACCAAAGGAATTCAATTTGGACACTCCAAAACTGCTCTGTGATGTGAACTAAAGCATGGTAAGTGGGAATGATGATGATATACTTGCTTAAAAAATACACTCCTGATCAAAACTAAAAGACTAGTGTAGCTGCACCCATTATTGTTTGATTACAGTACTTTACAAGTGTTTTATTGAGATGGTGGAATATGACAAACTCAAAATAAATAGCACATTCTTTAGTCTTACTACTTGATGTTGGAAGAAAGCCTAAAAGCCTGTTTTTCCACTTCTTTGGTCCCTTTTACATGCCAACAATCAAGACAATCTGCTCTCTGTTTCCACGTCCCCACTTCTAAGACACATCAACCAGCACTGAGACCTCACACCAACCTCTTCACAGTAGGAGATAGGAGGATGGTTTTCCTGTCACAAAGAAGGGCTCTATGAACCTCTGTGTCATGACCATTGCTGCTCTCAGGACTGGCTAAAAAGTGAGTTACCCAAAGAAAACACTAGAAGGTGTTGGAATTGGCATATAGTGACACTAAACAGAGAAGGCATCAGAGTTATATGCTAACCCTGCACTGTAAAATACAGTCCCTATACATGTTTTTCCTCCAATTCACACTGCTTTTTAATTACTTAAACTCAGAGTTTTGACACCTCAACCAGTCGTCTGGTATAATAAAACAAGATGCAACAGAAAATTAAACAATATATGAACAACAGAATGTCAGGACTTTTAAGGCAGAAGTTCTTGGCATAAATTTCAGTGTCACCCATGAAGTAGTAAATGTTTTTTTTAATACAAGTTGAGGAGAATGTAATAAATAGATGGGCAGTCTTAAGGAAGTTTCTTTTCTATCTAATCATGGAAGATCTTTTCTACAGAGCTTATGTACTTCTGTGACCATATTATCTACAACGGCAAACATCTTGCTTTATCGCTCACTTACTATCTATGTTCAGGCAATATACCTAGCCCTTATTTTCCTTAAGGATTTTGCTACATGACTCCTTGCATTTTTATTTGAAGATGAAAAGCAGTATAGCCATATCATACTTCTAAGACTGAGGCTCACAGTAAGAAATAACTGAGTATTACTGGAGATGAATTAATAAAGGATAGTGCAACTTATTTGAATAGAGGGTGTGCATTTTCAGATGTACAAAAAGAATGGCAGTCTTAGGTCTTGTCCTTGTTCTACAGTTACTTGGCATGTAACAGCGAAAAGTAACGCCCGTCCTTTCTTGATACAGACAGGGACCTGTGGATTCGAGGATGTTATTTCCATTACCATTTTGATCTGCAGGTAGAGTCCATCAGTGTCCTGACTACAAGCTCTGTATTTGAGGAAAAGTAAAAACATTAAACACAAAGCAGAAGGAGCAGGTCTTTAGCTCGTTGATTGCTTTTTCCTTTCTTGCAATTCTTTGCCTTGAACACGTTTCACAACTTTTATGGGTGCTAAGCTATCTAATGAGCCCTGAGTAACTATAAGAGACACCTGCAAAATCTGAGCTTGTGCCAGTCAATTACATTTCTTTCCCCATAGACCCACATGCTCCCATGCTGCTAGTAGAAGCAATGAAAAGGAAAGACATCAGAACTTGATGTGGAGCTCGCTGCAGATCTATTGCAGTGACCGCTTGGATCTCCTGCTGAGTTCACTTTGCTGGCAGCAGACAGATGGTGAGCACCACAGAGCAGACAGGGTGTTCCCTTGGACAGGCACCGTCTCTTTGCATCTGCTCAGTAGCACCGGTGCCGGTGGGCACTACTGCAGCACAGGTAATCATAATACTGCAGTGCTCATCCCTGTCTTGCTGCAGAACAAGGAACGTTCATCAGGCATTGCCCAATGTAGATGGGAAGCAACACCTGCTTTAGGCTTCTTCATAAAGCTACGTCTGTGGATAATAATCCGGGAAGGGACAGTAATGGGGGCAGAGAGACTGGGAAAAAAATGAGTGAAGTACAGGAGAGCAAGAATGCTCTTTTTAGAAGCCAAAGGAACTTAATTTCAACGTGCAATGTCAACTACCTATAGACAACCATAAAAACAATTTAAAATAGCTCTCTACAGACAGACATTTTCTAGCACTTTTGGTAGGTAGTTTCCTAATTGAATAGTTCTGTTGATCTTCTGTATTTCAGCACAGATGCTTTGATAACGTTGCAATCAGTATACTGCTCAGTGAACAACTGTGATTCATGGTTGCTTGTTGACATTTGGGTGGAATCTGACTGACCATGAGTTTCAACGTCAGCTGCAAGTGATACGAGTTCATTCAATAATCTTGAAAAGTGCTGGCTTGTAGAGCATTACGTAGCTCACTTAGCAGTGCTTATAGACCAAATGTTAAAGAGTAGGAGGATATTCAAATGGTCTATCATGCTCAGCATATTGTTCCTTGCCCTGTCTCAAGCTTCCTGCATTATCTTGCACAAATTAGTTTCACTTTTTCAGTTAATTTCCCAAATGGAGATAACACTGCAATAGTATCTCCTCAGCTGATGAGGCAAAAGCACCAATGAAGATAAGGGCTGTCAGATAAACCTTCCAGATAAGAGACTCTCAATCAAATCCAAAACGTTTCGAGTTGAACACCTAAGTGTTTCAAGTTAGGAAACCCAAATGTTTACAAAGCTAGCAGGAATCATATGGAATATAAGGTAAGAATGTGAAAATTACAACAGATATGAAATACAAGTGTTCCTTCTTCTTGCAGAGGAGCAAACAAGACATGTTTGCTTTGATTAAGAGTTATCAAGAAAATGAAGCAGACCTGCAGTTTCCTCCTACTGCTTAGCTACAGGTAAATTAAAAAGCAAGGTTAAAAAGCAAACAGCAGAAGTTTGGGTGTGTAATGTGGCATCCCTTACTGCCCACTGCCACTTCAGATGTGTACTTTAACCATTGTCTGTTATTTGGTGTGAGAAAACAATCTTCCATAAATAATTACTCATACAGGACTACACCTCTCCCCCTTTCACAGGAATCTGAATCATGTCTGACATGTTTTTACACAAACATATTTTATGGTAAATATGAGTCAGATTACAGTGTGAGACAAACTGTGTCTGACATGCAGCTACTAAAGGGGCTGTAGCTGGCCACTAAGTATCATGCCACTACAGAAGCATACTCCAGGGATACTTAGCTCTCTCTCAGATGACAGAGCATGAGCCTTAGCTGGGAGAATTTCTCTCTTCATTCCAGAGGCCTGTAGCAACCCCAAACTATTGCACGTGCTGCCAGAGAACAACTTAGAAGACCTAAATAAGACGAAGGGATAGTGAAGCGTACCTGTACTTGGCACCTGGTGGACCTCCTCACCACAGCAGATGGAATTAGCAAGGTCGTTGACATGTGTGCAGTTTCAGAAAGCAAGAAGTCAAAAATCAGCAGTAACCCCATTGCCCATTATCACAGAATGCAACAGTCCTCAGATGCCCCCGTGTGACTCCTGTGTGCACTACAACGCTTCACTTCTAGAGATGACCTCTGGAGAACGCGGCTGGGGAAGGAAAGGTCTTGCAAGTAAATGGAGTTTGCACGAACATGTCACATTTTATGTTCACCTGTGAACTGGGGAGCACTCAGTTCTTCCCAGAGTGGAGTCCTGGGGGAACACAGCTTACTTGCCACAGATGATAAAGCACACAAGTAAGTCTAAGTTTGAGGTTTTAAAGTAAGTTAGAAATATTCTTTCTGTAGATTGGAATGACCCCAGTCAGTCTCTTAACCCCTAAAACATATAAAAGATTTATTACGTTTTATGAAGCATCTGGATAGAAATCCCATATCTAAGTGTCTCAGAGTACAACTGCTTAGTGAATTAGCATCCTTAAATACTATACTTATTTAGAGACAACCCCAAAATATTCAGTGCCCTCTTGTGGTTTGAATTATGAAAGAAGAAAAATTCACAAGAGAAACTACTGAAGTTTGAACAGTCTCATAACTGAGGTGGCACATAAATCACACCTTCTATGACACTACTGCCACAACCATTACCCTAGAGAAAAAAGCCACCATCTTCTTAGTGTCTTCTGTCCATACCCTCAAAAACAGAGAACCTAATGCAAGGCTTTCTAAAAAATGAATGCCTATTACTGTTAAAGAGCAGGTCTGCCTGAAATGTATTTGATTTTTAACATCATCCTGGTCTCTCCAATCCAAAAAAAATTCCCTCCCCCCAAAGAAAACAACAAAGTAAATGCTTCTAGCATTAAAAAAAAAAAAATCTGACTGGTAAGATGTTCAGATTCTTTCAAACTGCAAACACATTCTGAGAAATATAAACTCCTCCAGCCATAGAAGTAAACATGGCAGGCGAACTCTGGAAATTATTAATGCTAAGTTTCTTAGTTACTCTATTTACCCCTGAGGCTCACATCAGCCCCGAGATATTGAGGGCACAGCCAGAGGAGCTTATAAAACATACAGAATATGAGACAATACTTAGTAGCTAAGTAATGTAATTTTAGCTATTTAATTGCTGATTACTTTAAAAGACAGAAAGGGGAGTGGGACGGAAACACAGGGTAAACTTATGAGAATTGCTGTAGGGAAATACACACAGAGGAAAAAAGGGAGACAGAAACTCAAGAGTAGAGAAAGACTATAAAGTAATAGAGAGGAACGCTTTTCTCAGTGACTAAGTGTCCTCATAAGCTTAAGCAAGTTCATAAAAACAATATTCTGTCACTAAGCCCTGGGAAATGACCTGCAGCTTCATGGAGCTGAGGAATGCATCCTAAATGTATACAGAGGATTTAAGGCAAAGATTTAAAATGGAATTAGATGCTTTCCACAGAATGCATTTGGCAGTGACGACTTTTTCCCTTTTTTTTTTTTTTCCCAATTTCCTAACAGCTTGGGAGGTAGTGAGGGAATAACCATAAAATTTACTTTCCTAGCTCTTTCCTGATCGTGTCCACAAAAACAGAGATATGTGACTGGGGAGGGGGAAGAAAATGTTACAGATAGATAGAATAAGGCTGGTTAGGGCTGGAAAATGAAGAGGTGAAAACTGGTCCTTCCCAAAGCAGACCTACAGCTTGAAGAGAGTAAGAAACAGTACAGACTTACTTTACTCATGAGGGAAAAAAAAAAGTCCATGATTTGACCCTAGTGAGAGTCTGGTAATTCACTGGGATGTGGCAATTTTAACATTATTGAAAAGCCTTCTCATAGTAGAGGCCCTGAATTTTGTCTCCTATGTGCTTTCAAACATACCTGCAACAGGACACAAAAGAAACCCGATAGCTAGAGCAAGTTTAAATGCACACTGCACTGAGAACAGACTATGTAGTGCTTGTGCCCTTTCATTGCTGGTTTCTCCAATTCTAAAAGAACCCTGAAGATGCTTTTGTCAGATATTCTTGTAGCTCTGCTTGCCTGCAGTAAAACAACCTTGGCTGCCAGGTTCTGCAGTCATTTCACAAATGGCAGAGTGTTAACAAGACATAGCAAAGTTCACATCTCTTAAGAGCATCTGTGAATTAGTCTGTCTGTTTCAGCATAAAACAACAGATATAAAAAATACACTAGGTGTACTTTTTTATAGCAGAGTCCTCACAGACGCTCATGTGTTCAAATCTCACCAGACTAAAAAGCCTCATCTAGAAAGAGGGACACAGGAATGCTTCCCAAATACAGAAAACCTTCTAGCCCTGACTACCTGCCAGGAGACGACCTGGGTGCACAAAGTCCCTCTCTCCCCCTGGGAATGAAGCCCTGGCTTAGGACTGGAGCAGGACAAAGAGGAGTTCTGCAGAGCTCACGTATCCTATAACCAACATAATGCCAATGAGAATTAAGCACATTGACTGCATTCTCTCTAAATAATGAAATATGAATTGCTATAGTAAAAGAAAATTAAATGGAATCTCTAACAAACGGCTTATAACCAGATTTATGAGATACAATAATCCATTTAGAGGTCAGAAAACTAAATTCTAAGAGGAAAGAACAATAATTAAAAGTAAATTCACATATTTTTGCTATATTTCTAGCATTCTAAATAGGACATTAACTCAATTTCATAACTGTATTATCATCTGTGTGTCCTTAGAATGTAAAAGCACAAAAAATAACCACAGGGTTTTTCAGCTCAGAAATACAGGGCAGACAGATAAATCATCTAGATGCCATCTTGCTGGTCCAATACTGCAACCAGCCCAAACTTAGTGACAATTCTTTCCTCAGAAAAACAGCCTCTTAGTAAATCTACCTTTAAATAACAAGGTTTTTCTATTGGCCCCAAGTGTTACATACCTCTTTGTCTCTCCTCTTAGGAGGTTATTTCTCTATTAAAATCACATGGGACAGCAACACATGAACATGGGAGGCAGAAAAGAAGCATGAATGACTTTTGTCCAGCCTATCATCTTTTCTGCTCGTGGGAAGATCTTAAGATGTGATATAAGGTAACTTGTCAGCTCATGAGAGGATCATGAGCCACAACTCACTGCTTCCAGCAGCACACAGGTATTCTAATCATTTAATGTGTGAATGAAGGCATACAACTGACCATGCACTTGAGATTAGAAAGCATCTGGAAAGCAAGAAGTAGCATCAAGGGGGACTGATCATCTTTATTATGCAACAAAGAGACAAACAGAAAATAAAATACTTTAATAGGAGAAAAAATAGAAGGTACAATTCAAACATAACATACCATATTGAAACCATACACAATGCAACGTGAACATGAAAACATTGTTAAACAGCAATCTACTAGTAAAGATTGCATGTTTCGAGTACAAGCATCACCCATCACAAATACACAGCTTTTTGTGTATGTCTGAGTTTCAGTGAGAAAGGCCATGACCAGCAGCAGCATATTTAAACAGGTTGTTTCATTTTCATTAAACACTTAACCTAGTGAATGTATTGGATGCAATCTCTTCATATTAAAAGTATAAAATCTTAAGCAAGGCAGCGCCTGCCAATACAGATTTTAACATATGCAAATAAAGAGGATAAACATTTTGCAAGGTTTTTTTACATTGCATTTATACACATTTGTTGCTTTAAAATGTGTATTCAAGTCTCTCAACATTTAAACATGACTAAAATGCTCAGCAACTATGCATCAAGTGACAAGTAATTATTGCTGTAGAAAAATTTGTTTCCCAGAGTTTTAAAATAGATGTAATTTCATTTGCAATTCTCAAGATATGTTCAAGTAATAGAAATAACTAGTTCCAGTGTCCATGAGGCATACTGAATCTGTATTGGCTGTAGGCATTTATTGCCAGATCATATAAATATTTTATTGAATCTAAAAAAGTTAACTAAACTTAAATATAACTATTAAATTCCTTAGGAAATGTATGCAGTAATAAAATCACCACGGTATGCGTTTTTATTTTAAAAAGCTAAAACTTTAGCATCAGGCTACCTTGAAATTCCTTTCTGTCAAAGGGCACTATTTCACGGTCAGCTTTGCAGAGGAAAAGAGAAAGTAGGAAATCCAACCAACCTTTTCAGTTGGATCAGTGAACCACTCCAAATCAGTATGTGGTCACACAAGCACTAGAGCTGACAGATGAGTGAGAATACGCAGACAACAGTATTGGGGGCAAACAGGGAAGTTGGGAATACAAGATCAAAGTGTGGCCTGCTGCCAAAATACCGCATTAAGCCAGTAACAAAATGCAAGACATGTTAAGTTGTTATAAAAAGGGTATAACCATTAGACATTTCCGAAAAAGCCAACTTTCTCTGTATTCTAGCCAGCTATGCCTTCGGTAATGTTTTACGCTTAAAAACAAGAAGATAGAAATGTCAAGTTATATAGTGTTTTAGTTCCAATACTCAACATATTAGAACTAAGATTCAGTTCTGAAACCCATTACATTGCAGAATGAGGCATTTCAACCTTCCCAGTTTTGGAATATGAAATATCCCAGTATTTATTCAAAACCTCTATTTGGAGAGCAAATGGGAGCCAGGGCACAAGAAGCAGATTGTACTTTGGCTGCACAACTGGTATTATTACACATAAATCACCAACTAGACTAGGAAAATTACTGGGGATGTTCACCACCACATATACAATACCCATTAAAAACAGTAGTTTGACAATGGGCTATGGCAACACAGGATGAAGAGTCAGTCCTAAAAGGTATACATTCAGAACAGTCTCTATTTAAACCTACAAAATACAAGCTGTGCAGCTTTCTTTCCCCTTCTCCCCATTAGTATTAAATAAAAGACCTTAAAGTTCTTTTACAAATGGCTTTTCTATTTAAATTCAAAATTGTATTATTGCTCCATTTTCTCTAACTTTAATGATGGTCTTGCTGGGAATGTGGAAATCTAGAATAGGAACTCTTAAAATATGTTGGTAAATATTTTAGAGCAAGTTTTTCTTTTCTACTGTTTTTTCAAAGCCTTTGGATGCAGGACATGTCCAAGTTTTAAACAGTCTTACCAAAATAAACAAGTTCATTTCTGAGTGTTGGTAGGTCTGAAGCCAATTAGTTCTCTAGTTACACAGCCTTCCATGAAAGACAAAACAGACCAAAACTTGAATTCCAAATTTAACAACAGAGGTTCTTAAAAAGCTCCAACAAAATGAAGAACTAACTGGTCACAGTCATATACCAAAAAAGTATGCCTTTTGCATGTCATCTTGAATTGCTCAGAAAGTATGTCATCTTCCTTAGTAGCTGGGAGTACAGGGAGAACTCCTCACCCATCACTTTAGTAAGCAAGCATCCTATTTCAGTTATGCTCCAAAAGGGGAAAAAATAGATGTAATTATTCCTAGGCAATGGCATTGTTCTTTCTCAATGAAAGGTAAGAAAAAACCTGCTCTGCATTGTTGCTCTATAAAAATGAAATTTTTTATTTCTTAAGTTGTTGTTGTTTTCATTCACATAGTAACAGTAAAAAACAAACCACAACATCAAATAAAACTTTGTCTGGAGAAAAAAAAAAAATTATCATCTCAGATATCTTAGCAGATGACAGCTGAACTTAAATTCATCAGTGCAACAGAGCATCTTTGCATGTCTTTCTGAAGATACTTTCAAAGTGGGTTTTGGTGAATTAAAGTATCTGACATTAATAAAAGAAACCATGTAATTAACTGAGTGGTAAAAGTTAGAAAAAATCAAGACAACAGTGAGAAGTTCCAAAAAGGTCCCTAATTCCACAGGGACAGATCTGAGTGAAGATGTCAAGTTTGAGTTTCAGCAAAATCATTTATGAAAAGTCTTTATGAGCGTGGAAAAGTTAAGCCTGAAAAGTGGTTACTGAATACCATTTTTATTAATATACACTTCAGATCACCAGCAGAATTAATGTAATTTTTCTCTCAGATAATCAGTAAGATGAAGGGGGGGCTATACTTTAAAAGTTCACATGACAGGATTCTTGAACTGCATTTTGGTATTGGGCTTCTTCATCAAGCTGAAGATTCTAAACAAAATGAAAACATCATCAAAATGGACAAATACTCCTAGATCTACCATAGTCCTTAGTTTAATCATTCACTTTCCACATTTTTACATAGGAATTGGCACCTAGATGAAGATTCTCCATCTTTATGTGTACTAGATGATTGTTTATGTGGCACACTATCTTTTATTTAACCAAGTACCATGAGATACATGAGACAGGAGAAGAATCATGAGTGGGACAAGGCTCATTAAGCAGAAGGGTCCATCTTCTCTCCCTGGCTCAATTACATTACAGAATAGCCAGCTCGGGAAAGCTGACTGTGTCATACAACTCTTATACCAGGGCTTCCAACCAGCCATAACATCCTCCATTAACAAAACCAAAATGTGATCCCCAGACAACAGTAATCACAGATTTTGAGAATATACTGCTTAAAATGAGAAAGCAAACACGTATCACAAAAGATGGGTGGTTAACCCTGCCACTTTTGAAGAGCTATCTTCCTGGTTAACCCTGCTACTTTTGAAGAGCTATCTTCCAAGTTGTTAATATGCCAGAGCAATACACCTTTTAGTGCAATTCTGGCACCCTACCCAAATCAGAATTCCAATCACCAGTTTTACATTCTCAAACATGCAAGATGCACTCATGTTGAAGAGCCCAGTCCCCTATATCAATCTCCTAGCTCTTCATGCCTTCATCACAGATTACTCAACGCAAAGAACAATATGTATCATCTTTGCCATCTTTAACCAGTGAGGCTGCCTATGTCTCAAAGACTATGCTTGTCCCACACAAAGCTTAAGCAGTGTACCCCAAAGCCTGTCAAACTCTGTTGAAACTACAGCACTCTGATCCCACATGCAGAACCCAACTGGTTGGCTTGACTTACGATCCACCCACTGATTACCTCTGTGTATATAGTTCTGCATCTACTCCAAGGTCATTTACTCAAAGTGAGCCTGAAAGAAGGCAACCAGAACAATGATTTCATGACACATCTCTTTTTCACATTGCAGCCTCTCTCGCAACATACTGGAAGAGAGGCTGTAGCAGCAATACCAGCTAGTCAAGCTGCACTTTGAGTCCTGAGAATTATGATTTAGCCATTTCTGCCATGAAAGGTCAAAAATGTCAATAAGACGGAGTAGCATCTATTTTATTTCCCCCAGAAGCAGCAGTAATAAATTGTTCTGGAGGAACAAATAGTTCAGATTGAGAACACTAAGCTAAAGACTTAAGTCATCAGTTTGGAACAGAGCTTAACTGTTGACAACACCTATTCCCGGTAGCACTTCATGTTGATAACAGAAAGTTTAAGAACAGACAGGCCTACTTCTGAGTTCTGTACAGAGCAGGAACATAGCATGTCCAGAGCACAAACAAGTTTGGTACAAATTTTTTATTTGGCATTTTTATTTATAGAAAAAAGCTACCATTTATTCCCTTACACATCAAAGAAGAAAAAGCTTACCACAAATTCTCCGTAGTCAAACCGGTGTCTTAGATTTAGATGACTAACAAGATTTCTAGTAACCTGGTTAGTATCTGCCCAAGGAAGAGATACACAAATAGGACAGATCTGAATTTGGAGGGGAAGGGGAAAGAGAGAGAATTAAAAAAAAGTTATTGGTAATACAGAATGCATTAAAGACATGTTCTACAGGAATAACTAGTCCATTACTCATCCACTACCAAAATACAGTAGAGACGTTCACATAAAAACATAGTTCTAAGTGTTCTTTGCCTCAATTGTGCAACATTCAAAAATTACATTTCAACTTGCCAAATTTCTTAAGTGTTTCTCTTAGGAGTGGGGATTATCATGCCTGTCCAGCACTCTTTTTGTCAATTTCTGTTGTTTAAAATTTAGAAAAGAAAGTGATTACTGCATCCTACTTATTGTTTGGGAGGATTTTCATACAATTGAGATGATTAAGTAAGCCCAAAGAAAAAATAACACATCCCATACAGATGAAAAGAATAGAAAACCAAAAAGATTTTTCTCCTTCACTCCTTTTGATTACCTTAGATTACTTTTCAAGTAATTGTAGGTTTCACATGAAACAATAGTTACATTACAAATGGGATTCTATAGAAACAGATGTGAATTGCTAAATGAAGAAGCGTGTCAGGCTCAAAAACTGAGTTTGTTTCACATCAAGATAAATGAGACAGCTAAGTCAGAAATGCCTTAGAACTGACACAAGCTGGACGAGAAACATTTTCAAATGAAAGTCACTCCTCAAGTTAAATGCACTGCATTAAATATATTGTCTTTCTCAGACCACAGTGATCTTTACAGATATAGAGTAGCTACCGCACATTTAAAATTGTTCACATAATTATAATGGAAGTAGCTTAAGAAGCATACATAAGCAACTCTACTTACTACAGGAACTATCTGATAAAGATGTCTATTATTACAGTGATCCAGCAAGCGTTGTCTGGTAAAATTGGCTTCCTGACACAGGGGGCATTTGAAGGTTGGGTGTCCACTGCAAACAGAAATACACAGTATTAAACAGAAAAGAGAGTTTTAGAAGTAGTGTTACAGAAAGCTTAATTCATCTGTTATCTTGTCATTGTTTTCCCTTATTTTGATAACAACCAAAAACCACCACCCTCACTGACATAGTAACGGATCTAATGGAGTTCCACTGCTACTTCCAAATTGCAATTTTAAAGCACATTTATTATTTGTACCCCTAAGTGCATTCTTCTGAGACTTGGACTTTAGAAAATTCTTTTGCTGCAATTGCAGCTGCACCCTGTTTTTACTTACTGGTAACATCTTTTAGTGCAAATCCTTCAGGAAAGTACTGAAAAAAAACAAATTCTAATGCATAGATTCAAATATAGAAGAAACTACAGGGGTTTTTTTAATACTACTTGTAGGTGTTTGTGTGGGGTTTTTTTTTAAAGTTAGTAGAAGCTTGTACTACCGCTGTCTGGATCTATTTTAATAATGACTATAGAAAAATAAGCAGCCTACCTTGTTTCTCCTTGAAGTATTTGATTATTAGCCATCTCGCCATTATCAGATATCGCATCACTCCTGCTACTTTAAATGAAGGAGGGAAAAAAAAAAAAAATTGAGATTATTTACTCCACTATCAAAATTTTCTAAAGGTTAATAGTAACAGGGGCAGAGGAAATCCATTAAGTCCCATGAATTTCAAGGCGAAACATATAATGGCACATATTTAACTCTCACAACTTTTCCTTTGGATCACGGTGTATCTCAGTATTTAGTTACCATGGTGACCCTTAGTGGAATACTACACAACTTTATAGGAAAGTGGTATATAATACAACAGACATTTAGTCAACAAGAATGGTAATGGAGATTACAGCTACGTAGCTCAAAAGGCATTATGAACTATATGAATACAAGACAGGTAGCACTTTCTAAGTTTTTTGATTTAGGACTACTATGTAAATAGGCATTTAACTGCCATGTGTTTACACAAATAATTTACAACTTTCAACTACAGCAAGATAAATTTCCTTATGCTGTGCACAAAAATAAAACTATTTCCTAAAGTAAGATTGACAAACAGGACCATTTTAGAAAATAAATTTGACCATATATGCACCTCTAGCTAAGCCAGAAGAAACTGCTCAAGACATGCTGATCATCCTAAGAACATGAATATTGACAGTCACAAATCTGGTGATGGTACATTTTTTATACTTCTGTGATAATGTAAGCACAGGTATTCTACTGTGGCATAGTCAATAAATAATGATATAACAATATCTAGACACTTCGGTGAAACATTGCTGCAACTAGTTCTGGTAACAGCTTAAACTTCCGCTTTCAATATACTGATGGGTTGAAAACCAAACACAGAGAAGTTCAGACTGCTAAAAATAGAAAATGGATGTCAAAACAAAGTAAATAAAGGACAGGGTATATATAATAAAGCCCTGTGAAACTAATATGTAAAAAAAAAAGGTCTTAAAAAATAAGCGACAATCCCCAACCAAACCAAATACCTCAGTCAGAAGATATGAAAAAGAAAAGTTCTTCAGCTTTACTGCCTGAAAACAAAGGGTAAGTGGTGTTTGTATTTTATGGTGTGTAACATACTGGAGTTCCTTATACGTTTCTTAAGAGATCGGTTCAAAATAAATTCAATCAGAAAGCAAAAGCTTGCACAGTAATGTTTTGAAACAGGATACCCACTAGAACAGACTTAGGAAAGGGGAGGGGGGAATAAAAAGAGAAGGAAACTTCCCTGGGGCTAAATATTATGAAATCTGTTACAAAGTAAGCTGCTCAAATGCTGTCAAGGCAAAGAAAGCAAGCTACAAATATTATACACTTTTTAGGAGAGCCCCCATTGCAAACCATCATGTAGAAAGGTTTTCTTCTGTATGCTAAGAGTAAAGAAAAAGACCTGGAAAAACTGTCATTTTGTTGAAGCACAAAACTATGGACAATAATTACTGCAAAAAGAAGGCATGCGTGGGGGGGGGGGAAACCAACAAGAACTTTCCTTTGTGGGGGATGGGGGGTGAGAGACCAAAAAGAAGAAGATGCATTGTTAGACATAAAACACCCTGATTACCTGTTCCCTGTTGAATCTTGGGAAATCTGTAAGTTTGGAATAATAGAAGAAACACCATATTCATCCTGATACTTCTTACACGTTTTATAATGCTGTCTCATCCATGAAAATCTAACCTGTAAATGAAATGTCAAATTATTGAAATTATACTAAACAATCCAGGGATGCCAAATTATTGAAATTATACTAAACAATCCAGGGATAGAAGGAAGAGATAATTCTGCCAACAGAAAGCAATGCATGCAGGAACTGTATAGAGATCATACGCAGCAGAAACCAGAACTTGTGTCTCCCCTCTCAGCATGAACACTTTCTTCCCCAACAGGAGATCTTCGATTCCTTTTTCCATAGAGCCTCTGTCACTCTGTGAAACTGGAGAACATTCCCACTCCCCAAAACCCCAGCAGCCAGGCAACTGAGAAAGCTCTCTCAGGGGCGAAAGATGCAAGTAAACTCCGTTTAACTGAAACAAAGTCACAAGGAACTACACATCCCAAATCCAGGATCAATGACTGATGAGCTATGACAGAGAGAGGCTATGAGGATGGGATAAGCACCACTGCTCCTTCAGTCTTCTCTGGCCTGCTGTTACCTTGTGCAGAGCAAAATCTTTTTGCATTAGGTGTGTTCTGAGAACACATAACTTTTCTCTTTGAGAATTAAAAAAAAAAAAAGAAAAAAAAAGTGAATGAACACCAACTTAAGGCTGCCTATCCAGCTTAAACGCAAGGCAAGACAAGGAGTTGCTTAGATTTGTCAGAAGAAAGCTGTGCTGGACATGCCCTAAATCGGAATTTCAGGTCCAACAGCACTGTTAGAAAGTGCTTACAGGTTTAGAGGCTGAACAAGATCACCTCTCATGCATCTGTGCCTAAATTCCATTAAAGTTCTTCTGGGGATCTGTTTGGTTCTTCCTTCCAGCTTACCAGCTTGTTATTGTTTCTTCCTCCTAGCTTTTCAACCTCATGAATCATGTGGAACAAAGCAAGCAGCTCAGCTTTCCACTAGTGCTAATCTTCACATTGGCAGAACTAAGTCCCAAGTGAAACGAAACAAACATGAAGACAACTACCTGGATTTGATGCAAACAAAACGTGTGGCCGAAACCCTGCATCCATTTATATCAGAAGAGAGATTACTCTTGATTTCAGTGGGGGTCAAGATTTCACCCAATGTTCTGAAAATAATGACCCCTTTACAAAGGGAACAAAGGGAATGTAAACAGACTGATGGGGCAGGGTGAAATTACATATGATTGTATGTACACTGAGAGTAATCAACCCGTATTTTTTGGTTTAAAATTAAATTTTACCATAGTTCTAAGCACTTTCATTTCCATAGTGAAAGTTTCTGAGGTTTTCCATATATCTGCAACTTTAATTTTCAGTTGTCTAACTTTTCTTTTGCCAGTTTTATAGCTACAAACAATTTTTGCATTGTTTTGGGGAAAAAACTGGCACTCCACTTAAAAAGTCCTTATAGACAATACAAGATCCTCTTCCAGTTTACACCTGTTAGGCATACCTAGCAGGCACTGCATGCCTAGTATATGCACAAGCTATACGAAGCTAAGTTCAAACAGCTATAGGCTCTTTAGCTCTCAGACAAGAACGACACACAGTAAAAGTGTGTCTGGCAAAAATAAGAAAAAATTATCCAACTTTTTGTAAAGTTTTACTCTACCTGCTTCTCACAGCATCTACAGCCCCCAGAAGCTTTCTTCATACTGTTTTCAACATCTAGAGCCCTTTTGGGATACGTTCTTTCTTTTTTAGTCACGCTCCCCCGGCAGAGAGGACAATGTGTTCCACTTTCTCTGATAGCTGTCAAGAAGCACTTCCTGCAAAACCTAAATTAAAAAGTTACCACAAACACAGGTTAGCAAAGTGAAGAGAGTTAGATACTTTGTCCTTGAAGAAAGCTGGGTGATGATTAGGGAAAAAAAAGATACATATCAGAGTAACAGTCTACTGAATACAAATCTTTGTAAATATAAGCAAAATGAAATAATGGTGCTTACAAAGAAGTATATGGAAATTAGGGGAACTTGGCAATGCACTTTAGGTAAAGATCTTACTATTTACTGACTAGTATTCCTGAGCTGTACACCGGATTGATCATTAATGAGATATCAAATGGTGCAGCAGGCACACGATACTGGAAAATCTTATCAGAGTAACTCCTGTTTATTGTGCTTAAGCGGAGCCAAAAATAATGCAAAGCTTCATTTAGCACGCGTTTCCAGAGATTTCAGTTCATCGGCTTCTGCAGTTCTCCTCTCTTTTCCTCGCATACCGAGTACCAAAGCTATTTTGCTTTTCTACAAAGTAGTACTTTGTAATTAACTGTCCCCCTGAAAAACGCACGCTTTTCCACTAGGAATAGATCAACTGAAAAGAGAGAACAACTATGCTCTGGTCCTCGTTTGAAAAGGAACAGGAAACTACAAAGGTAAAAAGGCGAGTTAGGTTAGATGTGCAAGATGTTCTCCTCGCCTGTGAAACGTGGCCACCACCGAGCTGAGGCACCGGGGGGCTTGCTTCAAGGGGCGGCTTTCCTGACTGACCGCTCCTCGGTCGCTACAAAAGAAAGAGGCGAGGGCGGGCTGGGGCAGCCCTCCGCATGCCAGCCTGAAAGCCAGCCCTCGGCGTGCGGCAAGGAGCTCCGCGGTCCCGCCGCGCCGCCCGCCGCCAGGCCGCGGGGGGCCGGGAAGCGGAAGGCAGGGACCCGGCGGCGGGGTAAAGGCTTGCGGAGGGGAGGCGGGAGGGGGGGGATACTCACACGTGCTGGCAGTTCGCGGTCCTCACGGGCGTTTTGAACACCTCCTGGCAGACGGGGCAGTAAAAATCATCCTCGCTGAAGCACGCTGCTGCTGCCGCCGCGGTGGCGGCTCCATCGGCCATGGCAACACGTCAGGGCCTCTCCGTGCGGACCGGGGACGAGGAACAAGCCCCGCCCTGGCGAGCTGAGCTCAGCTCCGCTCCCGCGGCAGGCGCCGCCGGGCAGCCCCCGGGGCGGCGGGACGGGACGCGGGGCGGAGGGCGCCGGGGGTCCGGGAGAAGATGGCGGGTGGGCACCTGGCAGCAGGTGGGAGGCCGGGCTGCGGCGGGGGGAGCGGGCCCTGCCTGCGCGCCGCACGCCCCGCCTCTCCCTCCCCCCCTCCCTCCCTCCCTCCCCGGCCCAGGAAGCGCCCCCGCCCCGCGCTCTACCTGGCGGCGCCCGGGGAGGGAGTCACCGCGGCGGCGGCTGCCAGCGGCCCAGCCGCAGCTCCGGCCGGCCTCCCGGCGACACCCAGGCCCCACCGCCGCTCTCCCGGGGTTGGGCAGGGGCGGGACCGGGGCCTGAGTTTCCATGGCGATCGCCTCCCCGGCCCGGCGGGGCTGTTATGACACAGCGGGGCGGCCTCCCCTCCCTCCGCCCTGCCCGGGAGGCTTCCCCCCGCTCCGCCTACCGCTAGGGGGGAGCCGCGGCGCCCGTCAAGGCCGGGGGTCGGCGCCGGGGCCCCGGGGCCGGCGCTCCGGCCCCGGGGCCCCGGCGCCGACCCCCGGCCCAGGCCTAACATCGGAGGAAAGCCGTTTCTGCTCTGCTTTTCGTTTATTTCTAGATTCGACCGATACCAGCGGTAATTTTATGCAGTAGCTTTAGTGGTATTAGTAATATTTGGGCCAGGATTTCGGCCTCCTGAACGATCCTGACAAAAATCTTAGTTCAGCAGTATGACGGCGCTTTTCGTCCAGAGTAAGGAATTCTAAGAATACTGTTACAGTGAAACAGTAATGCCAACAAATTTCTCCGGGTAGAGAAGACTTTGGACCTGTTAGGCACATCTAGCACTGACCTCCTTTGAACATAACTCTTGGCAGGTAAACGACAAGCAACGCTGGCAATACTTTAAAAACAAATGTATTTGTAGAGATTATATTTTTCCAGAATATATTAATCCGTGAAGATCATATTAGTTCATCATAAAACAAAGATTGGGGCTAGGCCTGGTCTCTCACCCCATGCCAAAGATGTGGGACAAGGGCTGAGGAGAAATGGGTCCTTCACCTTCATTTTCCCTGTCTCCATGGGACTGCAGCTGTCTCTACCATAGCCAGATGTTCAGAGCAGGTCACTCGGTGGGGAGATTTTTGAGATCTGTGGTTCACCTATGCCTTCAGCCTCCGGCATTTCAAAACTATTTAGGCTTCAGATGGCCATCAGAGCTGCTTCTTGTATCTGCCAGCGATCGGCAGCAAGAGGCAATGCCCACGCCACCATCCGGGCTTGTGGTTTGGAGGGGAGAGAGGGAACTGCAGGAAACGAAGCTGAAGCTCAGGTCTCTTTTCAGGTGAGGATGTGGGGTGAACCATCCTGTGATTCTGTGAAGGATGCTGGCTCTGTTTTCTTATTTAGGATCTATCCCAATTACTCTTAGCTAAAAATGCAAGTATCTTCCTAAGCAAAAGCAGAGACAGCAGAGCAAAAGCCAGTGACTGCCCTAAATACCTTCTTTTTAGACCACATGGAGGCAAAATTTGAATGCCTCTATGTACCAGGAGATCTGAAACACTGAAGGGAAGCACATCCAAAGCAATGGATCCAATATAAGAGTTAAATTGCCTGGGCTGGGATATTTACTGCCCGTGCTTCAGGTTGGGAGAAAATGGCAGTGGAAAAGGCAGAACCTCCTGGGCAGGGATCTCCCAGGAGAGGACAGGCCTGGAATTTGAGGCATTGTGGTAAGATGTCTTCTCGTAACTGTGGCCGTGCTAGCTCAGGAGGTTACTGCTGCTCTGTTAAAGGCTGCTAAGGGTTAGCTGAGCTGTTCATGGGCTGGCAAGAAACCCTACTATTTAAAGTGATTAACTGATTATCTTCTTCCCTGAAATGAAGTAGGAAGCCAGGCCGGTAGATCTGAGTAGGCAATGAGCAGCAGTTGGTGGCAGTAACCTCTTCAACAGTGCAAGTACAGCCAGAAGACATAGAACTACACCTGAAGTGATAAATAGCCTGCAGAAGGCTTCCTGTGTGTTTTTATGTCAGTTAGGACTATACCAGAGCTGTATAGCCAGCTTCAGGTGTGTCCTATCCATGCTGTGGCAGTACATTACAAGGAAGAATTACAGAGGCCTCAGTTCAGATGCTATGCAACCACCGTCCATTACTCACTGGGAGAGAGGCAGCCTGGCCTTCAGCCTCACCATGCTTCTAAGTCTTTTCAGTCTCCCTGTATGACTTCAGCAAAGCATGTCCTTATGCCTCAATTTCTCAATCTGTAAAAAGGGAGCAGTTTTTAATCGCCAAATAAGGCTGCTGTGAAGTTAAATTAATTACTGCAGATAAAGAGGGTTACGTCCTTTGAAGGCAGGTGTTAAACAAAAGCAAAGATTTATTACTAAAGGAACACGATAGGTCCATTTGAACTTTGTTCTGGAGGCCGCAGTATTTATCGATTAGTAGCTTTTGGCAGGGGGAGAAATTGCGCAGATGACCTCAGGGAAGTAAACTACGGGAAGGTGTGTGTGAAGGCATTCACGCTCTTGCTAACGTTATTGTAAATCTTGATCCTTTAATAAAGCTGTGACCTTGGAGCTGACAACTAGTATGCCACAGAGCAATATATAGCATGGCACCAGCCTTGTAAATCTTACGTAGTTTTTGCCATTGACGTAGACAACATGTAAAGAGAAATCAGGCAGGTGAAGTTTATGAAACGCATTTATTTGAAGGAAAGCATTTTAAATCAGACTTTTTAGATTAAATGAAACCAATGGCCCTGCCAACTTTTTATTCCTCGTGATAAAATGTGTTTATGAAATGAAATCTCACTAGTGAAAACTTGTAGAACTGCTCATAGAATTTTGCCATTTGCAAGGGGCAACTGCCACTGAAGAGGTCCATTTTAGATCACCTTTGCACAGCTATTGTACAACTTTGTACAACTATTATTTTGGTTGCTTTCTTGACAATGCTGCTGCTGCAAGAACAGCACATTTCCTTGCCAATGTGAACAAAAAAAATATGATTTGTTCTGTGGGAGCAGTCAAAGATGGATGTGAGCAAAAGGGGAAAGAGAGAAAGCTGTGTAACTGCAGGGGGATCAGAAGGTGCCATGTGCAAGGGGAAGGACATCTTCTGCTCTTGCCAGATGTATCTGTATCGCTACCAACAAAGAACACCTGCAGCCACAGACAAAACTAAGGACAATGCTCTTATGGTGGCAGCTTATTTCATACATATAAAAAGTTCTCTATACATTTTTCAGATGTGCAGGAAGCCATACATCCAATAACTTTTTCCCTGTATTTTTGGCTACTTTGCTCTGGCAGACCAGATTTTTTTTCTTTTAGTTACTCAAATGTTCCCACAAATTCCACACTTTGGAGCAGCACTGTCCATCTTTCTGAGTGAGGAGTTTTCATTCCCAAGGACAGTTCTCAAACAGAAAGGAAAGCAACCTTCCCAGGCACATGAAACATTGAATCTTTCTCTTCCCAAAAAGGAGCCACTTTCTGATTCCAAGAAAAACTAGTAAAGACCTAAAGTCTATTGGGAGTTTCCTTGTTAACATGTTGCCATGTGATTAAAGCTACTTTAATCACTGTACGTGCTTCTATGCATTAACATGAATTTTAATTTCTTACAGATCAACTGCATCTTTGAAAGATACTATGTTATACTGTACATGTAAAAAACTGTACATACTTTTTTTAACTTACATAGTAAGAATACAGGTTAGTTAAAAAACACTGTCAATCTCTTGAACAGGTTTCTATTTTTTGTTATAAACATAACATTCACTTCTTGCTATCCTTTCAAGATGGCTTTCACTTACCAACTTTGCTAATTTTGAGTCTCCTCTTGCACAGTAAATGGAAACTTATGTGCCATCTTACGGGGTCAGTAATACCGTCCTTGACAGTAGGTAGTATGCATGACATTGTTTTAGGGGGAGGTTGTTCCAATTTGTTTGGTCCTGTAGCATCTGAAAAGCTGCTGTTTGTCATCTACTTCCAGCATTGCACTGTCATCATCAATGTGCAAAAGACTGGCCTTGCTCCTGGAATGGAGCTGCAAACAAATAGGAGAGGCTGCTGTCAAAGCACAGTGTTTCTGTATACTGGACTAGCAGCGAGTTCAGGACCATTGTGTTTTAGGTAGAGAAATTGACAATATTTTCTTTTATCCTTACAAAAAAAAAGGAGAACACATTTTTAAAATGCAACTGAAATTTATTTTAAAAAGAATTTTAAAACAAAACAATGCTTAAGAAAAAAAACCACAACATTTTTAGGTCCACGCAGGTTACTAACACTCCATTAATTGCAAAAGGCTAAATTTTAATGACTGTGTTTATCTACAGAACATGTTCTTCCACTGTTTTGCAGTAGTCCTTATGCACTGTTTGGATGACTCACGTGTACATATTCTAAGAATGACCCATCCAGAACTCTTTCAACAAGAACTTCTCCAACAGTGTTTATGTCCTGAAAGAAAAAAAGGATATTTTATTGACTATCAAGATAGTAATTAATGTGTTAATAGATTTAATTTTGACTGCTTGGGCTACCAGTTAACAAAATACTGGTTTTAGTGGGTTTACATCCATGTTTAAAGTTTACTGCCTAACTTTCTACTCCTTAGTGGTAAACACTGCAACATAAAGCAAGATAAATCATTATGAAACTTGAAATAAATGAGAATGTCAAATGCAGAAACAGATTAATTCAGTGATTACACAAAACCCAACAATGCTAATGCTCTTTATTAAAGAGTCCAATTTGGTGATGCATGTTATATTACTGTGTATAGAAATAAATACTCAAGTCTTAGCTACACTTTATGAAGCTATGTATGTGTGAGCTATCATTAAATTGCTATCATACATAAGTCTGTTTCCACCATGTGTATGAATTATAGGTTCAAATTATTAAGATGGTTCTTCACCCCTGCCCTCCATTTGGACGTCATTTTCTTCAGTGCTTTTGCACCATTTGAAAAAAATAATGTTTCATATCTTTCTTTGGGATTTTGTCTGAATGAATATCAAACATAAATTTAAAGTATGTAGGTTTTCATTTGAGGATCTCCAAGTCATTTATAAACACGAGTCAGATGCATAATACCTGTTAAGAAATGAGGTAATGAGTACCTTTCTGTTGTCCCACCATTAGTCAGCAACAGAACAGAGGACAGAATCCGTAAGTTGGCACCTCTGAGTACCAGACTATGCTGCTTCTGTACACATCTGCCACGCTTCGTGACACAGTTATCTGCTCAGTTCTTTTGATGACTTCTGGATTGTAAAAGGTGTGGAAGAAGATACACATAAAGAAATCAAGTCCAGTAGTTTGCCAATACCATTACTCACTATGTAGTCTTCACAATGGAGTGTATGTCTGAGTTGAAGATGCCTTATAAAATTTCTGCTGAAATAGCTTGGATCTCTCCCAGGTGTTAAACAACAAATTGGACAACACTATAAATAAATGTAAGGAATTATTCAATTTTCCTCTTGGAGGTCTTATAGAAGAAATATTATCAGTGTTTAAAAAAACAGAAATGTGAAACAAGCAGATCTGTTATGGCCAAACGGCATTCTCTGAGCAAGAGATCTGATGGTTACTACATCCCCTCCTACTAGCTGCAAGAGAACGGTCATGTAAAAGCGTTTGTTTTACCCAACCCAAAAGTTGTTTATCATCCAAACAATTAATGTATCCATTTGTTTATCATTCAAATAACAAACTAATAAAAAATAATCCATTTGTTTATCATCCAAGCCACTGTTTGGGTGATAAAGTGCTACAAGAAACATACAGGATTTCTCTGGTCATCAATAACAAATTCATTCATCTGTGTGCGTACAACAGAAGTGCCTAAAACACTTCATCAAAAGAAAAGCTGAATTACTTCCTGTGGGTTCTCTGTAATACAAAAGTTGCAGTTGTTGCAATATGTATTTCTTCAAGCAATATCATGAGAACACTGTATGTATGCTAAAAAGATTATTATCATGGAATACACCATGTGTGAATATACTGTGTGAATATACCATTTGTATACTAAAAACAGCTTTATGACATGTTATGGTAATGAACATGGTGATACAACACACCTAAAAAAAAATCCTACGCCTTTTTAGAACTGGAAGTCCGATGTGTTTATTCTAAGTTTGAAATAAAAAGGTTGAAATAGCTATGCCGAATCACTTTTTCAGGTACTCCTGAAATCCTGAAACAGTTACTTCAAAGGTGTTCTAGAATTAAAGGGAAGGGTCAGTGTGTCAGTAGCAAACAATAAAGTGTACCTCTCAGCATGTTCCTTCTCTTTGCCTTGTATTAACGATGCGATGTCTACAGTTTATAAACCAACTAAAGCAGTCATGAAAGCAGTATGACTTAAAAGATCACATTTTCATTTCCTTGCTTATAATTTTTACATTATTTGTAGGCAAACATAGTTCTGAATAGTTTTTTACATTAGGTTTCAAAGAAATGTGCAACAGAGGCTATATAATGCGTATTACTTGAGTCTCTCAGGATCAGCTTGTATATGCAACTCTGAGCAAAGGACTCAATAATTTTCGAAGTTTTAAGGCTTAATGCTGTCCTACAGCTACACAATACAGCTATTTATTAATTTGCCCTGAGTGAAAAAATAAGGGCTTATAGACAGATAGGTGTGATAAAAATTATTGACAATTGTTTCAGTTGACCAAAGTAAATACAGCGTCTAATCTGAAAAATACAAAATTTGGCAAAATCTTATACATTAAAGCCTTAGCTCAGATAAAGGTGAACACAGTATACCCTCGTGAGTGAATGCTTCCTTTAATTTACTCAGAGCTCTGGCTCCAGGATAACTTACTAATATGATCATGGTTAAAGTGGTAAAAACTAAGCTGCAAAGTAGAAGGGAATGGAGCGGGTTTCCCCCATCCCACCCGCTGCGGGGAACGGGAATGCTGGTTGATTTGTCTACAAGTCCTTCAGTCTGTAACCTCTCTAAAACACCTCTTCTGCAAGACGTGAGAATTGGAGTCTAAAATGCCTCAGCAAATAATGATCAGAGAAGTAAATTATGCTCCTCAAGATCAGAGTCTACAGCCTGTGGACCTCAATCCTACAGACAGGGTCACAGTAACACCTTGCAGCCTCTGTGGACCTTCAGAATGAAGCCAGTTATGTGACGTTAACTTAAAAAAATTAAAAACCCCACTGACTTATATGAGGCCCCATAAGCAGTTCTCAAATTATAACCTCAGACTCCAGATTGGAATACACAGCAAATGCTGCGCATGAATCTGAGTTAGGTCAGCAGAAATAGCGCATGCGGGATTTAAAAGCAGGCAAGTCACTGAATAACGCTCGTTCTCTTGGCTGTAAGTAACTGCATGTTGTATCAGTTGTAAGACTTCCTACACCATTTTCAGTGCTCCTACCAGCGCTCAAAATTATAGGAGTGCTAATATTTTAAATATTATATGCACGCACGCTTGTCTGTGAGAGGAAGAGAGGGAATGACTATAGGTAAGTTTTTCCTCCGTTAAAACCAATTAAACAATTAATATATTTTATCTTTGTCTATTTTCTCCTATCAGTAATGCTTGATAGAATTAATCACTTTGACATGTGAATTCAGTAAAATATATACTTATGCACATTACCACTGCTCTCCTTTCCAATCTGTGGTAAGCGAGACAATGGTCCATTAGCTCATCCTCATCTACTTCGCACTGGCAATAAGGACAGGAATATCTGGGAATAAAAGGTAGTACGTTGTTAGTGGCTGCAGATAGAACTGATACATTCTTCGTACTACAAGCAATAAAAGAAGTATTTAGATGTCTTTGTCCAGATATCATTAGAAGCTTCTTTTGCCATAGCTAAAATGCGGCATGGGTGTATGCCATGTACCTGGGTGTGATGTATGCTATACTGCCAAAAGGTCAGCCTTGCTCATGGACGCTGCGAACGCTGCACAGAACTGTGCCAGCATGTCAGGATATTGATCCAGAAAAGCACGCTTAACATAACCATGACCTTAGAGAAGAATGGATGAAAATACTGAACACTACAACTATAGACATTTGATAAAAGTATCATTTAATTGCTGTGATACACTTGGAGCATGTGACCAAACTACCAA
The DNA here is from genome assembly GCA_020745775.1 of Theristicus caerulescens. Classification (NCBI taxonomy): domain Eukaryota; kingdom Metazoa; phylum Chordata; class Aves; order Pelecaniformes; family Threskiornithidae; genus Theristicus; species Theristicus caerulescens. The sequence goes on along the minus strand of CM036558.1, from coordinate 120,248,811 downwards.
TTCGACACTTTCTCGCAGAGGATTCCTACTTAGTTTTCAGTACAGAGTATGGTCTTATTGCACAGCAGAACGACTATTTTCAGGTTAGTGCAGTTTTCAAATGTGCGTGGACAAATGTTCAAGTTTTTCTGAGCATCAAAAGAACAATAACTGAGAAGGAGATATGTCATTTAGGAATTCCAGTAGCAAAGATTATAGGGATTTTAAATTACATATCTCAAAAAAAGCATTTTAATAATGGTATAAAAATTGTTCCTATTCATTAGTGGACAAAACTAAAGGCCATTTGATTTCAAGACCTCAGTCATTCTAGAATTGCTACACACCTAATCGATTGCTCTAACAGGTCCTGCCCCAAAAGAGAATGAAAGGGACAAAGAATTTGAACTTTTGACATACGACACACGTATATTCTGTAAGTATCTGTATTCCCTCTATATACTGTAAGCATATAAATAAGAAAATCTGTCAGTCTTCTTAATTCAAAACTATTTCTAAAGAACAAATTATTAGACAAGAGCTAATTAAATTTAGATTATTATTAGTCTTATTCATTCTGGAAATAACGAACATTTTCAAGAAGTTTTATTTGAAAGTAAACATAATTCTTCCCCAAGAAAAATATAAAAAACTGCGGACTTGTCAAAATACTGTTATTTCTACAAAACAGGTCACATGGAGCTAAATTCTACCAAAACCATACTAACTGCAAGTAAAATGTATTATTCTGTAATCATACACAGAAAAAAAAATAGTGTCCATTTTAAGTACTATTTGAGTATTATGATTTTAAAATATTAGTAAAGGATTCGTGTTCAATTCTATAAACAGAAACAAGTTCCAATTAAAAAAAAAAATCTGAGAATTCTTCTACCAGTTTGACTTTACTACGTTGGGATAACAAACTCAAAAGTGCTTTTGCGATGTCATCATCACTAAGGTCTACCTTGTTACAGCATCTCCAAGCTCCTGTAGAGGTCCATATTTTTCTATATATTTTTCACAAGTTCTTAAATGAGCTCTCATTTCACTCAGACGTACCTAAGCCATGAGAAGAAGCAGCTTGTTATGTTTTATACCATGACACATTCATGCTAATACATCACTGAATATTTTCTAGTTCAAAGCCTTATTACAACATTATGGCTATACCTAGGGAAGAATACGCATCTCTTTCTACTACTGGCTCAGTTTCTCAAGCACTATGTTACTGGTCCAGTATTGCTCTAATACATTTTATAATAATAACATTCATCTTATGAGAGTAAAGTGAATTAGAGTTAAAAAATTCTTAGTTTGTGGTGATTTTATTTGTTCCTTACATTGGCCTGTAATACTTTGGAATGAAATTAGGGAGGCAATAGGGAAACATTTCTAGTCAGGGGCGGGGACACGCGACGACACACCCCAGTTTACTTCTTACTCTGTTTTTAGTGGTGAAAATCTAGACCAACTGTGTTAAAACCAAAAATTTTCCAACTTGAGGGCTGGATTCTGACCTCAGTGAAGGCATCAGCAAAACTTTTTACAGATTCGTTAAGGATAAGATTTGGGTTTATACTGCTGCTGCTATTGGCTATTTCCTTTAACTCAGAACCTCTAAATAACAAAACTGGTGAAGCAGAATCATGACGTATTTTCTATGATGAGAAACAATATGAAATTATAAGAAGTCACCATGTTGAGATATTGAAATATTATTTGCACAGAAACAATGCAGAGACATTACTATTACTTATAGGTTATTCTCTATTTTTAACCTTTAAATATTGATGACGGGTTCTGGTGAATCTTGGTGAAGAAATTTAAAATAACCCTGTCCCAGATGTCTGTGCCATGGCTCCACTACAAATGATCATCCTGACTGCAGATGCAGCAGAGTGAAAATATGTTCATGCCTCAGCCACTTAATTGCGATTTCCACTCCCTGACTGGAAACTGTAAATGCGATTAGGTTTACACTAGCACAGCAATCCATGTGTTGGAGTGACTGAGACACTGCAGGAGCATTTGCTAAGGGTAGTCTGCCAAATATCAGAAACAACATACAAAGGTGACACTATAATGCATTAAATGCACGCTCCTTTTCAACATATCTTAGTGGCCTCACTGACAGCTTTATGCAAGAAATACAGCCAATGCTTTCTGCTGCCATAAGAAAGATTATAAACCCCTGCAGGTATCCATACTCGGGTCACTTCTTATGCTCTGCCACTGAACATCAAAAGGAAGCACTTATGCTCTACTAATTATTGAGAAGCCTAGCTAAGCCTTACATAGCTCAGCACTTCTTAACATACCTGTTACAATTGGGTTCCTTCTGCAAAGCCCGATTTTAAAAAATATTGAAATTAAATTCAATATTTAGCTATTGTTAATATCAAGGTGTTGCAGTTCACACATATCATTGTTAGTTTTAAGCAAATCTTTCCCAGATAGAAAATCCACGGCAAAAAGGTAAAGAACCAGTAGTGTTAACATCAAATAAACATTTTTGCTGCTTTTCTTATCTTCTCTGTAATTCCCCACAACGCTGCAAATAGCAGTCTTCTGAAGTTCACACATTTACTTGCTCGCTTATATGTTATAGTAATTTTACACTGCCGTGGCTAGACAAGAACGATTTAAGGGTGTTGTTTTGCAGTTAGCAAGACAGGAGAAATTATAAAAGCCAGACATGAATCCGTTCAGAGAAAAAATAAGAGGGAGTCGCATTTAAGCTGTACAATCTCCTCCCACAAAACAACACAGGTGTAAAAATACGAGGGGAGAGCAGGACTGAAGAGTGTTCATTATACAGAAAGAAGCACAGAGTAAATATTCACAAATATGGGAGAAAATACTTGTGTTTATATGAATTTTCAAGTAAATGTATATTAATTCAATCTTGCTTAACAGTTTTTCTTACTGATATATGCCCTGTCCTCCACCACAAAGTCCTGTTAACCTTTTGCTCTGCACCTTGTTTTGATGAAACATGATTAACATGTTCCAGTTCAAACAGCAGCATTTAAAACTTCATTTGCATGTGAGTAAGTGATGTTTCAAAGGCTTTATTTAGATTCACGGAAAAAGGCTCAGTTTAGATAGCTCTACCGAAGGGGAGGGCAGGGTGTTTTTTTTTAAAAAAAAAAAAAAAAACACAAAATTTTATATCTTTGTCCTGTATTTTAACAGATGCAATTGTGGCCATGATTTTTTATAATTAGGCAATCGTACTATATAAAAAAAGAGTGATTTGTCCTTTCTCCAGCCAAAGCCGATGTAGGGAGTCAAGAAGATTCAGCTCCCATAGGTTTAGGCTTGAGCTTAATATTTGCAATGGCATTGGCAGAGTGTTTCAGAGCTCTTTTAGGTATGGAACTTGACAAATCACAAAAATTTATTCTTCCATCATGATGCTGGTGGAGTTTCTCTGTTTAGACACGCCCTTAAAAAGAGATCTTAATAGTGTTAGTTCTTGTGCATGGATACATCTCTGGAATTATTTAGTAGTTAGTGTTCAAGGCTGCAAACCTGTGTTTTGCATTCTGTGCAATTTCGGTATGTGCTCTCCATTTTCTTGGCAATATCAGTGGCTGGAATTCCTTCAGAAGGAAGATAAGCGCGGCAGTAAGGGCACGTCCATGCATTATTCTTTAAACTTGCAGAAATACAGGAATGACAGAACCTATACATAGAAAGAAAAGAAAGCAAATGTGATAATCCCCCCAAAACATGCTTCAAATAAGGCAGGGTATATAAAAAAGAATCAAAATTTTGCACCAAATGCATCCCCGGTGTAACACTGCAGGATATTTGTTCTTAGGATATATCATTAAGAAGATTGTGGGTATTGTTCCTGCAGCCCTACCCGCGTTAAGGGGAGCACTGAAAACAGACAAACTGAGCATCCTGGTAGCACTGAAACCTGTGGGACTGTGAGGACTCATTTCAGAGCAGAAGTGAGGAACCTGTCCCCTGTGCGCTGGGCAAAGCCTGCAGTCCATGATTTCAAAACCTGCCATCACAGCAAAGATTATTTCATTTTTGTAGCTTACTGTAAGTCTTCCTGAGCCCATAAACAGAAGAATACTCCATGCCGCTCCTCTGATGGACAAGAATCCAGGTTGTTAAGATGAGGGAATTTCTCCAATGCATGATGAAGTCTGGAGTTGGAGAATTACACTCAGAGGTTTTAGGCAGCAGTTGCAGGGGAAGTGTTAGGTGGTTGTGTGGTAAGTGGTTTACTGATCCAGCCATCACAGGGTTTTGACTCGATAAAGGTATCCCTACCTCTGGGAGTGTCCAAGCCACTTCACTTCTCTGGTTTTAGTAATAAAAGCAGTTTGGATAAGTGGTCACTGCAGCTGCTTTTGAAAGCTTTTTGTCAGTTATGAATATGACAGATAAGCTTTGGTGAATCTTCCTGTAGAGATTTAAGACATTACTGCCCTTCACTATCTGAGCACCACTGCAAAGCCCCAGTGCTAATGGGACAGGAGACAGCCTTTCTTTGCATTAGATTATGGCTCCCCATCACGTTGAGATAGGGATCTGAAGGGTCTCAGGTAGAGTGACAGCCTGGGGCTGAAAGGAAGGACAAAAGAAAGGATGCACACTGACTGCCGGCCCCTCTGGCTTTGGAGGACCTAGAAGAAGCTGTTGTACCAGACTGCAATCCACAGTGAGCACATTGCTCAGCCTGGGGAAGCGTGCAGACAGCAGAGGTGTAAGGATCATAGAATCATAGAATGCTTTGGGATGGAAGGGACCTTTAAAGGTCATCTAGTCCATCCCCCCTGCAATTGGCAGGGACATCTACAACTAGATCAGGTTGCTCAGAGCCCCATCCAGCCTGGCCTTGAATGTTTCCAAGGATGGGGCATCTACCACCTCTCTGGGCAACCCCTTCCAGTGTTTCACCACCCTCATTGTGAAAAATTTTTCCCTTATATCTAGTCTAAATCTACCCTCCTTTAGTTTAAAACCATTACCCCTTGTCCTGACGCAGCAGGCCTTGCTAAAAAGACTATCCCCATCTTTCTTGTAGGCCCCCTTTAAGTATTGAAAGGCTGCAATAAGGTCTCCCCACAGCCTTTTCTTCTCCAGGCTGAACAACCCCAGCTCTTTCAGCCTTTCCTCATAGCAGAGGTGCTCCATCCCTCTATGATTCTATGATAAAATTTCACTTAAATAAACTGCTGACTTGGCACTGAAACAGGCAAGCTTCCATTTTGCCAGTTCTGCTTGGAGATTTAAATGCAGTAGCTTCCAGAAGAGAGGCACCTAAAACCATAAATCACTGTGGTCACGATCAGCAGATCACTCAAACCAGCTAGTACTGGTGGTCATGCTGTGCCAATTTAGGATGTTGCCACTCGCACCCTCGTGTGCTGCCCCTCTGTTGAATCACAGAATCATTTACATTGGAAAAGACCTTTAAGATCATCAAGTCCAACCATAAACCAAAGGTTACCCACCTTTCCTTCTGTCTCCTCTCCCAACCTTCCAGCCCAGCAGAAGGTATCACATGCTTATCTCTCAGATACTTCTACTCAGTTTGGCATTTCAGTGCAAATTCACGTTCTTTCCCAGTTGCTAAAATGCTAACCTTTGCACCAGAGCTGCTAAGTCACGAGTCCACATTGCCCCCACCAGCTCTGCTATGTAGACAGCAACTCCAGCAGAGGAGTGGAGTTGGAAGCTGAGGCAAAACCTTCTTAAGCCACTGTAGAACAACTTGCCAAGCTTGCCAGTGCACTCTGCAACAGCATTTTTAACATACTTAACAGCCTGTGATCGATCTATAGGAGGATTTCAGATGTAATCCCTTATTTGGAAGCCTTCTTCACATACAGCTCCACGGAGCCATGTAAAATACAATCAAAGCCTAAGTCAGACAGAAGGTGGTATTTTGCAGTTACTTCACAGAAGTATAAATGATTACACAAAGTGCAAAGAGAGTACAGCCAAGACCCAACACGCTCCCTGTCCAAGGATAAACTGTGAATTGTTACACACAGTTTGCCCTCGAGCAGGTTTTAACTTAGATTATTCCTGTACTTTAGATAGGGTTGAAAAGGTTTCTTTGTTTCCCTGAGGAACAGATGAGTCTTCTGTAAATAACCCTGTACAAGGTTCACACATGCTGTCTGAAAGCTTTCCCCTTTCAATGTCACAAAATATAAAATCAGATTACCCTTTGCCAGTTTGTTCACCCTCTCCCTAAAACTGTCAGTAGCAGGGAAAAAGTTAATATAAAGGATACAAGGATTGGTGAAGAACAACTACACTCATGCATTATACACAAATAGTCTTTTGCTACTAGTCAGTGATTTGTTCAGTTGACTATAAAAAAAATTTGCAAGAATTTCAGGTTCAACAAGATAAACCCCTCGACCCTTAACCCAATTTATCTCTCTGCTTTATTTGCTCACTCTGTACCTAAACAGGTAAAACAAATAAACAAACAAAACTCAAAACAGTGCAGGTAGATGAAACAAAACCTAAGCATCTCAGGATATTGACCCTGAACATTGCTAAAGCCCTACTTTTTTTCCCCTTCCGTTTAGCCTCCAAACAATTGCCTAAGTCTCTAGTTAGAGGCTGCATAACACTTCTCAAATCCAACAAAAGCTAATACATTAGTTCTTGAAGATACTGAGGGTGCTGTGAGCAGTTGCATTTTTAGACATGTGTATGTCTCAGCTCAGGAGCACATCATTTTCCATGATCTGTGACCTGGAATAAGTAATAAAAACTAGCCTCGGGAGGTGAATAGAAGAAAAGGCACAGCTACTTGGCTGGATTTCTGCTGAGAAGGAACTCTGAAAAGTTGCCTATAGTTTCTGGGGCCAACAAGTTGTCCTGGAAACTAAGAACAGGCTCAGAAACACGCTAGGAAGCCTTTTATCCTTTTTTTCTTTCTTCTTTTTTTTTTTTAATTTTTCCAAAATTATTCCTAAACACTGGCTTAAGCCATACTTCTGACTGCCGTTATCACTAGTGGGATGCCTGTGCCAGGTGCCACGTTTGTAAAGGGAGTCACTAGCAGATGGTTCACGTTTGTTCTTGCATTTTACACCTGCATACATTGCTCTGCGCTAATTCTGTCTGGGATCTTTATGCTGTGCTTGTACCTGGACAAGACTGACATTAGGGGCGATACTCCAATTAAAGCCCACATTAAATTCGTGGTGAAGACAACCATTAGAAACACTCACTTGGAATTTGAATCAGAAGAACACACTCGCTCTAGAACAGCTGGTTTTACTCATTGATTTTTTCAAGTGGTCCAGAATAACTGGCCTTATCCCAAAGCAGCTATCCCAAAAGTGGTTTTCTGACATATCCTAACCTTAAGCAAATGTAGCCGGGATGAATCTGAACATACTTCTAGGTATTTAACAGGAAAAAAAATAGAGCACAGGTGTCCCAGCCTCTCTCTGCAGTCAGCAGAGAAACAGACACAACTTAAGGGAATTCAACAGGCTGACTCCGGAGCTGCTTCCCTGTGCCCACCACCATTACCTGTATGCAAGCTGCTGGTGAAACCCGATGACTCCATTGTCAGTCAGCTCAAAGCGGACTTTCCCCCTCTCCCTCCGCTTTTCCCTCAGACCCTTCCCCGGCCGGGCGACCCCCGGGTGTCCGCACCCCGACCCTCTCCCACTGCCAGACCCCACACCCCGACCTCCCGCCTGCCTCCGTCCCGGGGCCGGGCTACGGTGAAGCCCCTCCGCCCGGGCTGGCGGCGGCTCCGGGCACTTACACGTGTCCGCAGGGCGTCCGCACGGGGCGGTGCAGCACCTCCAGGCAGACGGCGCACTCGAAGGAGGGGGCGGGCGGCTGCCCCGGGGCCGGGACCGGCTGCTGCTGCTGCCGCCGCCGCCGCTGCTCCCCCGCCGCCGCCCGGCCCGCCCCGCTGCCCAGCGCCGAGCCCATGGCGCCGCCGAGCCCAGCCGAACCGAGCCCAGCCGAGCCCAGCCGCCCCCCACCTGCGGGAAGCCCTCGGCGGGCGCCGAGCGACGCCGCCCCGGCAGGGAGAGGGAGCCCCGCGGCGCCCCCGCCCGGCACGGCTCGCCTCAGCGCCGCGGGCCCGGCCCGGGGCTCCAGCCCAGCGGGGTCTGGGATAGAATCAGAGAATCATGGAATCGTTTGGCTTGGAAAAGACCTTTAAGATCATCGAGTCCAACCGTTAACCTAGCACTGCCAACTCCACCACTAAACCATGTCCCTAAGCACCACATCTACCCGTCTTTTAAATACCTCCAGGGATGGGGACTCAGCCACTTCCCTGGGCAGCCTGTTCCAGTGCTTGACCACTCTTTCGGTGAAGACATTTTTCCTAATGATCAATCTAAACCTTTCCTGGCACAACTTGATGCCATTTCCTCTCGTCCTATCACTTGTTACTTGGCAGAAGAGACCGACCCCCACCTCGCTACAACCTTTCAGATAGTTGTAGAGAGCAATAAGGTCTCCCCTCAGCCTCCTTTTCTCCAGGCTAAACAACCCCAGTTCCCACAGCCACTCCTCGTAAGACTTGGTCTCTAGACCCTTCACCAGCTTCGTTGCCTTCTCTGGACACGCTCCAGCACCTCGATGTCCTTCTTGTAGTGAGGAGCCCAAAACTGAAAACAGTATTTGAGGTGCGGCCTCACCAATGCCAAGTACAGGGGCACTATCACCTCCCTGGTCCTGGTGGCCACATTATTTCTGATACAAGCCAGGATGCTGCTGGCCTTCTTGGCCACCTGGGCACACTGCTGGCTCATATTCAGCTGGCTGTTGACCACCACCCCCAGGTCCTTTTCCACCAGGCAACTCTCCAGCCAGTCCTCCCCAAGCCTGTAGTGTTGCATGGAGTTGTTGTGACCCAATTGCAGGACCCGGCACTGAGCCTTGTTGAACCTCATACAGTTGGCCTCAGCCCATTGACCCAACCTGTCCAGATCCCTTTGTAGGGTCTTCCTACCCTCCAGCAGATCGTGGCATATCTCCCCGGTGCTGGGAAAGTGGTGGAGGGAACCCCCTTTTTTCAACAGAATTTTACATCCCTGAGCGCAGGGGTACGCTGTGGATGGGGAGGGGATTGAGGTCTTGAAGTATCCATGAGGTAGGTGTGACCTTGAATTTTTTAAAGCCCAAAAAGCATCAAAATCAAATAAACACAGCGTATTTGTTGTGACTCCGTGAGGCATACTTACAAAATACTAATATTTTTAAAAGAGATTAGAGAGCTGTCAGTGATGCTGTTTTAACTACCAAGGGGTGTAACTGTTGAGCACAGACGCAACTGACAAGGCACTTAAAATAGTGGTAGGCAGCAGTAGGTTATCTTGAAGCTGATAATTCAGTCGATGATTACTTTTTAAAATAAATTTCCATTAGCACTGGAGGTGGCATTTTCTCAGATGTGGACAGCAATGGCCCACATTCATTACGCCAGCACGATGGACTGTCAACTACCACTGCCAGAGAAACCAGGGAAAGATGTGATGGCTAAACATTATAAACAATGACAATAGATATTTGACAGAAATTTCTTTTGCTCTCTCTATTTGTAAAGGTTATGAAGGACCTTGATTCTCTGTTTTACCTGTTTTCAGCCTCTTCTTCACCCCGTACTCTGATGATAGCTGTGATGGGGATGTCTGTGGCAAACAACAACACGGGGCAATGGAAGACATGAGGCATGTCCTTGTGTTGGCAATGGACACAAATGTAGGTTAATTTTAGTGGAAGTTAAGGTGCCCAAGGGCTGCTGAGCTGTGGAAACAAAGCTGTGATTTTTCTTGACGTGTTCTCTCACGTCATGCATCCCTGTGCATGGAGCTTCTCTGCCCGCAGTGGAAATGACTGCTGGAGGAATGTGAAAGAGCCAAGGGAGAATCCTGGAAGGAGTTGAACATGTGCAAACATCACACAGTGACCTTAACGTAGCTGTGAAAGCAACCTACCAAAGTGACTGTTGGGTTATTTTTGCCTGTGATGAATGAAAATAAAAGCAGATTCCTTCTAGGTGTCCCCAAGTATGTGAAAATCTGCTGAACAAAGGTAATATTCCCACTTATTTCTATAAGTACTGGAAACTTTATGATATGTTTAGTAATGCACATAAGTGAATTGGGATCTGTCTATGTTCTTCTCGGCTAAAAGTTGTATCTGCACTATTAGGTACAGTTGGAATAGGTTTCAATATCTTTTGGGCAGTGTATTTTTTATTATGACAGATTATTACTTTTTTCTTTAATATTGAGGAAATTTGAATATAGAAGCAGAAAAACTAGTATCTGTGCATGTCTCAATATATGTATATATTTTCCAGTATCCAATGTATTTTCTGTAGCTTAATATTTTTACAGAAGCAAAGTCAAGTATGACCCACTTTTCAATAGGAAATAAAAAGGGAAATGCAGTAGATTTGGCAACTCCAAGATGAAAGCATCAGCAAGTTCAGTATCTTTCCGTTTGCATCTGGCCTGCAGTAAAACTAGTCATCTCCTGTCAAAGTGATTTTTGTGGAAATTTCCACCACAGATTTGGTTTTGGAGGAAGATATCACCATTTTCTGGGCCTAAACTCTGCAGTGATGATTATCTCATATAAACAGCTTTTACAGTCGTGTTATTAACTTGTCAAATCAAATATCTAATGACCACAGAAGGATAGCAGTATTTCCTGTGCTTACTATTTACTCATATGCTACCCCACTGATGAATAATAAAAGCAGATCTAAGAAGAACTTTCTCTCATCTTAGGTAAAAACCACAAAAATCAGGACAGCAGTATGCATTGTTGCAGAAACTGCAACAAAATATGTTCCAGCATATGTGAAGTCTTGTCAGTCAGAATCAAGTTAACAAGTTTCCACTGTCAGTTACTGTTTTTCTTTACTATCAAATAAATCACAAGGAAAATGATAAAACCATGCCACTGGCTGAACTCTAATTTTGTCTATTACTGCATTACATTCGGTGTCACTTGCTTAAGATTTAGATCTCAGTTATACCCAAATTCAATTTCTTTGCATATTGTTGCATTAATAATATAATGTGATAAAATGTCATTAGCCACTGTAAGATAATTAAGTGCAAAGGTTATAAAAGAAAATCAATCAGGGACTAAAACTGTAGGTTTTTTCTGGTAAATCACACACACATTTAAAATCTGACTTAATGTAAGTATGAATAATGTATAGAAAACATTAAATCATGAAGGGTAAAAGTAAAATGCTTTTTAAAAAAGCATTAAAAAACCCAAATAAGACCTTAAGTGCCTGCCAATAATATGTGAAAATAAAAACAGCATTGTCATCATTGACATACAGAGAATGGAAGTCTCAAGAAGACAGCAGTAAAACTGTATTAGAGATTTTAGGAATTACTGATGGTAATGTACTGATGGCACACACACAGACCTGACTGTGGCGGGAAGGGCTGGAATGATCACAAGGCTGGAAGCTTGTGGTGGTGTGAAGATCAGCGCTCACAACCAATTACATCAAATAAGGGCAGACACAGTACAGGCTCAGCCAAGATCTGTTACGTGTGCACATGTTTATGGCTGAGTAGGCACTTCCAGATGTGTATGTATTTACTTAGATACACACATACAGATAAACTGTCTACATCTGCCCGATTAGTTTCCTAGAAAAAAAAATAGTTAAGAAATAAGAAAATCTGAGAATGTATTAGGGGAGAAACCTAATGATATTAATGAAAATCAGGGTGTGTATCAGAAGAAGTTATTGGATAGAAAGTGTTCCCCAATATTTTAAATATTATAATGAACAATTGTATTAAAATCCCTTTCTGGAAAAGGAAGGAAAGGCAACAGTTAGAAGTAGATAGCAATCGCAAATATGTCAATAAAAATTACCAAATGAAGCCAAAGAAAATTCAAGCCTAGAAAAACTAGGGACAATAGAAGGAAATCTAAAGTATAAACAAAAGAAGGTAAAACAGCAGCTAAGGCTCGGTACTAGATTGATAGGAGAGTGCTAATAGTGCAAAGAAGTGTTCAACAGTTAGCTATGGTATTTGGTAAGGAGCAAAAGGCTGTATTTATTCTGATCAGGTTATTGGATAATTCGCCAGCCCATAATGACAATGTAAGTATTAAACCAAATTAATTAGGAATACATACTCCAAAAGGAAGGCAGAAAGACCTTTCACCCAATAATCCTAGAAGACATGGCTGAGGAGTTTTCTGTCTTGCTGTTAATTATTGTTAATAATTCTGTGCATACAGTGGAAGTCCTCCAATGCTAGACTCAAATGACAGGGTTGACCTCATCAGTTATAAAATGTAAAAGATGAAGTTCAGTCAATAAAAGTATAGTGATGCTCACTAACATGGTTTCAGAAATAGGACTTGGCAAGCTGAACTCAGGTTGTTCTCTGATGAAGTTAGAAATATAATTGGTTTTGGTAACTGTGCTGATGTAATACGCTTCTGTAGAATATTTAACTTAGCCTTTCATGGCCTTCAAACTACAATAAATTAGCATTATATAATATGAATAAGGTACACAGGAAATAAGAAAGGCTATATGACAGTTCTTACAACGTGGCATCAAAAACATACATACTTAGATAATATTCCTATGAATAATCTGTAAACAAATATAAACCCATGAAATGACTGTATTTGCAGATGCCAAAAGCACAGATGACGTGATAAATCATGATAGTAATGGACATCGCACAGTGCAATCTGGATGCCAGGATAAATTGGTCCCATTCAAAGAAAGTGAATAGTAAAAAGTCAAGTGCAATCTCATATATCCAGGGGAAAAAAAATTGTGCTATACTTCTAGAAGAGCAAGTAGTGGCTGAACACAACCGAGCAGCAGGGTGGAGAAGCAGTGTGCACTTCCCTGGTAGCACTGCTATCAATGAAGGCCAATGACTTCTGATGGGGATAATGACAGTAAAAGTTGAAAATGAGGATATTTATTGCATTAGATTCGCTGCTCTAAGTGCAGAACAAGTGAAGGAACCTCTGTTTAGTGCGCCTTACCTAAAAAATTTCACCAAAAAATTTTTTTTCTTAATCAAGAGATAGAATTAAACCCTTTAGCTTAGTTGTTGTTTACATGAGTGCTGTGCGCTTTTTACACAAATTCGAAAGAAATAGCTGCAGTACACCACTGTTCAAGTAGGGCAAAGTTCGGCATTTATTGATTCATATCAGACAGGTTTTGGTACTCAGACATAAAATTTCAATATCTGTCAGTTCTTTATTTTCTATTTTTAAGGGCTTTGAGCATTGTTAAGCCAAGTATTCTGGAGAGTCACAAAGCTTTAAGGGCCTTGTTAGCTCTGGAGTGACAGTGATGCTCATTCATGAGTTTTTAGACTGATTCCCCAAAGAGGTTAAACGATATCATCTTCTCTGTGTATATATAAATCTGTCTGGCAGCGCCTGCCCTTGCTAGAGCCTCCACCTGACGACAGAGCTGCTCTGTCGAGACTTGAGCCTTCTCCCGTACCTCACCCAGAAATGGTCCCAGCCCCATTGGTGGCCACTGAGCTGCTGTAGCTGCTCCGAACGCCAGTGCAAAGCCTCCCCAGCACCCTCTGCTGAGGCACCCGCGGGGGCTCGGGGACCAGACTTCCTTACCCAGTGCTCCCCACGGGGAGGGTGTCTTTGGGCTGGTTGTTGGGGCAGGCCCAAGGAAAGAGAGAGAAATATCATATGAGAAGGCTCTAGCAGGCAATACCTTGAAGAGGCTGAGCTCAGCCTGCTGGCTGGTTTTATTAGCCCTGCTGACAACAACAAGGGCTACCAAAGCCATGATATTTGCAGAACACAGTCTCCGTTGAAGGGATACGAGCATAACCTTGAAAGAGAAGAGCTGGGAACATTGTAACATGATAAAACACAAAACAGTTTTCCCCCTTGGGCCCTTAATGTGGCTTCACCATCCCTTCAATCAAGGCATAGCATACTTCAGATAACCCGTGATAACAGATAATCTGCACAAAATTGTGTTGAGATGGGGATAATCGAAGGGGATGAAACACAGCGACAGGTCCCGAACAGAGGCTCTGGGATACATTTCCCCTGGTGTAACCTGAGCGTGCATATAATGAACACTGCTGCTGAACTGCAGAGCATTTTCCCACCCACGCATAAGCCACGGTTTGCAATTGAAAATGACATGTTGAAGCACAACAACGGATGTTTGTTGACTGGCCTAAAAAGAACACACCGAGCTGCCTTTCCTCCTTGGTCCCTTGTCCTAATTAAAAATGCTAAGATTGTAGAGGATTTCCTCGTATGATTTTCCTGTCATTTATACAAGTCAAAAAGAGGCAAGTATTTCCCGCTCCCAAAAGGGAGGCACTAGAGCATGCACGTATGTCAGGCAGCAGTGCTGTTGTCTCGAAATGTGAATTTCAATTTCAGTGAGCTTCCTTACATGATGACCCTTCATCTATTCACCTGATTTTAATGAAACTATTATGTGAGAAAGTAATCTCTTGACAATGATATTACTTGGTATAGCTTTCTAAAACCTTAATGTCCTAACCTTTGTTAGAGTGAGTCCTAAAATTAAGTAATTGGGTAAGGTCAATTGAAGTAAACACATGGTGCCTGGTGACAGCATGTTTTGCCATGAAGCTGGTTTTATAAAATCATGGTGTAATCCCTAACTTCTGCTTGTACCTTGAGGAACTATAGAGTTCCCCCAGGGAAAACCCTTGTGAATTCAGCTAAAAAGATAAGCCATATAAGCACAGATATCTTTAATGGTTAGCATTTTAAAAGAAGGTTTAAAATCCTTTTGTTAATTTATGAAATTACTTAGCTTCCATCATTCTTCATGGAAAAGTGGCAATGAGAAAAAACAGTGCCTGAAATTTATTGTTTGTTATCAATGTATAGGAAAATAATCTATTTAAAGCCAAATAACTTTAAAAACTTCCTTTGGTATTTTGATTTCCCTGTTCCTCCTATTTGCCTTCAGCTCCGATCCTATCTGTAGCTGTGGCTTCCACACAGATTCACCGACTGTCCCACCCCAGCCACAAGGGCCTTCCCTCCTACCTATCCTTCACTTACCCTCAGACTATTGCTCTGTCCTCTTCAGCTAACTGAGATTTGGGTCCAATGCGTTTTCCTTGCCATATTGCCCTTCCAGGTCCAGCTTTGTACACTGGTGTGCTTTTTCCCCCCAGTGTTTCTTTGCAAGCTAGTAACCCATGTTTGCTGGCTTAGCTTCCTAGACTTTTCTATTGCTTTTTCATGTAGTATTGCCTGACCAGTAGCACTCACTGTTTTCCTGATCAATTTGAAGTACAAATTATTTGTAATGGGTAAATCAATTTTCTTTTTTTTTTCCCCCGTGTGAAAATGCATGCTTGTGTGAACGTTCAATTTTCTGTGTACCTAGACTGCCTTTTCCCCTGATGAAACTTCCCCTGCAAAGGGACCATCAGGCCTGAGTCGGTGGCTAGCTGAGGGATCTAGACAGCTCGCTCCACCAGGCTGGGCATGCAGGGAAAGGGGAAGCGAGCTATTGCAAAGCCTTTAAATTATTTAAAAGGGTGTAGCCACACAGACCACACTCAGATTAGAGGCACTACACCTCCTTGCCAGTCTCAGCTGAGGAGTATATGATGACTTTGATGATGTATAGTAGGTGTAGATCTAACAGGTAATTTCTGTTCCTCAAGAAATGACCTCATTAATTTTTTTCACCTTAAGCTGGAAGAAAAGTTGAAATTTTGAAATCTCCTACCAACTGGCATTTTGAGGAGAGAAAAAAACTTTGTCTGAAGTCAGCTGGAATGTTTAATTTTAAAAAACCTTCTGTTTTGACTTGACAACGCCATGCTTTTGGTATGTAATTTATGCTGTAATGTGCAATACCTTTCTGAATTAAATGGAATTATTAAATGTAAAAATTTAAGCAGGCTGTTTGGAAGTGGTTGGAAAGTTTGGATTTTACCTTGCCATGGCTGGTACAGGACACAAGACATGGAAGAAAAGGAGATTATATCCTGTGGTCATGGCTTTCCAGTTAGGGAGCCAGCACTGTCAGATTCAATCTAACACACTCCTTTTCCTTCCTCTATTTCCTTTCTTTCCCAAACAGCAAAAATATAATTATCCATTTAATTCTAATTCCTAGCAGGGAGGATGGTTCTCTCTCATGCTGGCATTGTGCTGCCTGGAAGCTGCTGGAGTGGAGTGCTCTGACTCTGTCTCCCCTTTGCCCCCCATCTCTTCCCAAGCTGAGGACTATATCCCTACAAATACTAGAGGAACAATCACGTCTTGCACACTAAATTCAGTGATTCCTGATTCAGATCAGAATTAATTCCTTTATGCTTCAAACAGTAATGCAGAAATTGATAAGTTGAATAATATTGCAGAATCAAAGTAGTATTTTTTACATTCAGCAGGAAGACTTAAAGCAGAATAATAAATCTCAATAAACAAAATTATATGTTCTTTGTTTCCCTGTTGTCAGGCCTTTGCCTCGCCATTACCGAGGAAGCAGCTCTGGTGCTTTCAGTGCAGACAGTAGCAGATGATTGAAGTTACCCCCAAAATGTTGCTGAGAGAAGGTAATATGTGGTTATGTCTACATTAGCAGGTAGTGCGTCCTAAGAGGAGTGAATTTTGTAGACTGGAACAGCTGACGCTTTTCGGCTTGTGGACTGGAATCCCATTAGCAGTTTGAGTGCAGTAGCTGTGTCCATGGAAAGCATTTTCTAGTTCAGTTACATCTAAAACCATTCCTTCACACGAACCCAAAGTGCAGTGAGCAAGCATGCTTCTCATCCAAACCAAAATAGTGCCAAAGTTATATCTTGCATGTTGCCTCTGCAGGTCCAGTTCACACTGTCTGAGGAACATTTCATCAGCTCCAGGGTGGTTTTGCAGATGGCTGAGGTCACTCACAGCCCAGGCTTCCTTTGAAAGGGCTGGTCCCATCTCCAGCCCAGAGCCACGGCCCCTTTCTCCTGTTTGTGCAGCTTTGGCCAAGTGGTAAGCTGGACCACTTCTTAAAAACAGGGCTAATTTTCAGGTGCCTTATTTCATTGCTCCAGGTGATTACGTGTCTATTTGAGAAAGACTTATGGAAGTACGAAGTGGTAGCACAAAGTGGAGAGCAATTGGAGAGGGTAGAACTGCTTTTTTTTTTGTCAGTGAGGCTTAAGTTGGCTTCAATTACTTGTGAAACTATTCCGTAAGTAGACATCCACATGATGGCTCCTAAGATAAATAGAAACGCCCAGTAGTTCTTTTTATTGCAGATTTTATTCAGTGAGCACTAGGGTTGAAAGAATTATTAAACACAGTAAAACTCATAGATTTTACATGCTATTTGGACTGTTTCATCTTTCTCTAAACTCTCCAGACACAGAGAATGAAAGAACATGTAACTTGAAGAAACCTTTTCCAAGAGAATTTTTGATCGTGCCATTAGTAAAAAAATATCTCTTGAGTAGTGTTTCTCTTCACCTTTTCTGCTGCTCTTCAATTCTTTTGCCAACCCTGATAATTTACAGTCACGGAGAGTCTAAACAGGGTACTTTGTAGGAATACTGCAAATTCTATTCATTAGAACCTGAATAACAAAATGTTGATTTGGAAATATTATTTCTCACACCTTTTTGCATACATTAAAGGCAGTTTTAAAAATGTCTTTCTCTTCAGTCAGCCTGTGGTGTGGTAGATGAATTGCATCTACTTGACTATTGTAACTGTTAAATTTTAGCAAGCTTGAGATGGCCTTTCTACAGCTACTTTGTTGTTTCTAATGCACTGAAATACCTTTTGCAGTGAAAATCTGCACTGTTGACTCAAAGATTGAATTTCTTTAAATGATGAGGAAAAGTTTATTTAGTCTTTTTGCTTTGTTTGGTCTCTTAAATGTGGTAAAAGAAATCTGTTTGTGGAAAGACAGAGAGGCGATTCTAGTCATACGAAAGACAGGAAATCTCAAACTGATTTTATCCCCTGGAGTAATATCTGGTGAACAATGGAAAACTCTGATGTTATCATCCCAAGGCATTTTATTATTATTGTATGACTTTGCATTACGTAGCACTGTATTTATGTAACTAAAAACCTGGGAAAAATACTCTTTGTGAGCCAGGAATATATTGATTGCTAAGTGAGAATCTACTGTTTGGCTCATTTTCATCTCCTCCTTCTGTCTCCAAGACTAATTACTTAAATATGTTGAAAAGTAGAAAAGAAAATTCAGTTGAATACAACAATAATGTGCCACCATTCCCTTTTAAGAAAAAAAGATGAGAAAAATTTAGTATTAAGATGTCTTTGTAAGTTCTTCTGAATTAAGCACATTGCCGTTTGACTCAAAATACTAAAATGTAACTGAATAGCAACAATTTGTAAAGTCAGTATCTCAGATCTTTTAACAACACAGCTTGCACAGGCAATGTGAAAATTTGTAGCTTCTCTGTGGACATGAGTAACAAAAATCCATATGCTAGAAATACTGCTTCTGCTCTTAAACCACAGTCCAACCCGACTACATTAAAAGTAACCCGAGGACATGATAGCTTGTTTTGCATGTGACTGGGACTGCAAAACTGAAACTGGTTTGGGGAAATTAGTTCAAATGGTGCCTACACAGCAAGAATCAGTTCGTTAGTCAGTCCTTTGTTAATTTAGTGACTCAGTTTCATCAAGTGGGGGCAACATCCCCAGGAATTCCTCTGATAAAGAGCCCGCCAGAATCTGGAAGATTATCCAACCACAGTTTAAAGAAACATACAGCAAGGATGACTCATTTAAGGTAAAAGTCCCTGAGATCATTAGGAAAAGAAAAGGAACATGTGAAAGAGAGTGTGTGAGAGAGAGCAAGCGAGCGAGCGAGCTTCACTTTTTCTTACAAGGAAAGTGAGAAGAATTATATCTGTCCCTAAATTTTGTGGTGAGTGGAACCAAAGTCCCCGGTGCTGAGTTTGGACCCATTTGCTTTCCTTCCTTCCTTCTTTTCTTCTACTTCTCTCTCTCTTCTGTTATGTGCAGGCCCTATATTTACATGAAAAACTTACATGGATTCTTATGGAGTCGTTCTAGATTTACATCTGTTAATAAAAAGAGGCTCTCAACTTAAAAGCCTTGGGGCAATACCTGCAAAGAATAAAAGATCGCTGTTAATCCTGGGCAGAGGCAGGGGACTGGTAGATGGCTGCTTCTATGGGGAACAAAAGAGAGGTTCTAGAGAACTATTATCTTGGAATTTCCACCCAGAGCAGGATCATCAAGAGCTACCAGCTCTTCATAGCTCTCTCTAGGTACCGGGAGTTGTTCACAGGAGGAGCTGCATTATCATGCCTGGAAGGAGAACTGCATGACCAGGCATTCCCATCCCATGCCCATCAAAGGCATTGGGATCCCCCAGTTGGCAGGGAGAGTGTCCTATTGATTCAGAAGAGCTGGAGATTGACCATCTGCTACCATCTACTCCTCTTTATGACCCACCCTGAGGCATGGCTGGGCAAACCTTACCGTTTAACCCTTGCAGCTTCAGATCTGACCTTCCGCTTCAGCCAGCCTGTCTGCCAGTCAGAGGACTGCCTGGGCCGCATTCCAGCCACCATGGGCTATGTACATACAGGCTTGGTACATACTTGAGGCCCCTGGCACAGTTCTTACTGCCTTGCTGTGTAAAATCTTCCTTCAGAATTGTTTTTTTTCCTTGCCTTTTGGGAAAACGTGTGTTGATTCAGCACAGGATGAGTTCTTCTTTCTTCTGTCCATGTGTGTGGGGTTTTGTTTGTCTTGCAAGCTGCAGAAGGACATTTCAAGAGCTCTTCCTGATCTTTGGAAGGCAGTGACACTCAGAGGGCTACTTGTGCATGGCAGACTGCAGGGACCACAGCCTCAGACACCACAGACTCACTCTGGCAGCATTTCATCTTCCATACGGGTGATGCTGGTGCAGAACAGTTAACACAGAGGATCACACTGTCCAGGAGGCTTGTGAAGGCCATAAGCAAATCCAGAAGTTGAGAAATCAGGTTCCTGGATTAACCTTGAGGAGTTACCACATGACAGCTAACTGGCTGTAAATCTACACTGGTACCTAACTTGAAATGATTTGTTTGTGTATCAGTGCGGTTTATTAAAAAAAAACAAAACTCAACCAACCAACACCCCCCACCCGCTTCTTGTGTGATTTTAGCTAAATCTTAAAATCTCACTTCAAGTTGTGCTGGAGTGAATTGCTGTGCAAAACATCACTTAGAATCATAGAATCATAGAATCGTTTAGGTTGGAAAAGACCTTTAAGATCATCAAGTCCAACCATTAACCCAGCACTGCCAACTCCACCACTAAACCATGTCCCTAAGCACCACATCTACCCGTCTTTTAAATACCTCCAGGGATGGGGACTCAGCCACTTCCCTGGGCAGCCTGTTCCAGTGCTTGACAACCCTTTTGGTGAAGACATTTTTCCTAATGATCAATCTGAACCTCTCCTGGCACAACTTGAAGCCATTTCCTCTCGTCCTATCACTTGTTACTTGGGAGAAGAGACCGACCCCCACCTCTCTACAACCTCCTTTCAGATAGTTGTAGAGAACAATAAGGTCTCCCCTCAGCCTCCTCTTCTCCAAACTAAACAACCCCAGCTCCCTCAGCCACTCCTTGTAAGACTTGGTCTCTAGACCCTTCACCAGCTTCGTTGCCCTTCTCTGGACACGCTCCAGCACCTCGATGTCCTTCTTGTAGTGAGGAGCCCAAAACTGGACACAGTATTTGAGGTGTGGCCTCACCAGTGCCAAGTACAGGGGGACGATCACTTCCCTGGTCCTGGTGGCCACACTATTCCTGATACAAGCCAGGATGCTATTGCCTTCCTTGGCCACCTGGGCACACTGCTGGCTCATGTTCACCTGGCTGTTGACCAACACCCCCAGGTCCTTTTCTGCCAGGCAGCTTTCCAGCCAGTCCTCCCCAAGCCTGTAGTGTTGCATGGAGTTGTTGTGACCCAAGTGCAGGACCCAGCACTTAGCTTTGTTGAACCTCATACAGTTGGCCTCGGCCCATCGATCCAGCCTGTCCGGATCCCTCTGTAGGAGCATTCCTACCCTCAAGCAGATCAACACTGCCACCCAACTTGCCTTCACCTTCAAACTTACTGAGGGTGCACTCGATCACCTCATCCAGATCATTGATAAAGATATTAAACAGAATTGGCCCCAATACTGAGCCCTGGGGAACACCACTTGTGACCGGCCGCCAACTGGACTTGGCTCCATTCACCACCAGTCTTTGGGCCCAGCCATCCAGCCAGTTTTTTACCCAGCGAAGAGTACACCCATCCAAGCCATGAGCAGCCAGTTTCTCCAGGAGAATGCTGTGGGAAATGGTGTCAAAGGCTTCACTGAAGTCCAGGTAGACAACATCCATAGCCTTTCCCTCATCCACTAAGTGGGTCACCTTGTCATACAAGGAGACCAGGTTAGTCAAGCAGGACATGCTTTTCATAAACCCATGCTGACTGGGCCTGATCACCTGGTTGTCCTGTGCGTGTCACGTGATGGCACTCAGGATGATCTGCTCCATAACCTTCCCCAACACCGAGGTCAGGCTGACAGGCCTGTAGTTCTCCAGATCCTCCTTCTGGCCCTTCTTGTAGATGGGCATCACATTTGCTAACTTCCAGTCAATTGGGACCTCCCCGGTTAGCCATGACTGCTGATAGATGATGGAGAGTGGCTTGGTGAGCACTTCTGCCAGCTCCCTCAGTACCCTTGGGTGGATCCCATCCGGCCCCATGGACTTGTGTGTGTCTACGTGGTGTAGCAGGTCGCTAACCACTTCCCCTTGGAGAAATATGGGGGCTTCATTCTGCCCCTCGTCCCTGTCTTCCAGCTCAGGGAGCTGGGAACCCTGAGAACAACTGGTCTGACTATTAAAGACTGAGGCAAAGAAGGCATTATGTACCTCAGTCTTTTCCTCATCCTTTGTCTCTATGTTTCCCCCTGCATCCAATAAAGGACAGAGGTTCTCCTTAGCTCTCCTTTTCTTGCTATACTTCTGTAACTTGGCAGAAGCTTGAACTAAGCACAAACTCAAATGTGCCCTTGAAGTTTGCAGGGAGCTGGAAGCGCATGATGTACTTTCAAGGATATAGTCTAACCTGCAACTGACTTACGGGGAAACAAATATGTTCCATATTTAAATAACTGCAAATGGAAGCATTGGATTCACCTTACGATTGCAGCATTTGCAATTCTATATTCTTTTTCCTCTGTCTTAAACCTACACAATAATACAAATATTATTTTATTAACAGGTGAAAAAAACCTTTCAAACAAACTTCCTCAGCAGCAGCTCGGTTCAGCAGAAAGCTCCCGCTCTCTGGCTCGGTGATCTGCATAGGGAATCACAGAACTTGTAAGTTCAGGAGGCTTCCAGCCCGAAGGAGTGAAAAAGCACTCCGGGCAGCAGCAAGGAAGCAGCAGAGGAGTAGAAGCTAAGCACTTTCAAGTCCAAATGTTACAGTCATGTTCTGTTTCTTTACAATTGAAACAGTGAACATATTTTTCTGTCTTGGTGATGTTTTTGTTCTGATCTACTCGAGACACTTTCTTACTATTTCTTCTCTTTTTCTATTCCCTCTGACTAGGCCTCCCCTGTCCCACCCCATACTACACAATCTCAGCTCTGTTCACCTGCTGTTTCCTTTGATCCATTTCTTCCTCTGTAAAACCCAGTGTTTTCAGTTAAATAATTCAGATGGTTAAAGCATGGATTCATGACTTCGTATTATCCCTTTGTACTTCTGTCCGCTGTCCTATCTATTTGTACACTGTCAGACTTTGAAAGCAAAATTTTGTGCACATATTGCCAGGCTTGGGAATGATACAAGTAATTAGCGATGATATATTATATTCCTTCTACTGTGCCTTCTGCCTTTTAAATAAATATTATTTGAATCCTCTTTGACTACACCATTTTTAGCAGCAGATCCGGGATACAGCACCCTGAGCTACAGTGTTCATTGAAGATGGGGTTGTTTATCCCTCCTTAGTAGGGCAGGCAAGTCAGAGGCTGCATCGAAGGTTCTCAGTCATGGGAAACCACCACCTTGTCTTAGGACAGCGCAGCCCACGGGACGGCAGAGCTGTATGAAATTGGCATGACAGGAGCAGTCCTTTGGACAGTGTCGTACTAGGAGAGGATGCCACGAGAGAGAGAAATTCTCAGGACCAAATTCCTAATACTCAGTAAAAAGAACATGCGTACAACATGTTTTCACACACAGAGAATAAATTTTGAGCACACAAATGTAGGTTTAGAATCCAGAGATGCTCTAATTAAAAAAAACCCAATGCATTCACAATAAAAATGAATGATTTCTACCGAAGATTGCTAATAGCCACATGAAATTTGAATCTCTGCCAGAAATTTGAATCGAAAATTGAATCTCTACCAGAAAGACATAATGATGGTTAGAATTTTAAAATATTTTTTTAATGTCAAGTCATGTGTGAACAGGATGGGGACTTCTGATCCACTTCAATCTTCCCCATGTAATTCGTGTACTGTTCTGAAGTAATGGATTATGAGGAATGTGGGAGAAGCACTGTTCCTCCAAAGTACCCATGTGGAGGTCATACTTTAAACTATCTGTGAAAACATTATTTTGGAATAGCTCTGAGGAATTTCCAAATGTGGATAAGCCATAAATATTTGCAGAATGTTGGCCTTCACCTTGTTCTAAAAATCTATCAAAGCCCAAATATTTTTTTCTGCAATATTTAGTAGCTTTGGGATAACATTTCCAGAATTCAGTCCTGAAAAACAGCGAGTTGTATGGCCTGTTATTTTTTCTTACTGCCCACATTGAATTAATAACTATTAATTGACCCAATTGATGTAGAGGAATGAGTTAACACTAAGTTCCAAATTACTGAATTTGTTAGGGTAGACAATTAGATGTTATTTTTTTGAGTTTTATTTGGTTTTCAACTAGGATGTCTTAATTCTGTAATATCAACTGTAAAAATAACCTCACCTTCCCTTTGCCTTTTTTTAAAGGTTCTTATACGTGAAGATTTACCATGGAAATCAGTTGCACATAACGAGTATTTCTAGCAGTGGAAGAAATAATGAGGCTTGGCCTCTTATGCCTTTGTAAATCATGCATCCAAAAAATAATGTGTGATCTCCCATTGAATCTAAGCAATAATAACATCTCTGCCTCTGACATTTGCATTTAGGAAGGAGTGATCTCAAGTTTTAAGTGTTCCCTCAGAATAAGCTCTCTCCTGTACTCACCTGACTCACTTCAGTAGTTCAGAAAAACTTCCTGCTTTTGACAGGCCTGTCAAATACTCAGAAATGGGCTAATGATTTCCAAACCTTACTGTTGAAATCATGTTCTATTATAGTCTTGCTAAGCCTTGATTTCCAAAGACAGAGGGCTTTTTTGTGATGTTTACAAGCCCTGCCCTAAGGACTGTCCCTGACAGCACGTTAAAACCCAACCCTACTACAGTACTCCATATTTGTAAAGAACAGATTCAAAATTCCTCGTTCTTAATTGTCACTGATTGCCACTGTTGTCTTCCTTCCATGTCACTTCCTTATTCAGGTTGCAACTGTAAAGGCGGGATTTTGTATAATATCATGCTTTAATAGGCGAATCTTGAAAATGGAGCTATTTTGCCCGATTTTAATTTCACGCATACAACTGAGCAGTGACAGGTCCGCCAGAGAAACCACAAACAACTCTTTACTTTTTAACCATTCTGGCTTTTTTTTTTTTTTTAAATAAGAACTCTAGAACTGTTTTTCTGGAGGGGCTTAATAGCTCTGCATTAAACCCCCCCGAACTGTCACCGCCTAGCAAAGCTCTGCAAAACCCTGGCTGATCCAACTTCCCCCTTCCTGCCGCACCTCGTTTAACAAGCAGTGCCTCCGCCGGACGAAGAGCCGGCCCCGGCTGCCCCGCCACGGCGGGGGGGCGTGCGTGTGATACGGGGCGAACGGCCTGCCCGGCGGGGCGGCTGGCACCCCGGGGCTGAGCCCTGAGCCACGCCGCGGGCAGGGGGAGCACAGCGGCTGGGAGCGGGTCGGGAGGCGGAGGCCACACGCCAGCCCCCGGCCTGCCGCAAACTAACTCCCCGCCATCAGGGCGAGCCCCCGGGGCAGCCGCCCGCCGCCTCAGCGAGGCGAAGCCGTTGGCGGCGGTTGGTAGCAGCTCCGCGCGCCCACCCGCTCGGAACGCACCAACGGCCCGCGGCGCCGGGGCGGGGGTGGGAACACACAGGCCCGCCCCCACCCGGCCACCGTCGCCTCCCCCTTCTCGGCCGCTTTCGCCCGTGCGCGCCCCGCCCCGGCCCCGCCCCGTTCGTCCAATCACATGAGCGAGCGCGGGGGCCGCCGGGAGTGGGCGCTACCCGAGGGGCTCGGCTGAGGCGCAACATGGCGGCGCGGGCCGGTTGCTGAGCGGTCGGTGGCCGCGGCGTCGGGGCAGGCGGCCGGAGCGGGAGCTGCGGGGAGGCAGCAGCGGACAGACGGCGGCGGGGGGGGCGCGGAAACCGGCGGGGCCGGGCGGAGAAGAGCGGAGGAAGGTGGCGGGGCCGGCTCGGGCCCCCGGGCGGTGGCGGCGGCGATGGCCCAGTGCGTGCAGTCGGTGCAGGAGTTCATCCAGGACTCGTTCGTGCCCTTGGTGGCCGCGCTGTGCAGCGAGGAGGCGGAGAGGCTCACCCGCAAGAACAACCTGAGCTTCGCCGAGCTGGTGAAGCCCTTCTGCCGCCTCACCTCGGAAGGTCGGTGCCGGGAGCGGAGCGGGGAGCGCGGCTTGTTTTCACGGGGCGGGGAAGGCGGCGCCGCTCCCTTCCGCCCGGCGGCGGCCCGGGGGGCGAGGGGTCCGCCCGGCCTGCCGCAGGGGCTCTCGCCGCGCCTCCTCCGCTCGGCGAGGCTGAGCCGAGCAGAGACGGGAGGCCAGACCCCTTTCCCCGGGCCGTGGCGGCGGCCGCTCGGCCGGGTGTTACCCGGAGCTGTCACAGGCTTCGCGGAGGCAGCCGGCTGCCCCGGGCGGCTGTTAAGTCTGTTTAATTTTATTCGATGTATTCTTCTCTGTGGAACCTTGGAAATTAGGCTTCTCCTGGAGACATCGCAGAGCACACGGCTGAAGAGAAAGGTGTCTGTAAATCTAGCGCTTCCAAATGCGTTTTTTTCTTTCTTTAAAACTACTTTACTGTTATCTGGCTAATACTTGTACCTGGTTCTTGCTGTAGATCTTGGATTTCGCACTTGTGATAAGCCTGTTAGTAAAATACCTAGTCATTGAAGGTATGGTCAGTCTGTCAGAAACATTAATTCTGATTTCAGTTGCAAGTTTTTGCTTTCTCTCACCTGTAGTTTTATCGCGCATACTTTTTTGTTGATGTTTCTGTGACTAAGACCGGTGCAAAGAGAAGGTAGGAATTGAGCTGGTTATGTGGTATAGGTGAAATGACCCTGGAGAGTAGCAGCAAAACTGGAAATTGACCACTTAAGAGAAACAGTAGGATTCTTTTACTGTAATGCTTTAACTTCCTATCTGGATTTTTTTTTTTTTAATTTAACTAAGGTATGCTTTTCAAGCCACCGACATCAGAATAGTATGCAGGACAGCAATTGGAGTAGAACTGCTTGTCAGAATAGCAACGCAGTGGCATTTGTCAGATTTGGTTTCTGACAAACACTTAGCTCAGACTTCAGTCTCTTTGTGTCATGTGTTGAGGAAACGGTGCAAGAAAATGAAGCTTGTACTCTCACTTGAGTTAGATTTTTGCATTGCTGTTTAGAAAAATGACACCAACTCAAAAGCTAGTATGTGTTAAAATCTGCCTTAATTTTGTGACAAGTCTTAATAACTTGTTAGCTATAACTTGTTTATAAATGTTTTTCCCTTTGTTTAGCAACGCTCATGAGCTATGTGAGAATGCAGCAGAGATAAAGATAATAAATGCAGAAGCTCACGTCCTTGGAGTTCTGGAGTTACTTAAATATCTTTTTAGGTTCTTTGGTGAAAGGCTTTCAAAATGCACCTAGCAAGCAAAACCAGGCAGACTATTCAAAATGAAGCATTCACTCTGAAGAATACTTAATTCTGTTGTTGCTTAATTGTAACTATTTTTGTTCCTACTATTGTAACAGTTAAGAAACTTGCAAACCTGAATCATCTTCAGTGTCCCTTGTACATGCAGGCCTCAACAGTATGTCGATGCTTATAAACCAAACTAGTCTTCACCCTCTTTTAATAAAGAAGTTAGTTATGGCTAAAGATTAGACTCCCTCCCTTGATATAACATAAGACTTTGAGCTTATTACTTGAGAGACCGATACTGACTTGATTTCTTCATTCTTCTAAAAACTTGTGAAGGAAAGCTCTGCTGCTTGATTTTCATAATTTCGTGTTCTTGATGTTTCTGTAATTGGTCTTCTGCAAGCTCTGTCATGTAGTAGTCTAAATGAACACCCTCATGAACTAAATCCCCGTGATACATTTTAATTTCCTAATTTTGCAGCTGTGGCCATTGTGACAAATCTTTGAGAAGGGGCATCCTTGCTGTTCTGTGTAGGCTTCCTAACTTCGATAGTCTGAATCATCGTGTTCAAAACCTGACCCGAGGGTCAGAGAACCAAGAAGCTGAAGCTTGGTACAGCAGGTTTTGTTGCTGCCCTACTCTCAGTGTATTTTGATTCAACAGGACGCAAGCCTGACTGCCGTTCTTCATTCCACATGTGACTTCCTCTTCTAGCTTCATGGAGAAAAAGTTATTGCATGCTATATGTAACTTGTGGTGAAAGCCAGCGTGCATGAGGGTAGGAAAAGCAGTACTAAGCATTTTCTTCAGGCAGAAGAGCAGTTCAGTTGCAATAAAATTTCTCATGAGTTTGTATAATGGTAAGCAATTTCTCTAGCTCCAGAATTTGTGGAGTTCTATGACAGAGAAACACGTCTGTTGGAGTTTGCACAAGCAGTGTTGCATAGAGACACTGTTAACTGTCCTGTGCACAAGACCTGGAAACATAGGACAAGTTCTTAAATTGCTCTACCTTAATAGTTTTGACCAGACTTAGCAGTGAAATTTTTCCGCGATGCTTTTCATGTCCAACTAAGAGAGAGGTGTGATTAATGATCTGATCGTGGTACAGCAGAATGTGTGTACGTGCACATGCCTCCACAACTGTGTGTTTCACTGCTTATGATTGTTTTGATGTCTTCACTTCTAAGCACAGTTTTTCTTAAGGGAGCATGAAATGCTGTCCTTTTTTTATTAATATTCCTGTCTTTATTTAGTGGCTATTTAATTGAATTTGTAATGTAAAATTGGGTTGATTAGTATTTCATCTGTTTAGAAATAAGCTGTCCCTTGTACTTGTGCAAAACTTTAAAGTACATGTGTTACTTCCTGAACTCTTCTGTAATTTGAAGAGCTCAGTCACTGGTTTGCTGCTGCACTTTGAGAGTCCTGTTGCAATAAACATCTCTGAAGTTTAGGGCTTACATAGCTTATGAGCCTGCTGAGGGCTGCATGCTCACCAGTGATCTTGCTTATAGAAGCAGTGCAGTTATGAAATGAATCTCCTAATGTGTGTGCAAAACAGTTTTGATACGTGGAAACTAAGCTGAGCTTTCTGTTGTGCGTGTATCAGTTGTCCTTCGCATGTTAACAGAGATGTGAAGGCCCAGACCACTGCTTGATTCTTCAAGTAGTGTCAAACCACGTGCTTCTTGTGGTTGCTCAGTCCAAGGAGACAAGATTATATCTAATTTCAACTCCACAAACATATATAATGTAGGGGGGGAGGGGGGTCTGCACTAATCGGTATTAATGTACTCAACTTCTGCCTGTCAGTGACTTGCTAATGTTGGTGTAGCCAAAAATACCCTTGCAATATAGCAGATCATGATGGTAGGAAATCCTGACCCACAGGTTCAAAGTGCTCTGTACTGTCACTTTTAGCTTCTTGACTTTCATAAGTAAGTCACTTTTTGTTATTGAAAGAGAAATGGTTAAAAAAAGTGAGAGAACAACTTTAGTGTCCCGTTAAGTCTTGACTTTAGAGGAAAACAAAACCAAAACCCTCCCCAAACTTCCATTTTTCTTTGCTAAAGGAAACCAAAAGTATATTGAGGATTTTATACCTTCACATTTATTCTCAAAGTGGCAGGGTTTTTTTAACTATTGTGTTTGTTGGTAACAATTGATGCCTGATCAACAAATATATATATTGTATAGGTAGGTTTTCTTTAAAATAGCATCCTGTTTTTAAGAATCTTTAAAAATACTATCTGAACTGTCTTGGTGGGAGGGAGAATTACAGTGCACACTTCAACTAGCAAGTGTTGCTTTAAGATAGCCTTGGTTACGCTGAAACCAAAGTATTTTTCCTTAAAAAAAGGGGGGGGGGGAGCTTCTGATAACTGTATCTTATTCTAAGCCTTAAATGTGTGCTGGAAGTAAGGAGGTATAATGGGAACACTGTATTTATTTGATGAGCTTAGTTTGATGTTAGGAATTCCTTGTTTATGAGTGTTTTACTCAACATCTGAATATTTTCAACTTATGATGAGAAAGATCTTGTTCTAATATATGTTACTACTACCACTTTTGGCAAAATACTTTGAAATGATCTTATGAACACTTGAAGAAAATGTATAACACTAGAAATTTTTTATTGGGGATTAAAGCAAGAGCTTTGTGGTGTTCCAAGTATGTCCTTCTTGTCAGTCCTTAGCATTGCACATGTGCCAGAAACGTCATCTGTGTCCTGTATGGAAATGTGTTTGCTCTTCATTATTATGGCTATTACATTTTAGGAGAGACACCAAGGATGAGTTCTGGTGTTATAGCTGCACTGGTAAAGGCAAACTGGTTTCTTCGTTGTTTGTCCCTCCCACTTCCTTTACGTTTGATCTTTTCAGTAATCGTGTGGCAGTAGGATTGATAATTTACCTATATGATAAGATGGAAAAAAAAAATCGCCCCCCCGTCAGCTTTCTGATAGAAATGCTGAAGTGGATGAATTAAGCTTAGCCAGCACAATTGCCCTCCTCTGTTGATACAGCCTTATGATGAACCAGTTCAGTCTGAAACTTATAGCTGAAAAAACCCACAGATTTTTAGGTTGTTTTGGGCAGGATCAGTTCTCTAAACTGCTTCACTGTGTTTTCCCATGGGCTTCAGTGCTGGCTAAAGGTTGGGAGTGAATGTGTGGTTGAGGAGAGTAGAACTATGCCAGTGCAGACTTGAACCGCGATTGAAATCTGCTTTAACAGCTAAGATGGGCTGTAAAGACATGTACTGTGGTCTGGCTCAGGCTACGTAGTTGTTACTTCTCAGAAGGCTTGTGGAAAAGGTGTGGAGTGCTCTCCAGGCTGGAGGGGACCAAAGGCTCGGTTTCAGACCTTCATGGTGTTAATTTTGTGGTTAGTTGCAAGACATGGAGAAGAACAAGAATTTTCCTTTGTGCTGCCCTTTATATGCTATACAGTGATTTGTGAAAATAAAGTGCAAGGGAGTCAAGGGCTGTACTGTGGTAGCACCAGGTGTCTTAGGTAGCCATACTCAATGTGTCCTGCGTGCACTTAGTCTGGCTTGCTTGGTGGTGCTTGTGGTTTGAAATAGGGAAAATGACATGAAAAATCAGAGCAGACCCAGAATTGTAATGTCTGTTGAAAATGTCATGAATACTTTTTTTAAAAAAAATGGCTTGAGGGAGCAAGTTTGACAAAGATTCTGCAAAGGGAGCTCTGCATTTATGAGTCATGTGAAGCTCAAATTACTGCTTATGGTAAAATGTAACTTTGTAAGATACAAAAGAGATTGCAGCCCAATTGGATTTTAGTGAAAAGATCACAGAGCTAGACCTTAAGTAGAAAGGTGGGCCAGTATACAGAAGTGCAACAAAAACTTAGTTTTCTTGTGACTAATAATTTTTTGCTTTTCAGGAGACTGAGACTTTTTGAAAAACAACAAAACCACCAAAACAACAAAAGCAGAGACTTAGGGAATAAAAACAATCATATAATTAAAGAAAAAAAGTGAGATTTGCCTGTGATGGTATTTTTTTAAACATATAGAAAATAAAGGCACCCTACGTATAGCTGTCAGTTATATGGATTTTCAACTTTAACTTTTAGTTAAATACCATTGTTCATTAATCATCTTGCTGGACTTTGCTGCTGCCTTGTCATTTAGGCTTGGTATTGACCCCTTTGCGTGGGCTTGGGACTCTCTGGTGGTGTTTTCTGTCTGATGGCTTTCTTGGAGAAGTTGGTTTTAATGGGAAGAAAGTATTTTTTGGATAAGTAACACAAAGCCAAAACAGCGTAAGTTACTGTGTGCTAATAACATAAGGCTGGTATCACCCTTTTAAAGGCTTATTTTTAATAATGAACCTGTTTCTTTTTTGGAATATTATTTTCATTGGTAACAGTCTACTTCACTTTTTCTAAATAAGCAACCTCTTCACATTGACAACTTATATGCTTGCCAGCTGTTTGTAGTTCTATCATAAGTATTAGGTCCATGGACACTTTCACTGCATTGTTGAAATTTTTTATTTTTGAAGCTGCATGCAATAATCCACTATTTGTCAGGCAAAACTCTCATGCATAATTCTGAAATCAATATTTAATACTCGTAAGACTTTTTCTGGTTTTTAAATAAGCATTTAAAAGTGAATCAGGAATGCTGGTGTTACTAATATTGACTTTATTTTTAATTGATTAATTTTAACCAAAAGTTTGTCACTCAAGAAATGTAGCTTCAATAACATTCTTTTAAGATATGTCAGTTGTGTGATGCTGTTTGGAGAACAGGGGAGTTCTAAAACCATTTATTTAAAAAAAAAAAACAACCAAATTTAAGATAATCACACTGTAGTATTAAAAATGAAAGGTCATGTTCATTTTGGATGAACTAATACTATGCTATCCCTGTCAATTTCCTTCTTGCCTTCCCTTTACTCCATTGTTGATACTCAAGTATTGTGCACTGTGATCCAAAATTGGTGATGGAGAGGTTTAGTGAAGAAAGTAATCTTTAATGGAAAAGAAAATATCTGTTGCAGGAATACTAATTTATGGTAACTATTTTAACTCTTTGCTATATTCCTCAACAAAGCCTTTTTTTTTTTTTTTCTTTTTTAGTTCACATGAGAGATCCTAATAATCAGCTTCACATAATTAAAAATTTGAAGATTGCTGTCAACAACATTATTACTCACCCACCTCAGCCCGGTGCCATTCGAAAACTTTTGAATGATGTTGTGTCTGTCAGTCAGCCTGCCGAAGGACTAGTAGCTAATGTGATCACAGCTGGAGATTATGATCTCAACATTAGTGGTATGTAATGATATTGCATTTTTTTGTACTTTAAACTGGAATTTGCTTGAAGGTTTCTAACCTTGATTTCAACTTCAAGGCATGTATTAAAATTACTCTGAGAGTTGATCAGTTTTGAGTCATTGTTTTTACTGAAACTTCAGAAATATCAAATAGTTTTGGTTTTATGTAATGCTAAGAGTGGTTGAACTTAATCAATAACTCTTAATTTAATGTTTCCTAATGTTGTAATTCTTCTGAACTTGTGTTAAATCATCATATTATTTTAATGTAGAAAATATTCATGCTTGCTTTGTGCTAGTAGCTCATCAGATGAGAGGTTTTCGTGTTACAAAACTGATATACTGACTTGTTACACTTGGTTGAATAAATATTAGAACTTATTTATAATATCGGTACTAATGTACAGCTTTATATTGAAGTTAGTCCTCCTGGCTTCTTCTGTTTTTTGTTTTTACTTATTGCTTAATGCATAGAGTTCGTAAAGTTGTCATAAAAGTTTAAGGAAAAAAGGTTTTGAGAAAAGGTGTGTGATGCCTTGTCTTGTTTTGGTTTTTTTGTGTTTTTTTTTTTTCCCCGTGAAACTCAGTGCTTCATATTTCACTGTCAAAATGGCTAGAATATTCTAAAAATGTTTTTTTAGATCTCCAAGGGATAAGGCGTTGTGCATAATACTAAATGAGACCTGATCTTGAGAGCTGAGAAGATTAAACTCTTCCCAATTAAGACCCTAATCCATTAAAGCCTTTGAGTACATACTTAATTCAAAGCATGTATGCATTGCCCTATTTAAACATGAGTAATTTATTGTACTTAAAGTTCAGCATGCAGTGAGGAATTTGGCTCTGCTGTAGCAAAAGACTGTTGAAACTTCATGAGAATTAGTATCTGATGTTGTTGTAGTATGTTGATTTTTTTAATGTTGACGATGAAAAATTGCATAATTCTACATCTTTGATACGTAATTTACAAGCCGCATCCTCAACTTGATGTGAAATATTGATAGTAAAGGAAAAGGCTTGAGCCTGGAAATTCTAAGTTTTGAGAGATATTGGAAACTGCACCCTTTTTCCATTTCCATGCCCTCGTTTATCTGGGAAATTACTGAATTGCCACTTTTTTTGTGAAATTTTTTTGGGCAAAAAGTCCGCTTCAATTCTAGAGGTTGGAAGACCCTAAGAAAGCAGAATGGTTTCAGTGAAGAGACTTTCCATAACATTTCTAATGATATCAATTTAGAAGTGAAGGATTGGAAGAAGGGAAGAAAAATAGTGGCTATATCAAACCATGCTTTGTAGTTGTAGAAGCAAATAACTTTCCTTTTGTCTTCCTAATTTGCTGCTGGAGCCTCAGGTGTACAAATTATCATACTTGACTGTCTTCTGTCTCTCAGTGATTAGGTTCTTATTTCCATTTAGACTGGCTATATGCTTATTTGACAGAAGGAGAGTTGTATAAGCTGTTTAAGATCATACTGAAGGACAAAATCATGTAACAACTTTGTAGTTTTGTAGTATCCCGTTTTAGGGCTTTAGCACAAAACACTGGCACAGTGTTCTTGATGATGAAACTTGGATCCCATTACATTGTAGGAGGATGTGAGGAAGTCCCTAGCTTGTCAGGTAGAGTTCCTTTTCTACTTAGAAAACTATGAGTATTTACTAAAACTTATTTTTTCAACTTTGTTAGAGCATTTTATTGAAAACCAATGGAAGCATTCATTCCTGGCAACAAAACAATCTTTTGGCATGGAAATGTGAAATACTCTAATCTGTTCTTTAATTTGCTCTTTTGGTGAATTAGTTTTCTAGGATAGCAATATTAAAACACATTTCCTTAATCTTTAATGATGGTCAAGTGCAGTCTGTTTTGAAGGAAGACACAAATATTGTTTAAGAAGCTCATGTATGAGTGTTTCCAGCACTGGAATTATGATCCTGCTTTTTTTTTTTTTTTTTTTTTAGAAAAGTTCTGGAACTGCTGTGGTGAATTGGTTTAATTGTTTGTAATCCTTCTTTGTTATACTTGTTGTTTAATAGTCTCATAGTTCCATAATGTTCTTGTACTGAGAGACCTGGTTGATTGCTGAAAGGGTGCTTGCGTTCAGCCATGCCTGCTTCTCCCATGTACTGGCGCATGTGGAGAGTGAGGAAAAGTGATCCCACTGAAGACTTAATTTTTTTTTTTTCCTTCTCTCAAATAAGTTTTCAGCTGGATCACTTCCCTGGCTGTTTGTTCAGGACTGTATGACGCTAATGCTGGCATGCAGCAATGCAGGAATATGTTGGAGATAAGGGAGAATGTTGAGGCAACCACTTTCAGCAGCTAACATCTTCAGTTACTTTAACTGTAGTACTACAGGCTGAGAAATCTCAGAAATTAGTGTCTTAAATTTATAGTATCTTCCAACAAGAAAAATAGAAATAATATATAAATATAACTTAATTCTTTACTACTTCATAGATTGCCATTTTTATTCAAGCCCAGAATTTGAGCTGAACCAGAAATTAATATTTAATTCTGTTAAAGTACGCTGTCAAATGTTGAGGAGCCTGAAATGCTCATGATTAAGGTTAGCTGGAATCAAATGTCTTCAGTCCCTGATGGACCTGCATGGCATAGATTTTTCTACTTCATGATACCAGAGTGTAAAAGCCAATAGTGTGTTTGCACCTGACCCTTTTTAGTATAATAATACCATGTTTTTTCTATCAGATCGCTCAGTTAAAGCTAGTGTTCCTTGGTACAGTAATTGGAAAGAGACACTGATGGAACTGAACACATCCACGTTTTATTCAGGTATTTTTTGTGGTTGGTGCCAATTTACCAAATTGCCCTTTATTCCTTTTCCATGTGCCCCATCCACCTTTCCTTACCATCTGCTACAACTGTTTAGCACTTTTCTTGGCGTAGATGTGTGTTCCTCCATTTTTTTCCCCCTAAATGAAAAATTGTTGGTGATGGCTGTTTAGTTTTTCTTTTAGTCACATTTCTACTCCTGTTACTCTAAATCATGTGGTCTTTCCATGCAGTCAATAAGTGCAAAGTGGTGGTGGGAAATGACCTGATGCTGTAAAAGCACTGTCTTGTTTGATCCTATGGAACTGTATACTGTCATTGTTCTGTATTTAAAATGTAAATACTTTCTGCTTCTCTATAGAACTTCCTTCTCAGGGAATAGTAGTGCTTTTCAAATTGGAACTAAAGTGCTGACTGTACTGAGAGCCCATGTACTTGTGCTATATTGACATTCTTTCTGGAGTATGACTCTTAAAAAAAAAAGCTTTCTAATGAATTTTTACCTAGTTTATAAGACTTACTGCTACCAAAACGCATTGGTTATTGACCTCTCAACTTATAAGGAAGCTCTGTGTTGTGGTCTGTAAGAGCCAGATTTTGATGTTTTTCAAGTTTTAGATATTGACAAAGTTTATGCCTTTGGTTAGTAATAGCTATCCTTTCAATAATGTCTGTTCAGATGCTGCGAAATGCCTTCCTTTCTTAATGTGCTAGAGTACTGGTATCTGTGAAATTCATCTTGGTCAGTCAGGTAGCTAAAAAGTACAAAACCTCATGTAGTAGACTTCTCATTCTTAAGCTGTTATGTACGAATGTTACTTACCAGTTTTTTTCTTAACAGTTTCTGAACACATTAACAAGTTTGCCTAAACTTCAGTTCTGCTTGTTTAGTATACTGGAAACATATTACTGGAAAAATGCAAAACATACAGGTCTGTGTACCTAAATGACACAGTGTTGCTATGCGCTGCTGTAATGTGTTATGAAATATTACACCTGTGAAATTTTTTTCAAATATTGTTTTTGTTTTGAATATTGTGCATGTTTATTATTTTAAGTATCTACTATAAATGATTACAGCCCTGTAAATGCTCTTGAGTAAATACTGTTAATGTATGTTGTGGTTGTGTAGAGGGAATCCAGTTGCCTTTGTAGCCACTTCCAAGGTTCTTAATAGGCTGAATGGGGGGGACGGGAACCACCCCACAAAATGAAGTAGTGCTTCTCTGTTTGTAGCTGTGTCAGATTTTAGAAAACTTTTTTTGCTGCGGTTCAGCTGTAAAACAGAAATGGAAAACTGAAAACAGAGCTTGAAACTAAAGTATGGTTGAAACTTCTGCTTTAAGTAGTTTAGCATTGTTTGGTTTGAACCTGACTTACTACAAGACTTTGTTATACTTGTGAAAAATATGCATGAGTCACTTTCTCATGGCTTGTTTTTAATAACAGGCTGTGTTTTCCTTAATTTAAATAGTTGGCACATTTACATGTAGGACTTGGTAAAGCCAAGAGCTTTTTATAACCTAGATGAGTGCTCAGAGAGCAGTTGCTAGAAAGGCTATAATCAAAAGCCAGCAGTTTGCCTCCTATTGATCTTTTTTTTTTTTATGTGAGATCTGCTGGTTGCTAGACTGAGTTTAGTTACGAAGTGTGACTATATCTGACTTCTGTGTGGATGAGGCTGCTGTAAGATGGCCTGACAATGTAGGATTAAACAAAGTGCATTAACTTAATGCACTAGAAGATAATTCCAACATAAAAATGAAACTCAATTTCCTGAAGTCGGCTAAGAAATCAAAGTCATGGTTTTTTTTGGAGGGGGGAGGTGGGGGAGGTTTACAAAGCATTAGAAATTCTTATGTGAGTTAAATCAAGGGATGTGTTTTCTTGGGGCCATATAAAGAAAATAAATACCTTCAGGATTTCTTATTAATGGATTTTTCTGTACTAGTTATTGTTTTCTAGTTTGCAGGTGAGTTTACACAGCTAACTTCAATGTGAAATCAGGTTATTGGAAGTGGACTGATTTTGCTCTGGGGTCTTTTTTCCACTCAGGGGAAGGAGTTGCAGAATTGAGATGGCATAAAACAGGCTTGAAAGAAGAAGTAATACTTCACTGCTCGACTGATATTTGGGGTGGAAAGAAACAGACAAAATTTTTAAGTTGACATGTTTGGATGTCCTGGACATACTTGGTTTCCCTTGATTTGTTACTGAGAAAAATGAAATCTCTGTTGTGAAAGGGCATTTGAACATGGCAGGCTAACATTATAAGGCATTGATGGCACAATTCGGATCTGAGCTTTTAACTTTTTTGATCTCTTGCTTTGCCAGCTGACAGCTGAACTGTTTATTTTAGCAGGGCAGAGGAAGGGAACTACTGTCAAGTGAAGTGACAACACTTCCAAAAAGCTTTAGACAAACTGGCAGGATAGGGTTTTGGTACTCCTTAGTTCCTCTACATATTCCAAAGTGAATTTTGCTTATCAGTCAATTCTTACATCCCTAGCCGAGGCAAATTTAATGACTGTTAGAAGAATTTTTATTTGTTTTTTTCTTTTCCAAGTGTGTGTGTGTATGTTTAAAGGGGTGGTAAGGAGTAGTTACTTTAGCAAGGACTGAATAAATGTAAACCTACAATATTGAGGAAGTTGGTGCTTAAGATACTACTCAGTTTCACAGGATTTGATTCAAAGTGTTACTGTTTCTCCCACTTGTGTGTATTTTAGATGCTTTCTTCTTAAACTGTTCCCCCTTCTTTCCCCTGCCATGCAAACCTTGTCAGAGTTTGCAAGCTTCACTTTTAGGTGTAGTCTTTCACATTTCCTTTTCATAAATGAGTAAACAGAAGTTTTGCTGAATATTCTAATTTGTCCTGTCTTACTGTGTATTCCAGCTACTACTCCTTGGTTTGAATCTTACAGAGAGTGCTTTCTTCAGTCCATGCCTGCATCAGATCATGAATTCTTAAACCACTATGTTGCATGTATCCTTCGAGTATTACAGACCTCTCCAGTGAAGGCTGTTACAGCTGCTGCAGAAATGTAACGTAGGAGACTTTGAAATTTTGCAATAACTCTTTTTGTCATTATGAATTGAAATATATCTCTTTTTCAGTATGTCTAACCATACAGACTAATTTCATAAGGGGGTCAGGGTTTTCTTTGTGGTTAGTGTTTTGTGGGTTTAAAAAAAAAAACCACCAACACTCTTTTATGTGTCAAACTGAACTCTAAGCTACTACCTGTAAACTAAACTTTTTCCTCCTAAAACGCTTTCGGCTGTAGCTATTTAGGTATCTGTTCACTGTCCCTTATATACGACACAGGCTTGTGTGTTTGGGATGCACCTGCTGCTTTTTATAGCTTTTTCTAGCAGATGGAGGGGGGAGGTTGGGGAGGGTGTTTTGGAAAATTGGTGAACTTTGAGCTATTTTGGACAAAAAGAAGTCTGGAAAGATGTCTAAATGTGTTCACGTTTTTTTTATGAAAACTTAGGCCCAATTTGCTTGTCTACAGGGAAAATAAAAATATGCGCTGTTTCATGATGTAGCTGGTGTTTAGCTTTACAATAATTATAATGCTGCAGGTTTCGTAACACCTACTCTGTTCCTAACTCTTCACTGTCCTTTATGATTTCAGTATGGTGGAACAGGTATGTTAGTAGCCATTGGAGAGAACCATTTGTGCAGAATTAACTTGGCAAAATACTGATTCTGGCCTCTGACTTCTGAATTTTAACATTTAAAGTACAACTTGCGTTCTGGCTATTTGGTGAATAGATGTAACAGAACAGGATGTTCCTTATTAATGAGTGTGTAGTTGCATTGAGGTAAAAATCTGAACACTCCTGCTTTTTACTCAGATGATGTTCTGTGTTTATGAATGCTGGCCATTATTGTTGCTCAGGTGATACCTCAAAGTCCCAGCTCTCCTTGGGAGTTGAAAACTAAAGTACACTGGGGGTGAATTTCAGTTATATGTTTTATATATGAACAGTTGGTCTGTCTCTAAAATCTTAAATGAACTATTAGCTATTATGTATCAACTTAAACTTGGATTCGATGTCAGAATTGGAGCAAACTACTGTTTCATCTCATGTTACAGATGTTAGTTAACTGACTGTTTAAATAGTGTTTTTTTTATCAAGGCTTAGGCCAAATTCTAATTGCACATACTTTTGTGGTAGTGTGTTTTACAGGCTTAAACATTGTACTCATTTGTTTTATTTTATACGCTTCCTATTTTGTTATATGATCAGTGGTTGTTCCTGGATTATTTTGGTAAATGTCCTTAACACAAATTCAGGTATGCTTGTAGTTTCTTCTAGTGAACCAGAGCCTGTGGAGCAATTTCTGAAGCTGTCTCAAGAACAACATCGAATTCAGCATAGTAGTGAATACTTATATCCCAAGTGGTTTATACCAAACACTCTTAAATACTATGTGTTACTGCATGATGTAAGCACAGGAGAAGAACAGAGGTGGGTCTTCTGCCTTCAGTGAACTCTTTGACTGAAATATTTGTGTTTATAAATTCTGTTGAGATTAGACATACAACAGGATCCATTAACCAGTATGCTGGCTATTATCAAGACAGATTTCCTTAAGTATCATTTTTAGATTTATTTTTTGTGTTCATATAAGATGAAAAGAATCAGTCCTAGCTTCTTGAAGTAGATGCTTTCTTTGCTAGCTTGCTGAACTAATTCTCATTCTCAGTTTCACCCTTGCATAAAGGACTGCTTTAAAAATAGGAGAATTTTCCTTTTAATCCCTATGGATAATAGTCTAAAATAGCTTGTTGCAGTACACACTTAGAATAGAATTGGTTTGATATCAAGACAGGGTAAGTGTTGTTTTGTTTTTTTCAGAGCTGACTCCATTTATGAAGAGATGAAGCAGAGGTACGGAACTCAGGGTTGCTATTTGCTGAAAATAAATTCTCGGGTGTCTAATAGAGGAACAGATGAACAGATACCAGATCCTTGGAGTCAGTACCTTCAGAAAAACACTATCCAGAACCAGGTATTATTGTATTTTAAAATCAATTTATAAGGCACATATGAAAGCCTATTTTAGTTGTGTTAAATTTTGCCTTAGTATTATGTATATGTTTATACAGAATGGGCTAATAGGCAGTCAAGATACTTCTAGCATAGCTATGACTTTTTGTGAGGGCATAAAATGAGTCTTCTCAAAGAACTGTCCTCTGTGCTACTTAAATTGACAGTAAGGAGCACTGAAATACTAGACTGAAATAGACTGACAGGAGCACTGAAATAATAGACTTGTGCTTTATGCACTGACAAGAGCAAGTAACCTCAGAAGTGTCCTGTTTATAGTAACATTCTACCTTCATTCTGATTAATTTTCTTCGCTCTTAAAATTTGCTTGTTTCCCAGGTCTTCCCTACTTCTCTACACTGAACAGTGTGGGTGTGTTGTTTTGTGGGGGTACGTGTGGTTTTTCTTGCAGTCCAGTCTGGTCTGTCTGCTGCTAAGATGGCAAATGATAGTGTGTGTTAGCTCAGACTCTTGAGTTCAATTTGCCATAAATGTCTGTATTTTTGGCTTTGGGACCAAAAATATTCCTTCTTGAGTTTGCTTTTGACTGACCTGCAGTTTTAACTGCATCTGATTAAAAGGTTGGTTTGTAGAATCATAGTTCTTTACCAAATCTAGCTGGCAGTGGAAAGCCAAAACATCTCGTGTTCTGTAAGCTAAGAGGACCAGTAAGTAATGTTCTACCGTAAACTAATGTGAGTTTTTTTTCTGTCCTATATCAAGTGTCCAACATGAATGATTTTTTTTTTTTTTGTATGAGCTTGTGCGGGAATTGCGTTAGGGAGCGTATTTTCACTGCTGTAGGCATTGCTGTGTAAGAGTTGAAGTTGCTTGCTTTAGTTAACAGTGAAGCTGTTTGAGCAAGCCAGAAGATACTTGCTTCATTTGGTGAATATAACATTCATCTTTACAATAGGAGAGGTTCTTAAAGCTTCACAAACTACTTAAGAAATGAAATATATACGAACAAACATGCTTTCTTAATAATTCAGTTAACTGTTATTAGTTAACAACTACTGTTGACTGACATTTGTGTGCTTGCTCTAGCATTCTTAAAATTCTGACTTCTTGTATTTTTCTTTTTTTCCGGCAGGATTGCTATGAAGATTGTCCTTATACTGTCATTTCAAACAAGAGTACTGATCACTTGATATCAGATGGCTTAGACAGTGAAATTAAAGGTATTTTTATAACTTCTATCAAAACATTGATGTGATAGCATTTATGCAGCTGTCTCCTGTCTTGGACAGTAATCACTTTAGTGATTTGTTAGGGAATTCAAAGTAATAATTTTCTAAATGCTCAAAGATAATGTAAACAGGTGTCCACAAAGAAAAACGCTGTGGTGCTGATCTACTGGATTGGTGGTTATTGGTAGATGTGTCTTTAACGAGATGACTATCGATGTATTGGGCTCATCTTTTGTAAGATTAAGCATATGGTCTGCAAACTCTTGACAGTTAATAAAAAGTAACATAGGATTAAATGGTTAATTTTCATCATAATAAAAGTTCCGGTTACCGTGCTCTGATGTAGCTTGGAAGCTGAGGTGTGTGGGGGGGTTTTGTCGTTGTTTTTTGTTTTAAATCTGGAAATGACAGAGTAGTGACTTACAAAGTAAGCTGGCTGGAAGAACTTGCCTTGCAATTGAGCTCCGTGGATGGCAGAGGACAGTAAATAAAATTGAGTGCAAATTAATGCATGGCCTTTTAATTTTTTTTTTAAGGCAGCTGTGTAGGATTCAGATGAGAAGCATCATCAAATAGGGAAGAAGTGAATGTACCCCATACTGTCTGGCCTGATTCAGCCCAGATCCTTCATACCTGACTTGAAAGGCATGGGGAGACCTAGCATATGTAGGAAAGCCTGCAGTTAACTAAAAAAGTGGCTTTCTAGGACCTTACAGCCCGGATGTAGCCTGCAAGCTGCTGTTTGAACTTTACATACCCAGCTTTACATTTAATGAGTAAAATCCATTAAGGATTTGCTTTCATAGCTCAGCTTTGCTCAATGCTAGCTAGGGCCAGATAAAGCAAGATGATTGTCTTAGATAGAAAGGAAATAATAAATAAGAGAACTGTTTAAGTCTTAGAGTGAAACGGTGTCTTGGTCTAGTTTGGACAGCTAGATGCAATAGTGGTCAGCAGCCCCTCTCACTGAACTGAGAGGACTTCAGAGGAGGTTGTTTTACATCACAATTGCTCGGAAGGGCATGGAAAACGAGTTTGTTTTTTCTTAACCGTAGAACATAAGCAGAAAAGAGTGAATGGATCCAGTGGAGCCGTTGTAGTAATTGCTGCATTTCCAACTGTTTTAATGAATGTTTGACTTTGATTTTAATGTTTTCATAGCTTTCCTTCAGTGTTGTTGATACTAGTCAGCATATTTGGGGATTTTTTGCACTGTAGTTGAGAATCAAAAACATGCATATCTAGCCATGTTGTAGTAGTTCCTGAGATTCCCTGAACTTTCTGAGGAATTTCAGGAGTGGTGTAATACTTAGGTAGTGCTCTTCTGCTGTCTGCTCAGCATTGATTTGTAGTGCAGAATAATAATAGTGCAGAATAGCTTTGCTTAACAGAGTTCTGAGTAAGGAAAACTTTAAAGTAGGTTAATAAAAATGACACTTAAAAACCAAAATGTTTAAGTAACTTTATACTTACAGGGGTTTTGTTTCAATCTTTCAATAGATGGCCTGTCAAATAACTTTAAGACTCACCCCCTTCAACTGGATCATCCCAGTGGCAGTTTGGATAGCACTGATTACATGAAGGCTACTGCATCATTGCAAGACTCAAAGAAATCAAATTCTGGAACACCTCATGGTGCTTGTTTAACACTCACAGATCACGATCGAATTAGACAGTTCATACAGGAATTCACATTTAGGGGACTTTTGCCACATATAGAGAAGACAATTCGGCAACTTAATGATCAGGTCAGTTTACTTTAAAAACACTTTGTGCTGTAATAAGAAAAAACAGTTGGGGTATAAATCCAGTTATCTAGAAATCTGTTTTGAAATTATTGCTTCCTTCTGCATCTAATGATTCAATGATCTTATTGAAAACTGTAGGTAAATTTAAGAGAAATAGCTGAAGTTAACATTTTTTGCTCAGTTTGTCTTTAAAAAAAAACAAAACCCAATTTGTATCAACAGAGCTTCAGTGTAAGGTGGCTTCTTGGTGAAAGCCTGTCTGAACTGTTATCAGGGATATCTGTCCTTGCTCCTGAAATCTTAATATTTTATGCTTCTGGATGATTCTGGCACGGGGAACAAAATGTACTTTTTGTTTCAACATTAGAATGCACAACTAAAGTTAAGAAATGTATTTTCATCAATAATTGTCTGCAAAAAAGCTGCATATTTCAATTGCTACTTCTTGACAGAGGGAGAAATGCATGGACACCCTAAATCATGCAGTTCTGTTTTGATCTCAGCAGTTTTTGCAACTGAATGTTCTTCTCTAAACTAAGATTTTTTTTTTTTTTTTTGGGGAAGTGTGGTAGTTAATATCATGCCCATGTTAAGTCAAGGACATGCATTAAAGTTACTTCCATCACAGTAAAGTCCTTTATTTTATAAGTGTTTCAATTTTATATGGTCTTAAACAGCTGGAGAGAAGGATTGATTTACATTAGTACAATCAAATTACTGTACTTAGCATTAGACTTGGACCCAAACATCAGTCTGTTATCTGAACTCTGTATTTTGATTGAATTGTCCATTCAGGTTATAGTTTTAAGTACGAGGGGTTTTGATAATAAATATCCTATGCTGCAAAGAACACTCTCTCCTTGAATTGACTTCTGGAAGTTTGTATACGCTGACGTATGCTTACACTTGGAAAGTTTTATCAAGAAATGTAAAGAAAAAAAAGTGCATAAGTAAAGTGTAGCAAACAGCCTTACCGTTAGGAATGTAGCAATACATTCCTAGTCGTGGTAAGAAAAGCATGATGTTACAGTTTGTAAAATTATCTTTAAAAAGAGATGTAGTTTGCCTTAGATCTTGGGAATGGTAATTCCCTGTGGAAGTTTCCTTGTTAGTGGAAATTACCTAAAAGAATAAAGTTGTGTAACCTTGTTTGCAGGTATGACTAGTACCCTTGACACTTGAAATCGATGTTCACAATGTGGTAATGCTTTATGTGGGTGGCGACGGGGAGAATGTTCTCTTGAATATGTACTTAGTCTAGATTTTAGATTGGACTAATAGAAATTAGATATTCTATTAGTTTTCAGACAGATGCATCAAATGTTTCAGTTCTTAGGATTGAGATGTCTGCAGGTTACAGCAGCAATAGTGAACCTCATCTGTCTGAAATAGAATAAATATATAAATTGCAACTTCTGTCTCAGTGTAAGTGATTCATTCTAAAGGAGTGTGTTCTTCGTTATTTTATTGGTTTTATTTATTTCTGTTTTATGGAAAAAACAGAATTTAGGAAGCCTTAATGAAGCTTGGGTGTTTATATTATCTTAACTTACATTAGTATCTCTCTTGCAATGTAGTGCTCTAAATTCGTGTCTTTTTGCAGTTAATATCCAGGAAAGGCTTGAGTCGATCACTGTTTTCCGCTACTAAAAAATGGTTTAGCGGCAGCAAGGTTCCAGAGAAAAGTATAAACGAACTGAAGAATACTTCTGGTTTGC
Organism: Theristicus caerulescens; assembly: GCA_020745775.1. NCBI lineage: Eukaryota > Metazoa > Chordata > Aves > Pelecaniformes > Threskiornithidae > Theristicus > Theristicus caerulescens. The sequence continues at coordinate 120,203,945 of CM036558.1, read as the reverse complement.
TGTAAGTAATTTCAGTCCTTACTTTTAGAGCTAAACTGAAAATGTATTACTTTTTTTTTTGGGAGGGAAAGCCTGTGTTTATTTGACAGTGTTCTGCAAAGTGAACTATATCAGTGGTATTGTAAGAGACTTCAACTGGGGAAATCATGAAAAGTACTATGCCTAAACGTGTACAATAAAGGACTAGCAGAACTTAAAGAAAAAGGGGATAAAAGAAACTGTTTACAGAGCCGTCTTCCTGCTATATTTACAGTGGCCCTTTCTAAGTTACAAGACTAAGTGTAATAGTAATCAAGAGAAGCTATGGTCTGCCATAAGGGATTTTTTTAAAATTAGTACAAGCTTTTTCCTTTCTTATTTAAGCCAAACCACATGTATAGGTGTTTTTGTTTATGTAACTATGTAACTTACTGCAGTTGAGTATTAAGTATATTGCTTTTGCAAGTGTGAGAGCTAAATTAAGGGGAATTTCATACTTTTTGCACCTGTATTTCACACTAAAACCAGATTTTAAATTTTACCAGAATATTCATTCTGTATGCTTTGTAATTTCCCTCTATGAGTGAGGATGTATAATCATGAAAAGCACTCTCTTCAACCGTCTTATCTTAATCACAGAGGTCTGAACAGTTCTTGGACATTACCTAGCTAAAGTTAATGTCCCTGACACTTACATACAGCTTTAAATTTGTATGTTGTATCTTTCTTGGATTCATAATCAAAATGTTGTTAAATTCAGCTTTCTGTATTGAACTAAGCATGGTTTGCTTCCTACAAAGTTTGACTAACAAGTGTTTGAAAATGTATTTGGTCTTCACTGAAGTGATTCATATATATATATATATTTGACTAACTGAAAGTTAGACTGATGCTTGCAGAGGACAGGAACTCGCCCAGTGTTTTAGCATAAAGCATAGTTTTCTAGTGGATTTTCTTTCTTTCAAGAGAAATGGGGAGAAATACCAGCTACAGCTAGGTGAACAGTCAAAGTCTTTATTTTTTTTTCCTTCCCATACAGCTCTGTTTAGCTCTAACAGTTAATCTTACTGAGCAGTTTCAGTGATAGTTGCATACTTTTTTTCAGTATTTCTTGGCTAAGAGGAATGCTTGCTTTGAATGTTAGTGGAACAGTGAATCTTGTTAATCGGAAAGTAGGGTGTGAAACCAAGTTACATGTGGCAGATAGGAAGCAGCTTCGCTTTTCTTAGCTGTTTTTTGGTTGAGGCTGAAGCAATGCAGTTTTTATTCCTACTTTGTGAATAGAAATTAAGATGAGAGGGGACGACTTTATAGAGCATGTCTTGCTCTATTTATTAAAATTATGACTTTGAATTTAAATATTTGTATTTATAGGTATCCACCAGAAGCACCAGAGCTTCAAATCCGGAAAATGGCAGACTTGTGCTTTTTGGTGCAACACTATGAACTTGCATATAGCTGTTACCATACAGCAAAGAAAGACTTCTTAAATGATCAGGCAATGCTTTATGCAGCTGGAGCACTGGTTGGTACTTCACATAACATAAACATTCTGTGAACTTTTCCTAATAATCTCTAATATTTGTCTGAAGGTAACAAAACACAATCTCTTCCCTCCACCTCCAAATTCATAAGGTTCTTGCCAAATTTGCTGCATATCTTTAGCAAATACTAAAGTGTTCTCAAATCTATTGGCTGCTCTTTTATGAAGGGAATAAAGGTGTGAATAAAAATTGACGAGTTAATTCTTAAAATGTGAAATATAGAAAGGAGAATACCTAGAATGCAACCTCCAGCAAAATGTATCTTTAAACTTGTAGTCTGATAACTCAAAAACAGGTGTGAAATAATTTTATAGTATCTCTTTAGACTTTGGCAAAATACTTATTTGCCAGGAAGTCAAGACTGTCACTATAAATATGGTATTGTACCATTTTTTTTTTTTTAAGACTTGAGGGATATAGTTTGAGTATGTCACTGCTGAACTTCACTGTAAACACATACTCATTCATTAATTTCTCTTGAGATTGAAGGTATATGTGACTAAAATAATTTTCAAAAAGATAAATGGGAACACTGGGGAAAAAATAAGCTTGTTTTAGAATTTTTAGAACCTATGTTTTGTAGACTTTAGTCTGGTTAACTTGATAAAATTTGAAACTTTACTTTGTAGAGCTATGGAAGCATTGTTGTACACTGTCCCATCTTGATGTAAAACCTCTACATAGATGTGTATTTGTGTAGTAGACGGTTGCTCTGCATTTGAATAATCTGAAAAGTTATCTTAATTTCTTAATGAATGGTTTGTAGAGGTCTTAATTATGGACGTTTGCAACCTACAAGTCTTAGTCTTTACTTACTGCAGAAAAACTTTGCTATCCTATCTTCCCCCCCCATAAGGAAAGAAGTAAAATTTCAGAGTGCATGTTTACCAGAGTTTCCTTGGAAGCTGAGAATGTAACTTCATTTAAGCAAAACTCAGAAAACAGTCCTCATCTTAAAATAGATGGTAGTACTACTTTATCAGAAAGATTGTTCCTGCAATAGGAAATTATCTCTTGGACTTGTAAAGCAATAGTGAATCAATGCTTCTGCATAGTGTTGGGGGTACCATCAACTGAAAACACTTCTGTGAGTGTGTATAACTCTCTTGCTGCTGTCTGTTTAATTAGAAGCAGAGCCATAAGTAGGCTATTGTATTAAACCTTTTATCAGTTACAGTGTGTTTGGTATGCTTTTATATGCCAGTAACTGATTAGATGAAGATCTTGAACTAGTAGCTGTTGAAATGTGTTTCTCAGTGTTTTGAGGTTTACAGCTTGTTGGAAAAACTATAGTGAGAGTACCCAATTTCTCTTGTAGGAAATGGCAGCAGTATCAGCTTTTCTTCAGCCTGGAGCTCCTAGACCGTATCCTGCTCATTATATGGAAACAGCAATTCAAACCTATCGTGATATCTGCAAGTATGTTGTTTACTTTCGTACTGATCCAATGAAAGCTGAAAGACCTGGTGGCTTAACTTTTCTTACCCTGCACAGTGATAGTGCCAGATGACTAAAAGATCACAATGATGGTAACTTTTTAAAGAGTAAGATATGCTAGTTTGTCTAGGATAACATGGAAGGGGATCCATGCCATTCTTAACAGAGTTCTTATTAAACTTGTGTATTGGATTTACTTGGTAAGACCTTGGTAGTGGGGTGGCTGCAGGGATGGCTTCTGTGAGAAGACAGCAGGAGCTACCCTGTGTTGGACAGAGCCAGTTTTCCCCCTGCTCCAAAATGAACCTGCTGCTGACCAAAGCTGAGCCTGTTGGCAATGCTGGTGATGCGTCTGTGATAACATATTTAAAGGGTAAAAATAGCTGCACAGCAGCTGTGAGAGCGGAGTGAGAAAATGAGAGAAACAGCCCTGCAGATACCAAGGTCAGTGAGGAAGGAAGGGGAGGAGGTGCTTCCCCGCAGCCTGTGGAGAAGACCATGGTGTAGCAGGTTGTCTCCCTGCAGCCCATGGAGGACCACAGTGGAGCAGGGATCCACACTGCAGCCTGTGGAGGACCTAATGCCAGAGCAGGTGGATGTGCGCTGAATGAAGCTGCAGCTTGTGGAGAGCCTACACCAGAGCAGGTTCCTGGCAGGAGCTGTGACCCATAGGGAACCCACACTGGCACAATCTGTTCCTGAAGGATTGTACCCCATGGAAAGGACCCATGCTGGAGCAATTCTTGAAGAACTGTATCTGTGGGAGGGACCCCACGCTGGAGCAGGGGAAGAGCGTGAGGAGGAAGGAGTGGCAGAGATGAAATGTTATGAACTGACTGCAACTCCTTTTCCCTGTCCCCCTGCCCCGCTTGGAGGGAGGAGGTAGAAGAGTTGGGAGTAAAGTTGAGCCTGGAAAAAAGGAGGAGTTGGGGGAAGGTGTTTTAGTTTTGTTTTTTATTTATTACTATCCTATTCTGTTATTAATTGGCAATAAATTAATCTTCCCCAAACCAAGTCTGTTTTGCCTGTAACTGTAATTGGTGAGTGATCTTCCTGTCCTTATCTCAGCACCTGAGCTTTTAAATCTAACTTTCTCCCCCTGTCTTGCTGAGGAGGGGGTGTGATAAGAGCTGCTCGGTAGGCACCTGGTACCCACCAAGGTCAACCCAGCACAACTTGTTTCTGGCTGTTGGACTTATTGTTTATCCGATCATTTAGTTGGTTGTATCATTTTAGTTGGTATTTTTATAAATATAATACTGTCCTCAAAAATGCTTTCTAGCTTTGACTTTTGAAAACCTGCTGTGATAGTAGGATAGGACACTTAACATGTCAATCTGTATGTGGTTGTTTTGAAGAGGTGAACTTTCATATATTTTACTTTAAGAAGGATAAACAACAGAGCATCAGTCTGATATAATATGGAGAAAATTTGTCAGATTTGAGGTGGAAAGTTTTCCATGGTTTATTTTGATAAATATTTATTAATACATTTATGTTTTTGCTTTAGGAACATGGTTCTGGCTGAACGCTGTGTGCTGCTTAGTGCTGAAATCTTAAAAAGTCAAAGCAAATATTCAGAGGCAGCTGCTCTTCTGATTCGTTTAACCAGTGAGGTAAAACACTTAGTAGCTTTTTCACTCTTGCCCTCCCCCCATTTGTTTACTTACCCAAGCACTTCTAGGTTATGTTCTAATTCTTGTCCTATGATATTTTCTAGCCAAAGGTAGCAAATGAGCTGGTATAAAGCATGAACTGAAGAAAACTGTTTACTCTACAAGTGAAGAAACTAGTACTGCTATTCTTTTTCTTTCTAGTCAAGTGACTTGCTTGACTTCTTTAGATGTGCTAAATGTGCATTTGTTATCTTTGGCTTTATAACTAATTTTCTTTGATACCTGCTTAGCTCTTGTATGGCATACTTTCAGTTTGCTTGCCAGAGCCATAATGGATACTATCCCACATATAATTAGAAGTTCTCTGTAGTTTAAGTAACTAAGGCATTACTGCAGGTCAGCTGTTATGAATCATTAGAGTCTTACTGTGTAAGTGAAAGCTAGTCTGAACACTTCTGTAATGTTAATTCGTGGAAATTAAGCATGGAATTAGCTTCTAACAGCCCAGAAAGTCTCTTGCTTGAAAAGGAATGAAACAAATATAATACCAGTAATAGTATAGCATCTTCTGTGTAGCTTGGAGGAAAGTCTAACTGGCAGCTAGTTCTGGCTTTGTGGCCAGCTGCACCAAATGTGATGCTTCTGAGACTTTTCCTGGGACAGATTAAGCATGGAATAAACTTGCTTTGTTCTGTAAGTTTCTCTCTCAAGTGTCTCTGTAGCTTCATTCTTGCCCTTTCAACTTAAGCTTGCTGCCAAAATTTATGTGAGGAGTACAAGTTATTTAAGCAAGGAATTTAAATACTGTTGGCTCTGCACAATCATTTTACGACTTAAAATTATACGTAGTATGCTTGTGGTGCCTTTTGGCAGTTGCAAGGAAAACCTTCATAGGATACTATATAGATGTCTCAGAGTATATTTGTAGTCCAGACACATACTTGGACATCACTGATAGCATGGAGTTCGATTGTGGTAAAATGAAGGAGATTCTGTTCTGACTGGTTAAAGTAATATAGCTGTGTCTTGACATGAAAAGAGAAGGAGGTAATAATAAATTGTACATTATTAAGAAATCCTGGTTCTTGTGATACAAATTCACTAAGTTCCATTGCTCCCTCTATTTTTCCTTCATCCTGTTAAAGCTCTTATTTTTTGTTTCTAGCCTTAATATCTGCAGGGGGAGGGAGGGGAAAAGGTAGCGGAGTGCATCAGAGGTGATGGTAAGGGTTAGAAACGGTAGCCTGAGTAACTGAAAAAGCAGAAAATATTTCTTTTGTCACTCATACTGAAAGAGGTTGATACATAAATCTCTCCACTGGAAAAAATTACCAGTGTGTTTGGTATTGAACACTATACATATAACAAAGTGAAAAATACTTTTAGGCTTATTTTCTTTTATATGCACACATATACATATAATGTTTGCATAAAAAAAATCATCACAGCACTGTTACAGCTTACTGTCTCTGTTAGCATTAAAACAAGGCCACTGTTATCTTTATGTTTGTATTCAACTTTGAGGCTAATTCTCCTTTTTACTTTTAAATAGGATTCAGATCTTCGCAGTGCACTTCTGTTGGAGCAGGCAGCCCATTGCTTTATAAACATGAAAAGTCCCATGGTTAGAAAGTTTGCATTTCACATGATATTGGCTGGCCATAGGTTTAGTAAAGCAGGGCAGGTAAGTATTATCTTTCTGTGTGGAAAATATGCCCGGTATTTGATACTTATTCTGAAAAATGTGTTAAATGTGTCAGTAGCCTGGAAAAAGATGCTTGGCTTCCGACACTTTTGTGTTAGTCAGAAATATTCAGCTCTGTGATCTTCTGAAAATGACTTCTGCATTGATCATTATAGTCTTTTACTTCTGTATTTGCAGTGATGCTGAAGATCACTGACTTGAAACTTCTGATGTGTTTTCATTTCTGTGTCTCAATTTTATACACAGTGAAATACAAGGCTTTTTATTTGGGTAAAGGAGTATTTTTACTCTTGAGATAAGAGTGAGTTGCAGGAGTTAGGGACTTGCTAAACTCTTAATTTATTAGAATAAGAGCAAAATTTAGATATCTGTTTTTTTCCTAGTGCCTTAACCACAAGCTTTTTAGCAGAGCTGCAGGTATGTGAACAGTTACTACAACACAAACTAAAGCATCTCTTTATGGCTGCTTAGACTTACGTAGCTATCAATGCAAATCAGATTATTTTTACTTCCATTCACATTCCTGTGCAGGCAGCTCTAACTGTAGTAAATAAAGTTTGTTGGACATAACTTGTGTGCTTTATTTCTGCCTCAGTTGTGGGATAGACTCTCTAAAGACAGCTTGTGCTTGATTACTGCTGAGGTTAGCCACCGGAGTTCAGTTATGAGGCTGTCCCTGAAAGACAGTCAACTGCAGTTTACCGATAAGCTGCAAACCTGTGGTAGAAATAAATTTGTTTGGCAAATCAATAATACAGGAGAACCCAGGCATCAGAATTCTGTTTGAAACAAAGCCCTGTGGTCTTGGGGGGGTGTTCTCCCACCCCACCCAATCTTGTTTTTATCATCCTGGTGAGGACCAAAGAAAGCATTGTTGTATTCTTGACTTCTGTATTTAAAATCACAGATGTGAAGAATAGTAGGAGTATTTCCCCCGCTCCTTCGTTTTCTTTATGCAATAGTTTCCTTGTCTGTTGTTATGACAATACAGTACTGGCAGGGGGCTATTGATCAGGTTTTTTTTATTTATTGTCTTATATCTCACTCCTTTGCCTGGAAAAATGCATGCATTTTTGTAAAGCTTTGACTTTGTCTTCGTGTAACAGCGCTCTCATTTGTATCTAATTCTTGTAGGGATTCTGATTTCCAAGGAATGCTTTTTCAGTGTTATAGTAAATGTAGGTTTGTGTTTTTTTTTTTTTTTTCCCCTCCATATCCTTAGAGGCACCAAAATATTAAGTGCTACTGAAGAGAAGTCAGCCAGGCTGCTCAACTGCGTACTGTAATACCATATTTTAAAGTGTCAGTAATATCTGTGGATGTTAAGGATTTACTGCTTGTACTCTGCTGTCATCACCATACCAATTTGAACATATCTTAGATTTTTTTCCCATTACTGCTGTAAATAAGGGAATGCTGTTCCCTTTTTTTAGAAGCTGAGACTTGCCTGTACAGTAAATGCCTATGCAGATGTTCAATACCTAGACTTGGGATTGCATGCCCAGGTCCTGATGTATGTACAGGAAAGGAACTGTGGAGCTGATTGGGAGCAGAGCATCTATCTCCCAATGGCTGATGCAATTGATAATTTTGTCTTGTATGTACTGTAGGGCTGTGTTTTGTTGGTTTACTTGGCATGGATTTTTGTCCCAAGTGTGTCTAGTGAACAACAATTGACTGGAAGTGTCACACTGAAAGTTCAGTTACAGAAGTGAAATGAAATGTATTAAATCTAGCTTATGTCCTTAGGCTTGGCATTAGAACTCTGTAGACTTTAGCAGTTGGTCCTAAAGCAACACAGAACACTATTTTAAAAGGAGTCTTTTCCTTGTTATTTGCTTTTTTAACTTACTGCCTGTTACACTAGTCTTTGAAAACAGGAACTTAATCTGAAGGCTAGGCTCTATACTGTAGGAATCAACACTTACGTGCTTAGATTAATGTTGACCAGCTGCTATGAGGCAGAGTTCTGCAAACGTTACTCTTAGCGTAGTGGAGGGGTGGTAAAAACTAAAGTAACTTTTCTGACTTACTGTTCAATTCTCCTAGTATTACAATTACAATGAGTGATTAGTGGGATTATTTGAGAAATTAACTTGTTTGTTTTTTCCTTGCAGAAAAAACATGCCTTACGTTGCTACTGTCAAGCCATGCAGGTTTACAAAGGGAAAGGCTGGTCTCTTGCAGAAGACCATATTAACTTCACTATTGGTCGTCAGTCCTTTACGCTTCGTCAGCTTGACAATGCTGTGTCTGCCTTCAGGCATATTTTGATCAATGATAGTAAACAATCTCCAGCTCAGCAAGGAGCTTTTTTAAGAGAATATCTTTATGTTTATAAGGTAAATGAGTTTTCATTGTCTGTATTCCTTGAGTAATCAGTAATTTTGTTACCAGTAATTTTCTATTAAGTCATTAAATGATTTTCTGTCATACCTGCTTTGTTCCAGGGTTGGGTTTTTTTTGTTTTTTTAATGTGGTTGATGTGTTCATTTTTTAGTTTAGGCTTCAAAAAACCAAATGTGCTGCATCTTGTGTGTATTAAGTGTACTTCCACTGATGGGTATTAGTGTGAGTCTTTGTGTTTTTATTACAGCAAAATGAACTCTTCCTTTTGAGGGTCATGGCTGAACTGCAGCTTGTGATAGTTCAGTTTCTTTTAAAGGAAGTGGATCTGTTTTGTTTTGATCACTTTATAATGATTTTTGAGGCTTTTGATAGTAAATGTTTAATAAAGACTAGGTAGCTGTGTCACCTTTTCTGGTACTATAAAGTACTCCCCACCCATGTTGTAGTGAATTTTATTCTTTAATATGGGTTTTTATAGATCAAGTGACTCATCGAGTTGGCTGTAAGTTCATGAGTGAACCTGGATTGTAATATGCTGTGTACATTATGGCATGTTTAGTACTGGTATCGCCACACAAGTTGCAGCCATGTAGTTACTTACCGTCTTTCAAAGCTTGTAAACAGAATTTCTGTGGTGTTTGCTAAGTTATGGTAGACCTTACTCAAGGCTGGTGTTTGAGTCCACAGCTCAGCTGTGGTGAGTCTTGTGTAATGGCGGTGGTGTAGTGAACGTAGTCTGTCACGTTCTGAGCTAGAGTGTCAAGCTTTACATCAAATAAAGCTTATAACAGCCATGCAGGCACAGTAGTGATTAGAGAGCTGGATTAAAATCATTCTCCTTTTTCCATAAAGATTTCACAAACTTTAAACTCTTATTGAAGAAAAAAAATACTACTTCAGACTGTCAAAGCAGAAGAAACTATCAAAATAGTTAATTGAAATGAGTCATTCCTGTTCAAGCATTGACTACTTATAACTTGGCTTCCTTATCATTCAATCATTGGTAATGTACAGCATGGATATGATGTATTTGCATAATGGCATGACACTGTTTTCCTCCTTTGCTCCAGAACGTAACCCAGCTATCACCTGATGGTCCCTTACCACAGCTTCCTTTACCATATATTAACAGCTCAGCAACTCGTGTTTTCTTTGGGCATGATCGAAGACCAGCAGAAGGTCAGAAAATTTCATGTAAACACATTGAAGTCCCTTATTTATGGAACCAAAATATATGTAAGAGTTGGTGTCATTTTGGGAAAAAAAAAAAAAAACCACAAAAAACCCCCAAAAAACTCTCATTATGTAAAACTAATGTGACAAGGTAACTTCTTAAATAAGATTTCAAAAGAAAAGCTTAAGCTTAGTATCTACTCACTAGATTATGAAATCCGCATATGCTGGATGTGCTGACTTCCACTGTTTTTCATAGCTGGAAAACTTCAATGCAAGTCTGTAATGAACTTCATGAAAGGGATTATTAATGCCTTAGCAAATGCTAGATGCTAGTGCCAATGCTAGAAATGAGCTTTACAGTTAACTTTCTCTTGGATGAAATGTTTGGAACACTGTGATTCCTGAAAGTAAAGTAAGCTGAGTGGAAATTCTTATATAAACTGGGGCTGTACTGTGGGGCTGTAGTCTGTTATAAAGTAAAAATAATCTGTAAGCTGAGTATACCGGGTAGTATGCTAAAATCTTGGAATTCCACAATTTGCAAATAGAATTATACTCAAATTATCCTTAGTATTGTCTTCCATGTGTGTATTTCAAAATGTCTTGCAATTTACTGACTTAAATCAAATGACAGTGACTGAGAACTTAAAGTATTTTAACAATGCTTACCAAATTGCTAGTGCAGCCCTCTGTTGCAACTGTTGCACGCCACTGTTCTCATCTCCTAAGACTGCCTTACTTGCACTAGGTGAAAAGCAGGCAGCTACGCACGTAAGTCTGGATCAGGAGTATGACTCGGAATCATCACAACAGTGGAAGGAGCTCGAGGAGCAGATTGTATCTGTGGTAAACAAAGGAATAATACCTTCAAACTTTCAACCAACGCAGTTCTGTTTAAATCGCTACTCAGATAACTCCAGATTTCCACTTGCTGTGATAGAAGGTAAAGTTAAGATTTATACACCTCAGAAATAAAGTGAGTTAGATAAATTTGTACAATATTTCCTGTGTTATTGTAGTTAAACCAGTGTTCTTGTGCCAGTTGTTTACGCAAGAACACTTTGAGCTAGGTGAACCTGCAGATTGTGGTGGGTATAGCCTGTTGTCATTATTTTCTTGCACTTTTTTAATAGAACCAATAACTGTAGAAGTGTCCTTCCGAAACCCTCTGAAAGTTCCACTTCTTTTGACTGACCTTTCATTGCTGTGGAAGTTTCAACCTAAAGACTTCAATGCAAAGCGTGATGGAGAAGCAAAAGAGCTGGTAAGAAAAGCTTCATCCTTTTTCAACCAAAACCAAACAGCTACGTTTATGGATTATATAAACTTAAGTCTTCAAAATTCTGTAGTATGAAAACAGCTGGTTTAAGAGTAAATTAAAATAAAGGGCAAAAAAAAAAGTAGCTACTGAATTTCTTTATGCATTGTTTAGATTTTCCTAGATCCATAGGGCACAAAGCAGCCAAGTTATCAAATGTACTGTAATGAGTATTGTAAAGCTTAATGCAAACTAAAATACTTCCAACATTTCATTGTGTGTGTAGTACATCTATTTTGAGTCACACTGGCCTTGCCTAGCAGAAATGACTTGAAAAGTCAATAGGTGTATTATCAAATACCTTTTTGTTACTTGAGCTACTGTATGTAGTGAAATGTGTGTTCTGAAAAACTGTGCTGGTATGACATAGGAACATCATGGTATCTTGATTAGAAGAAAAATGAAAATTTATTGTATTAAAAATTAATGTTTTGAATACTTTAGATGAACTACTTTACTACTGTTTAACACTTCAGCTAATACTGCCAAAACTTCCCTCTGAAGGACTGTTCTCACATTTATATTTTTAAGGTTTTAATACATTCTAATACTGAATATTACAGTAAATTCCTTAATAATTTGGTTTCCTGGCCAAAAGCATTTGGAACATAGTGATCTCTAAAGGTACTGTAAGTGTTTTCCAGAGTTATAAACATGATTTCATATAAATAAGTCTGAAGGATTACCATACGCTTTCCCTTCTGTTCTGGTCTGAACTGCTACTTTAATGATATGATAAATACTTCTGTGAGTATCAGTGAAACTGACTGGGAATGGTTCCAATTTATACTGATAAATCCTAAATTTCTCTTTTAAGTAAATGTTTACTGAGCTCTCTAGCTGCTTCTTTAATTCAGAAAGCCTGAGAAACTGGGCATGCAGCACCTGCTGGTCCTAACTGTCTGCAGTTTGAAATTTGTATGCTTTTTTTTCCTTGAACACTTTAAGAAAGGTGTGGAAAGTAATACTTATGGCACTTTTTCTGCCTAAGAGTAATAGTGTCTGAAAAGCTGTTTCCTTTTTTCAGGGAATGTGTGATGGTGATATGATAGGAACTGAAGCAATAGCAGAATTTTTAATTAACAGTGAGGAGACAAAAGTGGTAAGTATTATACTTTGTTTTAAAAACAGTCTTTTCAGTGTTCAACTTCAGGGTGGAGTTCAGACTTGCTATGATCTGAACTTAAACTTACAGAAGATGTTACTGATATATAAAGTACTAGAACTTCTAAATCTCATCAGTGTGTATAAATATCTGAAGGGAGAATGTGACAGGACAAGAGGCAGTGGGCACAAACTGAAACACAGGAGGCTCCATCTGAACATCAGGAAACACTTTTTTTTTTTTTTTTTTTTTTATTGGGATGGTGGCTGTGCACTGGGCCCAGGCTGCCCAGAGAGACTGTGAGTCTCCATCCTTGGAGATATTAAAAGGCATTTGGACATAGTCCTGGGCAGCTGGCTCTAGGTGGCCCTACTTGAGCAGGTGAATTGGACAAGATGACCTCCAGAGGTCCTTTCCAACTTCAACCATTCTGTGATTTCTGCCTCTGTTATAGTTCAGTTTTGTTACAATTTAGGATTCTTTCCTAATGTAATGAGCATCTCTCAGCTGTGGACTGGTTTGGCAAATTCTGTGTATATGAAATTTTGAATCCAGTAAATGACCTGTAGTTATAGTATGTGGTTACATCTGACACAAATATAAAGTAACTGTAGCTGTGAGTGTCTTTAGCAATTGGATATTTAAATGTAATAATACTTTTTTCTAGTAGCAACAACAACAAAAATTTAACGTATCTCCACAGGCAAGACTAAAGCTCTTTCCCCATCAAACAGGGGAGCTACATATTCTGGGAGTCGTTTATAATCTTGGCACTGTTCAAGGTGCTGTGACATTAGATGGGATAGATCCTTCTATTGGATTACAGACAGGTAAGTGTAATATTCCCTTAAGTTGTGTGTCTCTGGAAGGGAGAGACATGGCTTCTGCAGAGTAGAACTGAATTCTAGTGTTTAATGTCTGACTATCATGATGCAAGGCCTTCCTTCAGGTAAGGATGTAGAAACAAGGGAAACAACTGGAACAGGAAAAGAATGAATTGCCACCTGTAGGAATCCCATGAGAAAGGAAGTAACCTCTGCCAAACCCATACTTACTGTTCCATTTAAATCTGTGGAAATTTTGAAACCATTTAAAAAAAATCAAAATTTAAATATTCCGTCTATGCCATGTTGAATCTATAACAACTTTCATTGACTCTCTTGACATTCATTTTTCTTCTGGGACTTTTAGCTTTGTTAGCTTTCAACTTTTGTCTAAATGTTGCACTGCAGTTCTTTGCATAGATGCCCAAATTAAAATTTGGCTGATATAATTATTTTTTTAGCATCTTGACTTTGTTTTAGTTCTCTTTCCTTTATATTAACATATAAATGGCTTATTAATTGCATGTTACTTGATGTGTTTAGTTAAGTCATTCACTTGAAACTGTCTCACAGGGAAAATTTGGTTGTTGGAGGAAATGAGGATTAAAGCACATGTTTGAAAGTGTCTAAAAAATAATGAAGCTTGTTTAGCTATCTACAAATGGGAAACCTTTGGACTAAAAAACACTTGAAGAGTGGTGGCCTGTCTTTGAAGGAAATAAAAATGTTTTGGGTGACTTTTCCAGCTTGGCAGAAACTGGGAAAGGAAATAAATACATCGCCTTCATGCTCTGTGCCCCCCTGCCTCCCCCCCCGCCGCCTTGTAGTCAAGCTATTAAAGGGCAGAGTAAGCCCGTGACAATGGATAACTGGCTGTCTGACTCGCCATAGCAATGCATTATGTGTGACAGTAAGCTTTGAATAGTTCTTTGTCAGTGATGCTGCTTAATCAATGAACACTTCATGTGCCCAATAACAGAAAAATCAAAATGATTTTTGAGATTGGGTAGGGAACTTTGGTTCACTTCTCAGAAGAAAGTTAGGAATTACTTAAAAAAAAAAAAAACTTTTTAAAAATTATTTCAGGAAAGTTGGTCTCCAATGGGTTATCTGTACGAGGACGACAAGATTTAGAAATCCAAGGGCCTCGACTCAATAACACAAAAGAGGAAAAAACATCTATTAAATATGGACCTGATCGACGTTTAGATCCCATTATTACAGAAGAAATGCCTTTGTTGGAGGTAGGTGGCTACTTTCTGTTGGCAGTATTGAGCAAATAGCTGAATCCAGAGCTTATAAATGTAATTCTAACAATGAACTCTTAGACTTTGTTAATGCCTAAATCTTTCCAGATAATTTTGGCACTGACAGATCAGAAATTTTGTAGGCGTTTTTTCAAGTGAAACTTGAAGCCTCCAAATTAATATCCTTCTGAAATTGTTATATTGCCTTTAGAATTTTAGTTGGCAACAGCTTTTGTAGCCAGATTTCAAGGTGAGGGGGAACAGGCAAAGAAGCTTTTTTTCTGTTTGCTTGCCATTCATATAGAATAGGTCTTCAAGTTGGTTAATTAAAACAGTGATTTTCCTTACTAGGGTTATTAAAATGGTCTGACTAACTGGTTAATGACAACACGCTACAGAATAGAATATTTCAGTTGGAAGGGACCTACAACGATCATCTAGTCCAACTGCCTGACCAACTCAGGGTTGACCAAAAGTTAAAGCATGTTATTAAGGGCAATGTGCAAATGTCTCTGAAACATTGACAGGCTTGGGGCATCAACCACCTCTCTAGGAAGCCTGTTACAGTGTTTGACCACCCTCTCAGTAAAGAAATGCTTCCTAATGTCCAGTCTAAACCTCCCCTGGTGCAGCTTTGAACCATTCCCATGTGTCCCATCACTGGGTACCAGGGAGAAGAGCTCAGCACCTCCCTCTCCACTTCCCCTCCTCAGGAAGCTGTAGAGAGCAATATAGTTTAAATATGTTGGTGGTTGGTTTTGTGTGCATTTGTAACTTGGCTCAATGTTCAGGTTTTTCTTTTTTCCTGTTCTCTCCCATACAGGTGTTCTTTATAAATTTTCCTACAGGGCTTCTCTGTGGAGAAATCAGAAAAGCGTACGTAGAATTTGTGAATGTAAGCAAGTGTCCTCTTACTGCACTGAAGGTTGTGTCCAAGCATCCAGAATTTTTTACTTTTGGTGGAAATACTGCTGTTCTAACGCCACTAAGTCCTTCAGCTTCTGAAAACTGTAGTGCTTACAAGACTGTTGTGACAGATCCTACCTCTGTGCGTACAGCACTGCTATCTTCAGCTTCTTCTGTAGACTTTGGGGTTGGCACAGGAGGTCAGCCTGAAGTAATACACGTCCCACTTCCTGATGCTGTTCTTCTTCCTGGGGCTTCAGTGCAGCTGCCAATGTGGTTACGGGGACCAGATGAAGAAGGTGTTCATGAAATTAATTTTTTGTTTTACTATGAAAGTATTAAAAGACACTCAAAAATGTGGTAAGTTTTTATCTACTTTTTTCTGTCATACTTATTAGACACATTATAAACATTGTAAGCATAAATGTACATCTTACTGAATTTCTCTGAATTGCTGTGGTGATGTAAAAGTGGCCTGTTATCTGCTGTTCTAAGCAATCATTTTTTTCTACTCTGATCTCATTTCCATGTGATATTATATGGCCTACTCTGCTTCCATCAAAGTGGCAATTATTAAAATACTTTAATAGAAAGAGGGTTAATGGACTGCTGTTAATGCAAACCCTGTTTTGTATTTAGTTTCTCTGGAAGCACATCTTTCTGAGGCATAGGGGGGAAAAATCATGATTTAAATTGTTTCTGCATGTTATAAAACAAAATCTTGTCTACTTTGAACAAAAGATTTTGTTCTTAGTTAAGATGTGGTTAGTAATTATATTATGATGAAAGTTACTCTCTTTGGAGGGGTTAAATACCAAGTTTGACTTCTATGCTGTTGTATAGTTCCTTTTTGGACCATCTTGAGACAGTGGGACAGTCAAGTTTGACACCACGAGCTAACAAATAGTGCTTTCTTTGAACTTTACTTGAAAGGTAGCAAGTTGACTTTTATGTCACTTAATTCCTACGTCCCACTCATGTCCAAGGCTAAGGCGGCTCAGGAGATGACTTTTTTGAGAAACCTGTTGTTCAAAGATTCTGGGGTGAATAGGCCTTTGTTCAGAAAGTGAAGAGATGAGCCTTCAGGAAGCCTTAGTGTAGCAATCTAGTAAACAGCCAAATTCTGAAATGAAGACTTTTTTTTTTTACCCCTCTTTCACTCTTCTGCAAATGTACTTCTTACATTGCTACCTTATAGCTGTTAGAGCTCATAGCTAGAGCTGAGGAAAATTTGCAACAGGCTTTATCTAGATTTAGTTTTTAGCCCACTAAGAATACTGGCCACAGACTTAATAAATGTTACTATTTAATTTTCTGGGAGAGAAGTTTATTATGGACCTTTGTTTTCTGGATTTATTTGCCTGGAGGATGTGTCTCTGCCCACTGTAAGAAGCAGTGCAGACTAGGAGGAGTGAATCTGTAATCAGGGCTGGGGACCTGGTGTTGTGGTTTAACCCCAGCTGGCAGCTGAGCACCACACAGCTGCTTGTTCACTCTCTGCTCCCCAGGTGGGATAGGGAAGAGAATCAGAAGAGTAAAAGTGAGAAAACTTGTGGGTTGAGATAAAGACAGTTTAATAGGGAAAGCAAAAGCCATGTGCACAAGCAAAGCAAAAGAAGGAATTCATTCACTACTTCCCATCGGCAGGCAGGTGTTCAGCCATCTCCAGGAAAGCAGGGCTCCATCACATGTAACGGTTACTTGGGAAGACAAACGACATCACCCCAAATGTCCCCCCCTTCCTTCTTCTTCCTCCAGCTTTATATGCTGACTATGACATCATATGGTATGGAATATCCCTTTGGTCAGTTGGGGTCAGCTGTCCCAGCTGTGTCCCCTCCCAGCTTCTTGTGCACCCCCAGCCTGCTCGCTGGTGGGGTGGGGTGAGAAGCAGAAAAGGCCTTGACTCTGTGTATGCACTGCTCAGCAATAACTTAAACATCCCTGTATAATCAACCCCTGTTTCTAGTACAAATCTGAAACATAGCCCCTTACCAGCTACTATGAAGAGAAATTAATTCTACCCCAGCCAAAACCAGCACACTTGGTCTCTGTACTTCTCTATACTATACATATTCAGGATGATGGTGGGTAGCAGGGCTACTTAGATGAGCTCTAGTCACATGGACTGAATGCCTGCTTGTGGCTGGAGCTTGTTTTCCAGGCTAGTTCTGAGAAACAGACCAAGTTCATGTGCTGTGAGACTGCTCTGTAATGTAAACCAAAGCCAAGTAAGTTGAAGATGGTCAAGAGAGTGGATCAGTGGCATATTCTTGAAATCAAACTAAGTTGTGCTAATGCACCCTTTGTTTAGATTTTTCTGTAGCTTCTGAAATGCCAAAGTTAATTTTTCATTTGGCTTTAAGCTAGTCTGTAGGAATAGGGAATTTGTCCCTGAACAATGTAGTTATTTTTTTTTTTAAGAACAGAACTTATTTCTTCTCTGAGTTCACAGTATTCAGGAAGTGAGATGTTTCAGAGATAGAAGATGGTTGGTTGGGGAATAGATTTGTTCCCTACTGTATTGAAGTTTTCAGGGGAACTTAAGCAGTGTGATCTTGTTTAACAGTACTCTTTGTGGACTGAGCATAGCTTTTAAATTTTCAAAAAATGATTTAATTTGTGCCACTTGAAAGCTATACAGACATCTGTATATCTGCACAACTATTAAGTTTGTTCTGTAGATTGTGATATGTGAAGTAGACTTTAGGAAACCACTGATTTTTTTTTTTTTTTTTCCCCATCCCCAAAAAAGTATTGCATGATGTTTCAGCATATTTAGTAGGTAATGCATATCAAACTTTTATATGCCTCTAATGTTTGTAAGTGGAAGTTATGGTAACACAAAGCTTCTATGTGGGAAAAGCTCATGTGTTTGGATGGTGTCCAAGAATGGAAGTTTACTCATCATTAGAAAAACAGGAAGATAAATTTTACAAAGGGCTTGCTGGCCTGGAGGTTGAGTGTGTCTGGAAAAAGGCAGAGTAGTGATGGTTCTAGAAGTAAACTTTCAAGGTTCTCAGTTCAGGGGAATTTGTTGAATGCAGTGGTATTCTGTCTCAGTGCTTTTTAGTAAATGTTTACGCAGGAGATACGACTAACTAGTGGGCCTTTTATGGTTTATTTTCTCAAAACCTCTATTTTCCAAAGCGTGTGGTGGCATTAAATAGCTTAATGACATCCCTGTGCCAATACATGCCTGTTTGCTTTCACTGTGCCAGTTGTCTCACATCAGAAATATTTCTGATGTGTTTTTTGTCAGGGTAACATATTAACCTTTTTCTCCAGTATTTCAAACTGGCTGAGAGACTGCATGTTTGAACAGCACCTACCTATGCAGTAGGATTGTTAAAAATAATATAGTTTTGATAGGAAGCTAAAAAGAAAAGTCTCTTTGGTGGTTGACAGGAATAAATTGTCTAATGGCCTTAGTATTGATGGCAGACTTAAAAGCTAAATTTCTTGATGACAGGTTCTGGACAGCAGTCCTGGTTGTTCAGAATGTCTTTTTCTTTTTTTTCTTTCCCCTTCCCTTCCTTCCTAGTCATAGAGTATTAAGGCACACTGCAGTTATTTGTACTAGCCGGTCTCTGCATATTCGAGCTACTGTCTGCAGAAGTAATGCACTTGAAGATGAAGAAGGCAGAGGGGACAATATGTTGGTGTTTGTGGATGTAGAAAATATCAATACTGTAAGTTCTTATTTTTAATAATAATAATACTGCTCTAAAGCTCAGCAGATGTGTGAGTGTCACCAGTAGGACCAAGACTTACGTAAAATGTTTTTTTACAACTACTTTGCAAACACTAAGTAAACCTTGCATATTTAATCATTCCAGTTACTGTTGGAAAGAGAGTACTAACATTAAGTTGTTTCTCAGCCCTCTGGAAGTCTGCTGTAACTATCTCTATCCTAAGCAAATTCCAGTACTGTAGTTTGGAGTATTTTTTTCTTTTAGGAAGACTTATTCCAAATTCATGAATATCTTGGAAGTTGTGATCAAAAACAGTTCTGAATAAGACAACCTGTGCCCCCCTCAACCTTTCAGCAAAAACACTGGTAGAATTAGTGGTAATGTGAAGTCAAAATTTAAGCTCAAACTTAAAGGAACCTTCTGTGTTTACATTTATTACTACACTCTAAGACATTTTTGCAAATATAATCCAAATACAGATATGTCTGTTGTGATCTGTTGACTTAGCAAAGCAGTTTTTCATACCATGCTAATTTAAATTTACTCATTTTTTTGGTAAAGCTGCTCCCATTTTTTCAACCACAAAGCAAGGTAATTGAATCCTCTGTTTATAGAATTCTTAGACACTTAGCTAGTAGTGGAATCACTGAGCTGATTTGTCATTTTGTTTTAAAGGTGTGTACGCTCTGGTGTTTTTCCTTCGGCTACTAAAGTGAATGTTGTCCACTCCTCCTTCGAGGAGGAAGTTTTATAAAGTACTTACCAAGTTAACAGATAACACTGTGTGAGACTTAATTTTCCACTACCACCTCACTCTTTCCAAGAAAGGAAACGAACCCCAAAAGCTACTTTTCATTGTGTATATATGTTTAAAAAAAAAAGCAAAACCAAACCAACTTCTTGAATTTCTGAGATATATGACCTAGCAATATTCCTAAAATAATCTTAGAAACTGCCTTGCAGGCAGTGTTCCACATTGGAGTTAAAAGCCTCGGTTTTATTACAGTCTTAATCTAAAATACTAGCTTGCAGGTATTTTTCTGGGGGATCTTTGTTTCCTCTTTGTGTGGCTTTGTTTACTGGAATTGGACGTTGCTGTGAGCTGGGACTGTTGTTTTATGTTACAGTGGGTCTTAATTCTCTTCTTGTCTCTCCTTAGTACTGTATAATGGATGGTGTGAATAATGAGTTAAATTAAGATTCTAACAGTGCCACCTTGCAATGAACGCTTACTATGTGATGTAGAACATCACAATTGTGATTAGTCTTCTTTGACATAATTTTTGTTTCTTCCTTAGAGTGAGACTGGTGTTAAAGAATTTCATATAGTGCAAGTTTCAAGTAATAGCAAGCACTGGAAGCTTCAAAAATCTGTTAACATCTCTGAAGACAAAGGTATGTATCTTTATCACCAAAAGGATGGCAAGTCTACCTTCTGCCTGACAAGAACAGTTAAAAGAATCTTAAAAGGAGTTGAATTTGACTTTCAGAATAATTAATTCCTAAAAACTTTGTCCCTTTCAAACATACTACAGCCCTTCTTTTATTAGTGTTTCAAGAAAAGTGTATTGACAGATAACTTTCAGACTTCATTAATTTTAAAAATGGGCTTAACTTACAGGTAAATTATTTCTGTGATGTAGAGAAATCTGTGTCTGGGCTGGCTGATAACTTGCCTCAGGAGAAATGTTTCAGTGTTCCTTCACTTTTAGTTATTTATATCAGTGTTAAATTTCACTGATCAACAGCATATTTGACAAGTGCTCTGTTCAGTTATTAAAAACATACCAGAATTGCTAGTGCTGTATTCTGCCTTAGCTAATACAAGCTGCTAACTTTTGAAAAGGCTAACTATGCCAGGCAAAAAAAAAGGGCTGTTATTGTATCTAACAAATGATATCCTTACTTGTATGCTGACATTTTATGTGCTTAAAAATTAGTCTAGACATGTATTCCTCTTGTATTAATATTGAGGGTGAACCAGTCAGTTAAACTGAATCTTTTGTCTTCTGTTCCTTCCTTCTTTCTCTGTATCTCCTGTACATATTATGGCTCACTTTCTGCTCTAGAAGTAGATGGAAGGGGTCAGCAGAAGGTGCATCTTCTTTACTACCATGCAGTCGCACAAAATTCATCTTTACTATCATGCAGTTGCTCTGCTTGATTAGTTATGCTTCTTGAGTATCATCAGTGTGTTTTTTACTTGTAAAGTTTAAAGGCTGACTTTTGACTAATGAGGAGGGACTCTGATTATGTGGAGGGGGGAAAAATCTTGCAACCTTTTTCTTTCAGATACTAAACTTGCTAGCAGAGAGAGAGCGAAGTTGTGCTTTAAAGCAGTAAGATGCAAAAACTCAGAAGGTAGGTTCTCTCCTGAATGTGGTAACTTTTTGAAGAAAATACTATTTGGATGCTGTATGCTGAAGTTGTGACTTCTCATGATGCTGAAACAATGCCTTCTCTTTTTATCCCTCAGAAAATTACACATTTGCAGACATTGTCTTTGGAAATGAACAGGTAGGTGAATTGGTGCAACTGCATATTTTGTCTTGTGCAAGGTATCCCTGTCATGTGCAAGTATCCCAGTGAAAGCCTTTTCTAAAATTTAAAGATGTAAACAGTGCTTTCATAGTTGGGAAGTTGAGTTTTGCATGTCAAAAACTTGGTCTTCTAGGTCAGCTCTCTTTTTTACAAAGAGAAGGTAAGATAGCATACACTAGTGGATAGTCTGGAATTTTAAGTTCCCAACTTTACAGCTGAACTACTTTGGGAGCACATTGCAATGCTAACTTTTTTGCTAATGTTTTTCCTTCCTTTCCAACTCTTCAGAGCAAT
The DNA here is from genome assembly GCA_020745775.1 of Theristicus caerulescens. Lineage (NCBI taxonomy): Eukaryota > Metazoa > Chordata > Aves > Pelecaniformes > Threskiornithidae > Theristicus > Theristicus caerulescens. Next base: position 120,182,209 of record CM036558.1, on the reverse strand, counting down.
TCTTCTGAACATTTCCCAGTCCTCTAGTTTTCTAGTAGAGATCTGTGGATGTCAGATTCTTGTTCTATTGGTTTTTCTTCTTAATTATATTTTTACTAAGATAAGTTAAAAATTCTAATTACAGCTTATTCTAAAAATAATCTGGAAATCTCTATGGATGTAGGTACCAAAATTTCAAAACTACTAATGTAGGTTGCAGTCAGTTCAAGGAGTCTGTTTCTTTGATTTTTCTGAAAGTTTAAGATTCTAGACTACCATTCTCTTTTAATCTTTTTAAGCACACAGGTATTGTCTGAAGCAGAATCCTTTTAGCAAATGATCTTGGTACAGTCAATGCTTTTCCAAAACCTGAGGAAAGTAGACCACTTGCATCAGATCAGAAATCTACATTAGCATAGTGGATTTACTTAGCTGAATGTCATTTCTTATTTTATGCTGAGCGTACATTTTCCATATACGTATCCAGCTTTTAAAAGCCAAAGAAAACCTACTCGCTGCCATTTCATTTTATAGGCATATAAATTGAAGTTAGGACTAGAAATCCAAGGTAGATGATCCCTCTTTGCATTTTTAAAGTTGGATGAGCTGCATGAACTTCAGCTTTCTTTTAAGAAAATGTAGTCTAGTGGGGGGGATGGGGAGGGAGCCCTCCCTTCTAGACAGTTACAGATTGTTGCATTAGCAGAATACTCATATCCACTGAGACAATTAGCAGCTCTGCAACAGCATATTCTGGAAAGGCTAACATTTTTGAAAGGGAGGGGTTAGGAGGCTAAAATTTCACACTTATTCTGCTGTCTCCAAGTATCATTGCTATTGGTCTTAAAACCACTGCTTCCTTATCAAGCTTTTGGTGTTGGAAAAGCTCAGCACAAATGATGACAAACTTGACAAACAGCACAGTACTTCTGGCTATGCCACTTATACATGGGGAATATGCTGTGCAATCTAGCTTTGCTATTGCTGGCAAAATGTATGTTCCTAACTTTTGAAAAATAATTCTAGCTAACCTGAGGAAAATATTAATAAGCACTAATGACTTGCGTGTCAGTTAGTTTGTGAGTTAGTTGGACACTTCAGCTTTCTACACTACACTTGATACATCACAGTAGGCTGTCTGGTGGTAATAAAGCCCTTATTTCCAAGTTTGGTATTTGTAGTTTTAGGCCAATAATCTATAGCTCTGTTTCCCTATGTTACCTTAGACAGCTTCATTAGGTACAGCTGATCTCTAACAGGGCAAGCATGGAAACCAAGATGTGTGGCATCCTGTAGGTTTGCAAAGGGAGCAAAGCAGGATAATGGAACTGAAATACTACAGTGATGAGCTCTGTTAGAGTAACTTGTGTCAGCTTGCATCCTGTTCTGAGAGCACTTTCTTGCTTTTTTTCCTTGCAGATAATAAGTTCAGCCAGTCCTTGTGCAGACTTTTTTTTTCAAAGCTTATCCTCTGAATTTAAAAGAACACATGTGCAATCTCATACTCATGCATCTCAAAGGGCTGTGAAACAATCATTTGATGAGACAGTCAGATTGATACAAAGATGCAGTGAGGTCGATTTGAACATTGTTGTACTGTGGAAGGTATGTATGGTTGTGGCCTTTGTGGTAATTTGGCCGTGAAATATAACTGTTAGAAAATAATTTAATATGGCATCCTGAACTTTCAAGTGTACTCTTACAAAATTTATGGATGATTTTTTTTTTTCTGAAAACAGGCAAATGAACTAAAATGGTGTCAAGAAGCAAAGACAGTCTTAATAGCTGTGCCTGTAATAAGTATGCTTAAGTGGTTTTACATTACTCTGGATGCACCCAGTTCTTATAAGTTCTCTTCCTAGAAGAGAATATTCTGAAGTCTTAAACCAAGAGATTTGTTAATGCTTGCTTTTATCATAGAACTGTAAGAGTGACCTGGTCTGCTTTGAAGAAGAGGATTTCATTTACCAGAATGCAAATATTTAGTAGTGGAAATTGGCAGTCTAAACTTCAGCAGTTGTCTGTGCTTGCAAAATTAAAAGCATACACATAAAATAAATATGTCATGCTAGTCTTTAGGTTTTGAACAGTACATAATCTTCCACTTAAGTTAGGGGAAAGTCAGTAGTTCTGTATTATGAAGCTTATGATAGTTTCTGGTCCGCTAATGTCTTTGTATTATATTCTGTAGGCATATGTTGTGGAAGACAACAAGCAGCTTATTTTGGAGGGCCAGCATCATGTTGCCCTTAATACAGTTGGGAAGGAGGCTTTTTCGTTTCCTCAGAAGCAGGTAATCTAGTGTGAAGTTTTCGTTTACAATTGCTTCTTTCCTAAAATAGACTTGATGTTTTCTTGTAAGTAAGTGGAATCACTTTGGGTGCTTTTCTAGAATCTAACATCAGATATGTGTTATTGCTAAATAATTCAGACTGACTGACTTCAACTTTGATTAGTCATCTATATTGAAATAGGTAGGCTCAGTTTAAAGATGAGAAAAGCAATGTACAAGTAAGTATCCTGCTGTACAGTTGTTGGAGTAAACTGTTCTGTGGCGTTTCAGGTAGAACTAGGGGCTTATTAATGGTATTAACCCAAAGTTAACGATTATTTCGTAACAAAGTTAATAGTAAAATGGTGGAGTAATTTTTATTGTGTTACAAAATCAATTTTACAAATTCTACTACTAGGCACAACTTTTAAGTGAAGACCTTTATCGTAAGATGTTAGAACAGCAGAAACACTGAAGCAGTTATGTTAAAGGAGCAGCAGCTACCCGAACATTCACAAGCCATTCAGGGGGTTGCACAGGCACCACCCGAGACTTTAACTGCTAGGACCGGGGTCCCTTCGCAGCAGGCAGCTCCACTGAGCTGACGGGTGCCCCTTTTCGACTCCTCGCTCAGACACACGCTCATTGTCAGGTGCTTTCTCTCCCCTCGGGCTTGACCCTAGGTTTCCCCAAAGCAGAGTCTCTGACATGATGTGAGTCACGTGAATTTATTGAGTGGTACAGTAGTGAAAAACAGCTCGAGCTGGGTGCCTCTGGAGAGGGACCCTGAACAAAGAAATCCCTGAGCAATTATCCCCTTACAGTTTGTTCCCCTCTCCTCACACAACAGTTTGGTCCAATAGTAATACTTGAGTCTGGGGTCATCTTGTTCCTTATTGGATCCCTTCTCTGTCTCTATGCAGGACATTCCTTTTCTTAATAGTTGCAGCTTCTGCTGACGGTTGTGGCTACCTTATCTTTCCGGATTGCACTGGTTCCAGGGCCTTCCTTCATGCAGCTGTGTAGGAATTCAGCATATGGTCAGCGTATCTAGGTGAAATTTCACAGCTTGCAGTCTAAGGTTTCAACAGGTCTTGGGTTCTTATTTGAGCTAGAAAGTGACTTTTACAACAGTTAAAAAGACACTGAAAGCTCCATTGGAATTGATCAATTAATCGCATATTACTTCACTTTGAAATTTTCTAGCCTGTTTGGTTGTTCGAAGAAAATGGCATCTGTAAGAAACTGGGGGAGATGTCTCCTGGTACGTGAATTGGTAACAACTATGGAAGCTATAGATAAGTTTCTTTAAAAACATCTATGCTAGATGCAATTTATGTGTGTGAAGATGATTAATGTGCAAAATAAAAAAGAAACAAGTCTTGTACTTGTTTAGTCTTCTGCTGAGCAGTACATTGCTGTCCCTTCTTGCTTTGGTGCCATTCTCGTGATGTTTTTACCAATGTTGCAAACATCATACATAGCTTTTAGTGAGCTCTAACTCAAAGTTGCAGTGAATACTACATTAATTTTGTCAAGAAAACAATATAAGACAAATGTGTGTTTCTGTACACATCATGCTATAATGTAAATAGTGAATTACTCTGAAGCTGTGCACTTGACTTTGATTCATAAGCCTTTAAGTATTTTTACATCATTAAGGTGATTTTTCCATTTAGTTCTTTGCGCTATGAAATATATGGGAATAGATTGAAAGGGGCATGTAGCTTGAGCTGAACTGGCTGGTGTTCATTGGTACTGAAAAACAGGAAAATTTTAAGTTCTAATGTCTGCAGATGATGCTTTTTCATTTAACACACCCCATCCCAAGAAAAGCCTTTGCATATGTGGGCTCAAGCTATGCTGAGCAATACTAGGCTGTATTAGTCTAATGACAGCTGCCCACTCTGTATGGCGTATGTAGAACAGTAGATCACACTGTAGACATCTAAAGTTAGGAGAGAAAATACTGTTGACTTCTGATCTCATTGAGGTCTGGTTCTAGCAAATGGATGGAAAGAGAAGAAGTAGGAATGAATCACATTGTGTCCTAAAATAAACAAACAACTGAATGTGCTAGGGATAGAAATTTACATTTCTTGTTGACTGCACTGGAGCTCTAGTTGTCTGCATCAAATTCAGTTTCAAACTAAAAGAAATTAATCCTGCCACTAAAACCAAGGAGGATCCAGATGTACCCTCAATTTTTTCTGAGGAATACATGCTACCATATTAGCATTCTATGTCTATAATCTGTTTCTCATGAATTATTATTACAACTACATTCAAATAGACGCTATGTTGATTATTGTATTCACTTTCTTCAGCATAAGGAACACACTTCCTTTGAAGCATTCTGTACTTTGGTTGGAAGCAGAAACACATTTGCATTGTGATGCAGTTGAAATCTGGTATAAGACTAATGGTGATTGTTTTTAATAAATGTGTAAATTCTATGTCCTCATGGTAACCAAAGCCCAGATTTAACTTGGATTTTAAGAGCCTGTAATCTCAGGACTGTTAAGAACTGAGAAATCTCATATGCTTATGTACTATTTTTTTTTTAATTGGCACTTTATACTGTGAGGACAGTAGATAAACTCCTCTGAGATGGGAGGTGAGGTATAACAAATTAAGTGATTTGAGACTTTGCAGCAAAAAATTCGTTCACTCCACATTTAAGAATTAAAAGTATCCCCAAAATAGGATTAAATGAGGCTAGGTAGAGAAAATAATAATACTTAACTTATATAAGGATTGTATATTGTCTTTGAATTATCTTGCTCTTGTATTAAAGTTACACAAGCAGTGAAAAGCTTGGGGGAGAAAATCCCAAACCCAAACATTACTTCTAACTTAACATTTTCAGTATATAGTTTCGAGACTTATAATGTAACATTCAAATAGTTTGTCTTGTAAATCTGTATTTGTTTTGTAAGTCATAAACAGGGTTGGAAACTCTAGGCTGTTCCTGAATGTCTTGTGCTGACAGTGTAGAAGTTAGTTGTTTTCTGTGGTCTAGACAGCAGAGGGAGACGGAGGTGCGTGCTTTTTACCAATGCGTGTTGGTTACTAGTTCTTAAATGATAAAGGGCTGTTCAGATCTGAAAAAATAAATTTATTTGCGGATTTTGAACAGGGTGTCACCTAGGATGCAAGAGTCCGCTCCCTGCATTTCTTGCTGTGTTCTCTTTGCTTTTCTTCAGCAACTTTCTTCTTGACTTGAACCGCTTCTGCTTCGTGCTGTTGCAGCCAGCAAAGGAATTTGTATCTGTCTGGCAATACAGCAATTCCCAACCCAGAACAGTCTCACGATAGACATGGAGAAAACACGAACAAGATTTCTCTCTGTACCCCCTTAATTTTTTTTAGCCCTCTGAGAAATGACTCAAATCTTAGCTATTTGTTCAATGCAGTTGTCTGAATTCAGCTTGCTTTATATTTTGGTTAAATTCTATGTACTGGTTGGCTTCTGCTGCTTTGTCAGTTATGGTATATCTCGGACTAATTCTTTGCCAGCTTTTAAGGACTTAGTTTGGATTTATAGAAGCTTCTAGAACTGTTCAGGGAAACAGAGCTGCAGTAAAAGCACTGTAGTAGAAGAGCAGTATATCTGTATTCATTGGCGCTGTTATGTTTCTCAGGTTCTTCCAGCAGTTGCTGGTAGATTGGTAGTTGGGTGCACTGATATGAAGTCATCTTTGTCATATGTCTAAGCTAAGATGTTAGACTGCTGACTGAGATGAAAGGACAGGTGGTTACTTCTGCTTGGTTCGTGGTGGAACACATGATGCATACGACAGGGATGTGGAACAGCCAGCAGGATGCGATTATTCCTGTATCGCAGTAGCATAACTTGCCATAGCATTTGATAAAATCAGATAAAACCTCTGGTTTCTATAAAAAACAAGATAGTGGTGCTTGGGGGAGGCATAAAATCTTTTTCTCAGTAAAATTTCTGTATGTACCCCCATAAAAAGAAAGAAAATAACAGTCAAATTCTATACAAAATTTACTTGGATGCATGTACTTCATTTTCTTCCCATGTCTGTTCAAAACAGAATTATGAATTCTAAACTTTTTTCATTCTAACCAAGACAATGATATCTATGACTTTGAAGCTTACTGGTTTTCTGTCATTGAATACAGATTTTTGTTGTTGTTGATGATGATGATGATGATGTTTACACTACAGGGTTTTTTTTTTTTTTTTAATTTGTTTAACTAAATAGCACTGCTTTTGAGTATAGGTTACTGGACACAGTAGACTTATCAGGTGATCTGGTGAACTACTTAAATCTTTATGTTCTAGAAGTTTGGAATCATAACACATAGTATGCTGAATGAACCCTTAAAGAATATTGACTCTGTTAAAGCATTTGTTTGTGTCATATAGAAAGCTCTTTGAATAATATGGAAAACATTTATCTTCCTATCCTTTCTCTCACTTGTATTTTTGGGGAAAAAAAAAAAGACCTTTTGCTAGAGGTAGGGAAAAAATGCTAAATATAGTTTATTTCCTTGAATCAGAAACACAAAAGGCGTCACCAATTCCTACGTTATAGTCACTAGCAACAATATGTGAAGAATAAATCACATAAGGTGTTAGTAAAGTGAATAAGTCTGAACAGATGTGTTAGCAGTATCTGTTTGAGTCCAAGTAGTGAAAGCCTCACTAATAAAAATTATCTGGGTATTTTTAACTAATGGCTGTTCTTTTTTTTTTTTCTCTCCTTTTTTTTTTTTTTTGACGATACTGCTATGGGTTCTGTTTCTCTTCTGAAACTTGCTTTTAGGAATCGGGTTGTTTTAACTGAAGGTCAACTTAAGATTGCATCTGAAATACAGCTATTCTGTCTCTCGTTCTTGACCTCTCTACCTTAACTTAGTAAAAGGACAGCAACAACAAATACTTTAAACATCCATTCACAGTTAGGGCGGTTGATCGATATTGTTTCTTATCACTGTCTCCAATATTTTTCTAATCTGGTGAATTCAATCCAAAAGATTCCAAAGGAAAAGCACAGTGTGATATGGTGGGATGGAAGTAGTAGCGTGGGGCTGGGGCATTTGCCATGCTTCTGATTGGCAAAGACTTCACACTGGTGGAAGGCGAGAAGCAGTCAAGTAGAGGCTTGTCACTTGGGCATGCTGGCATGTTGGGAATAGTGCATCCATACACTCACATGCTAATGTGTTTCAGAAGTAAACTTAGTTTTGACTGAAGTCTAGATGAGATAGTGTCTACGAGTGTGTCTTAGATCAGGCGTACTTTTTTTAAGATACTGTCCTCATTTACAGCCCTCTGTTTTCATTGTGAAGTGGTCTTGTAATGCACAAAGTGGATACTTTCCAGGCAGAATTAATCCAAATGTGCTCCAGGACTGCACATGATGTGCTTCTGGGCTGCTCATTCAGTCCTGTGGATTAGACCAGTGCTAGCCCAAAGTAAAAATCCATAAAATGTATACAGCATGGATGCAGGCTTTTTGGCAGTGTTTCGCTTCAGAGATGATAATTTTTGGTAACACTGCTTCTTAATATAAATACAACTTAGTGAGGCAGCAACAGTTTGGTTGGAAGTAGGAATTTTTGAAAGGTAGGAGAGGGTAGGGTTTAAATAACTTTTTGTAACAGTGAATTACTGGAAGAGATGTCTTGTGCTAGTTCAGAATTTTTTTTACAGATAATGTGGGAAGGGATACTTGAATCAAACACAGATTGTTGGAATGGATTTAAGACTTTCTTTAAACCAGATTGGTGGAAGGAAAGCAAAATTCTTAAGGATAAGTAAACATCAAGAGCTGAAGTGTACATTTTTCACTCTGTTGTATCAACTAATGTTACCAGTTACTGTTCCAGTTTGGGAGGACTGGCTTATGTTATTGTCATGAATGAAATATTCCAAATAGCTGAAAAATTATATCTGCTCCTTTACCCATTGATGGACTGAAATGCTGACGATAATATTTGTGTTTTCAAATGCATTGTTACTGGTGTCTTAGTAAAATACTGTTCCTGGAGTCGTCATTTCTATAGTTAGGAGCTAGAATGAATATAGATGATTCATACGGTGAAGGAAACCAACTTAAAACTGAGGTTTTAAAATGGGAGTTCTCTGATCTAAAATAGGAAAGGGAGAAAGACTTAGGATCTCACTTTGTTTCACTCTTATTCTGTTGCTTTCATATATTCTGCTTTTACTTATGCTTAGCGTTGTTCAAGAGTTTCCTATTTAGATTTTCTTCTGTGCTGTGCATGTTGGTCCCGCATACTTGCCTAAGCACGTTAATAATCCTTTTGGCTATGTGTAACTTGTGATTTGTGGGTCAAATATGCTGAATTGCCATAGAACTTGGAAATCAGATTGTGATGTTTAACTTTTTCTGGTGTGTTTAAGAGCACATTGACCCAGTCATTGAGAAGGTTGTTTTTGAAATGGAAAACTTTAAGTTGTCTAACATTACATAGAAAAATCCTTTAAAATGACTGCATGTGAAGGTACCATCGCTTCCATCCATCTGATGGAAAGGAAGAACTTTTCAGTTTGAAAGCGCACTCCAAGAGATTAAGGAATGTATTCTGCATGGACCTACTACATCTATCAGAGAATGCAAAAGATGCTTTGACTGGTGTGAATTTTGACTCTTCCAGCTTCTAGCTTAGTACAGCTGCAGGAGATACCTAAAGCCAGTGTGAATGATTAATGGGCAATTTTAGAAGTATAAATAGGGATAATATATAACTTTGTTTCAAAGTGGCAAAACATCACTCTAAAGGTCCTGGGTTTTTTGTAACTACTGAATAAGTGAAGATGTTGAGATTATTCTACTTGGAACAGCAAGCTTGTGTCTAGTTTTAAGTTTATTTGTTTGAAGCTGGCCTTTGTAGATGGCTTTGGGCAGCAAAAAGCTTTCTAAAAATAGAAACAACTTTCCTAGCACCAATGGCACAGTTTGCAGCTCTTGGAAGGTAACTGTGGGAGCAGTGTGGTTCTGGTGCTACTGCCTGTTGTGTGTTTCTAGTCAAACCCCAAAAAGCTTAAAAATGCAGCTATAAAATTTAAAACAATAACAAAAGAACACCAACACACACACACACACACACACACACAGTGTACCAAACTTTTCTTATGATTCAGTTTCTTCCAGTCAAGCTTATCTGTACCTCTGCCAGTGTGCACGGATGAGACCTTCATGTTACACCTTAATCATTTTTTCAAAGGAAGTATTTTAACCATTGTTGTGGCCTTCTTGTATGCAATATGTGGTGCTTGCTGTCTACTGGAGCCCGTGGCGCTTCTGGAGGCTTTGCAAGGAACCATAATGGGTCAACAAGCAGACTTTAGGTGTCAGAACTTTTGGTTTTGCCTTTAAAAAGGCAATACTCCATTGGGGCTGGTATTCTAGGATTTCAGCAACAAAATACCACCTGTTTAATTCTTGGTTTTGTTTTACTTTTTTTTTAAGTGTAAAGAACGAAAAGTCTTGAGGCTGTTATCTGCTTGGTGCATATTCTTGAAGGGAGGGTACAGGTGCCCAAGTAGGTATGGGCATCTTTTTTTGTAGCCTTGATCCAATTTCCCAACCTCCAGAGTAGGGCAGGAGTTTAATGCATCCTTAAACTTAGCATTTCTTATTAGCTGTCTCTAGGTAGCTCCCTGATCTGTATGCACATCTTCTTGGTTACCATCTGGAAGTGCTTAATTCTCTCCTGAAGCATTAGGTAAGAGAATCATGTACTAAATGTCATGTCTTAGCCTTTGTTCTAGGTACATAGTTACAAAAAAACTAGACTTTGAGCAGCTGAACTTGGAGACACAGATGTATTTTCTGAATCTGGCACCCAGAGGCTGGCTGGGATTAAGGTTTAGCTCTCTGTGATGGTAAATGGTTAATCTTGCTGCTTTCTAGTCCTTCAATAGAGGTGCAATGTTAGAACTAAAGGTTTGAAATATTAATGGCACTCTGCACTTTCACCGGTAAATGTTCCTGCTGCATTTCATGATGTTCTTGTCTGTTTGTAGAGATAAACCTTCATATTTGTCTTTTGTAGGGTTTTAAAAAAATACTCGGGAATTCTGATTGGGAGGACTTGGAACAGGTAATTGACTCTAGGGCAAACTACAGTGTGTAGGATATTGATATGTGGTTGAAGAGGGCATTGAATAACTGGTTGGACTGTAATTTGAGGGGAAAGATCAACTTAAATGAAAATCTATAATCTCATCTCTGGAGGCCAGTGTGTTTCATGCTGTTAGTTTTCATCAAGGTAGATACCAATAGGGTAGGGTAGAAATACCAAATTAATTCATTGCTTAAAGTATATTTCATTGTTGCTGTGAAATATCTTTTTTGTTCTCAAATTACTTTAAAAAAAAAAAAAAAACCAAAAACCTACTCTTCCTTTCAAGAGGAAAGAGTTGCAAGCTTGATAAAACATTTGATGTCTTCCTGGTATTACCAGCACAGGCAGACAGCGACTGAGATGTTTGTACATATTGCAGAATGCCCAGTGTGTCTGTTACTTTGAGTCAGGTTTTGTTGCCTATAGTATTTCTTTTCGACTTAGAAGGTACAATCCATCACCCTTAAACAAAAAGTATTACTTCATTATACTGACTTATTGGTGGCTTTTTAAAATCTTTCACTTGCTTTTACTAGTTAGTCACGCTTATTGCTGCAAATTCTTTTTTTTTTTTTTTTTCTTCTAAAGGTGGACTTTCTGCAGAATAGATTCATAAGGGAATAATGAAAGGCAGCCCCTTCCCAAATAAATCCTGTTTGCAAAACAGATTAGATGATGTTGGAGAGAGTTACAGCAGTGCTGTAATGCTGGACCAAATGCAGCTTGATTGCCTCATTTGGTGTTGCATCTTTCTGTATCATCTGATTTATTCTGCTTCAGAGATTGATTCTGCCCACAGGGTTAGGATGAATCCTAAGTAGTGTGTCAGTGCTTGACTTGGGCTTTCAGCTGGGGACAAAGGTAACTTTCATATCTGCAAGATCTTGCTGTACAATTTTTAAGATACTCTGCATCAGTAAATCCTTCTGTCATTGTTAGCATGTTCCTATAAACTTCCGTTTGCTTTAGTTTGGTTCTGTTTTGGGAAACTTGGCTATTGGCTTTCCTGTTGTGAACTTCCCAAGGCAGGTGATGGATTTTTTTTTTTTTTTAGGTACAGCTGCTGAATAGGGAACTGTGTAAATGCTGTCCCTTTTTCTTAGAAACAAAACGAAACACTAAGAAACCACTGCAACAATAGCATGCTTTTGTGAAACTTGCACAGATAGTGTTTTCACAAGCAGCTGTGAAATCTCTGTCTCAAAAGATGATAACAGATAAATTGTATCAATTCTTCCTCTAGCATGCTTAAATACAAAACACTTTGAAAAAACTGTAAGCTTCATGATGCCGTAGACTTCTTTCCCTGGAGTTGTAGTTCATAATGGAAAACGGTAGCTTCTGTGACTGGATTTCTTGTGTTGTGTTGCACAGTAACTTATGTCATTATTTTAAATGTCATTCTGAATTTGTGTTCCAGGAATTACCGGAAACAGCTCTCTTAAAGTTTTTTCGACCAGAAAACACACCAGTACCTGCAAGACCAACACCAGAGCAGCTTTCTAATCTTATCAAGACAAGTCTTCATTATCCAGAGTCTTTCAATCATTCTTTTCATCAAAAAAGGTTTGTGCAACATTTTCTTTAGAAACTCTGAAATATTGTTAATTTGACATAAATCCTGGTGAAAGATACTATGTGGGTTATGATACAAAAGATAGAAGTCTGGTATGCAAGGGTGAAATCTTGCTCAATTCTTAAACTCACTGCTTCAGAATTGTGTAAGTAAAATGAAAGATTCATGTAGAGAAACAGGCTGTAATACCACAGTTCACAGTTTTAATGTTAACTAGTAATGTTATCAGACTTACTGAAAGAAAAATAAATACTCTGCTGCCTCTGTTTTTGGTGTCAGAGTAAACATTCTGACTGCTTTGAGGACTTAGATGGAAAGTAAGTGGTACTTTTTAAGTCAAAAGAACTGCTATGTCTACAGCATCTGACTTGCCAAGATTAGCTGCACCATGGTTCTGATTTATGTCAGAAGGAAAGGTGGTAACAGTTTAGATCGCTGGGGCTTGTCTCCTGGAAGAGTATCAGAATTAACCTCTGTCAAAAAGCAGACTGCTAGAGTGAATTAGATGGAGTCTGTAAAATCCAGGAGTCTTCCAAATTAAAATGATCTGAACAAAGCCATATGGATTTATTTCCAGGTATGAAATAAGATGTGCTTGAAACATACTTATTTAGGTTTGAGTTGTTTTATCTGAGAACTCTGTGTTTATACTTTTTTCCTAAAAATTCAGTTAATATAAGTAAGTTGCCAAAAGAAAGGGATTTCTTTCCTTATAAAATCTAACCTTTAAACATTTTATAAGGTGTCATATGACATTTACAAAGCGTGCATTATTCCAGTAACAAGTTCATATCTTATTCGTTATAGTTGCTACTTGTTCTTTTCTTGTTAGTCAAGTTTAGGATATCTAAACTGTTAAGCAATGGCAATGAATTCCAGTGACACAGATCGCTTGTTGCATACATAGAGCTGTTTCATCTGCTGTAGTTTGTGTCCCTGCTGTGTGATTATCTTGGGGTCTTTCTTCCTGCAGCATTATTTACAAAAACAATCATACTGATTGTGAACAAGCAGAATATAAACTAACTGTATTAGTTTTATTCAGGGTAAAGGCTTAACACCAAATGTGTATGTGCTCTCTGTTCCATTTGGGCACTGTTCTGGCTAAAACTTTAGGCCAGATGCCAGCAATTCCTCTACAGGAGACAGTGCAGAAAAAAAGTATCTAGACGGAATGTGCTATACAGTGGTTCAGAGAGTAGCATAGTGGACCATGTTATCCCATTCTGAAATGTCTCTTGTCATAACAGTAGATTTCCTGTAAACTAAGGTATTATTTATGCTTTTGCTAGTCTTTCTCAGCTGGACGAAGGACGGTGGTAACTTCATTTGGCTCAACTGAGCCAATGCCATTTGCCTCAATTAATAGCTTTTATTATAGGAAACTCTAGTCAATATAAGTGATTATATTGCTATGTATACTGTCTGAATGTTGCATAATAGACAACTATATGTTAATTTTATATTACTTGAATTTTATTTTAATTATTAAAGAGTATAATTAAGACTATCCAGGGTAAGACTTTTTCCTTTACTATGGAACTGTTTCTCTTTGCAGCCTCTGTTTGGTACCTGTCACTCTCCTACTTTATAATTGTTCCCAGGCTGTTGTAGATGTAATGATTGATTTGCGGCATAAAACAACAAGGTAATGTGTGAATGCTAACAAAACAATATTTTCTGAGAATGCTTCCTAGTTTTGGGAAGTCTTGTAGTGTTTTAACTGTATTGAATATCTAGAATAGGATTTTTTCAACAGTGGCTTCTTTGAAAGAACAGAAGGTGATAAAGGCTTCATACAGTCAAATGGGAGTCTTCAGTCAGTGCTCAATTTTACTTTGCTTCTGACTGTTGCTAAGACAGGACCTTGAGTTGTGACTCTCAAATAGTTAAACTCTGCAGATCTTTTCTAGGAAAGTGGAAATGCTTTTGAACTAGTGAAATACAAGTTTCAGCAGCCTTACTTTTAAACATGTTGTTGGGTTTTCGTTTTAAAATATCAAGTAATTTGTAGAAAACAACTTTTGAAGTTTAAACAAGTACTTCTTCCTGCAATTTGGCGTAGTATAAAATGTCATAGAACCTTAGGTATTTTTAAGACTTCCCCAGGTTTATCAGCTGATTCTTAAGACTGGCTTTTTGCTTAGAACTGTAGTATTAGGTGTGAAAATATTAGCACCGAGGAAACATTTTGTGAATTGTTTCTAAAAGTTTTACTAAGGATTCTGTGGGAGAGAGAATTCAGTACCATGATATACCATTGTTAATTCTTCCACTTCTGTTAAAACAACGCAATTTAACTCACTTAAAATTCGGGTGACACCACCTCTCCCCTGCCCCCCCAGTAGACTTAATGCTGCTTGGAATCCTTGACTGAATATTCTTGGTGGGGGGGAAGGCAGATTGTGAAGGACATTGAGGCAGGCTTAGTCACAGGGAACACTTGCTTCTTGCCAACAGTCTGTCCAGGCAAGTAAGAAATTAAAAGCCTAGGGCCTGGTTCAGAAATAGAGGACAGAAGACTTAAGTCTGTTTTATTTATCAGTTAAGATTAGGAAGCTATTAACTGATCTGGTGTGTTTTCCCAAGATGGTCATGTTTTGTAACAGTGTTGTAAGACATGTCTTTGAAAGGGTAATGTAGTCATGTGCCTTGAAACTTCCTAAAACCAAACAAAAATCCAAACACACCTCCCACCCCTAAAACAGCGTATTAATGCAATGCATTTCTGTGTGACATGCATTCGGATTTAACTCTATTTCATGGGACAGGCCCAAGAATGCCTTATATAGGAATTCCAAAAACTGTGACAATTTGAATCTTGTTACTGCCTCTATTGTTAGTGTTACATGTCAGTTATATAAAAAGCTGGGAATACACTGGAATTCATCATTATACATATATGTATAATTAATGTTCTGTATGTAATGTACAGTATATTGGGAACCAAAGAAATGTTTTAAAGATTTGTACTGATGCATGTGAGCCAAGGGGGAGAGCCCCTGTAAAGGAGTGTGTTAAGTGTGAGTCAAAGAACACTAGAAAGTATTTGTCAAGAAGTAAGGACCTGGAGTTAAATTGAGCTAATGAGTGGAAACAGGGATCCATAAAGATACCCAAGGGTACCTTAGGTACTCTGTCTCAGACTGTGTGTGTGTTTGTGGGGATGGGTGTATGTGTGTGTTTGTGGATGTAGATGTAGTACGAAAGAGGACATATAGACATGACCTGTTTTTCTGAAGCTGCAATTAGCATCTTGATAAAATTTTAAGCGCGGTTCTGTCTATACCTATGATTGCAACTAGCTTTGTCTTGCTAGAAAAACCTTAATCTCTTAAAGATAAGGCGGGGGGCTGTATGGGAAACAAAGAAAGCATGACGCATTTGGGGAAGGCAGTGACTTAAGGGAAATTATTGTAGGCAGGCAATCAAAAAGACTCAGCAACTTCCAAGTCAGCAAAGATGACTGACAGTGGGCACTATCACATACAAAGACTGCCAGAATAGTAACTTAAGTTTCCAATTCCTGGTTTTTGAAAAGAAGCTTTCAGACAGCGTAAACAAGCATCTCTTTGTAAGGGGCCAGTGATGGACACACAGTGCATTCTGAAATCTTGGGAAAACTTGAGGTTGAGGGAATCTTGTAAACTGGTATGTATGCTTCAAATACAGCGAAATAACTGTTACCTTCTTTTCCAGCCCAGAAGCACTGGAAATCCATGGATCTTTTACATGGCTTGGGCAAACACAATACAAGCTTCAACTTAAAAGCCAGGAGGTCTATAGCTTACAGCTGAAAGCTTGCTTCGTTCATACAGGTGTCTATAATCTTGGAACCCCAAGAGTATTTGCCAAGCTAGCGGACCAAGTTACTTTGTTTGAAACAAGTCAGCAGAACTCCATGCCTGCACTGATTATTATCAATAATATCTGACCACTTCCTGAAAAAAAAAATCACACTAAAAGACAAAATAAATGGGATTCTTTTCTTATATCGCTGGTTGACATTTTGCTGCAGTTTTTGGAAATAGCACCTCAAACATCTAACTTGTTACTAAAGATTGTGTAGGAAAGAAAATAGCAAAATATTCAGACTACTTGTCAATTCGTTTCTCAATGCAACGCACGTTGGACTGAAAATACGTTTATCCTTTTATAATGTATTTCTTCTCTGGTAACTAAGATATTCATAACACAAAATAACTCCAAATCTGAACATACTTGTATGTCCTACGCCCTGTCAAAAATGCAGCTTGACTGCTGTTACAACTTCCAGCATGGTGTGTTTAATATTTGTGGCTGTATTAGGATATGGTTCAGGAAGAAACCCTCATTGGCTTTTTCCTGTCTGAAGCCATTAGTCATGATAAATCCCAACCTTACTGTGAAGTTCAATAAGGTGTCTGAAAACAGTTTGTTTCTTGGTTCTTTAGTTGAAAATTTTGTTTTGAGTTTTCATGTTTATGGAAACCAGTGACCTTTCAAGGTTTACATACAAGTCCCACCTAAGGTGTTTAAAAAAAATAATTTCTTCAACCAGTTTGAGTATTTTCTCATTCATCTCAACACAGAATGCACTATTTCACAACCATGAGATTGTCATATAAATTGTCACTTGCTTTATTATGTAACTATAACAATTGATCTGTTTTAAAAAAAATCTACTCAAGATTTTCAAGAAATGTATTATATTTATAACAAATGTACTGTAAATAGAATAAAACATACACCATATTCACTGTATGGACTTGTGGCCCTTTTTTTCCCCTTCCTTTTCATACAGCTGTAGCAATCTACAAGTGCTGATACCATGTATATATATATTTTGTACTGTCTTCATTCTGGCCCTCTTTGCTCAGGTGACATTCCTGTCCTGTTGCCACATGCAGTGTTGGTGTACAGTGAAACTTGTAGTGGCTGCTGTATTTGCCTTTTGAGTTCCTATCCAGCGTTCCCAGGTACAACGCAGAATTTAGCTGTCTGGGAAATCTCAATTACTTGCTCTGTGCTGGGGATTTTTAATTTGAGTCATAGCTGTTGAATGTAAGGAAGGCTGTGTGAAGCCTTCAAGTGCAGCAAAACCAGCTAGGAGTTAGGGGTTACAGTTTACGATGGGTTAGCTGAGTACAAGGAAAGTCGAGCGTCTAAAGAAACCCAAGACTTCTGACAGTCTGCTCTATCTTGTGGCTGAAGAAAATTTCTTCACAGGGCAACACTGGCTTATGAAACAGTACATCTGCCTTCAGATGCATATTTTTCTTTTTAGACAAGGTTTCCAATTTTACTTGTATGCACTACAACTGTATGACTGTCTCCAGGTCTTAAAACTTCCTGAAAAGTCTTAGAACCCATTCACAGCACATGACCTTTTGTAGTCATACTTAATATATTAACTGTGGATCATGTGATTTATCAACAGAGTACTTGAGTATTATTTAACAATAAATACATTGCTTCTGGGGGTGAGGGTTTTTTCTGTTGTTGAGCAGATTGGAAGACTACTCCTTCTAAATGATTCTTGGCATTGTGGCCTTATGCTGTGTCACCAGTCCTCTTTCCATCTTGGCACTCTTTTAGGGAAAGAGAATTCATTATTGATGCTGTTCAGCTGTCCAGCTGTAGGCCACCATGTTCTAAGTCATGGGTGGTGTATTTTTAAGACTTCTTCAAATACTCAAATGGCACAAGTCACATTATTCTGATAGAGGATGTTTCCACAAGAGTTTTGTGAGGTATGGGTCAGAAGTTTAACTGCCTTTTTTTCAGCCTGTCAGAAGAAACTGGTCAGAAATGGTATCTCCTGTGATCTGGAAGTTGCACTCTACTTGTAAAGAGCAGGCTTGACTAACAGTACAGAAACTACCAGGCTGTGCTGTCCTGGTGACTGGTGTATTACTTGTGATCCTTGATCCTAACTTTTGGATCAAGTAAACCAACACTTGCTGCTTCTGTTAGTGCTAATCTAGGTAAAAAAAAACTGTGATAAGACACATTATGTAGCTTGCCTTGAAGGAAATACTGTGTTGAGACTGACCTTTCTTCACATCTTTGAGAATGTTTATAGAGTTATGGTGAGCTAAAGATGTTGAAAGAAGCTAAAAGAGCTGGAGCAGTGTTTTATTCAGCATGGGTAAAATTAGCAGCCTCTTCAACATGCAGTTTTGTGTACCTAGTAATGAATTTTTTTTGTATGTATGCCAAGTATTCCCAAAGTGTTCTTGAAAATACAAAGCTCAGGAGGATAGGCTGTCAACCTTATAAGTAAGCCAGACTTTGATTTTGCTGTAGACACAGTATCAGGTAGCTAAAAAAACCCCACCCCAAACCAAACTTTTGCTTTCTCTTCACACTTAAGTGAATATCCTCGTTATTCTCTTTGCCTGTGTGGCGATTACAAAAATACTCAAGTGTTTAACTTGTATTCTAAGACCATTTACTGAAAAGCAATATCTGTGATTCTAACTTACAAAGCTCAGCATACTGTTACAGAAGACTGCTGTCATGCTGTGTCCGAGGAATGACTCTCTTTTGTAACCATTAAAATGCTTTTATTTCTGAATTGACACTGGTTCCTTCATGGTGTGTTGCTGATCATGCACATTATGCTGTGTAAAAAGCATGGAGCTGTTCAAAATAGAGTTTGAAATGTAGTCATTGGCATGTCAGAACAGAAGTTTGCTATGTGATTGCTTGGGTGAGGAGCTAGCATGGAGACAGAGCTAAGCCTGGCTCCTTGATGAATTCTCACTTGGAAAACTGTGTGCCTGTGTGTGGACCCACAGAGATGATGAACAACAGTTGTATTAAAATGAAAATTATCTGGTCTTGCTATTGAGCGAATAAGTATCTCTGCAAAGGCTGAAACTCTGTTACTTGCAGAAAAATACTTCTTCAGAAGAATACCATGAACCTACTGTAAGGCACAAGAGTATCCTAATGCAGCTGTCACAGCAATGTTACAGCTCAGAGTAGATCAAAATATTGCATCTTACTTTGAGATAGCTAGAAAAAGCCCTCAAAAATTACTAGATCCAGGGGATCTTTGTTGTTTTCAAGGATCTAATGAGTTTTCATTTTTCTTTTTTACTACTTCTGTAGCATAAAACCATGAAACTTGCCATGCTGGGATTTTGGGTGAAAAGTAAAATGCCCAGTTTCATTCTTGGCATGGTGGGGAATTTGGGAATAACTTAGTCTTGTATTACATAAAACACAGAAATACTTTGATATGTTAGTAGACTTAAAAAAAAAAAAATTAGGCTTTTTATTTGAGCTGCATTACCAGCAAACTTGAATTCACCTCCTGAAAACGAGGTGAATTCTGCTATCACTTTCATACTTAAGGGCATGCACTACTCCATCCTGTGGTGTGGGAATTCGGGTGGTTCTAGGCTTCTTTACCAAAAATTGGTGAGCTGCTGCATTGGCAAATTACTATTTTCTGCAATGCAAATCTGGAGTAATAAGGTTTTACAGTGTCTTCAGTAGGCTGTGAATGTGGTATGGAAAGCATGCAACATTTACGAAGGCGTAGTTTGAGAATGGAGAGAACATAAATCCATGCAGCTGATGACTTCTGCACTTTACATCACTTAAGTTTGAGAGTAATTTCAAATATTTGAATCCATTGTGTGTATGAATAAATAGTATTCATAGCATGGCAGCCAATCTGTTTATTTACATGCTATTATTCCACTGTCTGTAGTAACTCAGCCAGCCTGTTCTGTGTTTTGAACTCTCTCCTATAAAGCAGCAAAAATAATCTTACTTGTTTAATTTTCATGTGCAAATTGAAGTAGGATGACTAATTCCATATATGTGTAGTTTGCTTACAGAACTTGTGTACATTCATCAGTACGTGTGACTTGGGACAGCGTCTAGTAGTGTTCTGCTTGTATGAACTGTCTCATCTCCAAAGTATTTATTAAAGCTGCTTAAGAATATTATGGAAGAATGCCACCGGGAGGTAAGAGAAGTGAATAGGTGGCTGAATCGTACAAAAATTCAGCTTAGGTTGCTTCCAGAGTTCTGCAGGATGCTATCTGACGGGTGCTGAGAAGGCTGCATGCCGTGCAGAGTTACAGAGGGGATGCAGGGGGAACAGGCAGAGTGTGTCTCATCAGAAAGCAATAGGAAACTCAGCCACTGGGAGGACAAGGAGGAAGAAAGGAGCAGAGTTGGACAGAGCTTTCCAAGAGGAAACTGAGGGCCTTTGCTGTAATGAAAAATAAGGATGATGTCCAGATAGTGCCTGTAGGCAGAGCGATTACCAAGGGAATGAACACAACTGCTGCTTTTTTGAACTAAAAGAGGACCGAAATTTAGCTTTTAAAAAGGTGATTGCTGTAATTCGGGGAAAGCTAGTGAAAGCATGCAAGCTTGGCAGAAGGATTGAAAAGGAAGGGGCAGGTTTAGAGAAACTGTGGGAAGGAGAGGGATGGGATCTCGCAGATTGCAACCAGACAAAAAGGCAGAAACTGAGCAGAGCAGCCCAAGGGCGAGCCCTGGGAGGCAACGGGCAATACCTGTTCGCAAAAAACGTTGAGAAGTCTGCATGCATCTTGAAGCTCCATTTAATTTGTTGTTCAGGTTGTCAATCACAAATTCTGGAGTAATTATAGTTAGTGGTTACTAAAAGAGATGAAACCTTGAATTATTTTGTGGGCAAACAAAGACTGCTTTTAATGACTCACATACAATTAGACAGGCTGCTAGTATGGTGGAAGGAATGCCCAGAATCTCCTATATAATCTTCACAAAGAGGCTCCATTTTGTGCTGAGTTATAACATTTACCTGAAGGGAGATCTCTTTGATTCCTCGTACTGTTATAGGAGATGACTATGATGTTATAGCAAGGTCTTGTGCCTTTTCTGGTCTCAAGCATCAATCCCCATCTATCTTCTCAAAAATGGTAGAAATCATACTAAATGTAGTATTCCCCTTGAATTGTGTACTTTATTCTAAATATTTTTTAGAAGGACTGGTTATGCCAATATAGCTGTGGAGTTTTCAGAACTTGTTGCCTCATCTTAACTTTTAAACTAAACTTTTCCAGGCATCAAAACAGGAAAAATAACATTAAGTTTTAAATGAAAGTTTTAATTACTTATGATGGAAACTAATCTTTAATGTCTTTATCTTAAACTACATTATTTAAATCTTGTTTAAACATTCTGTGTAATGGAATAAGGCCTTAACTAGCAATAAATACCTAAAAGTCATATATATTGCAGATTCACAGCATTCTGAAATAGTTGTCTGAAATTGTGTATTGCAAAAGCGGTATTAGTTGTTGTCTAACTTGTAGACAAAATGGCCATTTCCTTACTGTTGTGGTTGGTTTAATTTTAATTATGGTGTTATTAGAGAAATGTCTACCAAATTACTTTAAATAAATACATAAAAAGTCCATCCATACAGTGGATTGAGGAATTCTGCAGAATGCTGGGCTTTCTCAGTACAGTTATTAAGACAGGTAATATTCTCCTGACACTCAGCAAGAATGAAAAGCTATGCTCTCTGTAGGAGTTGGTTACAACTTCAAATTTGGAAGTTTGGAGATAATTGGTCTTTGTCACACAGCCTGGATTGATACTAATTAGTGAGAAATCCTCTGAAGTCCACTTAATTTGCAAGCTGTTTCCTAAAATTAAATTTAAAAGCTGCCATGTTTCTGAAATCATGCACTTGTACTGGAAAGACTTTTAAACTGTCTCTACAGTGAAACAAGTAGGACTAGCCACATAGGGTCAGTGAAAAATTTAGAATGAAAGATGAGGAAAAAAAATGTAAAATGATCTCCTTTTTCAATTTCAAAATAATAATACTTTAACTTTCTAATTAGAAAAAGGACATTGAGCTAGTTTCCTAGTTTCTCCATCACATCTTCATAACAACAACAAAGCTTTCCTAAATAAAAGGGAACTTCTCTAGTTAGATTTCCCAGAGACTTTCAAAAATTCCACTTAAAATACTTTAAGTTTTGCATCTTACTTTTTAAAGTGGTAAATGAGATAGGGAGTATCTTGTAAAAATAAATCAAAAGTAAAATCAGAAAGACTGTCAGTGATGCCCAAAAACGTAGGTAGCTCCTGGGAAAAGCACCATAGACATACTGAGAAGGTTACAAATAAATCATAACAACTGTAAAATGTATCCACTACAATGGCTTTAAAGATATATAGACCATTATAGGGAGGGAAAATGATCTTTATCTCCATCAGGAACCTGATACTTGACTGAGGGCCACTTTAATTCAGGTCCATTTCTATCCTTACAGCTCATGTAGTTTTTTCTGGTCCATGCAGTATTTGGATCTGGAGACTCCTGTTCCTCTAGCAAAAAAGTCCAATTTTGAGGTTGAGAGATGCAGTGGGCATCATGCACAGTTAAAAGATAATCATAGTTATGCATTCCATTTATATCAAACAGAACAAATTCAGCAAGGACATGCTATTTTTTTTCCCATAACTCAAAAATTTGCACCCAAGGATTTTTGTAATATACCCAAAGAGGACATCCCAGATTTGTAGAGTTATATTTGATCTGTGGATTGTCCTGCTGTATAGGTTTTCTGGCAAGAAAGTGCGAGTTGTATATATTATGGCTGATTGTATAACTGAAATTATTTCTCGGTGAATGAGGCTTTTGTCACATGCTGTTGCATTTTTTTACAATTCTGCTGTGCTTTGTAGGTGGACAAGCCACTGCAACAAATGCAGTCAGGGGAGCCATATCAGTACAACCAATTGGGTTGTTAGGGATGTCCACGATGACAGTAGACATCTCTCCATCACGTACACCAGCACAGAAGTCAGCACCTGCAAATTCAGAGAAATACTGCTGCTCCAGAACTATATGCAAGAGGTATTCAGTGTTTCTGCCACATGTAAATCCCCCTTCTATTATATATGCACTGAAAGCCAGCACATGGGGGTTGCTCACTGATCTTTTCCCTGGCTTGGGCACAAATACGGCCTTCAAAGTCAGATTTTCATGCATGTCAAGTAATAGATCTTGTTC
The DNA here is from genome assembly GCA_020745775.1 of Theristicus caerulescens. Taxonomy (NCBI): domain Eukaryota; kingdom Metazoa; phylum Chordata; class Aves; order Pelecaniformes; family Threskiornithidae; genus Theristicus; species Theristicus caerulescens. The sequence goes on along the minus strand of CM036558.1, from coordinate 120,159,232 downwards.
CAGAAGTCTCCTGTGATGATCCCCACGGTGCCGGACTGCTGAGATCCCCAGACTGCTAACTGCAAGTTGAGCCTGTGTTTATTGAAGTCATCCAGCTGAGTGAAATTGCTAGTCACAGGGCTGAGTAAGGTCAACCACCCTCTTTCTTCTAACAGCATCCCTGTGTTTTTCAAATCTATGCTCTCATCCTTGGCAATGTGCACCATGCTAGTGACCCAGCTGATGCTGCTGTAGAAGAGGTGTCTGTCCTGGGTCAAGACTGTAATCTGGGAGCCACTAGCAGTCACAAGTAAGAAACCACTGTCAGGGAAGGCAGTGCTTTGAAAGGTCTCCAAGGGCATGACAGTCACTTCTTCCATGATCAAGCCATTGTTGGCTGATATAAGTAAACTATCTGTTGTCCAGGGGGTGATGAAACCCCTCAAGTCAAGATTCTGGATACTCCAAAGCTTAGCAGGGCCTTTGAGCAGCAGGTGGAAGGTGGTAGAGCTGTGGTTGGACATATGGCTGCTTTTGGTACCATTGTATCTGAAATAGGTCCCTGCTGCCTTCCCTGCCCCATCCTCTCCTCTTCTGTTGATCAGCAGGCTGGTCATGGCAAAGGAGATGAAACTGTAGACCCTGAGCAGCACTCCTTGCTCTTTTGTACTAGTCTCAAAGCATGTAAACATGTAAGCCCCATCCTGCAAAAGGAAGATGTGGCTATCGGAGACTCAGCGCCTGGTGTCGTAAGCAAAGAGTCTAGCTGAGGTCCTTGCACTGGGGGTCTGCTCCTGTGTAGCAGCACATGTTCGAGAGTTCGGACACAGGGAACGTGACTCCTGCCTGATGGGACCCACCTGTCAAGGCTCTTGAAATACGCTTAGACCCAGCTGTTGACCACCACTGAGATCCCATCCTTGTGCACAAAGGTGATAGCGCTGACAATAGCTTCCTTGGCCTCAAGCTCGTCTGGGATGGAAAGCAGGGAGAGGCTGCTCTCAAAAGCATCCAGGCTGATGAAAACGTCCTTCCCCAGGTACACGTCCGTCTTTGGCTCCCCTTTGTCAGGGCCATGCCCCTCACAGGAGTGCTGGAGGACCATGGGGCTGCTGCCGCCATAGCTCACGTGGGTGCCTCCTATGGGCTTCGCGTCGTGGCCAAAATGTATTGAGTACGCCAGCTGTGCATGGCTGCAACCCAAGCCACCCCCATGGCCACAAAAGCAGAGCCACAGACACAGCTTGGCCACCAGCACCTGCCAGGGCTGAAGCACCATGTCCTGGGTGGCTGAGGGCCAGCAGTGGTGGTTGGGGTGGGACTGGGGCTTCTCCTGGTGAGGCTACGTGGTTGTTAGCCTGCTCGCCCCCATCTGAGAGCCTTTTCTGCTAATGGTCACGGAGGTCAAAGGCGGAGGAGGTGATGGTAACTGCCCTGGGTGCTGCTGAGGGGAGGAATTTTAAAATGAAGAGGAGCTGCCTTCAAAAGGGTCTTCTTCAGCAGGTGGGTTTCCTCACAGACCTTCTCTGCCATTGCCTGAGCACAGGGAAGGTAGTTTTGTCAAGCACCTGCACTATATGGCTTCATTTCTGGGTGGTGGTCAGCAGGTTTTTTAATGTGAAATTAAATCTGCATAAATATGTGATCCAAGCTTAGGTCTGAGCGCAGCCTTTGCTGTCCCCTTGCAGGACAGCTGCTAACCACGGGTGCTGGGGGTCTGCGTTCTGTGTCTCATGAGGTGACCTAGGGTGCATTCCCAGTATTTGCTGATGCCCAGAGGGCAGCAGCATGGTCCATCACCAGGCCATGCCTTTTGATCACATGTAGTGTCTGGATAGCCAAGGGAACTGAAACATGTTAAAGACCTGCATGTCTAGATAGTGATTTTATCTGAATTATTGAGGGGAGAGGGGAATGGCCCACAACGACACTTTTTTACTGGATCTTATGATGCTACCAGCTCTCCTTCAACCATCTGAAGCTTAAGCCTTGTCTGAATTAACCACTAGCTATTGCCATTAATTGCACAGAAGATATTGGCAGTCCTTGGCAGGGCGGGGTGTTCCTTGCTCCAGCAGCAGCAGGGCAGTGCTGCAACAGGTAGAGGGGAAAGGGATGGCATTGCCCAACCCCGTGGAAGTGGGAGGTGGGAGCTGCGACAGGAGCATTGCATACCTCCTCAGTTATGCAATATTTTTCTCTCTGATACTGAAAAATATATTTAGTGCTTCTGTCACATTACTATTCCACATGTCTTTTTCTTATGGCAGTGGGAAATTGGAAGATTGCTTGAGTCTGCTGTTGCCTACTGTATTCACAGCACATTTTATCAACAGCTTTGTGAGATTTATCTACGTTGTCTTTAGTATTGAATTCCTGTCTCAGGTGCCATGGGAAATACATAGAAATTGCATCGCTGAATATAGGTGACTGCTCTACTTTCATATTCAAATTAAACGAGTTGAGCACTGCTGCCATCTAGTGCTTTCTGCTTCTAAATGTCTGTTCTGCCTCGTCGGTAGGTGGACATCACATTTTTTTCTTCTCAGAGCTGAATAATGGAGGTGCCAGAAGGTCCAAACTAGCTGCAGGGAGAGACTGTGGGATCTCAGTCAACCTCTGTGTGTGAGACACCTGGAGGAACTGGCTACTAGAGGGACCAGGAGGTCTAGGCCTACTACTGTGGAGACCGTGGGGTCTGGAGGTCAACCAAGAAACCCATCTGTCTCTGTACGCAAAGCAACTGGAGATGAGAGGATATAAGGGTCATCTGCTGAGTAGCCTGAGTGTCTAAGGCCAGTTACTGGAGGGATCCACAGTGTGTGTGTATGTCTGTATGCGTGCTGGAGTGTGCAAGTGGGCTCCAGCAACTGGATTAGGGCTGCGGGCATTGGGTGCTCACCTGCCTAGATACCTGCAGCTAGGGGCGATCAAGGATCCTAGGGCCAGCTACTGGGTAAACCAAGTGTTTAAAGGTACTTGCTGGGGTATCCATAGAGTCCCTCTGCATATGTGTGGGGGTAGTTGGGAGTGAGGGGTCTGCACCAGCAAGTGGAGTGGGCCTGTGGCCCTTGGGGCTTGTATTGTTCATGTGTCAGCAGCTGGGGAGACCTGGGATCCAGGGGCCAGATACTGGACAGCCTGAGTGTGCGAGGCCAGCTGCTGGAGGGGTCCCCACTGCATGTATTTCCCACTAGCAGATCTTCATCCTGATCAGCCATTCGTGTTTGTGTGACTCCTATGTTTTCTTTCTGTTTCAGTCTGTGGGGCTGGCCATGTGTAATGTGTGTTATATGCACATGTCAGTGTGTGTGCCTAAACGTGCTCAACCTCACTACTGGCTGCAGCTGAGAACATGGAGGTGCAGTAGCCTTGCCTCTACCAGGACAGATTCAGCAACTCCTAACAGCATTTCAGTAGCATTCAGAACTTCAGGTAAAAGAAAGGGTATGTGTGTGTGTGTGTAATGTAGAGCTTGGTTCTATAATTAGAAACTCATCAATAGAAGTATTGAAGATCTATTTCTTTCCCACTGCGTCCTTACATAGAAAGCCAAATAGTATTATTATCCTTCATGTCATAGATAAATATTACTGACTCTAAGGATTCAAGAGCTGAAGCTGACAAAAGAAATGAGCACTGATTCGCTTTCAGTTTTGACTATGACTAGGTTTTGCTCAGATACAAATTCTCTAGTGACCTGTGCCTCAAAACATCGGCTTTCCCGTAATGAGGATTATGTGTTCCTTGGTTAATATGCTTTTAAAAACTTTAGTCCTAGCTTTGTTTACTAAGAAGCTTGGGAGTCCTCCTGGAATTATTGGTCTTCCCTCAGGATAATATACATCAGAAAATTCCCTAAACTATGTCTATGGGTGCAATTTCTTGTTTGGGAAAAGTTCTTAGTATTAGGAAGTGATACTGTTTCTTGAAAGATATATTCAACTGCACTTTGATTTCAGTTTTGAAATAGCAATTTGCTAGATTCAGCAGCAGAATACAGAGGTTCAAAGTAACTGTTCTTTGTTGTTGTGTGGTGCTCCAGAAGAAACAAAGAAGATGCCAATATAAAAATAGAAGAATTTTCACTTTTAGTGTTGGCTTTCATTATTTAAACCTGAGGTCACAATAGCTACATAGTGTGAGGAAGTTCAGTGATATACCAAAGCCTTCTCACTGATCTAAAGTAAGTTTTCCTTCCACTGACTAAACTACAAAATCGACATTTCTATTATTCTTCAGTTGTAAAATGCAAGTACGGCTGCCTTATGAAAACAGTCACCCTGCCAGTGAGAGTGCTTGGAGGAGAATGGAATCATATGTGGTACAATCACAGCTACGCTCAGATTAATGGGGACAGAATTTCTCTTCAACTTTGTTCCCAAAGATAGTAAGGAAATATAAAGCCAGGCTTCCAACTTTACTCAAAAGGTTTAATTTTAAAGCTCACCTTCTAATTCAGTATCTACTGTGATATGGAGCTGTCTACACTAAAGCATCATCTAGGCCGGGAATCAAAAGTCAGGTCTTTGAACTGCAATGGATACAGTAGACACTCCTGGATGTTTTCCAGTTATTCTACTCTTACTCCAGTGAGATAAGGGATTATTCATGAGTATATTAAAATATAAAGATGTTTGCAGTAATGGAAATCCACTGAGGGAACTTCACCCTTTCTTCATATGCACATTGCCATTATCTCAGTCACTTGAAATCTTAATGTTTGCTGTCTTTTCAAAATTACCCTTGAATAATTTAATGGACAAAATTATTTCTATAGAGTAAAAACTAAACTGTAACATAAGATAATAATTTTCTCAACACTTCTGTTTTTAAAACCATGAATGCTGATTAAACATATTCCAGGACTGAGTGATTTCCTGATCCCATTTAAATAAAGATTTATTTACTATGCATTTCTATCAGTTTACAGGAGTAAATCATTAATTTGTAAAATGTCACTCGGCTAATGAGTTCTGCTAATTGCTTTAGTGGGAACTGAAAAAGTGAAAAATTAACATGGTTTAAAAAACGTTGCTTATAGACTATAGCAGTGTATAAATCAATTCAGCTGATGCTTGCAAATGTTATTCCTTTGGGTTTTCCTCTTTTTGAGTTAGAATAGATGTGGTGTTCACCTCTTGATAATTGTGGCACAGTTCCTTACCCTGTTTCCTCCAGGATGATGAAAATTCTGCTCAAAAAAAGGCTGTAACTGTAGATTTTTACTTACTGAAGGAAATAACTTAGTGATAGTCTTTAAACAGGTGCCTCATGATCCCTAGGTATTTTGAAGCCCTAGAATGAAGGAGGTATTTCTGTATGTTGAGGAGGTTGCAGAGAAGGTAAAACAGCCACTTCTGACCAAGAAAATAAATACTTCTTGAAATTCACAGGCAAAATATTTCTTTCTTCCTATCCTTGTGAAGAAACCATCAGGCGATATGCCCAGCTTTCCCCCCTCTCCCTGCAGATGCCACTGTCAGGGGCAGGCCAGAGGGAGAGACAAGAACGTGCTTGGGACATGGGCTCCATTTCTTGTAGTTGCTGATGCCCAGGGTGATATTAATGACGTTTGCTCTTGCAGCTAAAGCCTGAGCTCTCGGACCCAGATGATACTTTGAGACTCTCAGCTTTTTGTAACATGCGCTGGTGGCTCTCATGATGTCAGGGAAACACTTGAATACGTGATCTGAGTGTACCAAAAGCTCTGCAGACATAAGACAGGTTTAAAAATAAAATAAAATGTAAAAATCCCTCCCTGTTGCAATGCCATGGGCAACTGAAGGGACCTGCTGGAGGAAGGAAAGGGCAGTGGCAGCTCAGACCACTTCTGGCTCTGCTTGGGAGGAACAGTGGGAGGCCTATGAGGGAAGACTGCCCCAGAAAGTTTTTCTGCTGTGACAGAACCGATTGAATGCATCAGTCAAGTTAAGGGGACAAGGCTCAGGAATCACAGCTAATACCATTTTTCATCTTAACATCTGTCCTTAAGGATCACAGTTTTTATTCTGCAGACCACAGAGGGGAGATGTCACTGCCTTAGAGGTTCATGTTCTGTTTCTGGCTGCTTTTCAAATCCACTCTTCATCTGTAGGTCAAATGAGCCCTAAGCATTCTGGATGAATTGTATCCTCAGCTACACTAAAAGCACTATTAAATTTAATTATTCTTTTATAGATGCAAATTAAAGCAGAATGTTTCTTTAACTTATTGAAATACCATTGAGAAATATATGTATTTTTAGAGTAATATGTAGAACTTTTTCAATAACAGAGCCGTAAAAGATTACAGGCAGATAGGGAATATTTTATTGTTGCTTGTCACCACATTTTTCCCTACCAGCTGAGATTTTTTTCTCTGCAAGCCAGAGTTCAGAGAACATGAGTGGGTGCTGAACATACTCCTCAGAAAAGTTTTCTTCTGTCCAAGGCAATACTATAGTTTTGTTCAGTATGTTATGAAGCTGGCCACCAGCTAGAATTTTTCTGAAGACTTGGTAGGTATTTTTAGCATTTTACAATATGCTTTCTGAGGGTGTGAAACTTGACATTGATGAAGTTTGCCATGAAAATATATTCATTTTCTTAGCATTAAGAACTTCCCATTAAAAATGGGATGATTAAACCCCTTTCAGTGAAGGGCTTTGCACAGCGATATGCTTCTGTTACACGAGAATGTATGCATTAGGACGACAGTGGAAAGGCGGGTATGTAATGGAAACCTTCACTGTGCTGCCATCTTCCTCACTTTGGCTGCTAGGTGTCGGTGGAAATGAGGGGCAGTTGTGAAAGAGCAGCTTCATTGCATATTTGTGGGTTTTTTTGTTGTTGTTGTTTGGTCTTGAACAGAATCTTTACAATGAAAACTTGTAAATTTGAGTGTATCAGTTTGAAACTAACAGCCTTTATGTGAGTTGATGCTCTGCCTGAGCTGTCTGTGCTCTGTATCTCAGTGTGAGGACACTGTGTGGCAGGGAGGTGCCAGCCTTGCAGAAGCCCTGCCGTGCCAAGCAGCTCTGGAAGAAGGGTATGAGAACAAGAGCTCAAGCACCTGCTCTTTTGTTGCTCACATGAAACAACCCCAGAGCCAGCTGTGGGACCAACACACCAGCTTTAGCATCCTCAGGAGCAGATGGGACAACAGTCCAGAAACCCTGGCTTGCTAAAAGAGCTATGTTCCTATGCTGTCTGGTGGTAAATGAAAAGGGGACTGTGCTTTCTATATTCTTCATTAGAGTACTTTATCAAACAGAACTGTCTCCTGCAAGTATATGTGGTCCTGCTCATTATGAATGCCCTGCATCAACTATCTTAGTAAAAATCCTATACGCTGCTGTCGACAGTTAAGTTTGTTAAACAGGTAATTGTTCTCATCAGGGGTGTTTAGTCAGGTATAGCTACTTAAGAATGATAATACAATTTCAGCACAGTGTTACTTATACAGTAGCTGTATGATGGATACACTGACCAATGTAATGTTTCCAAAGACACTGAAATAAGAAATAGATCCAACATTGACAGCACCACAGCGGGTACTGGCTCCTGGCTGAGGAGAAAAAAAAGTCAAGATCATCTTTTCAAAATGCTGCTTTTATGCATGAAGAGTACGAAACCAACTGGTTGACACACTACTATGGCTTGACACTGGACATCACTGCTTAACAGTCTCTGTGTCTATGAAATGAAGTTTGCCATATTTCTCTAAGCAGCAAGGACAAAAATCCCCAAGTCCTTTTTGGTTCAAATTTTCTAAAAGTCAAGGGGAGATTTGTCTGAATAAAAATGGAATAACATAAAAATAAAATAAAAATTTAGGTTTTGGACTAATAAGCAGACATGATCATTCCCCTCCCTCCCAGCAATTTTCTTTCTCTTTCCCTAATATCTTCAATTTTTTTTCTGCTCATAATTCTTCATTTTTTGGTATAATTTTAAATTTTTTGCATGGTTCCAATCCATGCCTTAAGTGGTAAAACAATACTAACAACACTTGTTTTAGTCAATGTACAAGAAGGAGGCTGAGATCAAAACCAACTTCATTATAGTCAAGTATTTTTAATCTTTCATTAGCTTCCGCTGCTTTTCTTCATGTTGTATGGGGATGCAACTTTGTAAACACATCAGGGTCTCTGAAAAAATCAGCCATAGTATTTATAAGATTTTTGAGGAAAAGTGATTTGTTGCAAGCAAGAATTTTCACAGGAAAATTCTTGACTGTGCAAGAGTATAACAATGCATAAAAAAGAACACATTCTGAGCATAAATTATAAAATATACAACTTTATTGTTAAATTAAACTGTAATTTTTATCCCTAATTAACTTTTTCCTTTTTTAGAAGAAAACACATTTTTACATTTTATTGTATTTATTAAATGTCATACTACTAAGAACATACAGATGTACAACTAACAACATATGATTCCTGAAAGAGAACTGGCTTCTGTCAATTCTTATTTCATACTCAATTACAGTTGTTTATACTTGGTGTTAATTTTTGCAAAGGCACGGTACTGTGATATGTTTTAGATAACACACAGTATATTTTTAATTCAGGGTAATTTTTCTTTGTTTCTTGTATGGCATATATAGCTCAGTGATTACAAACCTCTTCAAACTAGTCCTGAAATTCTCATTTTAGTGTGTTTGTTCTTGAGATAAGGCAAGCTGTCACTAGGCAACTAAAAAGGGTCTGGGGGGGAAACAAATAGATATTTAATCCCAACTAAATTTATTCTGCATTTTTTTGAAACATTAGCATCCTGATACTGGATCTAAGAGGAAGTGATAATGTAAATGAGAACTCTGAGCAGTGGTCACACCTGGGATCTTAGGAACAGAAAAGGGTGGAAAATGGTATCTGAAAAGTAGAGTAGATTTACTATTAGAAATCACCTATTCTCACTTTGTTATCAGAATGGAAGAAACAAAGATATAACCATCATTCCCCAACTTGGAGGGGAAAAGGAGATGAGCATAAAAGCCTAAAGAGGAAGCTGTGCAATGATATTTCCTCCTGGGATCTAAAAAAGCAGTGGGAAGAGAGTCAGCAATAAAGGCAGCCAGAATACTCATGTCAAAGGCAGACAGACTCAGCTTGCCTTAGCAGGGTTGTACCATTCCATTAAAACCATTCAAGGACTGGGGTGGTTTTGAAGGCCAAAACCATCCAGTACAAGAACAGCTGTGTCTAAGGCTCTGCTTTTTATTAGATGCCACCCTCCCAGCCTAAGGGAGGGATAGAGCAAGACCTGTTGGAGGAACACCCCTCTTAAATGACAACTGTGTTGCAAGAAAAGAACCTTGGATCAGACGCCACTAGCCCTGTGTGAGCAGATCAAAGTCCCACTGCTATTAGCTACACCAAAACATCTCAAATTCAATGGTACAAGCAGCAGTGGAGCCAAAATCCCATGATGAAGAAGGACTGTTATGTTAAACTTGGCTTCAGTGAGCAACTTTAATTTTGTTTTGGATTCAAGCTTCTTCACAGTTTTTTACAGGAATGTTCATTTGTGGTAGCTGGTAATTATTAAACCATTATGGTTAGGATAGTATTCACACTAAAGCTGATGAATCTTTTGTTCTCCAGGAAGATAAGCTCTATTCAGTCTGGCTGCCCACAGCTGAATTCAATGGGAGTGGTAGGCCTAGATTCATAGATGCATTTAGGCCCATAATATTAATTTATTTATTCATCGATACTTAGGTTATTTGGATTTTTAAAAATACATTTTAATGATCAAAAATGGTGCATGATGAATCTTTCTTCTTAAATCATTGCTATTTTATATGTGTGAAGTTCTGTTTAGATTAAGATCCAATTTCAAATGAGACTGCACAGGATTGTTAAACAAATTGTTGTAACAAATTGTTAAAAGATGTTGTAGTCTTCATGAAAACTGAGTGAAGAGGTTACACTTTTCTGTGTATGTGACTGCAGGTTAGCCTTAGTTGTAGCTTTAGTTTACCTCATGGTAAATAATTTTCCTAAAAAGATTAAATTTAAATTTATGAACATAGAGTCCTTTCATCTTCTTACCTAACATCTTTTGCATGAAAAAATTCATTATTGGTCTTTCTTATTTCTTATATTTTATTTAACTATATTATAACAAAACTGATGTCTTTTATGATACTAGTGCTATCTTGCACAAATATTTCACTTCTAACTGGCAGATTTTTAGAAGTGTCTTCAGCAACAGAACAGGGCAACTTTCAATGAAGTGCCCAACAAAATTTTATTGCAATATTTTATATCAGCAAAATATTTGGCCTTATGAACCACTGCAGAAAATGCTTTTGAGATCATAATCCATTTTCTTACTAGTACCCTTCTATATTATGCTATTTAAAAGTTATTGCTGAATGTGGTCATATTTCCAAACTATGTTGGTACATACTGATAAAGAAGAACCGTTTTCAAAAACACCTTTTGTAGGCACACACATTCCTTTTCTTCCAATGCATATCTGGTGCTTTATCTTTTCAGTTGGTTTTGGGGGATTTTTTTTGTTGTTTGTTTATTTGAATCCATCAGGCCCCTCTCTTCATCTTTAGATGCCTAAACAGTGCTTTGAAAATCTAGCTTTCTAAATTTATTTTTAGCACCCCAAAATCTTCAGTTTCTCAACTGCATATTTCAGCATCTTTTCACATTATTCCAATCAAGAAAAAAATGGTGGGCACTGTTGAAAGATCCGTGCCAAATGATTCACCGCAGAATTTGTTGTAATACGAACCCTCTTCTGTGATAAGAAGGGCATTTTGTTCCAGTGGGAAAGATATTTAGTGCTCAGAGTGGATGTGAGTAAGTATAGGTCCTTTCATTCCACTTTGAACAATGTTGTGTTGCAGTATTTAAACAATAACATCTCTATATATGAATAAATATTGAGCTTAGAATTAACATATTTTGAATGAATGCCTGTGATGATACCAACCTTCTTTCTGGGTTCTTGTGGAGAACACGTATATGCATATGGATGTACGTAACCCTTGATGTCCAAGGAACCAGTAGGTCTCATTTCACTTTGTGTTCATATGTGCAAGTCCAATAAAATCTTTAGTTGAAGAATGACATTAAGAGCCTGATAAATAAAGAGCACTGAATATTTAAATACTCAATGTGTGCTCTTGCTAGTGCCACCGTATAATTGTATTTCAGGTGTATACTGAGAGGGGGTGGTACCTTAAGTTTGACGGCATAGAGCTTTCAAAACCGATAAGTTTATAAGAGAAAACTGTGATTCTCAGGCCTGGGAAATGTGTATATTCAGGCTCCTATTTTAGCCATTTGAGTTTGCTAAAGAAAGAATTAGAAAGCCATGGAACCTAATGTTCAGGATCAAGAGAATGTTTTAATTTTATCCACACAATAAAGCAAAAAAAAAAATACCCACAGAATTACTTATATTTACTGACACAATGGTCCAGCAACTTGTTTTTATTCCAGAACTTTATGGACAGCATTTGGCAGTTAGTCTGGAAAAGTGCTTTTACTATACTTATCCTGCACGAGGAGTGTGTATTTCTCTATGTAGGATTTTGTTTGCTTGCATCTCATCTACCTTTAACTGACCACCTAAATAATTCATAATACCCAAGCAGTTGCTAAAATATTTAGCAATACATTTAGCCTATATTTCTCAGGGAAATCTGCCAATCCTTGCCTGATGTTGCTATCTTTCACTTTATGTGTGTGGCTGGGGCACAGGAGGAAAGTCTAGAAGTGATAATTCAGATCCCTGACTTTAGAATCACTGAGATGCTTCAAAGGGAAGAGTATACAGTATCTTTTCTGCTTTATCTTGAGTAATGGGTTGTCATTTATTATAGTCTACTTATTCACATCCAAAAATCCTCACTTCAGATGCCAGATGTCTCCTCATTTCCTGCATTCGGCAGAGACAGATCCTCAGCTGGTGAAAACTACGGTAAAATCATTCAGGTAAATGAAAGACTGTCCCAGTAATGTCCTCATGGAACATCAAGGCATGCAACAGAGGTGGACAATGAGAATAAAATGATGGTTACATCAATGCATTTTAACAGTAGAAACAACGTGGGTATATCCCATTCTTTTGTTTTCTGTTTCTATTTTTTTAAAAAGCTTGATTTTAGGTTTGAAAAATGTAAATGTGTCAAATGAGAGAGATCACAGAAGACTGTAAACCATAAAAATCTTCCATGATGCATACCACTTTATTCTTGAATACTGCAGAGCACATGGGTAGGAGACTTTGTTCCTATTAGCATTGCATGAATGAAGTGGAAGTCTATAAGAAAAGGGAACCTCAAGTTATGCCAATGGGAAAGTCAGTTACGTAAGTAATTGTCTACAAACATAGGAAAAAATACCATTTATTTTACGAGGAGCTAAGGTCATCCATGGCTGACTGGAAAAGAGGGTTAGTCCTTTGCACCAGCTCCTGTCAGGTCTGCCTGCTGCATTTTTTGTCCCACATTACCTAAGGACAAGCAATAAATATAATCTTGTTCTTCCATCCATCAAACATACCCAGCTCCTGTCCATGAGGATATGATGTAGTCATCCTGTCACACAGGCTACTCTGAAGGATCAGTGTGGGTTCATGGCCTGATTCTTTGGAGCACATCACAATTTTTTCTGTTGTCTCTTATGCAGAAAATAGGTCTCCAGCTGTACACATTTTCCTAGAATGTGGATACAGAACTTCCAACTAACTATTTCTGAAATTATTTAAGATCCAGAGGAGATTTAATGTGAGGATCTGAATATTACACAATAGCCAACGCTGCCTAGTGCTGGTTTCTGTCCAGTGAAGATTAGATGACTTGGCAGATCATATAAAGACTCTAGACAACTTGTTCCAGGCACTATAGATACTTACCCCGAATAGAAAACATAAGAAAAACACAACTGCCTGATTACTCTGAGGACTTGCAGGCCACTGGCAAGCCAGCCATCTCACGCAGGGCCTGAGTCATTATGGGCACCCTACTGAAATTTTTAACACATTGTGAGTACTAACGCCCCTATGTTATGCATGGAGGACAGGAGGCAGCAGGTTAAATAAATTGATTACAGCCATAGAAGGAACTGGTCTCCAAGCCAGAGCTACAGTACGAAGACTTTATTCTCAGCTGACTGAAGCTCATAGCAACTTCTGCCCTTGTGCCAGTTCTTGTCAGGTGTAGAGTGGACATCCCTCAACTCTAATTTGCTTGTCTGCTGCCATCAGTGGCAGCAGCAGCACCAGTGACTCCTGGTGCTGTCCTGGCTGCGTGTGCGTGCAGGAGGGCTTGCTCGGCAGTTCAAACAGCATCTGCACACTAGGTTGGGGTGGCCTTTGTGCCACCTGCTGTTCATGGGCCACAGTTATGGAGCCACAGTTTAGGGATGGTTTTGGTTCCTTAGAAGAGGAACCAGAGGTGGTGAAAGCAGCTGCTTTGGAGAAAATGGTCAAGTTGAGTGCATGGATAAAATGCTAGGATGGGATCTGAATTTAATTCCCTGTCCTTTGGGCAGGTGCTGTCCCAAACCCTTGAAGTTTTTAAAGCACATAAAACACCTGGAAGTTAATGATTTAGACATCTTGAGGCTGCAGCACCTGCATGTCTTTCACTTCCCACATTTTAAAAATAGCAGAGTTCATTCCTATTTCATACACACAAATAGACTAAAAATCAATCGGATTAGACTGTAAAATATCTTAAATAGTTTGTGTTGGCTTACTTGATCTAGAATGGGGTCTACAACACCAGTGAATAATAGGATCTTCATGATCATGGATTTTAAAAGCCAAAAGCGAAGCACCTGTGAGAGATAAATAAGGGCTTTGTGTGTGGCTATCCTCCCACAGAAAAAGCTAACAAATATTAATTAAAAAGGGGAAAGACAAATTGATATATATACCTGGACTGATAACTATGAGGCCAAAGTTAAACTCAATTTAATGAAACTGCCAGACATACAACTCCTGGGTAGTTAAGAATGCCGAGTCTGTGATAAATTCATGGTCTGCAAAGTAGAAATAAGATGATAATTCTACTACAAAGTCTGTAAGTAGTATATTCATCTTACATTTCTCAAAGCAATGCGCTGGATTGTACATTGTTTTATGTTTAAATAGCAATGGTTTGTTAACTGGTTAAAACTTAGTAAGCAGTTATAGTCTCCTTCATCTCCCAAAGGGCTTTAAAAGAACAGTATCTAACAACTTTTTCTCTAGATTGCTCTCCTAGAAGTTCAGGGTGTTGGCTACAGCAACATTACAGTATAAACACTTGTTCACACAGTGGCTAATTTTAGATATTTTACTTTCAAGGAAATTACTTAAACCATATTGCAATTATTTGTATGGCCCTCCAAATTGCATTTCAAGAAGTAAAACTGTGCGAAGATGATTAATAAATAGCAAACAGTGTTTGAAAGCTATGTGCTTGATTTGAGTCTTGCATCTGTTTTATTCACGTGAAATACCATTGACTTCAACTGAATTACTCCTTATAGAAACCGGAGTGCAGTGACCTCCTAATTCTGCATTTAATGAAGCCAATGGTAGATCTTATTGGATACAGCATCAGTCTGTTTGTGAAACAGCATTTCTTTGTGCTTCAAAGTGCAAAAATGAGGTGTGTGCTGCCAAGGATCCGCTTTGAGAGCGCTCTGCCTAGCTCTTGGAGGAGTGTGAAGGGAGGAGGCACCCACCCCATGTCAGACACCTGCCCTCCACTCTGGCTGTTATTCCACAAATGCCTTGGATGCTGGCAAAGCTGGCTTAAATCATCTATACGCTCTTGCCTTTTGCTTCTTTTTCTAGTTGTACAATATAACTCTTTGGGATCTGTGTGATAACTTACAGCATTAATTAAGCAAGGTTAAAAGGACTCTGCCTTTTTCTGTTGTGCAATGAGCGGGGAACACCTGAACCAGTTTCACGAGAAAGGATGTGGTTGCACAGCAGCCCGAGCAGAGTCAAGGTTGCTGTGGTCCTGCTCTCAGTGAGCTGTTTTAGGGACTTGATCTATTTGCTCTTACAGGTTTTTCAGTGGCTGGCATTCTCTGAATCAGCTCGCTGCCCCAAGAGATGGGACAGCACTGCAGCTGCACTGCTTTGCATCACCTTTAAACTAATGTGGATCCTAATGCTGAGAGAGACACCCACGGGATCAGGGTCTTCATTGCCTCCTCTTAATGCTGCACAGACCAGTGTTCAGTAACCACTGATAAACTCATTATGGTAGGAAGAATGGACTATTGCCCTACAGGTGTTTCCATCTGGTCCTCTTTCATTTCACAAAGTGATGAGGAACAGCCATTCAAATGCAACCTGAGCAGCCAGGTTTCACCTTCTGCCTGCTGAAGTTTAAAACGGAGAGGCAAGTCGTGACTGCTGCAGCTGCAGAGGGTGAGGATGAAACTACATGGTGCTCTGTGGCAGGCACAAGTACTAAGGGTTACTAAGATAAGGAGAAGCAGTCTTGGAGATGAGGGAATCTGGAAAGGCTCTGGTAACAACCTGTGGGGAGGTATAGCAGTGAATTGTTTAGCATGGTAGTAATTTGTGAACGGCTGCTAAAGAGTGCTTGGATACCTGCAAGGTAAAGTGCAGAGGGTGGTGACTTTTTGGAAGCCAGTTGATAGAACTGGTCAAGATTTCAGGTGTATATTAGCTTTGAAAAAAATACTTAATTTTTCTGGGAGATGTGCTTGTATTTGGGAATTGTATATCATCCCATAATTATGCTTGTAACATCAACAGTCTACGTGACTTCTTGTTTCGTAGGAACTGGAATAAATTAACATAAATGCATATCTCAATGGAGAGAAAATAGAGAAGGGAGAGAAGGCTTTGATTTGCATCCTCCTCTGTTTCAGTATCATATTTTGATGGGAACAAATGTGAACTTTAAAGAAAACAGTTTCATTTTTTGTTCAAAAATCTGCATAAGAATGGGTTTAGGTAGAAAGGGAGTTAACGGGATTTATTTTTTTTTAATTTCTTGGAATGATATGGCTAATTAGGAGCAAGAATTTCAGCTCAGTGCCTGTGAAGTGTGGCTTAGGACACTCAGAAATGATGCGGTGTGGTCGGTGGCATTGCTGACATGCCACCCTCCACTGCTCTCCGCCTCAGCGCCATGCATTGCCATTTTGGGGGACAATGTCTATTTGCAGAAATTTTTTGGGTTCAGCTTGTGCTGAAAGTGTGAGAAATCCAGCCGTGCTTGGGCCAGATGTGGGTGTGGGGGTGTGTGCGCTACTTTTATAGCTTTGCTGTATTTGACCTGATGGCCTCCAATGGAGGCTGGGAAAGCTAGAAGAAGTTGGCTCCAGCAGACCCTATGGTAGTTCTGCTCAGGTGCTTGTGGAGACCTGGGGCCCTGCAGAGGCTGCGGAGCAGCCCTGGTTCCACTGCAATGGGCCTGAAGTGTGGGGAGCCCCAGAGCCCTTTGTGGCACCAGGGAGTCAAAGTCTGAATCAAGCATGCTTTAGATCTGCCTTGGTTGTTATAATCAGATAGGCTGCCTCTTCACCTTTCTGTACGCAGAAGAAGATTTCGAGGGATGGGTTTTTTAAGAAGTACTGAGAACACAGTAGTTTTTATGGTGATGGTAAAGGGTTTTGGTTTGATTTGTTTAGTTTTACCCCAGTGCTGTGGAGTCCAGCGGTCGAGATTTTTTTCCCGTGAGACAGGTACAGCTACAGCTCCGTGCTGCCTGTGTCACATCATGTGGATGCAGGGGCAAAACACCCCGGCAGTTTGGGATAAGCGGGGCCCTCCGGCGGCTGTCATTGGCCGGCTCGGGCTCGGGCTGCCGCCGCCGGACGCCGCTGTCTCCTTCTCCCGCCGCAGCTGGGAGGACTTTGCGTGCCGCCTGCCCGGGCGGCCGCGCTGCGGCCGGGCTCTACCTTGCCGAGGTCAGAGGAGGCGTGGGGGGCCACGGGGGGGCCCGGGGGCGGCGGCGGGGCGCGGGGCGGGGGGCTCCGGTCCTGCCGCCGCTGGCGGGACCGCGGCGGGCACGGGGGGAGCGGCCGCCGGCTCCCCGGGCGGAGGCGGCGGGGGTGCCTCGGTGGGGTCTGCCCGGCTCCTCAGCCTGGGGAGCGGGGGCCAGGAGGGGAACTGGCGCTGGGCGCCGGCACTCGCGGGGTTCAGGTGCTTGCGAGGGGCTCTCCGGCCCGGGGAGCGGCTCTCCGGCCCGGGGAGCGGCTCTCCGGGAGCGCCTCCCTGCCCTCCTCCTCCTCCTCCTCCTCCTCCTCTCAACGCCCCGCCAACCTGCGAGTGAATGCCAGCTGCTCAGCTCAAGCAGCGCATCCGCTAATTGGCTTTTTGGAGGGCTGGGATGCTCAAATGCTGAATACTTCAGGACGGGGCTCTGGCTGTCAGAGCACTCATCAAGTGGATGCAGGGAACGGGGGTGGAGGAGAGGAGCCCTCAGCTGTGGGGGTGTCCCCGGCCTGGAGCGCCCTTACTCACCGCACTGGCTCTACATCCACTGTCGCCGGCCTGGGGCAGCTCTACAGGTGCTCCTGCTGTAGAGGTGTCAGAGGACGTTCGCTGCTGCATCATAAGATGCGTTTTATCTGTGCTGTAGATATGGAAGCTATGGAGCTTGTGAACAGATATTCACGTTATGTATCTTCTCTGTTCGTGAATTGTTTGTTCTGTGTTGCCGCATTGCTGTGATTGGAATGTCAGTTCCAGGATTCAGGGAATTACAGGAAAATTGTAGATTGAATTTAAGTAGGCTACTATCCATTGAGCTAATGCTAAAAGCTTGAATGCATTATTTCTTAGTTTCTCAAAACTTTAGGCGAAGAATGAAAACCTGGAATTTACTCTGTTACAAATTCCATGATCTATAAAAAAATGACATGATTCTTGGGGGCTGAACTGCATGAGTTTAGTGCTCCTGAGGTTGGTAGAAGGGCCAATTTAATTTATTCTTTTTGCAGTGGCTTTGAATATATATATATTTAATGTATTGCTGCTTGTGACAGCTTAGAAAATTGTTTCTTTGAGTCTTTGAATATTTGTTAGCAAAGTTGAGATTTGATTAGTGAAGATACAGGAGATGGATTTGTTCCTCATTTCTTCCCCGCCTCATAAACTGGTTATACTTTGACCTGAAACAAAAAATGTTTCTTAGCTATTAAACACATCTCAGCTGTGGGTTTCCAACTTGCTTTTTGTGAATGGCAAACCTAAATTCAGTTCAGATGAGTTCTGAGGAAAAGAAAGTTAAACACCAGGAAGTTTGGTTTTATTCTCATGTAGTAATAGGTAACTGGGTTTGATGTTTGTCTGCAATTCAGCTTCAGTTTTTCACTGGTTGTCAGGATACACATAATTTTTTGAATATGGACACTGTGGAGCACTGTGAGATACAGCCTTTGTAAGTATTAGTGGCTTATGGAGGACTCTCTGTTAGCTTTGCTTTGGAAAAAGTGGTTGCTGCCCTGTAAACAACCAGAAGGATTTGGACATGCACAGTATGCCAAGACTGTTCAACAGTGGTATTACTAAGTGATTCTGAGTTAGTTTGATTCCCATATTTTCCAGAAGTTATGAGGTTCTGGGGGAATATGGCAAACCCAACCATTTTTGGTTGACTAAGCTTGATGTCACCATGGTGTTTACATCCTTGGAACAAGGCAAGATCTGTAGGAGCCAGTAATGCGTATACTTTTAAACTACTTGATAAGGGCAAAGACCTGAGAAGTGTGAATGCTGGTAATTGTGCCTACCTTGGCTTTTGCTTCAACTTGTCATATGGTAGAGGGATAATGTCACTTTCCAGAGCGATATGTACTAACCTTTTTCTACACAGAGAAGCAAGATCTGTTGGGTGAGAGTGAGAAATGTGGCAGTTGTGCACAACTCCTCGCACATTTGGGCAGACTTTCTCAGAGCTCTGAAAAGGTTTATAGACAGGGAGTCAGTTGAAAGTGTGTAACTGCCAGGCGGTGGGCTTCAAAGCCTTCATCTGCCACATGCAGGGTGCGCATGGCCTCAGACAGGTTCAGAGTGCAAGAAGGATGTTCTGTGAGCAGTTTTTTCCTTTAGGTTGGGGAATTGCAAATGAATCACTCTGACAGAGAGCCAACTTGTTAGACAGAATATGGAAGGAAACCACTCTGTAAAGGAGACTAAGCTGAGGTGGCTAAAGGCATCTGTTGAGGAGACAAAACCCAATGTTTAGGTATTCTCTCCTTTGCCTCACTGTCCTCCTCTTCCCCCAAAACTGAGTAATTAATTCTTCAAGAATAGATATGGAAATACCTGGGAGGCTATATAATCCAGATGGGATTCGTTTTGCTGAAAATTTATGAGGTGGTTCCCTTTAGTGCCCCGTAGTGTTTCCCTATGGCACTGTGCCTGGAATCACTGAAGTCTCAAGAACCTTAGAGCTCCAGAAACTGCCACTTATGAGAAAAACCTTGAAGCAGCTTTCCAAGCATCCTGAAAGACCTCAGGGCTAACAAAAATAACATATGAGACATAAGAAATGCTCCCTTAAGTCACGGAGAATTAGATTCCATACAGTAAGGAGTCTTCAGGCAGCAAATGCCTCTAAGCTTGATGCCATGAAGAAGATCTGGGAACTCTGTCAGAGCTGCCCTGGAGGAAGGTCATGGAAGGAGAGTTCTTTATAGTTTTCTCCTGGGACTTGATGCAAGTCCTATAATGTCAAGATACTACAGCCAATAAAAAGTTTTAACAAAGGAATGTGAGGGAGAAGACTGAAGAGGTGTGTAATCTTCATACTTGGCTTTAAAGTACAAAAAGGTGCCAACTGGAAAAAAACCCAGTAAAATATGTCAGG
This sequence comes from Theristicus caerulescens, assembly GCA_020745775.1. NCBI lineage: Eukaryota > Metazoa > Chordata > Aves > Pelecaniformes > Threskiornithidae > Theristicus > Theristicus caerulescens. The sequence continues at coordinate 120,139,441 of CM036558.1, read as the reverse complement.
TGGGCAAGAATGTAGAATAAGGGACAGCTAAGAAAAATAGTTGAGGACAATGACAGACATAGAAATGATGCAGTTAGTTAGATGAAAGGATTGTACCCATCCTTTTAAGAAGCTGGACAAGGTAAATGAGACAACAGAAATCCTTGATTATTTAAGTAAAGAGCTTGAGTGAGAAAACTGAATGTCTTAAGCCTTTGGTGTCAAACAACGTCTTTTAGAATCATAAAATCATAGAATAGTTTGGGTTGGAAGGGACCTCATTTAGTCCAACCCCCCCTGCAATGAGCATCTTCAACTAGATCAGGTTGCTCAGAGCCCTGTCGAGCCTGACCTGGAATGTTTCCAGGGATGGGGCATCTACCACCACTTCTCTGGGCAACCTGTTCCAATGTTTCACCACCCTCATTGTAAAAAATTTCTTCCTTATATCTAGACCGAGTCTACGCTCTCTTAGTTTAAAACCATTACCCCTTGTCCTATTGCTACTGACCCTGCTAAAAAGTTTGTCCCCGTCTTTCTTGTAGGCCCCCTTTAAGTACTGAAAGGCTGCAATAAGGTCTCCCCAGAGCCTTCTTTTGTCCAGGCTGAACAACCCCAACTCTCTCAGCCTTTCTTCAAAGGAGAAGAGTTCCATCCCTCCGATCATTTTTGTGGCCCTCCTCTGGACCTGTTCCAACAGGTCTATGTCTCTCCTGTGCTGATGGACTCATGGTGTGAAAGCAGTTGTGACTCAGCTACAGACTGGGAAGGGTATTTCCTGGCCAGCAAAGATAGATGTGAAAGCATGCATAAAGAACACCTTTTCTAAGAAAACAGCTATAAGCTGCAAAGAAATGAGGAAAAATCACAAGGATAAAACAGATGTTTTAGGAAAGGATGGTTTTAAAAGAGAGACTTTGCTGGCGTTGAACTAATGAGCTTTTGTTGTAAGTTTTGAAGTTTTATTTAGAGAGACCTCATTATGGACAGTGGCCTTAGTAAATTTTAACTGTCTAAAACCAACCTACAGTTTAATGCAGAGAAAGAAAAAAAGCTATGTCAGGTATTGCTACCAGCCTGGTGGTGGCAGTGCATGGGTGGCAGTTGGGACCTCTTTCCACATCTTTCCCTCTGTGGAAGAGAATGCATAATGTGTTTCTGGTGGTGATAGGAAGGAGGTAGATGCGGCACTAGACTGTGATAGATATTTCAGATAAAATACTGGTATTGAACTAACCAGTGAAGTACAGGATGGTTTCATGGGAGTGGAAGTTTGACTGGTAGGCGAGGAGGACAGGATATTTCCACACCCTTTGTAAATAGGTTAATCCTGGGAGGGGACTGGGAGAGAAGACACAGACAAAATAAACCTTTTTTCATTTTATATGGAAATGGTAAATGGTGAGAATAAAACTGGCTCTGAAGAGGTGTGGATGGGTATCATGGTATGGAGAGACTTGGTAAACTAAAAGACAAATTTAACTTTGAGTGTGGACTAAGGAGTAAGCAATTCTACAAGCACATTGAGTACCCCCTAGCTAGCTATCACAGCTCAAGAAACAAGTTTGGTGGTCCTAATGGTCAGTTGTCTTTAACATCTCTTCAGTGTTTAGCAGCAATCAAAAAGAAAAAAAAAAAGAATTTTAGGAATTACAAGATAAAGACTGGAGAACAAAATAGAGAACCTGATTATTTCACTGCGCATTTCCACAATGTATTGGTACTACTTGTGATTCTGGTCTCCGCATCCCCAAAACTACGTAGCAGAACTAGAAAAGGTACAGTAAAGATCAAAGCTATAGAAAAAATTCCCTACAAGAAGAAGGAACTTTTTTGTAACTCCACTCCCAGCCTCTTCCCCATTTCTCAGTACTTTATGTCTACCATTATTTCCTGTGGGTGAAATGCCAGAACCGTGAAGCTTCTAGAGAGAACCATCGTTTATGAACTGATTTGCTGGTTTGAGGTTGTGGACCACTGAGCTGGGCCTGCTTCATAATTAATTTGTGCTTTCTGCAAGTGTTTTCAAATGATGCCTTTCGTGATTGTATGGAGACTGTACCAGATCCCTGTTGAGAATGGTTAGGTTTTCTTGTGGTGCTTCCCATCTCTTACACTTCAGGAGCTTCCCCAGCCCTGGCAGAACAGCAGTATGCAGAGGCAGCTAGGCTGTAGTGTGTGCATAGTTAGTAAACAGGGTGATTTGGATGCTGGCATGCCCTTTATATTTCATTTGGGTAAAGAACAGAAGACACTGCTGACTGCAGAGTTGAGTTTTGTCTCACTGGTAGCATTGGCACAGAGTAACTCTTGAGACATGATGGATATAGAAGGAAAAAACAGCCCAACAGGGCCTGTGAGTTAACTGCTCATTTAGACAGGGATCTAAAAAAAAAAGTTTTAAAATGCCTTGCTGTTCAGAGAAAATGGGCTTGTTTGGTGGGGCTGTAGGCACCTGTTCTGCCTGTTCTCTGAGCGCTGCACAGTGTTTATCTGTCAGCAGTGTAACTGCTGGGAGGGGTGGCAATTTGATCAGTGCGTGAGGTACTAACATTTATAACCCACTGAGTCTTTTAATGATCTCTGTTAAACACAGGGGAAGAAACATTTGATGAAAGAATGGAAAAAGCTATAAAACTACCCGTTTCCAAAGCCACCAGTGAGTGCAGAGAGATTACAGTTTTTTATAAACAGAATAAAAAAGAAAGCAGAACTTTTTCTGAATTTGTGCCTGGTTAAGGAGCAGTGCCAGTGTAACAAGGATTTTATAGTGCATAAAGAGACTGAATGGATGTAGTATGAAAACTGTAAAATGAAAAGAGCAATTGACTGAAGGTGACTAAATCCAAAACTAAAATTTTGCATCTGTAGAGACAGCAGCTCCTGCTCCCTGGCATCTTCAAAAGCTTTGTGTATTTCTGGTTTGTTTTTTTTTTTTAATGGATGATAACAAGAAGGCACAGCATGTCCTGCATTTTGAGTTTGCTTTTGTTAGTGGTTCAGATCAGGAAGAGTATGAGTACATGCTTCAGAAATCTACCGAGTTTGTGAAGTAGTTGGTAAAACACCACTCTTTTCCCCAGGTTCAGTGATGTTTTCCAAAAACGTCCTGAAAGTGTTTCCATTATGGACTGAAATTCTTCTATCTGTGTGATTCTGTGTGCCTGGATGGTGTGAGATCTATGAAAGTTCATTTTGTTTCCCATGATATCTTTCATAATTTTTTTTTTCCAGGAAGGACACAAAGAAGTCTGTGGATAATGACCTCTTGGTTTTTGAGGAAATCCTGGGAAACTGAAAGATCTTCTTGAAGTGGGAAAATTCACAGCTATGCCAAGCATATTTGTGAGCAACCTGTTAAATACAATGTGAAATTTCTCTTGAAAGAAGATCTCACTTGGAGGGTGGTGCAGAAAGAATGACATGAAGTCTAGTACACCACTTCTCCACGCAATATCATGATGGCTCAAAGGTGAATTGTATCCTATTACTTGCAGAGCAATTTGTGCACATCTCTCTCTTGAAATCTCAAATCATTCTGGTGGGTGATAGAGGTGCAATAAATTTAGCAATAAATGGGAGTCTACAAGCCACCACACTGAAATTATAGGTGGGTTAGAGAAATACAGAAGATGATTGATAGAAACTATATTCTGTATTTGTGGTGAGACCATGGCTGTTTGACACCAGAGTTTTGTGTGTTTGTGCCCCAGAAAGCTCCTTGATGAGGTCAGGGCCCTGTATATTGCCATGGCTGCCTTAGGCGTCCAGTTGGATGAGCAAAGAGGGAGAGGCCACACATCTGTGCCTGTGGGCTGCAGAGGCCATGGCCACAACTTTGAGAAGACTGACTGAAGAACAAAGTCCAGGGTCCAGAAAAATGAAGGGCTGGGGGCCTAGAGAAAATACCACCTAAAATGAAAGAATGAAAAATATTGAAAAAGGAGTTGTTTAGCTTAGATGTAGAACTGGGAGGGGGATATAACAACATTTTATCTGTTATTTCAAGGCTGTTGCAAAGAGGAAGGGGATAATTTATTTTGGGTAGCCATCCTGGACAGGTCAAGAAGACGTTAGGAAAATCTTTCTAACAGTAACATATTTCTGAGCCTTGTAGGACACCAATACTGCCATGGGAGACCATGGAGTCTCCCTTACCAGACACTTTTAAAAATGGGCTACAAAAGCAGAAAGGGCAAAACTAGAGCTGATCATGCTTTCCCATCCCATGGATGAGATCCACGCTGAACAAACAGAAGTTAGGACTGTTTCTACAAAAACAGACAAACCCAGCCATAAGGTTTTGTGTGTGGAATGGGGTGAGTGGTGATCTTCCAACTAGAATAAAGTGATCACTGCCTCACACATAGGTTTTAGTTGAGTATGTGGGAAAGAACTTAGCTGGCTGAGCAAATGCTGGTCTCATAGCATACATACAAAAAATCTCCAAATATATCTAACCCTTTCTGAGGTTGTTAGTCAAGACTAGTCAGAGCCTGCTCAATAGTTGAAATTCTCTTAATTTATGCAAAAAATGTTACAAAACATTTTTGGAAGACATAAACCATTTTTTTCTGTTCTTTTTCCTGATGATGTCATAAGATTTGCCTAGGTTGTGGTCTTAGGTTGTTGCAATTACAAGGGAATATACTAACGAACTTAGTGCATGCACTCTTCAGATAAAAGTAGAAACACTCCGCTGCCTAAGAATTGCATTAAGTATTTTTGTAAGACTATATAAATACCAAAAGCAAAATTTTGGGAACTTGGCATGTTAGCTCTGACAATACTGGAAGGCAATTGTTTACCATCCAGTTTTAGTGGGACTTTTGTCCAAGTACAGGCATTCTGATTCTCGTTCCCACAAGAGAGTGCCTAATGCTTATCTGCAACTAATGAGCTAGAATCATTTTTATGGGCCTAATTTTATAAGTTGTAGATATCCTCAAACAAAACAAATCTGAGTTAAACATTCTGCTTAGTGAGGTAGATGTACCAAAGAAGCAAAGGAAAAACAAAGGGACTGATTCAACACTGGTTTTCCCCATTATCAGCTAGAGTACTTAGTTCTGAAGAAAAAATGAACAAAACTATTTTTTTTCCTGGAAAATCTCAAAACCAGATTTTTTTGGTGAAACTGTACTATTTTTGTGTCATTGGAGAATTTCTTCATGCTTGGGATTTCACAATGGTGGAAGAAAATAGAGGAAACGCTCTCATTCCTCCTCCTCCTTCCCAGCACAGTCTTTGGCTGCTTGCTTGAGCCACTTTCCTGGATGGATAAGACTCAGGTTCACTTAAGTGGGCCTTTGCCCAATTTGTATGAGGAACTTGCTTAGGCTGCTGTGGAAGATTTTGTAGCATGGAGCAAAAGAAAACTCACGTTCTGTGAACAGCTTGCCATAATTCAATAACTAAGTTAGTAGTACCCAGTTTATCTGAAGTTTGGAGCCAAAAGTGGGATCCAAATGTTTCTTTTGGCAGGTGAGAATAGTATACTTTATATCCTTCTTGCCATGTAATTGTACTTGGAGAGCACATTAAGTCTGTTTGCAGCTTTTTTACTTGCCTGATCTTTCTCCAAGTACTGGACTCTCTGTGTATTTATATTTAGAAGATGATCAAGGAAAGGGATTTTACTATTCTTTCTGGAAAAAGGTTTGCTGCGAGTTGCCTGCTACTGCCAAACAATTCACTGAATCACAGGATGGTTGAGGTGGGAAAGGACCTCTGGGGATCATCTGATTCAAAACCCCTGCTCAAAGTAGGATCACCTAGAGCAGGTTGCCCAGGGCTGTGTCTACTTGGGTTTTGAATATCTCCAAGGATGGAAACTCCATAAGCTCTCTGAGCAACTTGTTCCAACGTTTGAACACCCTCACCATAAAAAGTTTTTTTCCTTCTGTTTAAACAAGACCCTGCATTTTGGTTAGTGGGCTTTGCCTCTCTTCCTGTCACTGGGCACTGCTAAGAAAAGCCTATCTCCCTCCCAATGTATTTATACACTTTGATAAGATCCCCCTGAGCCTTCTCTTCTCCAGGCTGAGCAGTCCCAAGTCCCTCAGCCTCTCCCCATATGCCAGATGTTCCAATCTGTTAATCATCTTCCAAGTCTTTCATTGCCCCTGTTCCAGTATGTCCATGTCTCTTGTGTACTGGGGAACCCAGAATTGGACTCAGCACTCCAGCTGTGGCCTCAGCAGTGCTGAGTAGAGGGGAAGAATCACCTCCCTCGATCTGTTGACGATGCTCTGCCAAATGCAGCTCAGGAAGCTGTTGGCCTTCCTTGCCAAAGGCACATTGCTGGCTCATGTTCAGCTTGGTGCTCTATCCCAGGGGCAGGACTGAAAGTCCACTAGTTCAGCCAGTGTTCTATCTACCTTATAGTCCACTTTTCCAGCCTGTACTTCCTCAGTTTGTCCATGAGGTTGTTGTTATCACAGAGAAAAAAATAGCCTTGCTAAAATCAAAGTAAAGAATATCCACTGCCGCCTTCTTACTTCACCAAGCTTGCAATTTCATTGTAGAAGACTCTCAGGTTGGTCAGGCATTATTTGCTCTTTGTAAATCCATGTTCACTGCTCCCAGTTATCTTGTAGTTATTATGTTTGGAAAAGGTTTCCAGGATTGTTTGCTCCTTAACCTTCCTAGGGATCAAGGTGCAGTTCCCCAGATCCTCCTTCTTGGCCTTCTTGAAGATGGGAGTGACATTTGCTTTCTTCCAGTCCTCAGGAACCTTCCCTGATCACCATGACCTTTCAAAGATAGAGCGTGACCTCTCAGTAACATCTGCCAGCTCCCTCAGTGCTCATGGTTGTGTCTGATTGGGGCCCATAGGCTTGGGTATGTCCAGTTTGTGTAAATGTTCCTTAACCTGATTCTCCTCCATGGAGGGCAAGTTTTCCTGGCTCCAGACTCTTCCTCTGGTCTCCCAGGGACCTGGGATTGCTGAAGGCAGGTCTTACCAGTAAAGACTGAGGCAAAGAAGGCATTGAGTACCTTGGTCTTTTCCATGTCCTTTGTCACCAGATCCCTGCCCCATTCAGCAGTGGGCCCACAGTTTCCCTAGTCTTCCTTTTGCTGCTGATGTACTTGCAGAAGCCTTTCTTGTTGCCCTTCAGGTCCCATGTCAGATTCAACTCCAGATGGGTCTTGGCTTTCCTAGCACCATTCCTGCATGCTCAGACAGTGTCTCTATATTCCTCCTGGGTCACCAGTCCCTGCTTCCTCCTACTGTGCGCCTATCATTTTAGTTTAGTCAGGAGCGCCTTGTTCATTCACGCTTCATTTCCTGCTACTCAGGAAATGAGTTTGGAGGAGGTGATCCTTGAAAATCAGCGAGCTTTTCTGGACCCCTCTTCTCTCCAGGTCTGTATACAATTGAAGTTCAAGGTTGTGATCTTGCTATTTGCCTTGTTATTTGCCTTGTTCTCTTCTCTCAGAAACCTGAACTCCACCATCTTATAGTCACTGAAGCCAAAGTTGTACAGATCTTCACATCCCTGATCAGTTCCTCCTTGTTTGTAAGTGTGAGGTCTAGCAGACTGTCTCTTCTTGTTGGTTCCTTGATCCCCTTTGTCAGGGAGTTACCATCAATTCATGTCACAAACCTCCTGGATTGCATGTGACCTGCTGTATTGGCCCTCCCGCAGACACTGGGATGGTTAAAGTCTTCCATGAGGACCAGGTCCTGCAAACGTGAGACTCCTTACAGTTGTCTGAAGAAGACCTCATCTACTTCTTCCTAATCAGGAAGCATCTGTAGCAGACACTCACCACAACAGCCCACATTGGTCTACCCTCTGACCCTAATTCTGTGACTCACTTCACAACCGTGCCTTTCCCAAGTGCCTCTCAGGCATGCACAGGAGTGGGTGGGAATGGCTCAGAAGAGTTGGCCTTGCAGAAGAAGCATGCTGTTGGCCACCTTCTTTCCCTAGGGTCCTTCACCCACCTCTTCCTGCCCCTAATTGCATGTGTGAATGTGTCATGAGCCAGAACAAGCACAGCAGAGCCTTTGAGAAGGAGGAGTGGTTTGCAGCCTGATGACTTGCTGCATGCAAGCTGGAAGCTAGTTTGGGCTAACCAGCTTTGGCTCTTTATGTTAGCTCTTTGAAAGAAACATGTGATGCGTTGGATCACCGCTCCTCTGGGACACTGATAAAATAGAGTCAGCCTAGCTGCCTTGGCAATAGGGCTGCAGGGCAAATGATCAGACACAAAAGAATAACAGGTGAGACCTGGGAAACTGCAACATTCAACCTTTTTGAAAGGACCAAACTGTGGAAAGCAAACTTTGTTTTTTTCCACTCTCTGCTATCTCAGCTATGTTCAAAGACGCATGGTCTCAGCTGCAGCACAGCTCTATCAGCAGATGGAGCACATCTTCCCCTCCAGAGCAGCCAAGATGCTATAAATGTGTGAGGTCCTAAGAAGGGGTGTAAGAGACTAGTGGGGGGCAGGGAGGAGCAGAGAGTGAATTTCATGCTAAGAGCTTTTGTCTCTTTGCTTGAGATGATTCTCCAGCTGAGAGGTACTTCTGGCTTGCATGAGAAGGATTGCTGTCAGAGCTGACCAAAGTGATAGGTTCCTTTTTAATTAAACAAGAAACACTTTTCTAAGTAAAAAAAATATTTTTTCATTAAAAAGATAATGTTCTGACTAGCTATTATGCAAACAGTCATAGTGAGGGTTTCTGTGTTGGAATTGAAACTTTTAAGAGGGTATTACGTGACTGGACTTGTAACTCTTCTGGATTACATGCAGGGGCAACTATGACATTAAGAAGTGTTTGGCCACCCTTTAATATATATATTCCCAAATGGAAAGGTTTTGCTGTTTACAGAGGAATGTTGGAATGAACGGGGGGATCATCAATACATGTTGTGCTGTGGTGGTGTTGTGTGTGTGTGGCATTTCTTGGCACTGGATAACAACAAAAACAAGTCTGGCAGTATTTCTGTTTCCTGTGATTGCTCATAGCTGAATGATGCTGGCAGTTTCTATGTTATCTGAAGCCAAAGAGTCAGGCTTTGCCTTTTGCCTATCAGATTTGAATATATGAATTCAGTAAATAAGTATTAGGGCTGTCAGGAACAGTTCTTGGTAGCGATCAGGGTTCATGCATGGCATATATGCTTTTTGGCATCCTCCAAACCCCAATAGCAAATTCTTGCTGATAACCAAGATTTTCTTGTCTAAAATATGCTATTTTTCTTCAAAAATCCAGCCCTCTGTCAGATGTACCTTTAGATCATTGTGTGAGATTTGCCGAGCAACTATATATTGTAACACCGACCGTCATAGGCAGAAAAATCACTTTGTGCTGTTTTCCATCAGCTAAATGGGAGGTGGAGGTTCTGGACTTGCCAATATCAGTGTAATACTCACTGCAGTGGGACCAAGATTTTTCCCTACATCTCTGGCCTGGAAAGGTTGCTGCTGAGCAAGGGGATTCTCTGGTAAACAGAGACAGTAGAGAGGTTCCTGTATTTATCTTAACGTTATCTGCTTATAGCTTTGAGTCTGAATCTGCTCAAAGTAGCCAGAAGATCACAGAAAAGTCAGTGAGCTTTGTCCAGTGCCGCATGCAATATTCAGCTGTAGCAGAGACCCTGTTCCCAAAAGGTAATAGATATGTAACTTGCCTAAAATTGATACTGCTTACTTGCACATCTTTATTATAACTGGAATTCATAAGCAGTCATTTTACAGGTGTGATGGTGTAATCCACCTTTCATTGTGTTTATGCAGAAGAGCCACAGAAGCTGTGTGTCTGGTATACTTCTGAGTCTGACAGCACACTTGCTATCAGTTTAAACTGGGACTATGCTTTTAGCTCCAGAGATTCCTAATGAGATCCTAGAGTATTTAAACTTGGTCATAGCATTTCTTCGATAATAATTTTAAAGATTAATAGTGTGGAAAAGCTAAGAGAACTCTTTATTTGTCCAGTTGTCTTATAAAGAATTACTCAAATACACTATTACTAGGCTACTGGCTTCATCTTTTTACCTAAGGCACAGCCCTATTCAGGTCTTCTGATTAAACAGTGATCAAAATGCTCAATTTCCTTTACAAGAACTTGTGAACCTGTGGGCTTGTGGACTCCCCCAGCTTGTTGCACGTAAAACTTGGTTATTGACCTGTGTGAAGGAACAGACAATTCCTGCTGTTGCTTCCTGACAGGATTTAGCATTCTGCTATAGATTTTGCCTCAAGAACCAAAATTGTGGTAGGATTCAGCTGAAGATGAAAGCAGATCCTCTCTGCCAGTTCTGATGAGCGTTAAACCTTCTCCAGGTCTAGCAGAAGAGGAGGGCTCATGCTCAAAGGTGGGATACAGCTCCAAATGAAAACAAATAAAATGCCTACATGCATGCTAGGTACTTAAGCTCCTCTGGCGGGCAGCGGAGATCTAATGATTGAAGTCAGTGGCATCTAGAAAACTATTCTACTGACCACCTGGTTTAGGGTGAAATAAAGAGCTTTCAAGGCTCTACTGACTGTATTCACTAGATCTCCACTGAGTGTAGTGGGAGCTGAAACACCAGCTCTTTAGCTCTTACTCTCGTAAGAGTCCTGGCAAGAGGGCTTACTCTGCTAAGAGATAAAAAGGGCTGAATATCACCCTTTGAGTTTGAACATGCTCTTTCAGACTTTGGGAGATTCAGATGTTCCCCAACGCTGGAGTTATGACCAACCCTTGCTCTGATACTCCTGTGTTTTCTTGGTGCGTGGTTCTTCTGTTTTTTTAGATCAAAGGTGCTGCTTTTACTTATATCTTTGTTCTTAAGGCATTAAAGAGAAGGGAAGAAGACTTCTCGAGTTCTCTATGTTTAACAAAACATGAAGTAGGATATCTGACAGCAGATGATGCTCAAGAATATGCAGCAGTTTTTATAAATGTGGTAGTCACTGCTGGGCTCTACAAAAAACCCCAAACCCTCTACTTAAAGGAACTGAATAATTCACACACACACAAAATCAGCAAAGCTCCATTAATCATAATGATAGCATGAATTATCCACCTCAGACAGGAATATTTCAAAAAAGGAATATTTAATGTTATTAGTATAAAATGTTCTTTGAATTTTGTGTTTGTTTATTGATAGAATAGGACAAGGGTGGTGGTTTTTTTTTTTTTATTTTTAATTCATTACAGTAACTGCTGGAGGCAAAGGAACACAAAATCTTTGAAAATCCAGGCTAATACAGTCTGATGACACAAGTTTGAAATCCTCCTTATGAACATCCTGTCTCCCTCACATTCTTATTGTGGTGCCTGAAGTATGGCAAAAAGAGTAAGAGTTTCAGATAAACACCTCTGTATTTTTTTAATCTCTGTATTGTTTCAGAGGATAAACTGTAAAACCTCACTGGCATTGGTGCTAACTGGCTGTTTGTATTGATTTGAAATCTATAATTGTATTTGATTTTGAAAGAAAATATTGTTGAATAAATAGCTCATTTTACAGGCTTTGAACACAAATTATTTGAATCTAAGTTTGGTATAGATTTTCCAAATTTATTTAATGTCTTCATGTGCTGGGAAAATGGTTAAGCATTGTGAGTTTGAAGGACTCTCTGCTACCCTCACCTTCCAAAACTGAATTGCCATGAAACAGAATGGGATTGCACAATACCTCAACCAAAATTAAAAAATAATAAAGCTACATTCAAGAGTAAATGTGGTTTCATTCAAATAGTTATTTTTTCCCCCGTAACTGGGTGTCGGGTTTCAGTGACCAAGACTGTTAGAAAACAGAGAGTAGAGCCCTGGGAGAGTACTTTAGAAACTCCTGTTGAAAGTAAAAACTTGTCACTCCCATTAAGAAGTACAAGGCTGGCTTGATTCACAGTGTAGGAGGGTGAAAGTATTGATGTAAAGTAACCCCATGCAGGATGTTAACATAATTCATGATATTGAAGGATTAGGGTAAGAGATCAAATGTAAAGATGTAAATAAAACCTCGTATGCTTGGTAACTCCAGGGCGTGCATTGTGTCGGACTAGAGTGAGCAATGAGTGAGGAAAATGACTACACTGGATGAGTTACCCACTCCCATCTTGTAAATGAAAAGAAGAAAAAGTAGTTTTTTATTGCCTTGACATGACCTTCTGCCTATGCCATAGTAGCAACAGCAAAAGAGATGTTAGACTTGCTAATTCAGCTGTTGTGTTGACAGAAGATTTCCTGAGATTTTGAAAGAGTAATGCTGTTAAGCAAAGATATACGTGCAATGGGGAAGAACTGATAGTGGAGCAAAAGGTGCTGTTACATAAAATCTTATGAAGGAAATCTATTCTAAGTGTAAATGTGAAAAAATAGATGGAATAAATAAATATTAATTAAGAACAAAATAGCTAAATATATGTAAAAGGCAATAGCAATACCTGACATGCAGCTAGGAAGCTACTCTTTCAGGGTGGGAAGAAGACTTTTTTTTCATATATCACTTGGCTCTTGACAAGAAGCTACCAGTATTTTTGCAGTTTTACTTAAACAAACTATTCGATAACAGCAGGAAATAGCGTGTAGCATGAAACAGGCCACAGTGGTGTGTGAAACAGCACAGCAATATCCAGGAAGCCTTCTGGCACTGAAGTATATAGTTAACAGTGAACAAATGCAGGTGGCTCAAACATGGAAGTCTATTAATGAAACATAATTAGTAATGAAATACATAGCCATATTATTAAGGTTACTGTTTGGTGTTGATCCTGTGGGTCTTTTACTTTCTTATTCCTTGGCCCAGGGTTCTGGGAAAGGGTAGTGCTGGGGAGGGGGGAACAGGCATCACACAGTCCAGTCTGCCACCACTTCAGCTGGATGGAGTGGGAGGACTGTAGGCTTTTTCCTTCTCATCCTGTTCCGTTTGAACTGCTCAGGACTGAAGAAATCTGCTTATTATCACCTGTCGAGCTTGGGGGAAACCATGGACCTGGTGACTCTATGTTACAATTTGTTTTCATAGCAGAAGTGATACAGCTTCTTGGTTGGCATTCTAGTCAAGCTGGAAGATCATGCTTGGTCCCTGAGGAGAAGGCAATTTAAGCTCTCTTTAGCAAGAATTATTTGGGAGTATTGTGATACGGTACCAATTACTTCAGACACAAGGAATCCATTTCACTCGAAGGCCCCCCTCCGCACATTGCTGGGCATTATCTTTTTTTGGTTAATGGGTATTTCCTCCTCTTTTCTGTTTGTTTTTTTTCCTCCAAGGAGTCATTCCAAACACTAGCACGAATCTGGAGCCATAAAAGTTCCTGGAAAATATTTTACCTTTTGTCCTTTAATGTTGGGCAAAACCCAACAACTTTGCAAACTTTTGGAACAGAACTGTGGTACTAAAATAATTTTAGAATCTATTTGGTGTGAGTCACAAAATCATGTCTAGTCCCAGCATGTAACTCCACAAGTCTTGATTTCTATCCACTTTCTCTTTGTCTGCTGAAGTAATAACCCTTCCAAAAGAATTTTTGCTGATTCATATTCCCAGGAGAGCTTCCCCCTTTCCTTCACGCTTGACCAGTAGGTTAGTTGGGTACAATAACATTTCTTGAAGGCTGTACCTAAACAATGACTTTAAATTCTTCCTTTGACCCAGACTCAGGGGCTTAGTCTGAGAAACACTCAGCTTCTCCTAGCTGCTAGAAAAATTCTGTCATAATTTCTAACATGAAATAGTTCCAAAATGACAGTGTTTGTAGATAGGTAAATCGTACCCATGCCAACTTAGAAATACAGCAGCTGTGAGTGCCCCAGTCCACTTTAATTTTTCAGGGAAGAAGTTGAAACAATAGCAAGGAGATATTTCCCATTCATTTTTCATTGTCAGTTTATTGCTGGCAGCAGGGGTCTTTAGGAAGATAAACCACACTTCTGAAGAAATACTTTGGATCCATTCTCAGCTAATTCTAATTTTAAAGGACTAAAATCCTTCCATATGTCTGTGGAAAGCTCATCTGTCTAAAGGCTGGATTGTGTAAAAAAAATACCTTGAAGCCCTTTCAGGACACATGGATGTGTTTGAATCAGTCCTGTTTCTGCTTCACAGTTCTTAGTTTCTGTAGATATTTGGCTCATCTGGGATTTATCAGTTCTGAGATTCAGCAAAGAAAATGACCTGAATCAGCCCTTCCCTCTGTCCCTGGAAGCCTGAGGGTGTCTTGGCTCTAGTTTCTCATTCGAAATACTTATTCTCTATAGGCAGTTTTACAGCTGTTCATCACTGGAGAACACTGGCCATGAAACTTGTGTGGCTTAGCACATTTTCTAGTCCATTTGTGCTGGGCTGTGGTCCGTAGCTTGAGTTGCCATGGTGTTTACTACAGACATCAGTCAAGCTGTGGGTTAACACCAGAGACTTCGCCAGTGGTTTCTTGTAACAGAGCTAGTATTGCATCGCATTGGTGAGGAAGACTTGTTCAGTAATGGAGAATTTGCCGCCTGGCCCTTTTTCACAAGATCAGGATTTGCAAGGAGACAAGCATCTGTCTGCCACAAGCCCTTTCTCTGTTTTTCTCCTCTGCGGTATCTCAGGACCCTTTACAACTTTCTCTCAGTAAGTGGAGGAGAGGTGGATTTTTAAAAGCAAAAATACCCCTCTCTGCCAAGTTCCTTGCAGCTCCGTGGGTCATAGCTTCTCCTTTCCTGCTTGTGGTTCAGCTTCAGCAGAGTAACCCTTCTTCCACCTTGCTGTAACCTGGTGGTTTTAGTGCTTCCCTCAGAAATGGGAGATGTTCACCTGAGTCCTGTTAAGACAAGAAGTCCCCAGGTCCTAAGCTGCACACTGCAGTGCGACCCTGCTGGTACCTATGTGGCAGGGGTGCAGAGGGCAGGCTTTTTCAGTGTCCTCACCTTTTTCCCATGGAGTCTTAAATGTGGAGTCCGTTCAGCTGCAGTGCCTACCCAGGAGAGCCATCTGGGCTCTGAGCTCCATGTGGGCAAAACACAGCCTTGAGACAGGCACCAAAGTCTGGAGTGAAGGTAAAATTCACAGCCAGGCCTATGCTCCCTGGCCTCTCAGCCTGCTCAGCCTCTTGGTGTTCATGGGGATCACTCTCCAGCACTTCCGATCCTAGCTACGGCTCCTTAAATCACTGTTCTGAAAGGGCCAGATAGCAACAGCCGCAGGGATTATGTTGGTGACACTTGAATAACCTCCTTGGATTTCCTGCTATGTTTGCAACATGCTTTTCTTCTTGGGATTTTGTTGTTGCTGTTGTTGTTCCATTAAAGAACAATCTGATAAGGAAGGACTCTTGAGACATTAAAAACTTTAGGCATTCTGGTACCAGAGTGGAGTCTTGCTATGGGTCACTTTACTGATAAAAGTAATCAATGTGTGTTCTCTGGGAATAATTCCCAGACTTCTCCATTGCTCCCCTTTTAAAGGATCTTCTTCTTTTAAGTCAGTGGCACCTCACACAACTACTTTCCCTCTTAAGGTTTAGATAAAAAGATACTTGCCTATACTTCTGACTTTGACTCCTACTATAAAAATGTTTTAGCAACACTGATGCATAGTGGACTATCTTCTCTTGGCCTTGAGTAGAAATATTACTGAGTAATATGCATGATCTTCATGGTGTAGTAACTTGGTTGATTGCTTTCCTCACTCTGTCTTTTTTTACAAGTTAATTTTCCATGGCAGGTTTTCAGTCTGAGAAAGGGCATGTCATAACTGGACAAACTAGTAGAGCATCTACATATCCTACAGCAGAATATTATAGAAGAACTGCTAAGGAACTGTGGTTTATAAACATGGTACAGTTGGTAAGCTCATACACCACAAAAATCATGGGGATAGGTTCAGATGATACTAACTGTCTTAGTAGTAGACTGTGTGGTTAGGAATGAATTCATATTACTTTGGTTTAGCGAACTGACTCTTCAGCATCTAGTTTGAAGTAGTTACCTAGGTACCCTCAGTATAAGAGAGGGGTGGCGGTACCTTAATCAGGGTAATCAGTACCTTAATCAGGTTTATGACCGCTGCCTTGGACAAGTGTAACATCGTGTAGCATCAGTCTGCAAAGAGACAGCCAACGCATGAGGTGGTGGTCTTTGTGGTGGTGGTATCAGAGCAGATGCTCACACTGCAGTGTCACAGATAGGGGCTTTTTGGCTCTGAGCTGGCAAGCGTGGCCCATTCTGGAGCCCGTTGTTCCAGTATCACCTTTGCTGTTTGGCTGTGTGTTTTTTCCCTTCAGCCATCAGTCCCTCTCCTTGCTAGCAAATAACTAAATGGAAAATAGAAAATCCAACTGTCCTTTTCTGCCTTACAAATGAGATGGGAAATAGAGTACTTGAGAACATTTGGAGATTTATATAAAATAAGGAGTCTTGTTACTGTTTCGGTTATTGAAACAAGTAGAATGGAAGTACAAATGCTCTAGCAATTACACTGGAGAAAATGGAAGCCATGGCAAGAATAGTCAGTTAACTAATGAAACCAGAACTGTGAGATGAAGATGCTCTCTCATTTGCTGGAGGCCTCCTTTATCCCCACCTCTTGGGCAGACCTGCAGTATGAAGCCAATGAATAAGACCAGCAGTTACAACCAGCCAAAACAGAGGAACTTCAGCTGTTCTGAGAGCTATCAATCATGTTGACCTGCCTGCCATGCTCTGCTCTGTACTGTTGGGTCCACACTAGTCTCTATTCTTGTGTTTTTAGAGCTACTAAGAGAATTGCCATTGAAAACAAAGGTAATGTGATGTAGAAATAGTGCAGGAACCATGTCTTCTGGTCGTAGTGAGTGTGCTAATCCTGGTTTTCAGGAGTGGTGCCCCTCTTCATTTAATTTAGTTAAACATTTGATTTAGTTTTGTTATTTAATGTGTTTCTCTGAAGATACACTTTCTACTCTGGTATTGGAATTTTTGATGGGCAGTGAGACAGTATGGACTTGATGCTGTTACAAATGTAAAGGTCAGGAGAAGATCCCCTGAAAATGTTTTCCTTGTTAACCTGTCAATAGATGCTGTGACATTATGTTCTAATGATATTTCTGCTGTCTCTATAGAAGGCATCTGTCAGCCACCTTCTTCAGTGCCTTGATCATCTCAGCTCTAAACATGTAGCTACTGTCTTTCCCCTTACTTCATTTTTATTTGAGCACTCCTGGAGGAACAGTGCTTGCAGAATAAAATTTTTGCAGTAATTCACAGTATTTTGTGTTGTTATGTTATCTCATGTTTTTGCACATTCGGCTTACTTTGCTGGTGGCTTGCAAATGATAAAAGTTACAATCACAGCTGGTAATTTACTTCATTTATTCAACAATATAGTAATATGCTTCTTTACAGCGTGCCTAGATTATCTGAATCCATAGGCCAAGTTTTTCTTTGGTTATTTTGGCAGAGAAAAAATAACAGTAAATTATGTGATCACTTTATAACATCTTCCTTGTTCCAAGGGCATCTATTATTAGCAAGCAATACAGCTCCCAGTAGCTATGCCTTTGGACTGTAGTATGTTTTAATGTGTCTGAAGCAAACCATGCATTGTCTGTGCTCAGCACAAGGCTGAGTTTATTCTTGCTAGGGCTTTTCAAGATCAGCAATGGATTTATTTCCCAAGCATAAATAATTCGGTCTTGTTCCAGCTATGCAGAATGGTTATAGAACTTCCTAATACGCACATTTGCTTTCGGTATCATTTAGTCACATATATGAAATGCTTTTCCAAGCATTCTGAAGTCTTAATTTAGTGACTCTAATAAACTTGTCATAATGCTATTTTTTTTCTTGTAAACTGTAAACGCTTTAGGTGATGTCACTGTTCCACTGTATGACCTACTGTAAATTCTTTGGGACTGGAACTCTTTTTATTATGTTTTGTGGGCCATACTACAATGTTATATAATGTTAATAGGCACAACAAAGTAGAGCAGGGGAAATAAAGGTGAAGAATGCCTTTTTGAGGAGATATTAAAAATTATGGACAGAGCTGTGATGAGTTGTTCTCAGGGTACCTGAGTCCCTTTCCAGCAGTGCATCTTGCATCTTTCTTGCTGCCAGCACTGCTGTCAGAGCGAGCGTGGTAACCTTCTTGTAATGTCTGAAAGTGCAAGTTTGCAATTGATTCTGCACATTTTGTAGAGCCTTTTAAACCTTTTTAAAAGCAGATGTAGAATTTTAATATGATGATAGTTTTTACATTCACTTTTCTTTAATTTTATAGAGATATAAAAAGCATTCCAGAGTGTCACTCATCTCTTGATCTCGAAGTGTGGGCCCACAAAGCACCATTTTTAGTCTCTCTTTCATACAGGATCAACAATTTAGATCTGAAAGACCTAACTCAGTTATTATCTATGAATTGAGGGAGGCAATATTTTCTCTTCTAAAACCTGGCCTAATACCATTTTGGTTATGCCTGTGCTTTTCCTGGCAGCAAATTCCTGCAAAGCATTCCTTTGCCAGCCCTCTAAATCTGTTTAGGGTCTGAGTTTCATGTTTCATGAAGAGGATCAGCATATTCAGCAGCAGCTAACAGTATCTTGTGGATGATGAAATTCCTGACTTCCTCGCTGAGAGACAGGCTTTCAATCCAGAGAGTCTTTAACAGGCAGAAAAAAGAATGTCTCTGTTTAATTTGAGGGATAAATGAAATAAACATTTTTTTTCCTGGTTCACATGAATCAATGGTGGTGGTGCATGTTATCTTTTATGAAGTGCTATTCCCTTGCTCGAGGCATCTTTGTTTCTCCTTTTTCTTCATTTTGAAATTGATACCAACCTCTAGATCAATTGAATTTCCTTTTTAATTTTTTAATAATGTATCCTAATGGGATCACAGCTTTGGACTGCTGGCTGACCCATGGAGTCTTCACCTTTTTAGGTATGTTACTTCTTTCTTTGATGAAGATGTCTGCCATTTGGTGGTTTAGGGTTGAATGATACTCTTGTTGCCTGAGTGTTCTTCAGAAAGGCCTGTATATTAACCACTTTGGAAATGAAAATGTTAATCTATGCTTGTATTTTCAAATATTGTGCATATTATGCAGTCCTGCTCCTTAAATGCACAAACTGTAAATGGTTCCCTCTTAATTTCCTAATGTCTGTGTGTGTCTGTGGACACACATGATGCACTGCCAACTCTCTTTATGCTGACAAAAACTGAGAAGTCTGATTATGGCACAAATCAATTCACAAAATAAATTATAGAAACTCTAGAACACAACTTGGTTGAAACTGAATTACAGTTACTCTGTCTTGAAGCATATAAAGACTTTTTGCAGGTTTCTCACATGGCTGGATGCAATAGACTCAAGTGCTTCACCACAGAAAGTGCAGTGAGCTCTCAGAGGGAGTCTTGGACCTCAACAAAGCTGTCCCAGGTCTCCTAACCAGGATTTTCACTCAAGTCAGACATCCACAAGGCAGGATTGTGTTCTCTTTCCTTCCAGACTGGTTGAAACCTTGTGCCTAGTTTTATTCTTTACCAAAGATTCTTAATGAATTATTTCCATTCTATCACTACTAGTATAGGAACCTCTGTTCATTGAGCAATCTACTTTTAAGACCTAAGTTACTTAATTTTTAAAAATTCTTAAGTAAGCTGAAAAATAGAGAACTATGTGCATGCACCCCACTAGGCTAAAGATTATTATTCTGCAATAATATTGTTCATGGCAGGTTTAAATATGTTATTTTGAATGGTGCATGTTAAAAGAGTTTACTTAGTCTAATGACTGCTGTATAATTACATTAGTATTTATTAGTTCTGGAATAAGAATTTATATATCAAAGGCTGATACTGTAAACCCTATCTTGTTGGTTTTATACTCCTGGCTCATACCTTGCAGAGCAGAGGAGTAGGTTGTTATTTGTTCCAGTTCTTTTCTTTGCTGCAACATAAACTAGGATTCTAATGACAAACTGAAACATAAAAACAATTGTAAGAGCATGTCCTCTGTGCATATTGAAGGCATGAGTGGATGGTTACAGGAAAACATTCTGGTTTAGAATGAGGCAAGCATCCTGCAATATAATCAGAGCTGGACACCTTTCTGATAGGTATGCAGACTGCTATTGTGAGGAAAAAAGATTATTTTTTTCCTTCAGATGAGCAGAAGGGGACTGTGTGTTGTTCCTCATGAACTCTCTGTCTGCCTGTCTTCTATGAGAGAGAAGTAGGGGTAGGATTCCATGTTTTTCCTATTAATGATTTCAGAATTAATGAATGAATGAAGTTGGTGGGTCAGTATGAATGGTAAAATTGGTGCTCAGAGTGGTAGAGATTAGAGAGGTATATAATTTAGTAAGGTATGTTTGTGTGTTTCTACCTTTGAATACACATATGTCTGCATATAGATATGTTTGCATTCTTTGTAGTGGATCTGAGATGTTTCTATATGTTCAGCTCCCTGTGTTTGTAACCTTGTGCTTTAGACAGTTCAGTCTGTTTATTTCATCTGACAATGAATAAAACTTTTAAAAATAGAGCTGATAAGAAATTTTCTATGGAACTGGAAAATGTATTTTTGCAGGAAAACTCTAATTTTAATGACAATCACACTTGTATATTTGGAAACTTTCAATAAAGTTTAAAAAACTGTTTAGGATTGGGTCAACTCCAGTGGAAACCTGATTTGAAATCTGTTCATGTTTCATCACAAAATGAAGTTCCTTGTTTGAGCACATGGTGATTTCCAAGTGCTTCACTCTCCCCTACCTGTTGGGACTTGGTCATCAGATGACTGTCCTGTTGAGTTACGGGAACCATGCGATTGAACTCTGGCATGTCCTGATCATTAAAGTCAGCTGCCAGAGGAGCAGTGGGACAGGAATCACTCAAATGAGAACTGCTCTAAGGCTTCCCGATAACTTAGTGAGAGCACAGATTAGGTTCAGTATATCACAAACGACTGAAACATTTTGATGTGTTAAAACACAAACTTCTGATGCTTTCAGACACATCTTTCCTGAACTACCCATGCCTCAGTTTTTTCTGTTGGGTCGTTGGTATTTCAAACTTGTAATTTTTAAAATGAATGTGTGATTGGACTTGATGATCTTAAAGGTCTTTTTCAACCTAAATGATTCTAATTTGGAGTGAAAGCAGTTTGCAGGCTTTGAAATTAGGATCCTAAGAGGAAGAGAGACTGATTCTTCAGCTGTTTTCTCCACCCTGTCTTTGCTACTGTAAGGAACAACAACTTAAGGATGATGGGACTCTGGTTTAACAATGAGCAGAGATGAAAAAGTTGTTCTTTTGATGATCTTTTTCTGATGTTTTCTGAAACATTCTTCTGATTTTCTGAAATTTTCTGAATAAAAAGTTGTTCTCACAATGTGGATAACAGGAAGTGCAGGACTTCAAAATTTAGAAAGTGTCAAAAGGAAAAGAAGAAAGTGCTTTGGTACCTAAGTCACTATTACCTGGAGCCTTTCTTGTTGTAGTTTCAGAGTCTCCCTCAACCAGATGAAATGAGGGCCAGTGTCAGCTCTCCTAGTGCCTGGCTGTAAGGGGGATCTCCTGGAAGTCTGTCAACTTGATTCTGTGTTAAGTATGAATGTAAGCACAATTTACCAAAGCGTCAGCATTTTCACCATCTGTCTTAGAGTGGGGGGTCTCAGTCCATCCCTTCTCAGCACCTTTTTCATAATATACTGCTGGAGTGCCAGGGAGTTGGAAACCAATCTGCCGTAGTCTTAAACCGAAGACAGGCCTTTTTTAATCCTTCCACCTTCATCCCTTCTCTGATCAAGTTCAGTGAAATTCACTGCTGCGTGCATTCACATTCCCGGTCATTCACACACAAAGCCACCTGGAAGGGAGTTATTGTGCTGCTAAATAGATTGGTCTTTTTTCGACAGGAGCAACCTATATAGAAAGCCAGACAAATATGTGTCGATCCATTAATTCACTTTGCTAACCCAGGCAGATGCCAGGCAGGGAAGGGGTGACAACACGTCTAGCACTCCCTAACCTAAAATGTCTTTGAGCTCAAATCACTTTAATAAACCCAACCGTTTCTGTGTGATAAAAGTTGATAATTAAAAACAAATCTAAGTCCCATTAGTTTGCCTTTAGGAGTCCACATAGATCAAACAGGGCACATAATATAACAATGAACAGATTGCAGAAGAGAATTTGAGCCAGGTTACAGGGCTGCATCTATGTTGTGCCTACGAGTTTTGGTGGATGGGGCGTGAGCTGTGGCAGGCACTGCAGAGCACTGGGGAGCTGCCTTGTGGTCCCTCACTGATTTTTCCTGTGATGTTTCACTCTTGTGTCCTAACTCCCAACCTTTTCTTGTCTTGGGGCTGCATGGTTGGCTGGATGTCCATACGTCTGGCCAGATTGCTTCCACTGGGAGGAAGGAAGGGGAGACAAGGGTTGGGGGTATGTTGTGTGTATGACCCTCCATATTTGCGAAGTGTGCATGCAGAGCACTGCACACAGCTGGAGGATAGACCTCCTCTTTCCAAAGTCCAAGCCTGCCTTTTCAACATGTACTCTGTGCAAGAGATGATGCAACTCCTGGCCGCTTTCCAGCTGTCTTCACCTTTCCATTCCTTTCATTTATACATAGACTGTCAGATTGATGTCCTTGTGCGTGCAGTCACTCTCTAGGGAGGCCTTCCTGGCTGGTTGTGCAATAGTAGTTTCTATTATTTCTGTGCATTACTTTACAAAGAGACACTTAAGCATCCCTTTGTATCAACAGCAAAAAGGCTGAGTGCGTCTACTAACTTTTACTAGAGCTGGAGCCATAGCTGCATTTAGCATTTTCCAGAATATTACTGCAATACTGATGAATTGAAAAATTGATTATAAAAGTCTGGAGGTTTTTTTCTGATGCTTTACATTCTGTTAATATTGTAATTACATTTTTTTCCTTTATCTGCTGAATAAATTTGGTGTCAGTCAGCAGATGTCTCTGCCGTAGCGATGAACCAACTCCCAGACAATCTTGAGCTTCGATTTACTTTCCTATTGTTTCATCTCACTTTCAGAAATGACAGATGACTTAATCAGCTTCAGTTTTAGCTTTTATATATACTATTCTTCTAGTTAAAACATGCCTTTTCTTCTTCCAGCTCCATCAGACCTCTGAGGGAATGCTTTTGTTAATGGACCTGTTGCTTTGTTGTTCTTGCATGAATATACATCCTTATACATTCTTATCATACATCTCTTGTATGATGTAAAGTGCTGCGTGTCTAAAATGGGAAAATACTCTTCCTCAGGCAGAGTTTCTTCAGTGATCATCTCTGTATATCTTTCTAAGAGTTGATGATCTTCTGTAAGTGTTACTAAGTATCCAGCCATTAATAGACCACCACTTGCTGATTGGAACAGAAAGGTTTTTAAGAATTCATGTGCTCAGTGAATAAGATTTACCATTATTTATTTAACAATTTAACTGTAATTCCTCTTTTCCCTGAAGATGAATGGGAGAAATTAATTTCCCCAAGAGAAATCAATTGTTTAGGCCTCAGTATCAAACAAATGGTTTCTGTGATTAATTACAATGCTCAGATGGACAAGTAAAATCATAATTTGATGCCATCCCAATGAAATAACAATGGAATAAGTGGTATATTTTTAACCTTAATTTTTAGCATTTTGTGATACAGCAAAGTGCAAATAATTAGAAAGGAAAACTTGACATTTTTTTTCTCCTGCTTGCTAGGGGACTGCAAGATATTCAGATAAAATCCCTATCTGAAATTAGTTTGGAGGATTCTTCAGCTGATACTTCTTGGTCAATGTGCAGTGGAGGTGAAGTCCATGTTGTGCTGGTTAAATATATAATCCACGCAGCATTGTTCCCGTTCTTAATTGGGCATAGCTATTTTATGACATAAAATGGAAATTTAGTAATTAAACTGGCAATTCAAAATTCTCTTTGCATAACTCATTTATTGGCCAGGTCTGTCACTGATATACTGCAAGCAGGTAAATGAATACACTGAAGTAATCTACTGTAGCTATAGAAATAATCATCTGAGGAAGCAGCTCATATGCTTCTCCTAAGAATTTGTTTTAGACATTGTAGTGCTTTAAGGTTTGTGGGAAACAAAAGAAAACACTTCAACAGAAATACACATTGAAGTTGGTCAGAATTTTGGAAGAGTTTTTATTCTTTATATTTATTTCTTTGTATTTATTTCTTGCTCAGTGCACTGTTTCATTAATAGGGACTTGGTTCTTTAGTAGTATAATCTGCCATATGTGTAGTGATTTTGCTAGGAAGAACACTAGCTTGATTAAAAAAAAAAAATCAATGTAGAACGCATTACGTTTCTAAAATGGTTATCTGGAAGTACCTGAAAAGTAATAGAGGGAAAAAGAAAAAAGCACCATAAGCAGGATCTATCCAGAGGTCTGCTGCTGGCTAAACATATTTCAATTTTTTCAACAATGATTTAGAAGAAATCTTTGCTTTGTTATAAAGAAAGAGCTGGGTCAGTCAAATACAAAGGCACACACGTAGCATAGACCAGCCCAGAATATTAGAAAAAAAAAAGGGCTTAGCAGCAGCAGTAACTTAGGCTTGGCCAATGACTTTCCACTGCGATGCTGTGACTAAGAAGAAATACTAGCTATGCATATTGAGCCTGGGGAATATTAAGTGGGAGAAGTTAGATACTGCATTCATGAAGATATTTTGGGGTTAGAAGCCTTGTGCCCCAGCAGGAGAAATGCAGGCTGAACAGTTGGGAAGGAGCCAGGGAAAGCTTCAAGAGTGATTAAAAAAGTTCCATCATGAGGTAATTAAGAAACTCAATTTATTTTACCCAAGTGATGACTATGACTTAATCATGCTTTGCAACTACGTATTTGGGGAGTAGATTCCTGATATTGTAGGGCTTTTCAGTGGAAAACAGTAAAATGTGAGTTAGTGGTTGATAGTTGATGCCAGACAAATTCAGGTTAAATATGGGAAAAGAAAAATGTAAAAAATTCTGTATTGGGAATAATTAATGTTTAGAAAATGTTGACTAGGGATATTAATCTGTAAGTTTCTGCAAACAGAAATTATAACGTGCTTGCACTTTGTAATTCAGGAGGTTAGTCTGAAGGCTGGTGGTCCCTTCACTGCTTACAGTATTTGAGCTACACAAATTTAAATCAGATGGGGAATTAGGTGCTATATATAAATTGATATTAAAAGGCATCCGTACTCTGAGCCTGGAACATTCCTGCAAAAGGTTAATAATTTTTTTTCCCCATAGTTTTGCCCCTTTTTTTTTTTGTCTGACAGTGCTTTATTTTCAGATTCGTAAAGGAGCAATACACAAAAAAAAGCATTTATTTCTCAGTGCCTGCTCTGGCTGCATATATAAACAAGATCTATAAAGCAATTTTGAAACTGATAACTTCCAGAGTAGGAATATGTAATTTCCCCATTAATCTTTATGTTATAAATTGATTGCAAGAAGAAGAAAGACAATGAGGAGAAGAAATGATGAGGCGAGGGAGAAATGACCATACTTTAGGGGGATGTCTTACCTGAAGAAGAGAAAATGGAAAAAAATGGGACCCTTCTAGACCAGACCTTCTTTGTCCCATCCTATCAGTTTATTACTTTTATCATGAGATAATATGATATAGAGAGCATATGATGCTTAAGCCATAGCTTCTGTACAAAGCCTACTTTTTATCTCAAGTGTAGATGATGAAAACTTCTGCCTTGAAATAAATAAAATTATTTGTGCAAATGCAGACTAATTCATTAGTTAAATTATCATAACAAGCCTTAATAGCTGCACTGAGTGAGCAAATGAAAGTTTATTTCGCATTTTACTTTTAAAGTGTCCAGCAATAATTCTGGGTATTTTTACTATCCTTATGACTATGCAATATTATGGAAGTGTCTGTAATTTAATTTAATTTTTCTTAGTACTATAAGTAATTGATCACATTAGCTATTTTGATGGAATGAGCAGCAGCTCATCTTGTTTAACCTGTCTAGTCTATAAACGTCTGGAGGAAAAGGAGAGAAATCAGAATGCATCTCTAAGTCTCGAAAACTTGCTAAGAGGCTAATCAGTTGAGATGCTGGCAGACTGATAGGGAAATGAATTTGAGAGTCGTGGACCACTTACACAGACCACATTGGCAAGTGTTCCATCTGCTCTAGAGCAATGACAGTAATGAACAGCAGTCCACTGCTACTGCAAGCCCTTCTTGCAGGGAGGGAAGAGACTTTTCAAGTAATCAAATTGCAAATATCTAGTCATCCACAGAGTATAAAACCATATGGAGTATCATGGCTTATCTGCGTGAATCACAGGCACTGAGGTAAGAACTTCGCTAATAAGTGGTTTTTCAGTTAATTTTGCAGTGATGGAAAAAGACAGCTGAAAATTTTTGAGTTGTTCAATAATTTCAGTAAAATAAAGCATCCAGCTTTCAAATCTTAAAAAAGAATAATTGAAGTAAATCTTGAAGCAATATGTCAAGTGCTGTTAAATCAAACATATTTCATTAAAGTATTGTCCTGGGTTTTTTTTGGTTTATAAATGAGGACAGTAGGAAAACCATGTGTATTTTACCAAAAAATGAGTGTTGAGGTCAACTAGAACATTTAAAAAGATTTTATCAAAAACATTTCACACAGCTGTAGTTAATGGGTTTGAGGATACGATTTTATGCCCATTGTAATGAGGTCACTTTTCTCATCAGCTTCTGCTTCTTCTTTCTTTTCCAATGTAGCCTAGTTTGCTAGGTCAGAATATAAATGGTAACAGTAGCAGCATGTATTTGTGTGAATTGTAAACCATTTCACTAGGTAGGGATGAAATAAATTCTGTTGGCTACCTGTGACCTAATCAGGATTAATGAGACTTTTTGTCCTGTGAACCTGAATCAATACTGTTTCATTCCCTCAATTCTTTGTTATTAGTTGGTTCTCTTTCTAGCAAGCAGTAACATTCCTGCTATATATACTGATAATTTATTTTTATAACTTTGGAAAGGTGTTTCAGCTTAGCAGACATGGCAGTATAGCAAATAGTCTTCTTTATAAGAGAAAAAATGAGCAAGTTACTGCTGTAACAGTATTCACTCACTGAATTGTCATTGTTTTACTCTGTATCTGCACCATTTGTAGCCTGTGATCTGGTCAACTTACTTTCACAAACCTGTCCCTGGTCACGAGTGCAGGGTATGTTATAAAGTTCGGTGGAGTATTATGGATTTCTAAGTTTCTCTGTATTGATTGGTAAATAAATCCTCAATTCATCAGATAGAAACAAAATTACAGAAATATTGGAATTAAACCATGCACATTTTTTCAACCAGGTGTACAGTTTGAATTATGTTCTTTGTAAGTATTCTGCACTTAAAGTTAATATTTGTGGTTTTTATGATGTTCAGGAATATTCTCAGTGGGAATTGTTCAATTGTTGTCAAAGCTGAAACCGAGTTCTGAATATAAACAGTAGTTGTGTGTTTTTTTCTCTTTTTTGCTTTGCTTTTCTACTTATTCATCTCATCCCAATAATTAAATTTTGATTCCGTTTTACTAACTTTGTCCTACAATTGAATACTGAATGCTGTTTATGCTTTGCTTTGAACAATTGTAGCTTTCTAACTAGAAGGCGACTGAATTGTAGCAGTTGAATCTGAGAGCTTTTAGTATGTGCAATAGATTTATAACATGAATAATGATGTGCTACAAATAATGATTTTCTTTGCTGAGAGTTACCTCATCCTCTGGAAAGGGCTACATCTAGGAAATGGAGCCAATACTACTTATCCCATATGCATAAGACCTGTGTTTCTGGAAAGTAGGGGCATATATTATGTACATCCACTTAAATTTGACCCCTTGGAAAGCATCAGATCTAATATGAATTCAGTAATATTGTGGCAGGCAGCTCACCTTGCCAGCAGAAATTGTGTGTCCTGCTCAGGCGGAAAGGTTGGTCATCACTCCCTTCAAACATCAGGATTTTAGTCTGAATGCATATAAGTGAGGTAGAAATCAGTGACTAGGCTGTGCAGGCTAAACAGTGCTAGGGGAGGGCATGGGGGGTGTCCAGCTTTAATGCACTAACTGAGTGAGTCCAGCTAGACTGATGCCCCAGTGTTGGGCGGGAGTAACTGTCAGTGAACTTCATGGTTCTAATGACCTGATGGCATTTTAACTTAATCAAGGTGTAAGATCTGCTATTTTCTCCCCTGGAGAAGCTTTTTCTCAGACTGAATGAAGAGCCCAAGTCATTCACTACACAGTGGTGCTTCAACCAGGGGTGTTGGTGGAAGGACGCCTTCGTCTATCACTTCAGTGATGGAAGCTTTTGAACTTGTATCTCTGATGTACTAAATTTGGAGTGAACCCTGTTGTGGTGGTCACAGTACACTGCAATTCAGAAAGGAGAATTCACTGTGATGCCCCTGAATGGGTGGTGGTTTAGGGCTGGGTTAGAGAAGTGCATTGCTAAAAGTAATCTGTTCTATAAAAGATGGGATATGTGCACGGAAGATTATGAGATTTTGCAACTTCCAATTATTTCCGAGCTTGGTCAGTGAGACAATAGAAGATTTTGAGGTGCATGGCACAATCTCTCTGTAACTCAGTGGAGTGCATGATGCATATTTTGTATCTTGCTTTGCTTCTAAATATTCATTTTGATAAAGGAATTATCATGTTCATATTTAAGCTTAGCTGTTCACTTCTGTTGCTATGTGGTGGATTGACCCTGGCTGGACGCCAGGTGCCCACCAGACCTGCTCTATCACTCCCCTCCCCAGCTGGACAGGAGAGAGAAAATATAACGAAAGGCTTGTGGGTCAAGATAAGGACAGGGAGATCACTCAGCAATTATTGTCACAGGCAAAACAGACTTGACTTGGGGAAAAATTAATTTAATTTATTACCAACCAAATCAGAGTAGGATAATGATAAATAAAAACTAAATCTTAAGACACCTTCCTTCTACCCCTCCCTTCTTCCTGAGCTCATCTTCACTCTCAATTTCTCTACCTCCTCCTCCCCAGCGGCACAGGGGGACGAGGAATGGGGTCCCTCCCACAGGAGACAGTCCTCCATGAACTTCCCCATCATGAGTCCTTACTAGGGGCTGCAGTTCTTCACAAACTGCTCCAGTGTGGGTCCTTTCCACAGGGTGAAGTCCTTCAGGAACAGACTGCTCCAGCGTGGGTCCCCCACGGGTCACAGGTCCTGCCAGCAAACCTGCTCCAGTGTGGGCTCCTCTCTCCATGGGTCCACAGGTCCTGCCAGGAGCCTGCTCCAGTGCGGGCTTCCCATGGGGTCACAGCCTCCTTCAGGCATCCACCTTATCTGGTGTGGGATCCTCCATGGGCTGCAGGTGGATACCTGCTCCACTATTAACCTCCATGGGCTGCAGGGGGACAGCCTGCCTCACCATGGTCTTCATCATAGGCTTCAGGGGAATCTCTGCTCCGGCACCTGGAGCACCTCCTCCCTCTCCTTCTTCACTGACCTTAGTGTCTGCAGAGTTGTTCCTCTCACATATTCTCACTCCTCTCTCTGGCTGCAGTTGCTGTTGTGCAGCAACTTTTCCCCTTTCCTAAATATGTTATCCGAGAGGTGCTACCACCATTGCTGATGGGCTTGGCTTTGGACAGTGGCAGGTCTGTCTTGGAGCCAGCTGGCATTGGCTCTGTCGGACATAGGGGCAGCTTCTAGCAGCTTCTCACAGAAGCCACCTCTGTAGCCTCCCTGCTACCAAAACCTTGCCACGCAAACCCAATACATGCCATCATGTGAAAAGCAGTAAAGCCATTACAATGCAGAAATGACGAGGCCAAAGAGGAACTACACCAGGGAGCTACATGGCCTTTGGGCATGCCATTATCCACTTCATGGCTGGGGGAGAGTGTGACCCAAAGCCTTGGCACCTAGGTCCCCCATGTGCAAAGAGTTTAGGTAGCAGCCTGTCAATATGGTGTATGCCCCTTCTCACTGCTCTGATCAGCTGGAAATGCTCCCATGGTCTTTAGTACCTGCTGAGGTATTAGGAAGATTGGAGATGTGAAGCAGGTAGTGAATGCCCAATAATTTTGCAATTTGGGCTGCTGTTTGTACATGAAGAAAATTAAGGGCAGAAAGCATTTTAAGTTTGGAAAGCAATGGCAGAATGCTCCAACATGATGGGATCAATTCCTAAATGGTCTGCAGATAGCGCTGCATTTCCAGAAGAATGCTTTTTGAAATGTACTTCACATCCATCAACAGCCCTTGCAGAGGTAATGGATCAAAGATTCTGTGGTTCTCTGAATTTGCAAGATTTTGATCAAATTTCTCCTCCTGAAAAAAATCTAAAGTGTAAAGTTAATAATAAGGCAGCATTATGGGATATTGAAAACAAAGGCTGGTAGCCACAAAACTCCTAAGAGACGGTGCTAATCTTGAGAAGTTTTAGGTATTGGATTGGTCTATTTTAGAAGGTGAAAGGCAAAATCCTGGAGTGCCAGATCTTCTCCTGAGGTCAGTGAAGTCAGTTTGCTGGAGCAGAAACAGCCTCTATCCTAAACCTCTGGAGTTCATTCCATTGAAATTGTCAAAGAAAAGGTTAAGGGTGACTTATTTTTGGTCTTTTTCTGCTGATGTGGGAGTTGGTGTGATTGGAAGTTGGGGCTAGACAAAAGGCAAAACCAAAGCATTATCTCCTCCTTCCCCAACTAACCCACTGAGTGACTTCCTAAGGATTGTGCTGGACCTTGTGTTTTAGGTCAAGCTTGGATGATTGCTTTAATTTCATGAAATCCAATAGCTTGTATCAGATGGTGATCATGTTGTGTGACCTCCAGTGATCTCTTATGAGAGGTCTCTCATGAGGTCTCTTGTAGCTCTGGATCTGGTATAAATTCTTAATAGAAAAGTTTGTGGGAAGATTTTCATCTTGATTTTCGGGGTGGAAATGTAGAAATAATTACTTTGGTCATAGTACACTTGTACACAACAGTTTTTGGTTTTTTTTCTATTTTATTCTGTTCTTATTTACTAAATTTAAAAGATCTACTTAAAAATTGTTCCCTTTTGCATGCTATTCTCCCTTCTGTGTTGTGGTGTAAAAGTAGCAGTACTGCTACACTGGAGCTTAGGGATTTCTCCTGTCACACTTCATTCAGAAACACATAGGTTGTCATTCTCTTTGTACAACTTATCTTAATGTATTTGATTCATGTGGATGATTTTAATGTGGTTGGGGGGACAAATAGGAGCATATTATATGGCATTCAACATTTTAAGAAAAAAAGAGTAATTCAAGGTAATTTATTGATTTGTAATATCAGAACTTTTGAAGTGTATTGTTTATTCTTGCAGAACTAGCCCTTGTACATTCGTGGATAAGCTTCTGCACACAAGGCACAATGCTCTTTGACTCCTAATTAGTCCTTCCAGCAATTTATATTTATAGAAGGTGGAGTGACATGATGTTGGAGATGAGCATGATTTCAATCCTGTTCTCCAAAAATATGGCTTTTTATAACTAGAGTGAAAAACAAATTAATTTCCAAGAGAATTCTCCATAAGGTTGAACAATGATAGGACCTCAGTGCATCCATGCATGCATGCATAGCCAGCTCATGATTGCATGCTGAAATGGCAATGGGAATGAACAAAATGAGAAAGTAGAAATCTGTATATGGAAAAGTTTATTCATACAAGTGAATGAGTGATCGTGGTCTGATACATTTTTGCAGCAGTTAGTAGTGTGACTTCCAAAGTCTTCACATGCATGGCCATGGCAGAAAAAGAGAAAGTTTCCATGTTTATTGGTAAAGGCCTCTATGTGCTCCTTATTTCGGGAATCTTTCATGCACTGTGAAATCATCAAAGTTGCTGTGTTGTGCTGGTTTTGGCTGGCATAGAGTTAATTTTCTTCATAGTAGCTGCTATGGGGCTATGTTTTGGATTTGTGCTGGAAACAGTGTTGATAGTACAGGGGTGTTTTAGTTATTGCTGAGCAGTGCTCACACAGAGTCAAGGCCTTTTCTGCTTCTTACACCACCCCACCAGCGAACAGGCTGGGAGTGCACAAGAAGCTGGGAGGGGACACAGCCAGGACAGCTGACCCCAACTGACCAAAGGGCTGTTCCACAGCATATGACGTCATGCTCAGCATATAAAGCTGTGGGAAGAAGAAGGAAGAGGGGGACATTTGGAGTGAAGGGGTTTTGTCTTCCCAACTAACCATTATGCATGACAGAGCCCTGCTTTCCTGGGGATGGCTGAACACCTGCCTGCCGATGGGAAGTAGTGAATGAATTCCTTGTTTTGCTTTGCTCGCCTGCACAGCTTTTGCTTTACCTATTAAACTGTGTTTATCTCAACCCATGAGTTTTCTCACTTTTACTCTTCCATTTCTCTCCCCCATCCCGCTGTGGGGGAGTGATTGAGCGGCTGTGTGGTGCTTAGTTGCTGGCTGGAGTTAAACCATGACAGTGTGTATCTTCTGTTGGCTTAATTTTTTTTGTCAGTTACTGAGGAGTAAATGTGTTTTAAAAAAAAGAAGGCTTCTGAGATATTTTTTAAACTGGGGCATAGTAGTTTGGCTTTATGTCACATATTTAATGGATAGATGTGATTAAAAAGAGTTCAGAACCCATTTCAAAAAAGCTTCGTATAGCACTAAATATAATGCTTCTTCAGTATAAAAATGTAATTATTACTGATAGTGCATTTGGAAGTTTTTCTACTCTAGTTCCTTCTTAGTCATATGTTGATGTCACTAATCTGATTTGAAATGAAGTAGTATCTACCAGTTCCACAAATACTTCACATTTAATGTTGTATTATTACACTGTATTCAGTTATTGGTTTTACCTCCTCCTACCCTGCTGCTCCATCTGCTGCATACTTTTCCTACAAGGCTATTTTCTACCTACTTTTTAAACCTAATATACACAGTGTAGGGAAAGAGCAAAGCATTGAATACTTAAGGAAAATGTTATTTGGGGAAGATGGAAGAACTGAAGTCAATAGAAGACTATCTGAACGGAGAAAATGAGAGATTTATGACATATATTCACAATGACAATAGTTTAACTAAGAGTGTGACTTTTAAACCAATTTATTGAAACTGGTACCTTGAATGTAGACTTCCAGACCTTAGTTGTTACCTGATTTATGATAATTAACATAATATCAAAAGTTTAAAATTTTTAAATAAATTTTATAAATTTGTTTTAATTTCAACTTAAATTTAAATGCATTTCTTGTGTGTTGGCAAGTTGTTCTAGCTGTTGAGGGAAGGAGTGAGAAAAATACAGGTATTTTTCAGATAAAATATTTTACAGGTAAACACAGCTAAAGTATTTTTCAAAAATATCATTATATAGTTCATCAGCCCAGACAAAAAAAAAAAGCCAGTGAAACTTGTAGCTATTTGGCAGCACAGCATGTTAGAGAGTGTTGAGTGGTTTTTGAAACATCAACATGCAGTTCTTTTCTATTCTAGTTCCTCTTTGAAGATGGCTTTATCCATCTTTTCTAAAAGTGATGCTTTTGCTTTTAAATTATAACTTGATTAAATATTGTTTGTTTTTAAAGCCCTTCTTTATGTAACCCGCTCAGAGCTGTTGACTACTGATGTACAAAATTAATCACTGTACTTAACTCTAAAATTACTACATATGTCTGCAAAAAAGTAGATGCTTGGAAACTGCGTAGGTGGCAGGTTTCTGGAGACGTAGCAGCTTGGGAATTCATGATTAAAATGGCGTCACTGGTCCTGATAAGGCACAAAATTAGTTAAAAATTACTGTAAAAGAATAGCAATAAATATTTACAGTGCTCAGAAAAATGTGGATTTCCAAACACTACAGATAAGAACTTTTGGAACTGACTGTTCAGGTGATTATCAAAATGTTGTTTAATGGAGGCATTTATTTTGTTTTATTAACAAGGATGGAGTTATTTTTACTTGATCATCACTTTCCTTACCTGTTTTTATTTTCTTATTTTGATAACACACAGAAGGCTGAAACACTTATTCTTAGGATTCTTGTTAGAGTACAGAGCTGGTACACTGGCTTTACACAAGCTCTGGTGCTGGAGATATGTCAGAGAGGAGTTGAGTAGAGCAGGCTCTGGGGGCTACAGTTTCCACAACAGAAAGAGTGAAATAGGCTATGACAACCTTGAAGTGATTTTCATTTACAGTGGCAGGTGAAAAATGTGGTATTACTGGAGCAGGGGTAAAGTAAATGAGACAAGCAAGAGCCACATTGTCAGCGGCACAAAACCCCATCTTCTTGACATTTCTGAGTGAGAGCTTTTTTATCTACTCAGAAAAGTGGGGGACCACTCTTATCAAAGCCAAATTAGGAGTAGGGTTGGGTGCTTTCTGGATGAGGGACACTGCATATACTGGGAATATCAGCCCGGTTTTGTCATGACTGAATGACTCTTGAAGTATGGAAGTTGTGGCTTAAATGGTGCTCTGCCTGAGTCCAGCCAGCACTGGGCACTTTGAATAAAACTCCCCTTTTCTCAGCATGGGATTTCATTCTCCAAAATTCATTCCAAAGACAAGACGGATAAAACCCAAGAGAGTCTACTTCTGACAAGCGAGCAGACTGCTTTGGAAACCCAGGAGCTCAAGTAGATTTCCAGAACTCGTGACCAGCTGAAGAACTGCATTTTCTAGGGTAGAATGTCCTTCCTTTTAGCAAATATGAAATTTGCTTTTGATAGGAGAGAGCATTGAAAATGGAGCGCTAACATCTGAAATGAGCTCAGCCTTTCCTTGTGAATAGATTTGCCTCAGGGAAAAAGCAGATGAATGTCCTGTCACTATTTTTGTTACTGTCTCTTGAGGGCAGTCACATGCTGCAGCACTGGCCACCGGGAAAATGCTAGAGCTGAGGCTTCTGATGTGAAATCTTGCTGTTACTGCTTCTGCTTAATGAATGGAACAAATATTGGCAAAAGGATTAAAATATAAATATTATTAGTGTTTTCCATGAGGCTTAAAATTGCTACTGAGTGAACACCTGGTGAAGAAACATGTAGCCCCTTCCGTTTCAGTGGAGGTGTCCTGGATTATAGCAACTGAAGAAAGAGGGTTTTATGTAGAAAGAAGTGATGGAATACTAGGAGAATAAGCAGCTTATAGGAAGCTGCAGGTAAGATGGACAAGCTGAATTTAGATATTCTACCTTATTACACTGAAAGAAAGAAATGCAGCTACAAGATCACTATTTAATGTGGATACACACCAGTTAGCTAAAACGCAGTGGGTTTAAGTGCTACGTGAACTAGGAGCTTTAGCTGTTTGCTCAGATGACTTCATTTCTCCAGGTGCATTTTCTTTGACATTTCCCATGTTGCCCTCAAGCCAAACGTGTAAAGCTGTGCTGCTGCTTCATTGTGAGCTGCTGTTGTGCTGGGGATGGAGCGAGAGCCTGTTGCTGTCCAGAGGGATCAGGCACGAGACAGGAGCTTTCCCTTTGCAACCAGAAACTCAATGGAAGCAAAGAGAAAGTGAGAAATGACTGGCAGTGGAACTTAATTAACCATTATCCGAGGCAAAGGCCTGTGAATATATCTGGAGGATTTTGCTGAGCTTTTGTCATCATATTTTTGTGGTAACTTCAGTTTGCCAAGAACAGCTCCAGATAATCTCTCTAATACTGGTTAAGACAATACAGCAACAGCATCTGTGAGAGGAGGAAAAACAAACAAACAAAAAGATTAGCCTTTGCTAGACTTTCTTTCTGACTGTGCTAGAAGACAGCTCCACCTGAGGTCTTTGCCCTTAAATTGTAAGATGTGTTAAACCCTGTATGTGAGACTGTCCACTTATCTGGTTTAGCTCTAGCAGGTGTATTGCAATTTTCTCACACGTTACTGTCCTCACTTTGATCCTACACTCATCCACAAGGGCAGTAAAGTCTGGATTGCATCACAGGGCTGGTCCCCTAGCAGGCTCCTTGAATACAGGAATGGCAGAGGAGAGTACCTGGTAACTCTGGCATTTTTCCGAGTTACGCCAGCATGTATCTCAGACCAACATGAAGACAGTTGACAGAAGCTCTTTTTCATTAGTGTAACTGTCTTCACAAAGGATTTTTCTAGGAAAAGCTGAGCAATATCCCAATGACTTGACTTGTCACACAGTATGTCTCCTTGCTGAAGACTTTATACTAACACCTGTAGTTATGTTCAGAGTTGACACATAGGATACCTGAAATACAGACTCTTTTAAATTTAATAATCCACTTCCTGAAATTTGAGAGAGTTCAATCTGTTGTAGTTTAAGGGAATTGGCAGGAGCTACACACTAAAGGAAGGGCTGTTGATTTACTGTCAGCCCTTTACTCTCTCATATACTTTGCTGATTTCTGGGCTGGAGAAGCACAAATTTCTATAGACAGATTTGCAAATACACTCAATGAGACAGATTCAGAAAGGTGGAGAAATAAAATGGGAAATAAAAGTGGAATGCTTGTGGAAGGCAGAAAGAAAGAGAGAATTTATTCGACTCACCCCTACGTAAAGTTACAAGTTAAATGGTATAAATAAGTCTTAGAATTAAGTGCATACATACACATATCTCATACATTCTTGTCTCTACTTATTAGTTATTCTGATTCTCTTCCTACATTCTTTTTTTTTGGTTGTTTTTTTTTTTTTTCTTTTGGGGGGAGTGTTTTTTGGTTTTGTTTGTTTGTTTGTTTGTTTGTTTCAGGTTTATATTTGCAGTTCTGTACTCGTTGTTGTTAAGATTTCCTACCTTGGTTCCTCTGGTTATTGTAAAATGACGATGAGCAGTATTCTGGAACAAACTTTACTGAGCCAAGTCAAGTTTCCAAAATTTAATGCACCCTTGCTCACCAATTGCATTTGTAATGTTGTGATAGCCTCATATTTACATTACATTTATGCTCCAATTAGTAGAAACTGGTTTACCTCAGCATCAGTTCTAGGCTGTGATTTCATCTGTAAATTACACAGAATCACAGAATGGTTGAGGTTGGAAGGGACTTCTGGAGGTCTTCTGATCCAATCCCCTCCTCAAGCAGGGCTACCTGGAGCCAGTTTCCCAGGACTGTGTCAAGATGTTTTTTTTAATATCTCTAAGGATGGAAACTCCACAACCTTCCTGGGCAATGTATGCCAGTGCTTGGTCACCCTCACAGTGAAAAAGTTTCATGATGTTCAGAGGGAACCTCCTGTGTTTCAGTTTGTGCCCATTGCCTCTTGTCCTAGCACTGGGCACCACTGAAAAGAGCCTGGCTCCGTCCTCTTTGCATCCTCCATTCAGATAAATTAATTATTAATTCAGAAAATAAAAATTCCCCATGAAACAGCTTATAGCCTTGCAGAGAACTCACAGGTGTCTGCTTGGATACTGAATTTCTAATACCGTGTCCTGTTCTGTTTTTCAGATGGGCCCATCTTTCGGGAACTCAACATTCCAGTCCAAAATAACAGAATCAGCTGATATGGTTGTTGGAATATGTTATATGGTATTTGGTAAGTGTGATTTCATGGTATGTGTGTTTATAGAGCTTTAGCTGTCTTTGATGTGGTAAGGAGACTTGACTGTAAAAGTCAAATTTGTTTCTGACACAAATGAACTTCTCTATATTCATAAAAAAGGGGAAAAAAGCATAGAGCAAAATCATTAAAAAATTTTTAACCGGTGATTTATGTTAGGTACAAAAACTTTATTCAATATGAGGAACATAAAGCAGGACAGGAATGCTGGTTTTTGAGGCCCTGGCAGTTCTCAGCATCTGCGTGATCATTGTTAAGTCTAAACAGGAAAGCATCTCTTCCATACATCGTTGCAAACCATAGAACAACATATCCTGACTGCTCATAATGCCTGAAGTAAAATACCAAAAGCCATAATTATAATGTGTCCAGGAAAGGTGCTGAAAAGATCAGGTTTATGTCCAACATCCAGTCACTGCCTTAGAAAGTGAGATTTCTGGGGAGGTGGCTATGCTGTTAAAGATGAGGCAAATTTATCCTCCATAGTTCTGGTCTGACTGAGGAGAAAAATCCAGATCCAGTCCTAAAGGTACTGGTCAGTGTAACCATGAGCCAGAGGCCAGGAAAGGCAACCTAGACATCTGGGGGAGCAATGGCGACCCTGGCTAAGTTCAGTCAGTAGGCACAGCTGATGTCTGATGCTTCAGAAGACAGTGAAAAAGAAAAACGTAGAAGCCAAATGAATGCCCTAACAGGAAAAAAATCCTCCTTGGAATTTTCCTTCGCTAAGGCAACCAATACTAGCCCAAAGTATGGGATTATTGCAAAATCAATATAGCACCAACAAAGTGAACCTGTGTCTTTTATCCCTATTGACTGTCAATGAATATTGGCATCCTAATGGCTTCAAAGATTAACGTGTTTTTTTCAACATTTTGACTGAAAAATTGAAATGAATGTAGGCCTATTTCTTTTAGAGTGTAGCTGTATATGGATAGCTGAGTTTGAGAGGAGACTTATAGCCTGGCTGGACAATGCATATCAGTTTAGAGACTCCTGAATTTGCAGAGCTGGTTCAGCTAATGATAAGGTAATTTCTCATCAGAAACCTCATGCTGTTTTTGTCCTGCCAGATGGACTTGAAATTTTCTGGTGTAGCTTTATCTTTTGGTTTTGGTGTTTTCTATGTGTTATCAACAACAATAAGATGCAGACCTCTTTACTGACAACACTGCTGATAAAATAGTGAAAATTTCATCTATGTCTGTCCCATGTTCTCCTCTCCCATCTTTGTTCAGCTAGTCATACATCTTAACTTTCTTTTTAACTTTCTCTTTCTGGATCCCATGATAATCAACCACGCTCAGATCATCGAGTCTCTTTTCAGGGTGTATCTTCAGTATCTACTCTGTCAGTCGTGCCAAAGCTGTTGAAGAGCCCTGCTTAGACAACAGGTGCAGTATGTTCACAAGGCCATGGAAAATGGAGCTTGGAGTGATCCTGATAGAGCATTTAGTGCATTTGCTGACCCCTTATATGGTTCCTGACCTAAATTTGTCAAGCCTTCTCTGAAAAACTTTCCATGAACTCACTAAGCACTTTATTCCAGTGTTTGCTAATATGAGGAGGAATGGGAAACATGTAAAAGAGGTTTGCAGTAAGTGGTATTTTGTAAAAGTTGCACATAACATTTGAAAGAAAAATTATATGCTTAAAAAGGAAAAAAAATTGTTTCAGATAAAACCTCTTCCCATCTCTCCCTCCAGGAATTTCACAATGGAAATGTATGTGAACAGGAATGGCTTTGACCATACAGTCATCTAGATCCCAAAGTGACTATGATATTAGTTGGTGCATGCTAAAAAACTGTATATGGACTTGAGCTGGTAATCTGGACAAGAACAGACACCATGGGAAATAAAAGCAAAAAATAAAATTGAGTTTTTGCTAAGGAGAAGTGTGGTGATTTACTCTCCTGTAGCATAGCCACCAAAGATACTTGGTATAACTGACATCTCTGATGTGGCTACAAGTTTTATGTTCTGGTTAAAATTAATCTTACAGTAGGAACAGTGAGAGATCATATCCTGATAGTCTGATGATCTGTGCTCCTTGACCTCAGCCAACCTGATTGTGCTTAGATAATGGTCCTTTTAGAGATACCAAGTGATAATCAGGTTGAAATGTAATTAAAACATGGAAAAATATTAAAATGTGGAAAGAAAATGGAAATAATAATTTTAAACAAAATGATTGCCCTTTACTGTGTTTTCATTGTTATATTTTGAAGTCTTGGAAGAAAAATGTTTGGAACAAAATTGTTGCACATTTGCAGGAGAAGAATTCAAGGAGAATATCTTTCCTCTCTCCAGAAGATTTTAAATTACAAATATCTTAAATGGGCTTAAGGAGATCAGTGATGGAAAGGAGTTTAGTATCAGTGTCTAACATTACTTGCTAATCTGCCTTTTCCTTATGAGAAAATATCATAATCTGTAGAACATTTGGGAAAATTACGTATTTTTTCCTATGAGGGTATGATTAAATTAGGCATATTCTCTTATGGATATAATCCAAAGCCAGTGTTAGTTTGCAGTCTCTATGCAACTTGTTAACCTCAATTTCTATATCAATATTTACCTATATACCGTAGGTAAAGTGTTGGTTTTTTCAAAGGTATGCAGGAACAGGCAAGGAGGTCCACAAAAGTACTTGGTGTCTCTTCAACAGCTTGATTTCACATGGCATTAATTAAGGAGCCCTCCCATTCATTAGGTGTTCTTGTGTTTATGGCCCGCTGAAGCTTTTATATTTGAAAGTGTTGTTCTTGTGTGTCTATAAAAGGCTGCCTAAAACTCTGGGTTTTGACTGTTGTCTGACCTTCTAAACTGATGGTCACCTAACTCTTATCTAACTGCGTGTATCCATCATAGGTTTTGATCCTCTTAGTTTAAAGGTAGAGAGCAAATTGATTGTCTTCTACTAGACTACTTTCAGCCTTCTTAAGTTTCTTGGCAGGTCTTATAGTAAAAGCGGCATTCCCAGAGGAAACAGTTCTATCTACACACAGTAGAGACATTACTTAACTACATTTTTCTCTTTCATGCATAATTCAACGTTCTTGCTGTATTGCCTATTATGACTAGGAACTATAACAGGCACCTCTGAGAAAATACCTCAAAGAGAAAGGAAGAAGGGTTAGTGAATGGAGAGCTCTAGACATGCAACTGGGAAAATGTGTGCAGTGCCAGATGGATATTGTCTCTGGCTTAACTAATGTCAGCTTCCTACAGGAAAAATGTTTTTCGGCAGGTCAGTTAACTTAATGGATAAAATTATTCATTAGATCTTTGTAGATAGTTTAATGGACAAAACAGGAAGAAACCAGGAAAAATGATAAAAAAAATTTAAAAAAAACATTGAAATACAAAGAAGAGAAAACCACAAATATGAAAAAGAGACAAGTTTATCTGATAAATGCTAGCTATGATGACAGCACATTATTCCTGTGCAGGGAAAAAAAAAAAGAGAAAAAGGACAGCTGAGAGTAACTTTTTCTTCATATTGTGTGTTTCTCTGCAGGAATATGCTCCTTGTGTGGGAACAGTATTCTCTTATATGTCTCCTACAAGAAAAAGAATTTGTTGAAACCAGCAGAATACTTCATTATTAACCTTGCCATCAGTGACCTTGGTATGACTCTGACGTTGTACCCTCTAGCTGTAACCTCCAGCCTTTCACACAGGTTTGTTCACTATGCACGCGATATTCAACATCCTCTGCAGGCTCTGGAGGTCTGTGTCAGTGATGAAGACCAAATTACTCTGCCACTTTTCGTGCCATAAAAGTGGGAATTAATTAGAGGGATTGAGAGAAGTATGCTCTGTAACAGCAGCTTTATGGACTGCTGGTGTTAATTAGCATTTGTCTATTTGAGGTCACTATCTTTTTGATTTCTGCAGGGCTGAGATTTTTTTCCAAGCATCCACTTCCTACTGCTTTTATTCTTCGTGGGTAGTACTATTCAAGTTGTGGTGAAATGCTTCATTTTTTTTCAGTTGGACAGAGAAATTTGGTATCATGA
Source organism: Theristicus caerulescens (assembly GCA_020745775.1). Taxonomy (NCBI): domain Eukaryota; kingdom Metazoa; phylum Chordata; class Aves; order Pelecaniformes; family Threskiornithidae; genus Theristicus; species Theristicus caerulescens. Next base: position 120,097,965 of record CM036558.1, on the reverse strand, counting down.
AAAGAAAAGCCCTGAGTTTACTTAAGATCTCCGAAAACAGTGGTAGTGATGATGCATAGAAATGTAATGTTCTGGATTAATTTTTAGGCCAACACCCTGAATTTAGAACTTCTTCCTTCATTCCCCACTACTCTCCTCTTTTTTGACATGAATTCAACCTCATATCATTGTGCAAGATCTATTTTTGTGATCTTTTAAAGTTTGGGAGGCTTAGGAGACTCATTACTAGACCTCAGATAGTATTTGTGCAACCCAGGCAGTATGAAAATGAGGTAATGTAACTAGATAGAAAAGGTGAAGGAAGATCAGAACTGGTTGTCAGGAGCTGTTCTGCATAGTTTGGGATAGAGGGTATTTGTAATATTTTGGTCTATCCCAGTTGTTGCAGAATGTCCCACAACTGTACAGATGTGAATATGCAGCGCTGATTTGGCTTCCCAAAACACTTTACTGAGAAACCTAGAAATGTGTGTTTAATAGTGTAATTTGGTATAATATATTTAACAAAAGATGGAGAACACCTCACCCAACATAACCCATGGGTAATTTTTTCTTTTCAGTTAACCAAAATGAAAAAAATGTATTTGTTTTGATGTGAAAAAAATCTTTGTCCTTCTCCCATCTAGTTTTCTCTCATTTTGGCATTAAAAAAAAAAAGAAAAAAATTCCAGTATTTACTCGTTTTTTACCACATGTTGTTTTCTGGGTTAAAATATTGCTAAATATATTGCCTAATGGAGATGATGTCTTCAAAATCTAGAATAGGGCTTTTGATAACTGCTACTGCAAATACTGCCAGTGTCTGAATAGAAAGGGAGGAGGTATAGTGATTCAGATAAAATTTTTGTTCTTCTGGAGAACCTTCACAGGAGAAAGTGTTGATTTTGATGAAAATTAGTTTTAAAAATTAGTTTTAAAAATGTACATAAAGATAGCAGAAATAATAATAAACTGTATTATTTGATGACCTAAGCCTACTAATGACAAGCATTTCGATTTTTCTTTTCAGAATGATTATCATTAAGATATACTGCTTTGTTTTATAAAAATAAAAAGGCTTAAATATGAATCATAAAAATAAAGCAGGACATGATTACTTTATTGGCTGTAAGTTTTTCAAATGAGAATATCTTTTGTAGTTGATCATTGACCAACAAATAACTTAATCATACAGTTTTATTGAATTTTTAAGGCTACAACTGTAAATATATTTCTACCATTTAGTATTACATTTAAGAAGAAAGCATAGCATCTAAGAATTAACTTTCTTGGTTATTTGCCAGGTGGCTGTATGGGAAACAGATTTGCTTGTTCTATGCGTTTTGTGGGGTACTGTTTGGGATCTGCAGTCTCTCAACGCTGACATTACTGAGCACTGTGTGCTGTCTCAAAATTTGTTTTCCAGCTTATGGTAAGCTAATGTTTCTGTCTTAAATTACTCAATTTTTCGTTTGAACATAGACCACCATTTCTGGGTTGCATAACCTAGAGAGTATTTTTATAGAAGAGATCTTTTACATCCAGTCAAACAGTTCTTATTTCTGTGATCATTGATAATTAACAATAAGGCTAGATATATGCAATTGATTACTTTTGAGCTCTTTTAAGTCAGAGTGATAATTTGGAAACATGGAGTAAGAGTTCTGATCTGAAAGCCGGCTGGCCTGAATAAACTAACTTTTTCAGAGTTTGTTGCTACATTTGATAGAGATTTAGTCATACAGATTTATATTGTGCTAAGTAGCCTACATGTATCAGAGAATTCAGCTACCTAATTTTTTTGCAAATTGTTGTGAACCATGCTCTATTCTTACAAACCTTCAATATGTTATAACATTTTGAACACCTGTTAAAGTTACCCTTCTTAATTACCCTGCTCAGCTGCCTGCATATGGGAAATTCCATGCAGACGTGGCAACCATGCTGATCTTCTTTTGTGTCTTTCAGGGAACAGGTTCAGGAGAGAACATGGACAAATCTTGATAGCCTGTGCTTGGACTTATGCAGCAATTTTTGCCTGTTCTCCCCTAGCTCACTGGGGAGAATACGGAGCAGAGCCCTACGGCACAGCCTGCTGCATTGACTGGCATTCCACCAACGTAAATGCTGTGGCCACGTCTTACACCATAGTCCTCTTTGTTTTTTGTTTTATTCTCCCTTGTGGAGTAATTGTCACTTCCTACTCTCTTATTCTGGTGACTGTGAAAGAATCCAGAAAAGCAGTGGAACAGCACGTCTCTGGCCCTGCCAGGATGAGCAACGTGCAGATCATTACCGTCAAGGTATTTGAAAATTAGTCTTTGGCAAGCTGTTTTTGGCACAGCTGGGCAGCACCATTTAAGGTCCAAGAAAGTTCCTGAGGCAGGAATAAAGATGGAAAAGAAAATTGGTCCTTACCGCATTTTCATTTCAGACAACCATATTGTCTTGTGCAGATTCACTGCATGGAAATGAGTTGCTAAACATACAAATAGTAGCTGTGTTGTTTCTGGAGGGTGATAATTAAGCTCACAGACCTTCATTACTTGTGAAAATTAAGATTTCAGACTTTTGATCAAAAGGAAGGTTAAAAATTGGAGCACTGTGTAGAAGTGAGTTTGGGTCTCGTGCTCTTGGACTGGCTTATGAAAGCCAGTCTGGTTTTGAGTGGGTGAATTCTGTTTGCCCAGCTATAGACATCCGAGGAGATCCAGGCTTAAGCTTTATATCATTAAAGATTTTAAATAGTAGTGTAGAGATAAAAAGTCTCTTGTTTACAACTGAACAAAGGACAAAAGTCACAGAAAAGTGTATTTCTGTAAATACTTTTTGAACCAAAACCTCTGAAGGTTTGTGTTTCACTAGCTTATGCAGTAAAATTAAACCTGTGGTCGCAGTATTTGTTGTGGAAATTGTTTTCTGCTGCCAAGCTACGTCCCTGTCCTTTCCAGGAAAAGATCAGCATCTATTTTTTTAATATACCAAAAAAATAATAAGAGGAACTTTGCAGCTAATATTAGGTGTGCTTCACACCTTAGATAATATACCTCTTGAAAGACATGAGTGTTACCGCTTGACTCTGTTAATTATCTTGTGATAAAATATTTGTTTGTTCTTGATTTCAATGAATCCCACTCTCATTTCTCTAGTTATTGTTTGGCTTGTCCTTCTAAGTATCTTCCTCACCACCCTTCAATTTTCTGCTTGGAGTCATCTTTGGTCCTTCTCTCTCTGTTCAGGAGTATGGATGCTCTCATTTGCAAATACAATTGGATATCTCACAGATCTTCTTCTGTATAGATGATCTGCTTTCTCTTTTTTTCTTTTTCTCTTTTTCTTCTCTTTTTGTTTTTCTTTTGTTTGCTAAAAACCTTGGTCTCTCTCTGACATCTTTCTTCAGATTACCAAGTGCAGTGTAGCTGCACTAGACATCTTAATCTGCCCTGTCTCTCCCTTTGAGTATCTTGGTTTTGACCACCATGGGAAACACCATCCTCCTGTCTACTACATGGTCTTGTAACCTAAATATCTTCCTCAATCCAAGCAGTTTAAGAACTAAAGAGTTATGTTCACGTCTTACCTACTTACATCGTACCTACTTACCTTCTTTGTAATAACTCTTAGATGGAACATTTCCCAGCTAAAGGTCTTCAGTATGTTCCTCCCCTACTCCTGGATATTCAGTAGACATTCATTTTCTTAAGTCTTACATTTGACTACAGGATGCTATCCTTTAACTCTTTAGTTAACTTTTAAGACTCTTCATAGCTTATCCTAATAGACTTCTATACTCTTGTTCAGTGAGACCAAGATGCTGGTTACACTGTATGCTCACAACACTCAGAAATGTGCATGCATGTTCAATGCTACTTGTCATTCTTATGAGTTCCTTCTAATAAACACTGGCAAAAGGGAAACAATATCTCCTTCAAAATTTCCTTTGTGATGTTAACACAAAAAGTCACTCTGGTATGTCATAGAGAGTGATATTGGTTGAGCTGCTGGAACACTAGCAGAACTGCTTATCATGTACTGACAAGTATTTCTGCTTTTTATTCCCTGTTTTTTTCCCCTCAAAATTGCTCTGATGTTCACTGTTAGATTGTAAACTCTTTGAATTACTCTGAGACTGCTTATCTGCAGAGAATCTCACCCTGGAATAAGAACAACACAAACAACAACTAGTTATACATGATAATCCCTTGGAGATACCTGCTAAGAGGATGGATTAAGTCAAACTCATAAAAGCGGAGAGGAGAGAAGAGACATTTTTGGTTTGTTTTTTTCTTAAGAAACTCTGCTAAAACAATCCACCCCAAATATGTCAGTTTTGTGGTGGACTAATTTGTAGCACCTGTCAAATTAGAGACAATTTATAGCCCATTCTTCCTCCAGCCTTTTCCATCCTGCCTCTGACTTCAGGTCACTGTAACTTAGGAGTCCTGGTCAGGTTTGACCTGTGCCTCTACCATCTGATCCAGCTTCAGCTGAAGTGCTTGGACATTGCTTCAGTCTTGAAAAGCTAAATCTGCAAAATTTTTTGGGCACTTAAAGTGGGACTTAGATGCTTAAGAATCCAGCTAAGCCCAGAAATATGATTATGGAAGCTCTTGCTTGGCAGCTGCCTATGCCTCAAGGCTCTAAGAAAATGCCACAGGTTCCTCTGCAAGCGTAAAGGTTCCCCAAGTGCCTGCAGTTTCTTTTAATCTGTACTGCCGTGCACACTAAGTGACTATCTCTTTCCTAAATTGTATTAACATAACTAGGTCATAGTGTTCAATTTAGGCCCACTTTAGTCTATTTGTTTTTAGTAACTGAATATTTTTGTAAAAAAAAAACCCCAATAAAATACAGATAACATTCACTATCACTAATCTCTTTCCCATGTTAAAAGATCTGTCTGTAGTGTTTTTTTTTCTGTGCTATTTTAGAGTGACAATAGCAAGACTTTTAGAAAATGTAATGGGCGCTGTATAGTGCCATTAGTTCTTGTGTGCTTGTGAATTGGCAAGGTTGGCTAAGTACTGATATTGCTTTTATTATTATATAGTGCCATAAAAACCAATTATAATGCATACAGAGGACACTATTGTTCTCATGTGATCTCTTCATAGGTGCATGGGTTTGCCAGCTTCTGGAGAAAACATGCTCTGAGCATATTGATAAGACAGATAAATATTATGAATGCAAGTAGAGATGTAGAAAATTGCCTCTTCTCCAGGAGTTCCTTGGGATTAAGCCATTTCAGAAACACATCCTAGTTCCCCCTATATGTTGCAGGAGGAAACCCACCATGAGTGTACCTTCATGTCTCATCAAATATTTGTCCAAATACCATCTGTGAATTGTCTGCAGTACATACAATTTAAATCATGAGGGGTAAGCCTTTGGCCTGGGATATTGTCTTCAGTTTTTGTTCTGTTCTGATTAAGACTTTGTGTATGACCTTGGACAAAACTCCTGGTACTCAACTTGTATTTCTTTGCGGCTGTAATTTGTGATACCTCTGAAGTACCTGATTTAAAACACTGAAGTATCATTTGGCTGAAAAGGAGAAGGTGGAATAATTCACATCTCTTTTATTGAAGAAAGTGATTTTGTTCTTTGTATGGAATACAATGATTTCCAGAGAAACAACACAAATCTGCACACCATGGAGGTTAATTGGTCTTAAATTGGGTTTCTAGAATACATGGACATAGTGCTTGGTTTTTTTTAATCATCATTAAATTATTTTTTTGTTAAATTAATAGAAATTTTACCACCAACATTAATGGAGATATCACACTGCTCTGAAACTGGAAGTATTATGTATCCACTGGTACAAGCAATCTTGAAAGCTGTGGCTAATTGCAGGTGGGAAGATCTATGAGCATAATAGGAAATATAATGGAAATCAAATTGGATAAAGGTTACTCTTCAAAGAAGACCTACAGTTTAGAATACAAGATGCTAAATCTGAATAATTCATTGTAATGGGTAAATCTACTCCTGAAGTGAAAGAAGACTTACAGCTGTTCAATGCCTTTCTTGATTTTGTACACCTTAAACAGATGCTTTAGTTGTAAGGCACAGCAACATTGCAGTTCGCTGCAGGCATTTCAAAGCCATTTGGAGATTAGTGGCCTGTGTGCTGTTTCTAAATGCATGTGAAGGGAGAGAACCTGCATGAAGACACAAACAGTCAATGCCAAACTTACAGTTACATTGCTTACACTATTGACTTTATAATATTTATTGATTTGCGTTGGAGGCAATTGGCTTTTTGGCAAGCATGGGAGAATCTGGTTGACTGATAATGTGTTGAATGTGTCTTACTGTCAAGACTTGCTATGGAAAAATACAGACATTTCATTTGGGGACAATGTGAAATTGAGATTCTGTTACTTTGATACAGATGATCACATTTATGGTTGGCTTTTACTTTTGCGCAGCATAAACATTTATAATAGTGGAAAGTGAAAGAAGTGCTTTTAGATTCCTATGTCAGCATGGCTCAGATCAAAAAAACTCTTCCATAATGCTTTAGACCTTTCACTAAAGTTGCCTTCATTTTTGTGTGGTCTCATTTGACGAGTTCATTTATAGTGATCACCGCTATATCCTAGGCTTTCCAGATGTGCAGGTCCTAAGAAGTTGCCAGGCATCTTGGGCAAAAGTACAATTTTTTTTTTTTTTTTAAATCTGGAAAAGGTTTACAGAGGAAAAAGAGGACAGATCAAAGGTGTGAGATAGCCTCTAGTCATCCCAAGTTCATCAGACTTCTGTTACAGCCTATTGCATACCATTTTAATTTGTTTCCTCCTGGTGTAGGAATAATAGCATCGGTTGTTCTTGTCTGTTGCTTTTCAGACTTTGCCATCATTGCTTTGGAATATTTTGCAAGATAAAATTGCAATATGCCTTGGCTTTACAGGCCAGTAAACTACCAGTCTGCAGAGTGTTTAGCTGGCTAGTTTCATGATTTCAATATACAGTAAAACTCTGCAAGATGGGAAGTTATGGCCAATATTTCCCTTACCGATGAGAACTGGAGCAAGGTTAAACTACCGAACTAAGGCCACCAGTGTAGTCATAATTAGCTGCAAGACTCAAATTCAGGAACCACTCTTGCTTTGCCTGGTGCTTAGCCCGTTAGCCTCTGCTTCTTGCATATTTCTGTCTCCAGGCTTTGGTATGGTACTTACGGTGACCTGAATACTCAGCAAAGTTTGCACAGAGAGACAGTCTGCAGTTTTCTGCTCTTGCAGGCTTTTGAAGGAAAAGCTAGATGAGCCTTGCCAGAGACTGGTCCATGAGATCAGGTGTGTGAGTCTTGCAGTCTTCAAGGATCCAGAGGCTGAGTTTGGGGTCCATGTTACCTGACTCTAACACAAATTCAGTAAGGAGAAGGGACAGGTGATTGATAGGAACCTGTCTTCATCTTTGTCCACCACTGTGGGGGACAGGCAGCATCTTGGCAGATGGTGGTGGATGAACTAGCAGATCTTAAGTGATGAAGGGCTGCATCAAGGGACAAGAGCCATTTCCTCCATCATGCTCTGTGCCAACTGAGCTAGTTGGCTCAGAGGGGTAGCAACTTTGGAGAAGCAGTGGTTTCTCTGTGGCACACTGTTTATTAGATCTTGCTCTGGGGGGCACAGATCCCTGGTGTCCTAGGAGGGCGCTAAAGAAAAAAATGGTGGCCTCTTAGTACTGGTTTCTATATTTTGGTGAAAAGTGGCCTTCAAAAAGGCAATTGAAACCATCGTATCAAAATAAAAGAGATAAAACTATCAAGCGATGGGAACACTAATGATATGTTTATGTTCTCCTACTATCATCTGTGACCCAGATCAATGAGAATGCTTCGTTCCCAGCTTTCATAATTGCACTGAGTGCTCCTTGGTTTCTGAGAACAAAGCTGTGATTGCTCTTCGTGCAAGTGTCTGGCCTAAGATACACTGATGACATCCTCAGTGAAATTTAGGAACTCCCCGGCACTTCAGCAAAGAGGGGTGGGTGCTGGGCACGCCTGGGACAGCTGGCTTCCATGGGTCATTGAGGCTCACTAGGGTTTTGCCCTGTGTGTGATGCATGTGTATCTGTGCATGCTGACTGTGAACAAAACTTTGCTTTTGCAAGTCATGAGACACAGAAAAAGTTGTGCTGAGAGTACAAGGAAGGGTAGAAACCAGCTTTGGATACGCTCTGTAGGTGTAAACCCCGGCAAGGAAATCTGGCCCTAAATCTAGCACTGGAATTCCTCCTCCAAGGGAGCCTAGATCTTCCTCACCTGTGTGCTTTAGGTGGCCCTAGGGCAGGACAAGTGGAGATTGTGTTTAGTTTTGTAAGTATTTCATTCATCAAGATACATATAATGATCTCATCTACATGACAACCAAGGTAGTCCATGATGCAAGCAGAATGGATTGCACTAAAGATACATAGCTGATGTACACATTTTAAATAAAATATTTATGCTACATTAGAACATTGTTTCTACTTAGAGCTACAGGCAATATGCAGTAGTGCCTGAGTACAGGAGCGGGCATATCCATTTATGCATACTTTTTGTAGGCTGTGCGCTAATCATAGGACTCACTTTAAAATAAATAGACAGCTACCAAAAAATTTTGGGCAGTAGCAATTAAATAGCATTAAAAAATTTTTTTGCCATATTTTAGCAAGACAGTTGACGAAGAATTACCTTTATCTTGCACAACTTGGCACCATTAAGCTGAGCCTATACAGTGAGATGCTGTCTCTAAGTATGTACAAAAGAATAAGTGAACAAAATAATGCCAGAGTGCTTAAAAAATGCTGCCAAAGGTCTGTTCCAAGGTCTTGAGAGCAGAGTAATCATTGGAAAGAGGCCCATTGACTTGTTTTAGAGCAGACACCAATATGAATCAGTTTTTTTTCCCTGAACCACAGTACTGTAACAGTAGTTTACTGTTTTTACTTTTTTTACTCTTTTGTGCTTTGTTGAATGAAGGGAGGAGTAAAATTCATGACTTGAATTTTCAAAGCTTAGCCTGTGAATTTCTAATTTCTTTTACTTCTTCTTCTATTTTAGCAATGCATTGACTCACTGGCTTATTATTTTGCAGAAAAACAAAGTAGAGGTTGTAATAGTCCCTTGAGGCATAAAAAGTCAGTGGAATTAATTTGCTGCTTATAACCATGCATTTGGACTAAGTCTCACAGATTTTGAAAATAGTTGCATTTACCCTGTCAGAAACAATTTGTAGAAAAAACTTTCTATTCTCAGCAGAATAGCTTCACCCATAGCAATTCCTTTAAAAGTGAAACAAAAGAAGAAAGTATAATTTTATTGGCTTTGTCATAGCCTTATCTAATTGCCTTCTCAGAGCCCATTTGTCCTTCTTTGCAGCCTCTGGGAACTGAGAATCTTTTAAGGCTGTGCTGCAATAAGCATATCACATAAATAAATTGAGAATAGTTAAGCACTTGCTGCAAATATTCTTTTCTGTTTTGCAGACAAGAATGAATTTGGCTGCCAAAGTAAGCAACAGGTTCTACAGAAGAGAAAAATGATGGACCATATATGATTCACAGGAAGGCCAACATGCTGTCCTCTCGATTTAAATGACATTGTCTCGGGAAGGCTTGATTCTTGTAATTCATTAATGCTCAAGACTTCCTATTGAAAAACTTTTTGGAATATATTTCTTAAGAAGCCGAAAGTGTACTTCTAACTTTCTATTCTAAATTTTCTTTATTATTACAGTGAAGTATCCTTTGTTAATAGTTTTGTACCAGGAAAATCCATGTGCCGGCAAGGTTCTCTGTTGTACATAGAGATACTTCAAGTCCAGACACGCAAGATGCTGACTACACTGAAACCTTCCCTGCCTGTTCCTGGCACTGTCCTCAGGTGTGTTGGATGGACTGGCCCTGACAGCATGCAAGTTTACCTCATTGTGCTTACAGGCTACAATCATTCTGCTCTTCGTAAAAGATCCGTAGGGGCACAGGGTTTTATAAGTCCATGGCCTAACTCAAAAGTATCTGTCTTGAACTCTCCTTTCCATGCCTTCTGTACATTGCTCCTTCTTACTGATATTCTTGATAATGCTGACCGTCTTAAGCAATAATATTGTTGTCTCCATACAGGTATATAAAGATCAGTTGAAAGTGAATATTTTTAGTCAGTTTATTGTCTAGATGATAGAAGAATTTTCTAAATCTTCTTTGCTATAGCGAACATGTTGATATAGCAAACATTCATCCAAGTCCCAAGGGAGTTCATTATACTGAGGGTAAGGTGTAGTGAAAAAAATATTACATGACTCTCATAATATATTCTCAAATTCTGTGCATATTTCTGGACAATATTATTCTTCTGTAGATGGAATTTTTAAACATAGAGGTTGGCTGTTACATTGAAGCTACTGCATTATATTTGGAGACCTAAACAGGAGTTCTTAAGGCTGGTTGAAGATCTGCAGCTCATACTGATTTAGTGGAATTTGCAGATAATTGACACACTGTCAGCTGTTGAGTCTGAAATTGTAGGCAGGCACTAAAATACTGACATGTGCTCGGCTGTAGATGCTAAGGACTGAATGATCTAAAGCATCTACATGGTCTCCATTAAAGCTTGCTGAAATTACACACTACATGACAGATATATAGATAATTCAGTATTTATATATTTTATAATTAAAAAGCAAGCCCACTATGTAATTATTATACTGTTATCTAAACACGGCATCTATTAGAAGTTTGCAGTTATAGCTCCATGCTGGGCTATGACAAGGTAAGAAAATGATCAGTAATGACTACTAATATCTTAACATTCATAATTTTTTACCTATATTAAAATCTTCACTTGTTATTTGAAATACTGTTTGATGTAAACCAGTCTGGAATCCTTAGGGCAGCCTAATATCACAGGTGTAAGGTACCTATCTGTTTCCTTGAATTTTAGAGTATATGAAAATTATTTTGTTGTGGAAAGAAATGTCACTAGAATGCAAAGGAGCTGGTATTGTTCGATGCTGTAGGAGTGCAGACCCAGAAAACTGGGAACCCAAATGTGTTCCTATCAAATCAGGAAACAAAAGGCAGCAGATAAAAGGAGACGAATTTGAGGAGCTGTAGCAGGGATTGGTGGTAATTTCTGTATTGTCAAAGAAAAGAAGGCCACAGATCACAAGCACTGGCCCACTGATTGCCCTGTTGCTTAGTTGTTAGCATGCTCCCTTGTGTGTTTTTTACCCATGCCTGGACATAGGCCAGGGGATAGTGCAAACCAGGGACTGTTCCTAAAAGGTGATATGGGCAAGACTGTGGGACATTTGTCTTGTACCAGTTTCCTCTTGTACAGTTTGCTAGTATTATCCCAGCAGCATCTGCAGTCTAACATGATCCTAACACCCCTTCCTAGGTCATGCAAAAAATACTCTCTTTCATGCAATAAAAACACTTTGAACTGAAAAAAAGTACACTGAACCTGCAATAATTATGTCTTAAGCCCACCAAGACACCACAAGAGAATGCTGGTGAGATCCAAGGCCCAACACTATGCAGCGTGGAGGTGACTAGTCTGTGCTAGATCCAGACAGCGGTCCCTGATCTTATTTTATTTAGCAGTTTAGCCTATAAAACCCAGTCTTTTTGTCCAGGACACATCTCCTGGTACTGTGTGTTAGTTGTTAGATGGAGCCCCTTTTTAACATGGCTGGAGTGCTGGGGAGAGGTTCGGGGGGTTAGTTTGTCTTTGCAAGCTGCTCTTGGCTGAGTAGCACTGTACAGGAGAAAGCTTTATGTCTGTGTAGTTTTAAGTAGGAAAATGAGCGATAACACCTTTGCTTTTCCAGCAAGAGAACTGCCAGTGTCAGGCAGCCTATTGGCCTATTGCCACCCCTACCATGACAGTGCCCCATCCTGTCCCCAAGCCTGCAATGCTCCTTTTAGTGCAGTCTGGTACTAAATGAAGGATAATGAAAGATTAGGTTGACTTTTCTCATGCTGATGCTTTTATACTGTGCTTAGCAGGATCTTAACATGTTTTAGTGATTGTCAATCTTAATTCCTCTGTTCAGTGTCTGTGATGTCAAATCTGTTTGCCTTACTAAGGGCATAAATTTGGCCAGTGAGACTTCTGGCTTCTGATTAAATCTGGAGTAGTGGGCTGCGGTTTGGGCTGAAATTATAATTTAGAAAAGTCCTATGATTCACAGATTTCTAGTTTTCATGTTATCTAATGCAAGCAGTCCACCCTGCCAAGATAATTCCTCAGGATACAAAAATGCATGAGGCTCGGAGTGACACTCACTGATGCCACTTTTGCAGTAAGCATGCTTTGCATCTGTTTATACTGGCCAGCACAAACTGGACCCAACCTGTGGGAACCATTCTGAGAAAGATGAGCAATGATTCAGACTTGCAGCACTGCAGACCAGACACTTACATGTTAGTTCACTTTTAGAAAATGCTGTTGAGGCATATGATATGTTTGGGGTTTTTGAACATGGCTGACCAGTTCATACTAGGACTACCTACAAGGCTTTTAAAATCCTTTCAGTTGCTAGAAACCTGCCCAGAACATAACTTTGAAATAATGCTTCACACCAGTTATTAAATGTATAGACAAACAGACTTTTTGTAATGCACATGCTCTCATTCTTCATGTACTTTCTCTTAATTATAATGAGTAATGCTTTACAAAATGGGTATTTTAATGCAAATTACCTTGGTGACTGTGTTAAGGGAAAGATGAGAGCAAAAAAATGAGGAGAATGACTGGTGCATTCTGTGCTGGTTCCTGTACAGTAGAAGTGCAAATCTGGAAATCTGTTTCTGGATGTTGGTAATTCTCCACAGGCCAGAAGACATTGTTATTTGGAAGCCGATTGGAAGTGATAAGTACTTTCCTTGATGGGGGGTGGAAAAACATCAGTAGTTTCAGAATTTGATTGTTTAATGTATCAAGCACGGTTGGTGTGTTGTGTTTCTAGTTCTAATTTTTATAAACTTGATGGACAGATTGAGAAATCTGGACTGGACATGCAAAAATACACATTCCTTTGCGAGCATGATTAGAGATGCATGAGAAAAAGACATTTTGTTGGTTTTTTTTAACAAGTTTAGATACTCCAGAGGATTTTGCATGTACAATTACAGGATATGTATGCATAATTTTAGTATGCATGTACAGAAATGCATATATGCTTTTGCATGTGGAAATTAGTCATTTTCTATTGAAAACATGGGTCAAAATAGCTCCACAACTTAGACATCTAGAAGATGAAGAAGAAATAGAAGTCAGACGACAAGGATTCAAATAAGATACTTCTTACTAAAGAAACTTACGGTAATCGTAAGAGGGAAGCTGTGAAAGATTTGTACATGTGCATAGTTTCCATTTATTTCATGGGAACAAGTAACACGACTTTGTTTCTGGTAGGCTGACACCAAGGTACTGCTGCCTCTTTGTGCCTGGGTGACTGGCTGAGTGTCATTGCATCAGGGATCTTCTCACCAGTGGTTCAGTCCTGTAAAACATCATTTACTTAAACATGTCAACAAGCTGAATTCACCTTGTCTTATTCAATACGTACTCCAATAAACATCTAGTTTGAAATAGTTGAATCAGATCCTTAGCTTGTGCCAACAGCCAGGGCTTCTTCCAGTCTGCATGAGTGAACTGACATACACCAGCTGAAGATCTAACTACAAAGATGACTTAATGCTGCAAGTGGAGAACACCTATTTCCTTTTTCTATTTACCTGTAATGTAAAAATATCCTCTGTACCTTGTGTTCTTTGTTGTGAAGCTCTTCTTGTAAACTTCTCATGTTTTCCCCATGTTCCAGTTCAATTGTAATTCCCCAAGAGAGACTTTTGCCTGTAAGTTTCTGAGCAGTGTCACCTACCGTTATATTTGGTATGTGAACAATATCCTTTTGCTTGATTCACATACACAAAGAAACTTTTTTCATTCGTAATTGTGTTTATGTGCTTCTCCAGGAGATATTTTTAAGAAGGTTTTTGTATATAGGATTTGCCTACACACAAGGGCAAAGTTTAAAAAGATTTTTGAAAACTCCTCTATGCCATATAATATTGTTCACAAACTACGATAGAGTCCTGTGTAGGCTAAGAGGCGGAGCAAGGGTGACTTATTTCTTGCCTTACTTTGGGAAATTATTATATTGCTATATGTGCCTACATATATATGAATTTTTACATTTTATGAAATGATTTATACTTGGCAAACTACATAAGTTCTGTCAAACTTCCCAGTCAGAATGGGTGCTGGATGTATAGGGGATGCTATGTATCCTGTGGTAGTATTTTTCTTACGTCCCTGTATGACGGACAGGACCGTAGGGATTCTTCTGGTCAGTGAGCTCTTTGAGCGGAAATACAAATAATTAAAATAAAAATCTGGCTTGCAAGATGTGGGAAGAAGGCATTGCCTCTTATTCATATTACTGCAGGGCAACAACAGGACACTTGATGGTCACTTTGATAAGAAAAAGTGTTAGAAATTTCATGGATATGTGCAGTTATGAAAAGATAACACAGAGCTGAAGCTGTTTTTCTCTCTATTTCCATGATAAAATAAAGACATTACAGAGAGTCCATTATAGTTCATTAAAATGATCTTCCTATTAACACTAAGGGATTTTGGATCATAGACCTTTGTACTTGCTACAAACTGTAATTCGTTACTTAGTGCCTTTTGGAATAGTTTCCATAACAACTAAATTTTTTTATGCCTTTATATGAGGCCTGCACATATTTTTCTAAGTCATATCATCACAGTGTTCCTTAATCAGCCACACAACTTAATGCTGGATTTCCTTCTGTTCTATACAGGCTCAGTTTGCTGTTACTGCAATTGTAGCAGCTGCGTTTTATAGACTGAGGCTAAAATTAGGCAATGTATCTTTTCTTCACTTTAATGAGAAATGCTGGGCTCAAATCTAGAGTGAAATTACGAAAAGGCTGGGCTGTAGTCCAGCATGCCTGTTGTCATCCCTGGGTCTCATTGTGTTGTGACGCACAGGTGACTGCTGCCTCAGGTGGTATCACCTTCACAGGAGGAAATCCAAGCCCAGAACTGACATCTGTCCATCAAGTATAGCATAAAGATAATTGAATCAATCACACAGTGATGTAATGAAATGGGGTAATTGACCTGTCTCGTAGTGTGAAAGTCGTATTTACTTATGAACAGTTCTTGGTGTACGTAGTTGATGTGCGGCCTTTGTGAGTTAATGAAATGAAATAAAGGAACGAATGTACAGATCAGTTATTCTGAACAATGGTTTCTGGGGTAAAATGAACTCATCATTGGAAATAACCTACCTGAGGCAGAAGTAAAGTATTTTTTCTGACATATTCATGGAATTCTAGTTGGTTATTGAGGCTTGAGTTATAGAACCGATGTTGCTTTGTTTCTATCCTGCTACTTACATTTTTAGGTAACCGTTGGCTACTGTGTTGTGCACTGATTTAAGAAAGTTTTTTGGAAATCGTCAGCAAAGTTGAACTATGAACCAACAGGAAAAAAGGAATGCTCACTCACAAGTACTCTGTCCTTACAGTGAAAGAGCTTGTGGAAAAGATTATTTTGCTTTCAAAACTTTTCTGTTATTATCTTTGACCAGTTTATATGCAGGTAATTGAAATCCCTTATTATGCCTGACCAATTATGCTTTGTTGCCTCTCTATTTTTACTGGAACAGTGTACATGCAATAATGTTTTTCTGATCTTTTTAGGAAAACTGACCACTTCAGTTTGCATGTGTAGTATTTCAGAGGTAGCTAAGATACGATTATACAAATATACCATGTCTCCAAGAATGCATACTAAAAGACATGCCTTTGAAGGCATACTGTGCTTATGCAATGTTCCGCCATTTGTTGTCGTTATGCAGTTCTGCTGTTCTTGTTTGCCCACAAAAATGCAAAGGTGTCCTTTGGTTTGGCCCTTTGGTGAATTTCTTGTGAGCGTTCACAAAGTTGCCCCATATCTGCTTCATTAAAATTTTCCTGTTTTGTTGTGCATGTGAAAATCTCGATGTCATTTGCCATCTTGTGTTGGCATCACTGGTTAGCCCAGTCCTCATACCTGTCTTATTGGAACAATGTTGGTCATTCTATTGATCTTAAGGAGATGGAGGTACTTCATCAAGCACCTGGCTTGAAACTTCTTACCATAGGCAGAGGGTGCTAAGTCTTTTCGAGCTCTGTTGTATTGAACTCCAGACTTCTCAAAACGTGTCATGACAATATAAATAATAATAACAAAGTCTCTTTCTACATTCATGTACCTATATGTACAATTGGTATGCTTGAATATCTCAAAGGGGGTTCCTTTTGCCTAACTGTGCTCCACTAAACGTTAGTTGTCTTAAGTACATCCTCAAAATTGTCAAAGACCTGAGAGCAGTCTGTCACATCTATTTTAAATATAGATCTTTGAATGATATCAATTACTTTCAGGAGATATGTCTCTCTTTCCTTTGACATTATAAAGAACCTAGACTGGTTTAGATTTAGCATATAAATTTTTGGATAACTCAAGTTATGCATAATTAATTCCCTCCTTGTCCTAGAAACTGTATTGATGCAGTTCGGGAAGTTGGCTGAGAGCTCCTTGAAAATATGTGCCAAATGTCTTTTCATAGGAACAATGTAAAGCCTATGGCAATCCCAAAGATTAATTGCTACCATAAATAAGCCATCTGGGAAATGCACCAATTGATTCTAATGTCCATTTCTTCTGAATGTGATTCTAAAGGGCCAAGGTATATTACTTGCCACAGAGACTGCTTTTAGTTTCAGTCTTGAATACTGGCCATGGACAGTTGAGGATTACAAAACGCATGCATCTGGCACCAGCATATCCATAGATAGAGTCAAAGCTTTGGCTGATGTAAAGAAATAGAATGCTATGGAAACAAAGAGAAAAATTAAGTTCACCCCATCTTGTGGACTTGCCTCTTCATCATTTCCTAACTAGTCTCATTCTGTCAAAATATCTTGTTTCTCAATTCTGTCAAATGACTTTAACTTCGGACTTCATGTGAGTTCTAACAGGTTAGAGCTCTAAATGGTTATCGCTCATAAATGGGAAATTTCTCCTGTGCCACTGTTATTACAGTGGATGGCTTTCTAGAGTGATACGCAAATTCATAAACAGATTTTAGCCTAAGAGAAAAAACAGTTAAAAGCCACAGTCATTCCTCATAAAACTCATGGTATATATTTCTTGGCAATCACCATGCATTTCTTCTTGCAAAATAAACTTTGTGAGACTATTAAACTTAGGGAGAAAATAATAGCATTTGGAGGAGCTCTCTGTGCCTTAAAAGAGTCTAATGCGTGTTAGTGCTCAGGGCCTCTTTCTTTATCACTCTGAACACAACAATGTCATCTCTCCTCATAAAAAACCTCATGATTTTTGCAACCTTGAATCTATAGCCAGAGCCTCACTGAGAAAAGCGGTGGATTTGCAGTTAACTGAGCTAGTTAGCAGCTCTGTACTCCCACTTGCAGAGGGCAGCTCAGGCAGGTGGCACAATTAGCAGCTGAAAACAAAAGTACTTTCCTTATATATTTTCTTCTGTCCCTTGGATCCAATACTACTCTAAATTGAGTGGATTCTCTACTGTCTTCCTTATTTGGAAATACATACTTTTGGCAAGAATGGACTTGTGAAGCGTCTTCAAGAGCATGAATATTCTTGTTTCTGTCTTTTTAAAATATATGTGCACTTTAGTTATAAACATTGCTTAGAATGATGCCTAGCAAGTTAGTCTTCCTATATATGCTGATGCTTACAGTTTACTTTAGATTTCTTGAGGTTTATGTTTATTGCAGATCCAATATTTGTTCTTGCATTTTACATATCTCTGTGATAATTTGTACAACAAACCTGTTGTTTTTGCTCGTGGAGTTTTTTTGGTTTTGGTTTTGGTTTTTTTTTAAAAAGGCCTATCAAAGCTTTCTTCGTAGAGTTTATTAGAAAAAACAATTGTGCGGTAGGAGTTAATTTAAATTCACTAATTTGGTTCACCTTCAGGATTAATCCGGATTTCTGCTGTCAGATGCCTGTGTGTGGCTCCAGTTGAGCACTAACAGTAAAATTATGGAAGACATTCTGTAGCCAGGAAAACCAGTATTACTCATGAATTAGACAGTAGATAGGAATGGCTTTGCAATCCAGACAAGTGTTTCCCCAGAATGGTATATTTTTCTTTAGGTTGTCTTCCTTTTTGGTCTAAAAAGAGTTTTCATGGCACTTTAGTGAAGAGGATGAGAAATGTAGGAGCTGATACATTTTAACTCTGAAAGTTTCAGGTAGAAGTAAGTTTCAGACAGAATTAAGTTGCTAGAAAAACATGCATTTGGAGAGAAGTTGAAGTATGATGGAAGACTTGGGGAGACTTTTAACAAGGAGGTTCAATCAAGTGGTATTTTTATGCATATACTATTTTGGTGACTATTTTTCTCATGCATGCAATTATTTAACTCACTGTTTTCTCCTTTTCTCTGCAAGCTGAGTGTCGCTGTGTGCATTGGATTTTTTGCTACCTGGAGCCCTTATGCCATCATCGCCATGTGGGCAGCTTTTGGATCAATAGATAAGATTCCTCCATTAGCCTTTGCTGTGCCTGCTGTCTTTGCAAAGTTCTCCACACTCTACAATCCCGTTATCTGTCTCCTCCTGAAGCCCAATTTCCGAAACACCATTGCCAAAGATTTCACAGTTCTTCAACAGTTATGCATCAGGAGTTGTTTTTGTGTCAAGGCACCGCAGAACTACAGATCAACTTTGAACACCAGCCTGAGAACATGTAAGGGCAAAAATGAATCCAGAGGTAATTCTCTGCCAATTGTGGAAGAATGTTCTTATTTCCCCCGTGAAAAGCACAGTGATACTTTTGAATGCTTTCAAAGCTATCCAAAATGCTGCCAGGAGATGCTAAACACTATGGAATGCCCTCCTCAAGAAACTGTGTCCTTGGAGAGCAACCTCCCAGCAGAAGTGAGACATGCCAGTAAGAAGTCAGTAAAGGTGGTTGTGCGGGGAGAAAACAGCACTGAAATTGATACCTTGGAAATCACCTTGGAAGCAGTACCAGTGCATCGTACATTTACAGACCTCTAGAGCTGCTTGTAAGAAGCCCTCTGACAGTACTGTTGTTATACTGGATTTATGAATGTAACTTTTTCTAAAGAGTCCTTTTACTACCCCATTTTCTAGACTATTTTCTTGGTTTTTTTCTCATACTCTTTGATGGGACACGTGCTACAGCATGGACATGCTATAAATGTTTGTATGACTCTTGCCATGCTAACTTAAGTACGTCGTGCTAACTTTGTTCACATCATGAACTATGTCAGACAAACCCTCTCTGCATTTCATAACATACTTTTACTCCGTTTTCAGGAGAATACACTAACCATTGAGAGGTTTTCCATAAAGCATTATTACCCTTTCTAGACTATGTACATTTTATATTCTGTCTGTTCAAAAGAAATAACTCAATGTAGAGTTTTAAAAGGACAAGCTCATGCTGGCTTAATTGTTATAGCAACTGAAGAGGTAAATGCTGACTGAAATGCCTGTTTTCCAAGAAGCGATGCTGAATGACCGCATATGTTGCATTTGCTGGGGGTATAGGTGATGTTGTTCCTTGCTTTGAGGTGAACAGGCAGGTTTTGACCTCTTTCCACATGAATGAAATCAAAATACTTCTGGTAATTCAAGATAGTATGTAACTTTTGTTTACCTTTTGGTGTAATATTAGAACTTGCCCTAGGACATTATTTATTATTCCCAGTTTCCTGCATAGGACCTTGGAATTAGGTGGGTGAAGACCTGGCCCAGAAATACCATAAGGGGCAAGAATCTCTGCTGATGCAAACCACTGAAACCTGTGAAAACTACCCCACGTGAAGATCCCAGTCCTCCAGGAATTCTTGAATTTGGCTTACAAGGACAATGCTGCAGAGCAAGAATAGGCACAGCTCTTCTGTCCCTGGTTCTGGGGCTCCTTTTTTCTCCCTTGGAAGAGGAAGAAAAAGAAAATGAAGGGGTGTTGGAGAAAAGGCTTTTGAAATGGTTGCTTCTACTGGTTAGGGAGGATTTGGTTGAACTGCTGCTCTGTTTCATGGCTTGCCAGCAAGAAGCACCATATCCTCTGCTGCTGCTTTCACGCTGGAAGTGGCAGGCTCTTATTTTGGCCAGGCTACAGCCAAAATTACCATAGCTTTGTTATTAAAAGTGATTATAGCTTTGTCTTCCAGCTGGGGTTACTTTGGGCGATAAGTCAGTCCTCCCCCCAAGGACTTTGCCATCTGCAGAGCCAGTTCATCCTCCGCTCCCCAGGAGACACTACCAAAGCCTCAGGGGAATACCTGTATCTTTATAATGATAATGATTCATCAGCAACAAATTTTGCTGCTGTTTCTGTGGTGACTTGAAGAAAATGTACCTGATTGCAAAAGGGACAGCCATGTTAAACTCTATGAAAGTCTCCGATTAGCCACTTTAAGGGATTTTTGGTTGCTATAGAGTGCATTTGGCATATTTACTTGGGACATAGAGTTTTCTGCCCTGTTTTTAAACTGTCCTCACCACCCCCGC
Source organism: Theristicus caerulescens (assembly GCA_020745775.1). NCBI lineage: Eukaryota > Metazoa > Chordata > Aves > Pelecaniformes > Threskiornithidae > Theristicus > Theristicus caerulescens. The sequence goes on along the minus strand of CM036558.1, from coordinate 120,077,366 downwards.
CCAAGCCTCCTTTTATCCTCAATGTTTTTGTATATGAACAATCATTAAGATACTTTTTATTGGATTTCCATGATGCACATATGTTTAAAATACATGACCTAATGAAGAGTACAAAACATTTGCAGGGCATTACAGAAAAGAAACCCTCCCCAAGGTAAAAAATACTATGTCTCTTCAGGAACTCCCAAAAAAAAGCAATCAGAAAAGGTAGCTGGACTTTGAATGTTCAGAAAGTCCTTTCAGTGCGTGTTTTCTCCAAGACTTCCCAAGACACATGGATCAGCACCACAGCACAAACAGGAACCTAGTTCTGCAGGGCTGCAATTACTGTGACTGCTGTCTCTGACTTCAGATGAGGTGGGATCAGGCTTTGAGGACCTTTAGGCAATGCTGACCTTTTCAGATGGTGAATCAGTGAAAAATAGGAGTGGAATCTACGTTCAGAGGTCATCTGGTCTTTCCCGCTCAAAGTCCCATTGACGTCAATACACGAAGCTGAGTATGTGAATAAATCTCTGGAGGACTCACTGACAAAGGCGTATGTTTGGGGATTTTAACTGGCATATCATTGCAAAGCCTAAAAATGTCACGCTAAAGACAAAAAATTATAATCTGCATCGTGTGGAGGGGCTGCATGCCCGGCCTCCATACAGGTGTTTGAAATCCCAGCCGTAACATGCAGCTTTTTAAAATGATCAGGAAAATGTTGGGCATTTTTGTGCTGTGACTGCTCTTTGAGCTGTGCTGCTTGTTAGCTATATGGTGAGATAATATTATGAGCTAATAGTTTAAACCACAAATATAATTTTGCTAAGAGATCTACATAGGGATGTTAGGAAAGTAAGAAAGTTTGGAGTCTGCATGCCTGGATTTATAGTCACTTTCAATTTAGCATTCTCTATAGTGGAAGCCAAGGCTGATTTGCACTAGATGCTACTTTTTTTTTAGTAGAAAATATGTGAACATATATTTACATAATGTCCTTTTGTTAATGTGAAGAAAAAAACAACTGTATCTTTTTAGGTTCTTTCAAATTAGCATTGGATTGTCTGAACCTGGCTGTCAGCTCTGAATATAGAGTAAAACATTTACGTAGAAGGTGACATTCAACTTTGAGTAGAAAATGTAATGTTTTAAAAATGACTGTAGAATCCATGCCAGCTCCTTTTATAAGTTAATGGGAGGAACATTGTGCCTTTGCAGAGAATTCCCCATATATTAGACATTAAGAATGACAGTGTACTCAGACTATGTTCCCACCATGTGGCGGGGAAGGTTTTCCTTCTTGTGCGGGTAGCTTTTTCTGTAGCAACCACAGTCTCCAAAAAACTTTTCTAACCTGCCAGTTTTTGTATTTTCCCATCTGTTGTTCATCAGGGTTAGTCATAAGTTACTGCTAGTACGTGTATGCGTAAATCAAATGCCATTGATTGCAGGGGCTCTTTATTATTATGCATTAAGGTCTGGTGAAAGAGTCAAAGGATTATTTGAATTTTTAAAAAATATTTAAATGAAATATTTGTTTTTAAAGATAAAACAATAAAAGTTATTCTCACCTGACAAATGAACTTATCATTTTTGTTGCTGACAATGTATTTAAGTACGCTGAATATAACATTTATGGTGTCAGTGGCAGAAATGGTAAGGCAAACCAGTGAGGTTGCTAGTGTAGCATGGCATGGAAGATGTAGTGGGCCCTGCCTGCCTGCTATGCTTTTTGAAGGGGAAACTATTTTTCTAAAACTCAGTTGCTCAGAAAGGTCACTGATCTAAGCCTGCTGCTGACCAGAGGGGACCGCAAGTCATTCCCACCTGCTGGGAGGGTTGGTGATGCAGATAGGCACAGCTCACATGCTAAGAGATAACTTGACTTCATTACACACACATAGCTTAGCAAAGACCTGGTACTGAAAGTGTGCAAAAAAAGTCCCTCTTTGCTTGGACTGAAGGGATGAAGGGGCTGAGCTGAGGAGAGCAGGGCAGAGCTGGTGGCTCTGGGCTGGGGATGGTCAATCCTTGGGCCAGAATAGCAGGAACTGGAAGTGTGTGTGCCTGCACTCCACGATCACAGCACCCTCGCTCCCCTTCTGTGTTTACCTCTTGCATTCATTTATGGCTTTGTCTTACAGAGGATGGTAAGTTTTGGGGGGGGAAATGCTGTCTCCTGAACATGCAAAGGATTTCAAACCAGGCGGGAGACACCAAGTCTTTTCTTACTGCCACAGGAGGGCTGAGGAGCTTGCCTGGAGGCAGCGCGAAGAGGCTCAGGCTGCTCTTGGCTGTGCTCTGTATCCACTGTGGACAGGCCATGTGTGCTCTAGGCAGTTGATATATTTTGGGAGCATTATGCTTGCTGTTTAAGCCATTTCATGTGCTGGGCAATGATGTCCTTGCAGTGGAAGGAGAGTCTGTCAGAGGTTGTAGAAAGCAAGTGAACTAGCTGGCTACAACCCATGTTAGCCAGAAGAAATAGCACTTCGTAATTTTTCTGCCACCTTCTTGCTCCTCCTGTGGCACTTCTCCTCCCTTACACTGTGTCCTTTCCTGGTGTGCTCTCTCATTCCTCTCTGCTGTGCTCTCTGCCTTCCCTCAGCTTCCTATTTCTTTTCCCCATCTTTCTTTCTTTCCTCCCCACTCCCCAGCACTCAGAGCACCCCTGGGGAGCTCTGCAGCAGGGCACCTGGCACTCTCATTACGCCCAACAGAGCAGTAAAAAGCTGTGAACTGCCCAGTTTCTGTGTGCAGTGTCAAACCTTTGTGATTGATGGCTTTTGCTTTTCCAGTCACTATATCAGAATTGAGCTGGTCTGTGGAGGCCAGAAGCACATGCTACATGTTTCATTTTTTTTCTTGTTGACTCTCTGGCTCTATTTTAGCAAGGTACCAAGACAGCTTTCTCTAGCACACCTGCCAAGATGCCATGTTCTTGCAATGGGTTTGGAAGGGAGACTGGGATACCCCCATTATTTTTTCCCCTTTAGACAAAAGTACTATCTGTAGAGAGAAGCAGTAAAGGCATTACTGCAGTACATACTTTTCATGCTGTGGTCCCTCTGTAAGAGAAATATGCCTTTTCCCAGAGATGGGCTTTTAACAAAAAGAACCTCATGATGTTCTTCTTGTCATGCCATGGGTAAAGGACATCTGGAAAGAAAAGCCAAGAAGAGATGCTCTTTGGGTAGGAAAGCTATGATTGGCATGCTACAAGTTTAGTGCCTCTAGGAAGGATAGAAATAGACTCTTTGGATACAATCAACTGCATAAGCCAGTGGGATCTGTATTTTGGACTAGTGCTGCATGCTCAGGCAGTGCAGGCAGTGCACCGATCAGACACAAAATCAAAGCATTTCATCCCTGAAGGGGACAGCAGAAGGGTACTTCAGCCACCAAAAAAAAGATCATAATGTGTGGGATATGTTTTTCAGTGAATTGCAAAATGCATCTGTGAGATAGGTGAGAGCATTGAATAGTTTTGGGTGGGGGGGAAAACACTGCTGGAAATGTCAAAACTGTTCAATACAGCAATTTTAAAGTGAAAAGCTTCGATTTTCTCAGTCTGGAATCATAAGGGTGTTTTGGTACCATTCAGAAGGTGTCAAACCAGACCAACCCTTGGGTGATACCCAGCCACCGAGGGTGCCTGAGAGGGCAGTGGGGGCTGCTGCATGGTGGCCCCACCATCCGGCGGCCCACAGCCCAAACCAAGCCTAGAGGGGCTGACAGGGGAAGGCTTAAAACTGCTGCACACCCCCTCCTCCGCAGGACACCTCACAGGCCCAGAGACCACAGCCAGCCATAACGCTCCCCAGCGAGCTGAAGGATGCCCCAGTGCAGCCCTTCGGTAAGACCCACGGAGACCATTGGACTCCTTGGAGATTTAGAGGTGATGCTCCTCTGCTGGAGAACCACTCGTCTGCTGGCATGCCAACCTCGAGGAGAAGCAGGCAGCTGCCCAAGCCAGCAGAGCTGAAGAACCAGCTGGTGATCTGGGCTTCTCCTTGGTCCATGGTCTTAGTGCAATCAGTATATTTTGTTCCAGATGTAAAATATCTGGGACCAATCCTGTCCTTCTTTTACTGTGGTGACTGCATCGTTACTGCCAATTACACTTTGCAGTTACTCATGGCTTTTAATCTTATTGTTTATGAACTGCAACTAATTAATCCTCTCATTCCTCTCAGCTCAACAGACGCTATTGAGAATCGTCTGCATTTTTGTTTCAGATGAAGGACCACAGCAGAGATTTCAGGAGACTTGTCAGTGTAATTAGAGGAGTCAAGGTGCTGGAAATTGGTCTCCCATCACTTGGAATCTGGGAACAGCTCTGGCTATGCATCTGTTATTTGGAGGAGTCACACCGTAAAATTAATAGCTGTGAGCTGAAATGAGGATGAGTCTTGTTGTCTTTTGTTTGATGTGTCTCACTTTCTGAAGAGGGTCAGGGCCAACCTATTCCATTGACGGAGAGACAGTGGCAGACACTGTCTGCTAGTCAGTTGTTGAGATTTAGTTCAGAGAGACTGGCAGAAGTCGTCTTGAGTGCTGAAACATTTTCCTTTTCAATTATCTTATTTCTCTGATATGACACACTGCTTCCTATCAGGCTTCATGCCGAGACAAGGCTGTTGCTGAATGCTGATTACCTGCTGTTCAGGGAAAATGACGTTTTTTCTACAGGCAATTTTTCCAGTTCTACATGCATGAACACAGGCAGCTTCTCTATGGACTGTGGTCACAGTCAGTGTACTCTCTGGTGTACAGAAGTGTACAACAGAAATTACCATGCTGTTTTAAAATACTATCTAAGTCCACAGCTTAAAAATGCTTTGCTTTTCATTCACTGTCCAATCCATGGTTCCCCCACTGCAGTTCACCACAGTTGGGTTATAAACAGCTTGTTATGTCAGGCCAACTCCAAATAGCCCAAAACCTGGGGAGGGGGTTCCTTCAATATGCCCTGGCTGCACCTCCAGTAGAGAGGCAGAGCTAGAAAGCTGGAAGAGAAAAAAACATTTAAATACTTTTGCAGAGAAAGTTTGGTCCATGCCCAAGGTATCAGGAAGCATTCTGCACAGCTTGATGTAGATGATAGATCTCAGCTGATTTCTCCTCCCAAAATACTTTATTCTTTTCAGATTTTACCTGTGTTGGACTAAGTTCCATTCCTGATTGCAAGTGGATTTTCTCCCTTCATTTTTTCCTACAAAACCACAGGCCTGAGTCAGGATATCTGTGGCAGCAAAACTGCATGACAGTCTTGCCATGCAGTTTTTTTCAGTTTTCTCAAAGCAGTGACATTGCAACGTCTGCTCTGAATGTGGATTTTCCAGGTGAATTTCACCCGCCTTGCCAGCTGGTCGCTTTGTGAGGCAGAAGGAATCCTGCAGCAGCTTTATGCTCCCACGGTGCCTGCACCAGAGTGCTGCCTGCTCAGCAGGTCAAAATAAACAGCACTCACAACTAAACCCAATTTGACCAGGCCAATGAAACCAAGGTGTTAACCAAACCATAAGGCAGAATGATTTACCAGAAGATACACCATTAGCCTCTATTTTCTTTTCAGTCTGGTCGCTGCCCAGCCCAGCTGAATGGGAGCTGATTTTGCTCTTCTTCTTTCAATTATCAGCTCCCTACCTACATCTGTGGTCTTGCTCTTGCAACTCACTCCACACTGGCAGATTGTTCTGTTGGCCCAAATGCATTCATTGGTGCCAGCTTTCTGGTATCAGTATACAATGGATTTAGCTAAAAAAAGAAAAACAGAACTGAAATAAAGGAAACATGTTCTCACTGTACAGACTGTACTGCCTGACATAGGACAGCCTTATTATGGCCTCTGTTACGAAACTGTTATTTTGCTTTGTTGTAACACTGTGCATCCTTTGAATGTTTTCAGTGAATGTTTCCATAGTGAGCATAATTATCACCTAATTTTAAAAAGCTGTATAGGCTATGACATATGAAGGCGGTGACAACTGGTTAGAAAGGTGAAGCAAAATGTAGAGCTGCAGAGTGATCTATGTAATACATTAAAAACCGCAACAAGACTGAAAATAGCAAAACCATTTTAGTTATGTATTCACTATTTAGCTAGTCTTAAAAACCAAAAGGTAGAACATGTTTTTCCCCAGGGAATTCCTTTGGAAATATGACTCACTATTCAGTGTTTGTTAGAGAAGTGAAGACAATGTCTTTTCTTCTGGCATGGGTGGAGGATTTAAAACCTCCATCCTGTTAGGTGGGCTCTCATGTATAAAGAAGGAATACGTGAGATCTGCAAGGAGATCAACAGAAATTTTGTCTTGGCAAGGACTGCAGTCTGAGACGTCTTCCTGAATTGGTTACCTCTGCGTGGAGTGACGGTTTCAGGCTGCTACGTTAAATAAGTGTGGATTTGGTGTGCAGTTCTTAGGTATGTGAATAGATGTTATCTATGGGGTGACTTAATTACTCTGGAGATGTGGAAGGTTACCATAGGCCCACTGGAGATTAAATCACTCACATAGTTCAAACCTCTGCAGAACCATATTTTCCACATCATTCTGCCTATCACAAATTTTAATTGAGGGTTATACAGCAGGGAATCCAAAGAGGCTGAATTGTAAGTCATTAGCGATGTTAATTATTTTTGTTTCCACTAGACTGCAAAGGACATGTTGACATTTTAGATGCAAAGAAAGAGAAGGGACCTTTTCCTCCATTATGCTGTACTGTCTTTAGGCCATCGTAATTCCCCTGGCAGTAAAGTAAGGTGGAAGAGAGGGCTCAGAGGTGTGCATTTTCACCGATCCTTCACAATCCCTTAGTCCAGTACACAGGAATGGTGCAAGGCTCCAGCATCGGGATCTGCTTAGCACAGGAAGGGAGGGCTGCCTTTTCAGCCCTCTGACTGTGCTGATCCTCCTTAGTTTGGAGAGAGCCTGGAGCATCTTGGCAGCTTGTCTGAATTATGTTGGCTGCCCCTGGCCACTTGAAGATAGACTTGAGTTGGCCAACATTTAAAGCAACCAAATTATTTTTAAAACATTATTTTGAAAAATTAACGTCTTCAGTCATGTTTTTTATTGAAATACAAGATTTAAAAAATTGGAAGTTTTCAATTTCTAGTTGCCTATAATCAAAACCTTAAGTATTTTCTAACATAGACATTTTAATAAAAAACTTTGTACATATTGTTGCCAACAGAAGAAAACAAAATTTTCAAAATCTGAAGTTTTTTTAGAAGTTAGGAAATTTTTCCTTTGACATTTTAAGTAGCTTTACAGAGGAAGTTGCATAAATGGACTCTGGAGACTTTCTCTTCTGTGACAGTAGGTTCCCAAGAGCCTGATGCCAGAGAGGAACTATGGTAATTTCATACACGATGCGGCTTGCATGATGCAGGACAAAAAATTCTCCAGTAATTTCTGCAGCATGGAAGTGAATTTACACCAGGTGAGCTATTACTCTAGGTAGGATAGCTGAAGCCCAGCTGCTCTAAAAAACCATGTTTTTTTTTCTAAAAAACCAAGTCTCTCCTTGGGAAAGCTGGTGGCCTTCCTCTGCCACTTCAGTGTGTCCTGAAGTAATAGGTTTTAATTGTCTTTGGAGCAAATAAAACCAATGACAATTATCTACAACAAACATTCTTCTCAAAATGCTTTGTAATCATGCTGAATTTTACTACCAGGTACTAAATTAGTATAATAATAAAAATACAGTTTAAAGTTCTTTAGAAGAAGAATTTAGAAGAAGAAGTTCTTCTAAAGAAGAATTCACTATCATCTGTGTGAAATAGTTCACAGAACATAGAGTTATTTGCATCTTCTGGGAAAACTTAACAGAGGGAGATGGAATAGAAACATACACAACCTGAGCTGATGCGGTAGAATGCCGCATGCACTGTAAAAGGTGGAGTTGCCTAAGATTGCTGAAACTCCAGCTGTTGAACCACTTCTGTGGTATGGACAATGCGTAACTCCACTCTTACTTCTTTGTAACCTTAATTAGGAAACCATTTGTGCTAGGTGACTTTCATCTCTCTTAAGCCCTGCACTGAAGATTATCACTTGGAAGCCATGGGATGGTTTTACTAATAGAAAATTCAGCTTTGCTGGTATAACAGTGTCTGCCCCAGCAGCACTTTGTGTACTGATACTACTGTAGAAGGGAGTTGCCCTTAGCACAGGTACAGCCTCTGGCTTGAGGTCCAGTGAGTACCTCTCTGCTACTATTCAGTGGCAGCCTTGGGAGTGCAAAGCATCACAATATGCTCTCAGATCCATCTGTCATCTGCCCATGTTTCTTTGATGGTTACTCACAGAAACGCCCGTGCAGAGCTTGCAGGCTGCCAGGCTGAACGGTTCTGGGAGCATCCAGAGTGTCTAGTACCCCACTACTAGTGCACCCTAATGCAAAAGCAAATGCTCCAACATGCAGCATTTTGCATGCTCTATGAGACACCGTGCATTCAATTTTCCCTTATGCCTTGCTCAAAAAGCAATATAGGCATATTTACAAGGGCATGTAGTGATAGAACAAGGGGTAATGGCTTTAAACTGAAAGAGGGTAGATTTAGATTAGATATAAGGAAGAAATTCTTCACTAGGAGGGTGGTGAGGCACTGGAACAGGTTGCCCAGAGAAGCTGTGGATGCCCCATCCCTGGAAGTGTTCAAGGCCAGGCTGGATGGTGCTTTGAGCAACATGGTCTAGTGGAAGGTGTCCCTGCCCATGGCAGGGGGGTTGGAACTAGATGATCTTTAAGGTCCCTTCCAACCCAAACCATTCTATGATTCTATGATTCTATTCCCAGGGCACTAAGCTCTTTACAAAGCAGACTTTTCTCAATACCCTGTTAAATGTGGAATTTAGAAGCTAACGGATGTCCAAACTACTTTGTATGTTTAACATATTGAACATTGGATGTTCTCATGTAGTGAAAAAGAACCTCCTCAGACACTGTTTTTTCACTGTTAGCTAAGTATGAATCTAGACTAAAACACTGGGGGAAGGTTGGAGAGGGAAATTGCATGCAGCTCCCCTAGTTCCCTCATGGGATAAATCCCTCATTCCTGTAAGAGGGTCAGGAGGAAAATAATGGGGCAGTGCGCTAGCCTTTGATATGCCTCTACCCACACATAGGAAATGAAAAGAAACTGGAATGAAAGGCATGACATAACTGGATCACAGAGAGGCGGTACAATCAATCTGCAGGACTAGATTATCAGCATAAAAAGGTGATGCTCTTTGGGGAAGGAATGCCAGAAAAATAAGGGAGGAGAGTTGTGCTTGCTCTACATCAAGACGGAAAATATCTGCTTTCTATCAGAAAGAAAAAGCTTGCTGAAAGGCATTGAACGAAGGTAAATGGAAAATGAACACGTATGAGATTGTGGTAAGAAACTGCCTACAAATCACGTATTTGGGAAGAAGTGGAAGGTGTTTGATTTGGTTTGAACTCACAAACCCACTGCGCTAAGTGAATTAAAGGACTTGAACTAGTTGACTAACTACGGGGAGATAAAAAGAGATAGGCAGACTTATTAAAAAATGTAATAGAATAGTTTTTGGAACAAGCTGGATATAAAGTCTTGTTCAAACTATGGAGGATATTCTATGAGGTTGAGCTATTTTCTGTGTCATCTCGACTAATAAGCAGGAATTGATTAAAATACCACAGTGGAAGGAAGTGTAGGTTAAAGATAACGAAGATAACAATTTTTTTTTTTTTTTCAAAATTTGACAGAGGAATAGTAATAGAATAAGGAGTATGGATTTCAAAAAAGCAACACATCCATAAGGCTGGTAGGGAGGGAATTTTTGGGGTAAATCTGAACCTGACAGACCTGAAAATCAAAAAGATACTGTTTCAGAAGTGAAAACAAGCTGTGTTTATGAAGGAATAATTCAACAATTTAAAGAAAGTGGAGGTGCACGGTAGACCTCAGATAGTAAGAGAAAAACGATTCAAAAAGATTCTGTCAGAAGTGGAAGAGGAACAAAGGAAGTGCTGGTCCTTAGCAAAAAGAGAAGAACAGATAAGGGGAAGCAAAGAATGTTGAAGAATTCACTTATTTCTTCTCTTTAGTCTTCGCAAAAATTTAATGCAATCAGATACTTTTAACTAAATGGTTTTAGAAGGGAGATATGTTCACAACAGGCTGAAGAGCAGAATCAAGTACATGTAGCTAATGCAGCTGTGTTACAGTTTATTGGCAAAGCAATATTAAAAAGCATCGTATAAGGGAACTAAAAGAAGCAGCCAATACAGTTTGTGAACCACTAGCACTTATCTGGAGAATTAATAGAGGACAGGGAAGGTCTTGGAAGACTGGAAAAGGATCAGCATTCTGCATTTTTAAAAGGCAGAAGGTCCATAGCTTTCTGGTTTTTTCAGGCAGCTGAACTTTGATCACTGGAAAGACTCTGCTTAAGTTATTAAGCTTGATATGCAAGATGATAAAATGGGTTTATTAAGAACAGAACATAGTAAAACAGTCTAATTTCCTGACAAGGTTTCTGACCTGGTGAATTAGAAAAATGTGACTGATGAACTCTGACTTGACTTAGTAGAGTTTTTGGCAGTGTCTTCCATGACATTCTTAAAAGGAAGCATTCTTAAAAGCAGGCAATATATATAAACAAGGTAGTCACCAAAACTTAGATCACTGTATGGAAGAATATAGTTTTCAAAGAGAAATGGTGAATTCGTGTCAAACTGGGAAGGTATTTCAAATATGGAAGACCTGTGAAAATATTTTGACATTTTGAATATTTTCATACCCAGGTTGTACACCAGTTATGAATGACATGTTGTTGGGAAAGCTATCAGTCAGCCCTGTGGAGATGTTAACTGAGTTTGTGACTCCTCTGAAGTCTGAAAAAAGAGTAAATTGGTATCATGCCACCAGTAGGAGATGTTCTTCCCCAGTTAAATTGTCTCATTATCTTTATAAAATATGTGCATTACAGTTTTGAAATATCACAGTTAAATCTAGAGGCTACTGATTAATTTCTATAGTCAAACTTGTACTTTTATTTCCCCAGAGAATGAAACACACATTCTTCAATATCCACTAAAACTTACTTTATCCAATAGGTCAGTGGCCATGAATAAAGTCTCCAGTCCAGGACATTTGCATATCAATCAGTCTGGATTGAGTTTTGTCCTAATTGCCTTTCACTAATTGTTCCACTTTTTCCTTATGCTCAATGTTTCCTTATAGCATGATTTTAATGGGCTGCTCTTCAGATGAAGAGCTATTTTATATGGGTTTCCTGATGTTTTTTATCCAGCCATTTTACATTTAAATCTATTATTGAGACCATGAAAACAGCCAATCTACCTCTTTAGCATTCTGCTAGGTAGTTTGAAACATCTCCTAGCTTGATACTTAATATTAATATTTAGGAGGCCTACAGATGGGTTATTCAAGAACAGATATTCATATCAGAGATGAAAATGAAAGACGGAGCAAGTAGGATGTTAATTTCTCTTCATGGTAGTTTTCCAGAATGCATTCCCAATAACAGTGTAATTCTCAGTGAAATAAAATTGCTTATTTTTCCTGGAGTTGGGGACTAGAAAATTATGAGGGCTTCAGGTCCAAGGCAGTTCAAATGGTTGGTTTACCTGGAAATAAAAAATTGGAAAGCTTCCAGTCTCTCAGCAATTCAGTACCCTGCCAAGTAAGTTGGCAGGAAAGAAGGTAGAGTATGAAAGATGTCTTGAAAACACTTTTTCACCAGTAACCTGACTGTCTTTTAACCTTGAAGTTAATAGAAGTTGACAGTCCTCCATAAGGTACTTTGATTTAAAAAAAATACAGCTGTAGAATATCTAATTGGAATTTTTCAAAAGAGCAGTAGCTGGCAAGGAACACAGGAACTCTTCTCATTTCCATGATGTTTGTTGCACTATGCCTTTGTCTGAGACTTCTGATGTACAAACTGAAGTGAATAGAGAATCAGTTCATCTTAAAGTCCCATTGCCCTTTTCCAGGGGTGAGAAGATCTAGGACTCAGACTTTACTAGAAGCATAATAAGCAGACACACTACACAGATAAAAGGTAAAAAAAATCAGGTGTAAAAGTGAGCCTTTCACAGGCAAGGGAATTATCAAACTAAATATAGGTGCATTTTTTTCTTTCTCATGTCCCATATGAATTTTAGAGAATTTGTTAAAAATGGGTAGTTGGGTACTGCCTAGCTCTTCTTCCATACCACAACTTTTAATGTGAGAAGAATAGTAACATACCATAGTACCACGGTGGCTGGTGTGAGGAAATAGGAGAAAGTAAATTCTCTGGGGCAAGGCAGACTTTATTTTATATGTACTGCCCATGGATTAACAAAGTCAAAACATCTGAGTGCTGAAGAGGAAAGGAATTGTTCAGGTTGATTCAAGGCAGTGCATGTTACGTGAAAAGAGATTTTACTAAGCTGCCCTAAAACACTCCTAACATTGATGTTGAGTGACTTAGCAGAAATGCATTTGAGGAAAACAGGCAGTTCTTTGCATGAATCTTTCCTAACTCATCAGAATACTTGCAAGTGAGCTGGAAGATTACATGTGGAAAGCTTGGCTAGGTAGGACTTTATTCAACTATAGCAAGCTAAAAAAGACAAGAAAAGTGTAACCAGCTCTCTTTTCCCTCCCTCTCACCTCAGATTTTTTATGTGGCTGAGGGGTCAGAGCAAGGCCAGTTTGGCACACTACATCTTCCCAAACTCCAATTTCTCTGATCTATCTAACAGATTAAAAAGGATGGTGGTGTTTTCTGTGAAATCTTTAATGGTGATTTTTTAAGCAGCCTATCCACTCATCCGTGACAGCTTATTTTCCTTCTGTTTTTCCCTTTCTCTTTTTCAATCTGATTCCTTAAGAGATTAAAAAAACATCAAACCGCCCTTCAAGATCTATTCTGCATAATAGATTCTGTACATTAGCTCAGGTTTAAAATAAAATTTCTACAATACATGCAAACGGATTTGCCAAGCTTGCACAAACTCACCTTTGCATTTATGTATAGCACCTTCCAGTTTTAAAATGTGACCATTCTGTTATATGACTAAACTGCACATGACCAAAGACACCCAATAATCTCACAGTCTTTACTATTTCCTCACAAACTTCACTTTTCTTATTAGATTTAAGGTCGCAACTTCCAAGGCTGTCTTTCCTATCATTCTTTGATAATAAACATATTCCTGGCTTGAAATAACAGGCCTCTTTCCCTAATGTCAATAAGTGACAGCTGTATTTGTCAAGCAGGGCAAATGACTTCTGTCAGCACCCAAACACTGCTGTATTTGTATGGCTCTGTCACTTCTCGGTATTTTACCATGTATACTCTCTACAAAAATTGCCTCCATTTTCTTGCATTTAAAAGTTCCTTAGTGGATACTGGTAGCGTAACATTTGGACAACAGTCTCAACTTTGAAAATATATCAAAATATTTAATGAATATCCTTAAAATCCAGCTAGCTACAGGAATGAATCTACAGGAAGTTATATATTCACAGGCGGGTGTTGTGATGGAGCACACATGCCTGGGAGCAAAGGACATACATACTCTTTGATTTTACTGCCATAGCATTTATCATGCAATGTATCATAGAGTGGCAGTGAGTTCTCAGAGTCAAAGCAAAACACTGCCATCCATTCCTCACTTGTCAGTGTTGTCTGTCATTCACACTGAAGACAAACAAGGTCATTTTTGTCTCTTTAAAACTTGAAATCATTCAAAAATGTTCAAAAGAATTTGTAGGGCAGAGCCTGCTGAGGAATCACTTGGGAGACATCAGTCTCTAATCAAGTACAAGGCTTCACAGAGCCTCTGGAATATGACTTCATAGTAATATGAAAGAACATGTTTGTATTCGCAAAATAGAGTAATTAGGAATGATTTCCCCAGTGCCTTGTAGTCTATAAACACAGTAACACATTTTGCACAGTCACATTCATAAAGATTCAAGTCTGAGAGTTGCTTCTGGAGGCAGGGACGTTGGCTATCATAACAACAATCCCCCCAGGGGCCTTGGAGGCTTCTCTAGGCTGAGGGAAATGAGTGGTGAGAGGAAGGGTTGCTGGCACAGACAAGTGAGGCATTGGTATCTGAGACAAGATGGGGGTGTCCTTTCACAAAACAGGAACCGAACATCTCAGTCAGTCTTTTGGTTGTTTAATGCATCACAAGAAGTGTGGTAGTAAGGTATTTTCCTTACAGTACTAGCAGCAGCTTAAGGGCTATGATGTAACGAGCACTGTCAGGTTTCACTGTGCTGCTCTGAGATGTTATTCTGCCTACCTGGAGGGAACTTCAGTGGGAAGTCTTGGACAAACCTAGTCAGTGATTATGGTAAGCACTCTTTCAGCCTCAGCAGAAGAAATACCTAAGGTCCTTTTGCCTTAAAACCCTGGCTGCATCTCTTAGTAATGGCTAGCAACTTGACCCAATCTGGCTGCTTAGCCTGGGTAATATTTAGGCAACTGTAGCTGTATTAAATTCTCAAGTGTTTCTTTTCTGCTAGTTTCACATTCAAACGGTGCTACTTTTGTAGATAACATTGGCAAGGGAAGAACACTGAAGAATGGCACTTCTGATCTCTATTTAGGGACAGGGAACATGAGAAAATTGCATCTCTGCAGGCCTGGTTCATCTGGCTGAAGCTTGAGTGGGGTCAGCAACGGACTCTAGCTGCCTAATGCACGCACTGGTCTGCTGAGGATGGAAATTTGCATGTCAGCCTTACAAAGGGCTGTTTTCTCAAAGAAATCTGAATAGTGAAGTCCTGAGTCTAGATCTTCTTTTCCTTTCTTTAGAAGGATTTTAGTCACCTTAACAGAGAGGTGCAGTAATGTAGTAATAATACAATAAATAGGAAAATAATGTAGGAACCCTGACTGGGACAGACATAAGCTTTTGTGTATGTGAGCAAATATACAGTTCTGAGAATGAAGATGCATATGGGTGTTCAGATACCTGAAAGCCTGCTGGAAATGTTTTCCTGGCTCTTGGATGTACTCACTATTGGCTCTGTGCATTTGCATTTGAAATATCAAGTCAGGAGATTTTAATTCTGTTATTTTTAAAGTGAAATTAATTTATTGATTTGGAACAGCAGTGAGGAAAAGAAGGAAAAAGATGTGGGAGAGAAGATACAAAGGAAGAATGTGTTGTTTGGTCCACATCTTCATGTACTGATGTAAAGTACTTCTCGTCTGATGCTGAGTTTGATGCTCTGAAGCTGAAGAGTGGATAAAGTATCTGAGATGTATCTACTATGTGTAGCATAACTGTTTCACGATTATGTCACCGTATCATACTAGTAAGCCAATTTTTATGATGTGTTGATGTTAATAATCATGCCTGCCAGAACCAACATACTGTGACTAAGCCTCCAACCAAACTCCTAGAGCAAGCACCCATGCATGTAATGACTTCCTACAATGTCAGCCATCCTGAAACAAAGAGTCTATCCAACAGTCATTCAAGTGGAAGCTGGCAGAGATGATAGGCTGAGATACACTCTTCAAACTTGCAGAGACACAACTGCAGTCTTAGTTTCAGAATGACAGAATGATCCATAATGCTTTGCTGCTAACCAAAAGTGTTAGTCTGTGCAAAAGCACACTTCAAGCAAGTCAAGTTAGTCCAGCCAGAATGTCCCAGTGTTGCTACTGTACAGTGTCTGTAATTACACAGAGCTCCTAGTCACCTGTGCTTGATCCACAGAAAATCTTGGGAGACATTGTGCTATCTTAAGCAGCAAACCTACCTGGCACATTCATCAAATGCTATGGTGACTGATTCAGAAAGCGGGGGGCAGGTGTAGAAACGATGCTGCCTTATTTCATTTTACTACATAAAATTCAGGTTAGAAAAAATAGTGGGTTTTTTCCACACCAGTGCGTGCTCACTTCCACAGCTTCATGGAAAATGGTAGCTACAAAAGCCAACAGTCTGGTGCTTCTTCCTTTCTCCATTCCTCAGAGTTTGATTCCACCTTGAATACTACAAAAGTTTTAGGAAACTAGCAAGTCTCGATATACAAAATCTTGCAGTGCCAGAAACTCTATCAAGAATGCCAGAGCACAGTAGGGAAGTATTTCCACTGAATTAAATTAATTGGAAATAAAATGTGTGATTAGAATCATACCTAACACCCTCTGATAACCTCAAGAAAAGCCTACAGTAGTGATATGATTAAAGAGGTGATGGGAAAATCAAGTGACACAATTTGTTGCTACTGAAGTTTTAAAATTAGATGGAATCTAATTAGACCTTCACTGAATGAAAGGTGATGAATTACATATTCTGTTTAATTGTTTGTATTAGAAACAATTACAAGTCAGGAGGGATGTTACCTGCTTTGTCCTGCAGCAATGATAACCTTTTTCTTAAGCAATAACAAAAACTAACTTGTCTCTTTGGTAATCAGTAGCTTGTTTTGTAATGTTGTCAAGGTATTCTTGGCACATTAGTTTCAGTATTTTATAATGTGTTGACCTTTCTCTTCAAGAAAGACGAACTCATTTTTTTTCTTCTCATTTATAACAACATGTTTTAGAACATACAGTACTTGCAAGGTGTTTGACAGGGGACCAACTTTTTCTTCTGTGCTCATTTGGTCTTTACCTAAAATGGAGGGGATCCAGCTACTACAGAAATACAGATCCATAATAATAATGGATGTTTTATTTTCTTCAGTGTTATGAAGATTCATGGTAGATCCTTTTAAACTGGAGCAGTATTACAGGAGGCGAGCGTCTGGGCTCAGTTCCAGCAGCTTAGACTCTAACTCCCTGCTAATGCTGCTCAGCTGGTAAAACTAGTTATTACTGTGCTCTGTTCTAGTGAGTGCCACCGGATTAAAAATTCGTTAGAAACTCAGTATCCTCACAGCTTTGCCAACCTGAGAGACTGCAGGCTGGCATGAGCCTGCTCTGCCTGCAGACTGCACCACAAGGACACAAGTCAGCTCTAATCTATAATGCAAATGGCTGTGATATCCTGGTATTGAGTCTGAGCTGCTAACTCCATGCAAGGCTTCTAATGTCAAGCTGGGTGGTGTACTACCACCATGTGTCTGTTCATCGTAGAGAAAATAAAACTTAGGAAAGGTGGTTTTAAGTGCAGTCTTCAGTGACCTAAGGAGGGCTTATAGTGAAGATGGACTCTTCTTGGAAGTATAAAATGAAAGGACAAGGGGCAATGAGCACACATTGCAGCAAAGTGCACGGGAAATTCCAGTTGGACATAAGGAAAAAAATTCTTCATTGTTAAAGGGGTTCAGCACTGCAAGAGGTTGACCAGAAGGTCCTTGGAATCTCCACCCTTGGGGACTTTCAAAGCTAGACTGGACAAGGTGTGAGCAAGCTTCTCTAACTTTGAAGTTGGCCCTGTTCGAAACAGGAGGTTGGACTAGAGGACCTCAGAGGTCTCTTCCAATCTCAACAGTTCAATGGGGAGGGGGCACATCCTACAGATTCTGATGTTGCAGATATTCCCTTTTCCTCTGTCTCCTTCTGATGCACTGATTTTTATGTAAAATTACATTTTTCAGCATTGCAGGATTTAATTTAGAAATTATTTTGTAATGGTAACTTACTTCTTAAGGGTTGTAACAGTATGAGTGCAAAATGCCCTAATCCTAGGGTCCCTATTCCTCAGGAAAACAAATTTGGGAGGAAAAAAATGTATTTGACCCTCCCATCATGCCACAGAATTTTGAGCTGGACAGCAAAATAATAAATGGGGTTGCTCTGCTGTATATAGAGCATAGAAGAAGGATGGCTGAAGCTGTTACAAGAATAATTCTCTTTCAGCTCATCCAAGGAGAGGGGCTGTTTCATAGCAGATCTTCCTCTTCTCACAATGCTAATTGTTGCTCAGGCATTAAGCTCCCTTTGCAAAAATATAACTGGTTTTCCTGGGTACAATCTAGATGAGCAGTTCAGCCCCACAGCTGCAAGGTTTTTCTCTTTCCCTGGTAAGACTCGATGTTTTGTTCCCCTTATTCTGTGTGTTACATAGCACCAATCTGCAGAGCATCCTGTCTTGCTCTGGTATTTAATGATGTGCCTTAAGATCACAAAAGCAGGAGGGAAATGACTGGTAATATGAACTGGAAGACTGTCATTGTCTTTGTAGACCTGAAAGACAATAGTTATGAAAGGGTGAGGACCATCAGAGATGTTGCTTTGCTTTATCCAGAGTGTTCCAGAGAATGGTGCTCATCTTAAAAGATGTCTGAACCAGTTTTCACTGGATATTCTGTTTTTAAACAAAAAGCATCCATAACTTAACTTTTAAAATAACTCTGGATTGCATGTCATGTAACCACAGAACTAGTGACAAATCATCTTGTAAATGCAGAGCAAAGAAGCTGCACAATGGAGGCAAATAAAGTAATGTTTTTGAGAAGTATTACACTAGCACTAAGAAGAGTCCTAGGGTTTTTTTTTTGGTTTATAGTTTTGCTAGTTTTTTATTTTTCTTGATGGCTTCAACATTGGAAATGAAAACATTATGGACTGTTTCTACTCTCCTGTGAGCCTTTATATGCACTTTCTATACATACAACAGCAGTTGACTGCAATGAAGACAGGGGCCCATTCCCTATCCTGTGAAAGAGACGCAGAAACCTATTGATGTGGTGTTGATATGGAAAGCCCCTCACCTTTCCCAACACAGGTCAGAAAATGAAGGACTTCAGGGGGGAAAAACAAGTCTGTTCATTTTTTTTTTTTAAGCTGATCAAGGTCAGGGAGAGGTATGTGGTTAAAAATCTCTGACAGTCTGGGACTTTGTATTGAAACAACTGTCTGTAAGTAAAATGGGGACAATAATTTTCTGATTTACAGAAATACAATGAAATTGAATACATTTATAATCATGTTCTTTCATGATTTTGGGATGAGGGACAGAAATCTATCAATCAAAAATAACGCAGTCCTAATTTACATTGGCTAATGCATGCTGATATACATGGAGTAAAATTATGCATGTATAGGCATGTTCCCAGGGGAAGAGATGCAAACAGGGACAGCCAAGTATAATGGGGGCTGCTTTTTTACTTGCCAAATTAATATTTAGCTGTAGAAGACATTGGTCTTATCTAGAGCCAGTGAAATTAATGGCAAGACTTCAGTTGACTTCAGACAGTTTTGGATGCAGACCCACGTGTTCTGTGACTCATATATTATATTAAAGAATCATGTCAGGTTTTGGCACTTTTACCTCCACACACCTAAGACATTAAAACTGTACTTTGATTTCCAGTCCTTTTTGATTTATACTAGTTACACATCTGTATCCTATTAATAGACTGAACTAGCATAGCACGTGCATTCCTCAAAGCCTCTGCAACCCAAAAGTGGTGAAGAGTATGCTTTTTACGTGATGCTTGGTCCTAGAGAGCTTTCAGAATGACAGCAAAATTGCTGATAAATGTAATGTTGATCTTGAAATCTTAAACACAGTATGTATGAACCATACACCTTTTCATCTTTCAGAAGATGTGCCTATCTGTATTTCTGCAGTACAACAGTACTTGGTTTTCAACTCCTTCACTGATGTCTTTGGGTACTGCCTCTAGCATTAGAGCACTGATTGGCAATGAAGACAAATCCTTGAAGACAGGTGGTGTCCCTTTCAGTGCACGGATCCACATTTTCCTATAAACATAGGTAGATTTTTTTTAAACTCCCATTGAGGCTTGACCTTTCTTGCTCTGCGTTCACTGATCTACTGTGAAAATACTTCCTTTCTTTCTCCTTTCATTGGATTTTTTTTCCCATATTTCACTTCCCTCCGCCTTCAGTTGGTTAATTTACTACTATGACATTTATTTCACTGCAGTAGGACTCAGATGAGCTTCATCCAACAAGCTGGTTGATGATACCATAGAAAATGGTGCCTATATCTGTACTGAAAAGTTGCACGTGCCCCAGAGAATTTTTAAAACTTGCATTAAATGGTAGGAGAGAAGGAGGATGATTTGGTTTTATATTAAGCCCATATCTTTGGAAAGTTCTTATCCTATACAGAGGCCACTATGCTTGAATTGCTTTTGGCTGTGACAGCCCCTCTTGCTAGGTGTGTGACTCCACTACCTGAAGGATGGATTTCATACATGTGTGCAGAAAATCCTTATGGTTGAAAGCCCTTTCTAAGAAGTTTTGCTATAGAGCCTGTGTACCGCCGTGTGTGACTGGACTGGTACCTTCATTGTATCTGACCTGAATGGTCAAAACTTAAACCAAAATTACCTTTCTCTGGCAGTCTAATCTTGACTGAAATGACTTGCAACACTTTCTTATTCTAGGTTTACATCAGTAAAGATTTCAGATTATAATCCAGTGTTATATATTCTTCTTCTAAATATATCACTGTCTATAATTACATCTCAATCAGAATGAAACATCTCACTCCTTAATACTGTACTCATTATTTACATGCATGTTGACTCTTAATGAGTTTATTGGCAATTAATTATCTAGCTCATTCAAGGTGATTTGTTTATTTAAAGTTTTACATTTTTTCCTATATTTAATAACCTCTTCCTTTCAAGAAAAAGCACCAAAATTTGTTTCATTCTAAGCTATATAGGCAGCTGATAACCAAAGACAAGTACTATTAACATGAGTGCCAAATTGCATCAGATTTTGTTTTGATTGCTACAACATAGACATTTATGGTCAATTTTTTGCATTATATATAGTAATTTATGTGACTGGAGTTACTGTATAAATAGACTTTCTCTGTTTGAGGATCAAAACGTATAGTTTCTTCACCTGACCAGACTTCTGAGAACTCTGAGGTATTTCTGTGGTTTTTCTCCATACTTCTGCTAGTATTTTCATATGGCTGGATTAATATATATATACATATGTGCGTGTTCATGTGTGTACATATATGCACAAATATATATATACAAAAATACACACACACACATATATTCGGATAGTGGCTATTTAATCAGATCAAGTTTTTTTTCAGAAACATCCCCTTTATGACCCTTTTGGTCTGTATCTTCTGATAACTGCCATCAGCAGAAGTTTTCATATCTAGGATGCTAATTGGTGTATCATATTGTGCCAGGCCAAAATGCCAACCTGGGGGCCCTTCCACTTGCAAACATATTCTGTGATTGTTGACAAGGTCTGGCTTCCTGGAAACCCCATTGACTAGAAGCCATGATATTTTTAGCCTTAAATTATTCTTGATATAGTCTTAAATTACTGTTATACTACCCAACTTAAGGCCCAGATAGACTCACAGGTTTGCAGTTCCTGTTTGCTTCATTTTAGGCTTTCTTTTCCTTCACCTTTGTTTACTAGATGCCAGTATTTAATGTATAATGTTCATTCTATTCCCTGTCCTCCTTTCACCCACATTACTTTTTTGAATGACTTGTTTCTGCTTCCATGCCTCCTTTCAGCCAGCATGGCCTCTTCTACATTGCAATCCCATGGTGGCTTTTTTGGACGTAAGTGGTAGTGTATCTTGAAACAAGTCTCAGTTTTCACTAACACTTCCTAGCATACATGGGTATTCCCAACCACTTCTGCAAAAAATGGGGTTTAGGGTTTCAGAAAATGGTTCTTCTGGAGTCCCAAGCATGTATGTAACAATGGGGCCATGTTTTGAAATGTAGTCATCATCAGGGGAGCAGTGCAATGGCTGATTTTAGGCGTTGTAATTAACTCCTTTGGCAGTCAGCATGGGATTCAATGAGCAGTTATTTCAAAGTCCAGGACTTTCTATGTTTACAAATCATCATCTACTACTTTTTGAAATGGTATAAAATCTACGTGAGATCTCTATGAATGTCTCCAGGTTGAGGTCATTTGTGAGAACACAACTTTCTTCTGTGCATTCTGGTACAGGAAAGTACATCTTGTTAATGTTTAGGAGCAGATCATCTTGTTAGCTAATGAGGTGAGGTGGACAGTAAAGATGCTTTCTAGTTTCCCATGTAATTAGTGTATTTAGAAATTTTATCCATGGTCATTAAAGTTTCTGAGGTCCTGAATTGTCAATGTCTCTGTAGAAGGGAATGGTATTTTTAGTTTTAAAGCTTCTTTTTCTGCTCCATATATACATATGGACACTAAAACAGACGTAGGTATATACACATGCTCTGTCCTGCTCTTCTGTTCTAGTGGAACAAGTTTTAACCATCAGTTGTAACAAGCTTCAGGAAACCTCTTTTCTTTTCAGATCTGTCTCCACTGCCTCGCTTGTTTTCTCAAAACATTAATTACATAGACTAGTAAATATTCTTTTATTTCTGTGCACCTTTGTACTTGCCATTGTTACATGCAAATACGTTGGTATTTTAGTGCAGAAACTGTGGCCTACATCAACACACCTATGGAAAAGAACTGGAGACCCCAGTGGAAGTTGACTGGAAGGCAAAGAAATAGAGGTGCAAAATTCTTCCAGTAAATCTTTTAATCTTAATTCAATTTAATGAATAAAGTTTTTGGTTTTGTTTAGCGGCAACACTGATGTGCTTTGTGCAATGCTAATTTGTGCAGCTAGCTTGAGTCTGCTGGAATGACCACACTGTGCAATGCCATATGGAGATAATATCACAGGTCCTAAGAGAGGTATATTTAGGCTAATTAGCTCAGGATTGTACCACTTGAGCTGCAAAATGTGCTTCCAGCTTCAGCCATAGCTTTGCTGGTGATCTTTGCCTTGTGCTACATTATGCACATTTTCTGCACATATGCTCAGATGGAAAGCAAACTCCATCAAGAAGTTGCATCTTGTCCAAAGGATCACCAATGAAAATTGTTTAACTATGTTTGTGTTTGGTCAAAGCAAAATATATAATGAGAACAGGGCTCAAACCACAAATCAGTATGTCTTTCAGTTTCATCCAAAGCCAAGAATTAGTTTGACTCTGCTGTTTAGTTATCAACAATATATAGAGGCCTTTTATCCAGAACTCTGTTATATTACAATGAACTAACTCATTAAGATCTCAAATGGACCTTATCCAAAGGTCAGTATGAATATTTACATTGATTTCAGTGGACTATACACAAAGTCAGCCAAGAAGCATTTATTTAATAGTCTTATGAGTCTTCCTCATCTGAAATAGCCTTCTTTTTCCTGTCAGCTTAACTGATTGTTATCAGTAAAATGTCATGCAAATTGTTTTCATTTTAAGATGGTTACAATTTAAAATGCGTATTTTATAAATTGCATTAAATGCTGTTGGCTTGTCTGGCAAGAAATCTTGTTCATTTACATAAGGAGAGGTGGAGGGAGGTAGTTATGAAAGGGAAATGAAGAGAGGTAGCAGCAGACTCTACTGATAATAAAATTTGTATATGTGAGTGTATGAGTTCCTGTTCCTCCATAAACCATGAATCACAATCTATAGTGGTAAGTTGAAATTCCCAGAGAAGCACCAAAGACCTATACTCAATTCATTACAGTTCTGGTGAAAGACTTCATTGTTTTCCCCGGGCTGGGCTCTTGGAGTTGGCTTGGATCTGTTCCAAGCGAGTGTCTCACCTCTATGTTTCTGAGAGGCTTATGTCTCTACCCAGTGGTTGTGCTATGCTACTGCATGACATCGTACATTAAGCAAGAGATGAATTTTAAAATCTGCATCTTTCAGTGGGCTTTTATGACTTTTACATGTACTTTTCAATATGACAGGCTTATAACTAAACACCCTAGGTCTGTGAGGATGTAAAATTACTCCAAAATAATCTCACAAGAATATTTTTAAAGGACTTTGAGACATTGCATTTTACAGACATTATGTTGTATTGAATTGTAATTTGGTGTGGAAGGTGAAGAAAAAAACATCAACTTTCCGCCTTCTCATATCCACAGTGAGATGCAAGGTACAAGCTGTAGTAAATAGATTTTCTCAGAATGCTTTAAGAGAACTGTAGAAGTCACTGTTCCACACTCTCAGCTCTTTCTTCAGTTACCACTTGTAGCCTGAACTGACAGAAGGGAGCATGTCCAGTGCTCTGGTTCCTCAATCTCAACCTGGTGTTGAAACACAGACCATTTATTGCAGAGCTCAGCCCCCACTTCCAGCATATTAGCGTACACATCCTTCCCTGCTGCTCTGGTTTGGAAGCAGAAGGAGTAACTCCACACAAAGGAAGGAGGCTGCAATTCCTCCATTTGTATTAAGTAAAGCTTGTGGAGATATTAAATGCCCTCTTCACACTCAAGGTGCACATTGATATCAAGTTAGACCAGGAGGATAGCAGCGCTTCTCACTTCACTTTAGCCATCACCCCAAATCTTGCCTGCTGGAATCTTTCAATCAGGGAT
Organism: Theristicus caerulescens; assembly: GCA_020745775.1. NCBI lineage: Eukaryota > Metazoa > Chordata > Aves > Pelecaniformes > Threskiornithidae > Theristicus > Theristicus caerulescens. The sequence goes on along the minus strand of CM036558.1, from coordinate 120,053,060 downwards.
ATGAGTGACCAGTAGGGCTTCCTTGCATTGCACTCTGTGGAGCCAAAACGATATTGATGTGTGTTGTAGCCAAGACTGTTGCACCACCATAGCTGTCAAATCTGAATTCAGTGCACATCCCTTTTCCCAGGAGCTCTTCTCAATAAACAAGAGAAAAGTGGAGCACAACTGTACTCCAGAAAGCACTGACTAGATGGTTTGCAGTTCATCTTGTCAATTCTACACATCAAAAAATAAACTTAACTTCTCAGTGTAATGTTGGCTATTGGTGTCTGCATTGATCAAGCTTATTGTGGAAAGCCAGCTTCTGAGTCCTGAGCAATTAGCTAACTGAAAAGAACAGCCTGCAGCTTGAAAAAAACCAACCAAACAAAAAAAAACCCCAACCCCAGGATAATGTTTTATTTCTTCTTACATTGGTACAATTTTTCAGTAACTTGAATAGCATTGTATCTTGACTGGAGATGCAACCAAAGTAGAGATACTGCCTCATTTTACATGTGTTTCTTGTAAAGTTGGGCTGGACACACAGGTGGGTGCAGAGAGGGAAGATGGGCAGGATGCTTTCTAAATTGAATGTGACAGATACCTGCTCGGAATGGAAACCAGTTTAATTAACTAGAGAAAAAGAGAAAAACTAGAGAAACTATTGAGGCAAACACAATGCTCCCTTGCCAAAGAGTAAGTTCTTGAATGCAGCTCAAAAATTCCAGCATGTCTTTGAGTACTTGAGATCATCTTTCTACGCATACTTTTAAACTAATATTCGTTTACTTGGGTCTGTCTCCTGCTATGGCTGCAACACATTCACGATGCAAGAATCAATGTGGTGACATCTTATGGCTCGCTAATACCAGGCCAATGCTTGTATGTACTGTTTTCCTTCTGACTTTCAAGCTTAATAAAAATGCTTGCATTGAAGCTCACCTCAGTGAAGTAATTATGTGTAATTGCATAATTACCCGTTACAGCTGTTTGACTTACTCGCACTTATACTAATTAAATTAATGTGATGCACAACCACAAGTTAATTTAAAACAAGGAAACCATAGAACGATCCCTCTTGAGGGTGTCTACACAGGCAGTGGTACTGCAGTTGAACAGAAAGTGAAATGTTAATACTACATCTTTTCTTGAACCTATTACACCGTTTATTTGTAACAGGTGACAAGAGACAATTAAATAATAAAATGTGTAATAATCCTAAACAAAACAAAATACAAGGCCCTGGAATGAAAATAAACTCTCTTGCTCAAGAACACTTGCCATACTCTGACTAGTAGGAAGTAAAATTTCTTGCAGGCAAATAATCATACGTTTGTTTTTTATAAACATCTCTCAGTGGTGGCCAAAGCTTAACTTGGATTTAGCTCAGTACCTGCTGGTATGTTTTATGTTCCTCTAAATTAAAATTCAGTATTTGAGTCTTGTGCTCAGTCAACTATTCTGACATGCAAATAACTTTAATTGATTGAATTTTTGCTTATACACTGAATACCCAAATCATAGGGACAGGAATAAGATGAACTTAAATAAAGAAAACCGAAGGATTAACATAATGAATAGCAAACAGAATGCTGTCTTTAAATCTGTGGTTTTGGAGACATTCATAATCCTACAATTACTTTCCTGAAAAGAATGTGTTACTTAGTTTTGACTTAGAAAAGCACAATTTATGTGCTTACCTTCTTCATTTGAAAATTGGCCTATGCATTTCTTCAAAGAAAAACATCAAAATCCACTCTTGCTGCAACAGATGAGCAAAACCTTCATTCTGTTTTCCCCCTAAGTCTTTGCATACTATTGTATTTTATGACTATAAATAGAAGCTTTGGTTGTTGTAATGCATTTTACTTGTAAAAGGGATAAGCAGGCAAACACATGTCTGCTGTGTGCTCTGAAAAATCTGAAAAACTTTCCTGTAGTGAACTATTTTGGAAGTCTAAATCTTTCTCTAAGGAGGAGAAAGTTTTTCTGAGTTCCTACAGACTTCTGCCCTCTGGAGCTGAGTCTGGTGTACGTTATCACTTCATACGTCTAGGAAGCAGGTTGCTGGGGTAGAAGACATTTCTTTTGAGAAACCTGTGCAAGAGAAACAGAAGCACTTGACTTCCTCAGGGGAGAAACTCTAGGACCCATAACAATATTGTCTGGACTTTACAAGCAGCAGTTCAGTTCACTTAAAAAGTAAAAAAATATATGGAAGTCCTTGAGACTGAAGCTGCTTTTGCAAACTGAGAGTTGCTTGGAGAAGACACCAGCCACAAGAAAGAGGAGGCAACTACTGTTTTATAATTCTTACACCTTATTTTATCTTGATTTATACTTTTTTAATATCTTACAGCTTATTTGCATGGAATTAACTGATAACCACCAGAGGGTCTAGTAATCTAATAAGGCATTACAAAAATGCAGTACTTTTCTCCCAAGGTTTTACCCATTCTCCAAATTTTCTTTCACAGCCACTCTTTCTGAGGGGTAATTTGAGGCCTTCTGCTACACTTGTGTGCCTTGGATGACCAGAAGGTTTTAATGCTTCTTTTGGTGACAGAAAGCAACTATTTTTATAGAGTGCTTCAATCTGCTGTTTAAAGCTGAGAAATTGTTAGATGCATACCAATGTCTCTGACAGTTAACTGGCTAATGCGCTATCAACAAGAAACTTGAGTTTTATTTACAAGGAAGATAAGGGCTCATCTTGCAGTGAGCAAGTGCATAAGAATGCCTAAAAAATCATTTAGAGATCAGTATTTTTTTCTCCTCAGATCCAGGTTTTCCACTGCTTAAATAATTAACTTGACGAGATTCATCTATAAAATTCTAGAATTTGTAAAATGCTATTTCATAAACTATTATACAAGCCTGGATTTCAAATATCTTGAACTGAATTTCAAACAACAACATCATAGAGGTTTTTTTTTTTTAAAAAAAATGTACTATGGCTGGGAATCAGTGAGACGTTCATCACTGGCACCTTCTCCCTGAAAAGCAATATTTCTGCAGAAAAGAAAAAAAATCTCAAACCAAAGTACTGGTATGATGCATTAAATAACGCAATTTATCTTTTTTCTTTTTTTTTTTTTTTTAAAAAAGTGCTGAGTTTTTCAACTCAGGAAAGCCAGGTATGAGGTTGTTCAATACAAGGCTAGTAAAAGTGATACACTAAGGAGAAAACATCTGATTGTAAACTTAAAAAAAAAAAATTGACACAATTCTGACTATGTTGCAACTTTTTGGTTTTTGATTTGGCCTTTAGAAATCAGCCAGCTTTTGCTAGAGGCCTTCAGATCCAACAAATAGCTGGGATGTTCTTAATATGCTTTTTAAATTAAATGTGGGAGTCTACAGATACCAATCCTAAACTGTTCTCCAGCTTCTTTGCACTGAACTGTTGCTGCCATAACAGACTGAGTTCACTCCAGCTTACGGTACACATGGACTACTATAAATATTTGAACCTATTATCCTGGCTTTTAAAATGGAGAATCCATATTAATCCTTGCTGGCATCATGGTCTGCTGGGGCATATTAAAAGAGGCTCAGGGACTAATCATGGGATTGCTGGGAGATCTACCCACAACAGAAGTACCTTACAGTTACTGACTGTACAGATCCACTCTGGACTGCACTGCACTGTGTTTTTTCATAGCTGATGGCTGGATCTGTGAATCAGCGTACAAAGACTATCTTAAAAAGCTCCCCAAGAACATGATTTTGGCTGCTTCCATGCTGGGAAGTCCTCTATAACTAGAGGTTGAAAGGCATGCTTGTATTGTGCAGATGACCTCTTCATCTTGATGTTGAGGAGACAGCTCAGAGAGTTCACAAAGGGAATCATCATCTTATTCTTCCCGTCATGACAGAACAGAGGAGAAAACTACTTTAAACCTAGAAGCTGCTTGAAGATGAAAAGAGCTGCATACAAAGGATAAGAGGGTTTCTCTGGTCAAAGGATTTCTTTTGCTGCAATGCTTCTCTTACTTTGGGATTTAAACACCACGAGGGGCTCTAACCAGCTTCTGTACTGATGTACATTCACTCACGTTTTTGTTTGAATACATGACCATGGTGAGCGTGGAAGAAAAGTTTCCATCAGCTTGAGAAATTAACTCTCCTGAAACAGCCTGGTGCTTGCTTCACACCACGTTATCAGCATGGATTCACCTCAGCTTGGCCACACTGAACGCAATTGCTGCTTCCTAGGCAACCGCCAACTTCCAGTCCCACCGCTAATTCAGGTTATTTTATGCTGTGTGCAATTCCTGCATTAGGAAAAGATAAGAAATCTCAGAAGATTAAAGATATCAAAGAGCTATCCCAATGGCATGTATTTTTCCCAAATTATTGCCCTCTTGCTGTATTGTTATTGCAAACAAGTTAGTGCGGCCCAGAGAACAATTAATGTTCTCCTGAGAAAACAGACACCCAAACCCACTATATCCCATCCAAACCTGAAGCAAGAACAACAAAATATGTGAGTTTTTTGCAAAGCTCTCACAGCAGGTTTTGCATAAGGAAGTTCCAGAGCTGGCACAGCTGTTTTTTATAACTCCTCTTTTCACATGTCCTTGATGAATAAACTCTTTTCTGGGAGAAGTCAGGGATTCGACTGGCTCTTACATTACTCCACTGCTGCTCCAGAAGGTAAAACAGAGGTTGGATCACCTCTATCGGAAACCCATAAAGGCAACAAGCAGTCAAATGTGTTGAAATTGAACTTGCTAATGTCTTAAGCCAAGATCAAATGTTTTAGCATCATTAACAATATTCCATTACATAAATGCTATTGGCAGAGCTGCTGCAAATCTAATGCAAACTTCTCCATAAGTAGAAATGACAGTATTCAGGACTGGATTTTTAAAATCTGAGCTTCCTAGAAATTTTGTGTGTTGTAGGGACAACATTTTCAAAGCAATGCAAAAACGATACTGAGCCCTGCCATCTACATGGGTTTTAACAGCAATCATACAGTTCATCCCATGATACAGTATCAAAATGTTTTACACAGTTGGCTTATGATTTCGACTCTGCAGTGCATTTTCCAGACCACTGGGCAAAGGCCAGTAAATGTCAAGTTATAGTTGCTCCCTTACATGCAGTTAAGTTTAACAGTACACACTGGAATTAAATAATTAGCATTAAAGCATCAATTTATTCACATTAAAGCCCTTATTAGCAATTCATTCCCATATAAACTAGGAATTTCCTTCTTGTCATTAAATTTCACATTACTGGTATCCTTTTATATTTTTTCTTAAATGATGTGGAACACATAGTTTTAATGGGACTATAATTAGGCATTCTCACATGACTTGAATTTAGTCATACATACAGAGAATGACTCTTTTCTACTGATGTGTAACTCTCTATAGTTTGACCAACACAGAAATGTTTTTTGCTTGAGAAACTACTAACCATTGGCTTTTTAAAATCACCTCATACTTCTTTCTTTGAGTGACAGATTTACTTCTCAAAGCACTTCATTATGCATATAATGTTTAAGCATGAGAATCATTCTGTTAAAGTCATTACCTAAATTAGCACATGCTCAAGTGTTTGTCCAAATGTCATTTTAATTAGGAGAGCAGTACATACAGGAGCTAGGTGACAGATGTAGTTTTCCTTGCTGGTAGCATCTCATTTCTTCCTCATCTCCGCACTAAGGACAGGGCTTTGAATTGGCCTACAGATGTTAAAAAAATCTGACATTGCCTGGGTGTAATAAGTGCCAACACTCACGCAGTGACCTTACTCCCCTGGTTGGCATCGTATCTATCAGACAGGAAGAGGATGTGACTGAACCTGCTTTTCCTTTTTCAGAAGTGAAACTCCTGAAATTTCCAAATCTCTTGGAAATTAAATACCTTTAAGTGTTCTAGAGTAAATTCCTCTTACACCTTTAGGTTTTACACGGACCTGAATATGCAGGATAACATTCTGGTCTCCTTACAAATAGTAGGAGATAGGTCAATGACTTCAAAAGAGCCAGGATCTCACCTGTACTACACACAATCCTGTTCAAACTGAAAGACTTCTGTGCTTGAATATTTAATGTATTGAAAATAGATTTCAGTAGTAGCACATTAAAATTAAAATTAGTCTATCATTTTAGTTCTCTCTGCAGAAGAAATTCACTTAAAGAATAAGAAAAGCATGAGTTTTCACTTTTATTATCACAATGTTATATCAGTGGGAATCATTAAAATAGCTTTTCTCATCTTTGCAGATGTGCTGTGAGCATGTGCTTTTCATGAGGGTCTGTAGTAGATATGGATTTTTTGTGGATAAATTTTTCTGTGGGGACCTACTCCTGAAGTTTTAATATATTACCAAACATACTCTTCCTCCAGATGTCATGTGCGCCTATTGGCAAGCACTTCTTTTGTTATGCCCACCAACTGTAACAGGCTTATTTGTGGATTAGCTGTGTCTCAGCTGTAAAATTAATTCAGGAGCACAGCCTGCTGTTCCAAACAAAATTGCAACAGAAGGAAATGTTGTTTCCATGAGTTTGTCTTTTAAAGATTTGTCTAATTGGTTAATGTTGTTTTATCTTTTTGTTTTTTGGAGACAATTAATCAATACTTTGTCATGTGTAACTTTTATTTTCTATTTTCAGTACATTGCGGTATACAAACAGCAAAGTCAGATGATCGTGTCCTCTAGTGCTCAAGGAACCAGAGAGCCCTAATTAACTGATCTTATTGTGGTAGCAGTTTTAGCAATTAATTTTGAGCTACAGACCCATGAACCAAAGCCTTCAGTTTTCAGCTCTCTGGATTTTTAAAAATTTAAATCAGTTTTTGCAGAATAAATGTATATTTTCACTCTTTTCCCACTCTCAGTTAAACAGAAGACAAATGGCTCAATGCCTAAAGCACGGCATTTGCACTCAGGTGCTCCAGACTTGGTTCTTTGGTCCACCTTTCTGCCTGACTGTGAAGAGACCCCACAACATGTGGGGAGACAGTTGACACTTCTTTTATGGATGGCTTCTTAATGCACCAGAGATGACTTTTTGGACCTATTGAGTCTGCCCCCCAGTTGTCAAGTATTGCTCTTAGCTGGAAAACACTAGTTCTCTGCCAAAGGCAGTGAGGGGCCTTTCAGCTGTAACTGATTGTGTGTCGTGGTTTAACCCCAGCTGGCAACTAAGCACCACCCAGCCACTCGCTCACTCCCCCCGGGTGGGATGGGGGAGAGAAATGGAAGAGTAAAAGTGCAAAAACACGTGGGTTGAGATAAAGACAGTTTAATAGGTAAAGCAAAAGCTGTGCAGGCAAGCAGAGCAAAACAAGGAATTCATTCACTACTTCCCATGAGCAGGCAGGTGTTCAGCCATCTCCAGGAATCCATCTCACATGTAATGGTTACTTGGGAAGACAAAACGCCTTCACTCCAAATGTCCCCCCCTTCCTTCTTCTTCCCACAGCTTTATATGCTGAGCATGACGTCATATGGTATTGAATATCGCTTTGGTCAGTTGGGGTCAGCTGTCCTGGCTGTGTCCCCTCCCAGCTTCTTGTGCACTCCCAGACTGCTTGCTGGTGAGGTGGGATGAGAAGCAGAAAAGACCTTGACACTGTGTAAGCACAGCAGTAACTAAAACATCCCTGTATTATCAACGCTGTTTCCAGCACAAATCCAAAACATAGCCCCATACTAGCTACTATGAAGAAAATTAACTCTATGCCAGCCAAAACCAGCACAACACAGCAACTTTGATGATTTCACAGTGCATGAAGATTCTTGAAATAAGGAGCACATAGAGGCCTTTACCAATAAACATGGAAACTTTCTCTTTTTCTGTCATGGTCATTCTTGTGAAGACTTTGGAAGTCATACTACTAACTGCTGTAAAAATGTTTTAGACCACAATCATTCATTCACTTGTATGAATAAACTTTTCCATATACAGATTTCTACTCTCTCATTTTGTTCACTCCCATTGCCATTTCAGCATGCAATCATGAAGTGAACTGGCTATGCATGCATGCATATGAAGAAAATTAACTCTACTCAAGCCAAAGCCAGCACACTGTGTAAGTACTCAGAGCGAATTTCAGTGCAAAATCCAAGAGATGAGATTAAAGGACTTTCAGCTTACATAGTTGAACAATTTGGTGTTCTGCGGACACCACCAGTCTGAAGCAACATGTTGCAGCTGCAGTGTTGATGGCCTGTTCTGTCTGGAAGGAGATGCTGTGAGTGAGCCTGTGTGCACGGAGGAGTTTGCGTTCAGCAGGTAAGATCAGGCTGCTCAGCTGCACAACACAATGTGGTGACAGACAGTAAATGCTTTCCTCTAGCTGAAGCAGCAGAAAGCTATGCTTTGAAAATAAACAGGACTGATTTTTGTCTCTGTTGTCAGAGCCAATTTAGTGCCAAGTAATACTAGCTGAAGTCTTTAGATGGCTAAAGATTACCACTGGGTAAACTGCTTCCTTCCTTTCCCTTCTGCCAGTGGTCAAATGAGTTTCTTATGCAAGTTTCTAGGAAAATAGAAGGTGAGTGCTTTGCAAAGGAAAGTAGGTGCATTATGAAGGCTCTTTCTTTCTCTTTGTTATGATAGGGATCATTTTTACATACACAGAAGCCAAACATATGATACTTGGTTTTAGAGGTACTTCTCCAGCTATCAAGTAAGTTTTCCTTTGCCCAGTTAACAAGTGTTGTATTTCTTCCTACGATTCTTCCTTCGTTTGTCATATAGCCTGTACTAGGAGAGAGGCCGTGTACCAGCACGCTCCTGGAGTGAACTTCACCATCTAACTACTGCCCTGTTGTGATGTGGCAAGGTCCTTCCTAGCACATTGGGTCTTTGGCTTCAGCCAAAGAGTTACCATTTTTGGAAAAGCCACTCAGACCTTTAACCAATCCAGCCTGACAACTTTTATGACTGCATAAACTTGAACAGTAATCTTAGCTCCATTAGGAACAATCTACATTGCTTTTTCCTGCTGTTCTATGAAAACGAAAAGCCACTGCGTAGCTATTTTATGCCTTCTTTCACTGAGTTGCTACAAATAATCACTTGAAAGTGAGCATGTGAACTTCTAAATTGCCTTCCAGAACCAGCTCACATAAAGTATGGAATCGTAGAAGGAAAGGCGGGAGAGAGGGTATATAGACTGTCTAATGTATGTGTAGGGGGGCATACCCATCTGGTGGAGTTGAGGAGGTGGGGGATACAGAGAGACAGAGGACGCTCAAAGCTCCTTGCATGAGGAATAAGTTGAGGGAGGACACAGGGGAGTGGAGGAAGGGGGAGACAAGGGATTTCCAGTAGGATGCAAGGGGGTGGAATGAGCTCAGTGTTTAGTTTCTTATAAAGCAACAAAAAGTGCATGGCTGTTCAGGTGATAATTTTATGGAAGCTAGCCACTTAATGAAAAAAATCTTAACGGCAAAGCCAAAGTATGAGCTAAACTTCCTCCCTGTCCTTGGCATTTTCCTCTTAGATGGCATTTTTTTCAGTCTCCTCATGTTCAGCGAAGGTACATTTACAACTGTGAATCAACAAACTGAAGACATAATCTGATACTCAAGTGAGCCCCAATCCCTTGAGCTGCAGCAATTATATAATGATCATCAGCAGCAGGGCTTAAGGTAATTTAACAACAGCACAGGGTACTCCGAGGTGAGTTATTAGAACCAGCTATCTTTTCATGTGCTCATTAACTACAAGTAACAATAATTTTGGCAATTATACATGTAGCCCAAGAGACTGACTGGGTCTCAGACGCACAGGAGGAAGATTAAAAGTCCTAAAGCTTTCACACAGAGGCACTCACATATACTTTATGTAAAATAGACCAGTGAAAACTGATTTATACTCTAAAGTCTCCCTCAAGCCCTGGGCCAAGTCTTTAAACCACCTTGCACAAATAAACTTCACTTTATCTGACTAGCATTGACAACATGGGAAATTCTTGCCTATGATAAAAGCCTGAATTTCAGTTCTCGGTATGAGGATTCTGGTGACATGGCTACATCTGCCAGGAGTGGGGAGAAATATCACTTCTTTCTACAGTGCTCAAACTGGGTGGTGTTGGCCTAAACCCTAGGCTTATATCAGCTAGGCAGCAAAATAATGCCATTGCCTGCTGGGCTTATAGCAAAGCTTAGCTGCTTGTAGACCTTGGGAGTGGCAGAAGAGCTAAAAGGGTGAAAAAATCTTTTTTTTTTCTGCAAATATTGGATCTCCCCAACGCAATTATGTTCGTACAGCTACACCAGAAGCATCTCTGTAGGAGGGATGTAAAAATGGCTCAAAGCCAAGAAATCTGACCATGTTGAAGAATCTCATGTGTATGTCAGAATTTAATTTAAGCCCTTAGTCATCTTTAACTATGTGTAGGTGGAAAGAAAAAAATATTTTGTAGGCTTCTACAATTGCTAGATAAAGCCCTGAATTACACTAATAGAGAGTTTCTCTTCCACAAAAGAAAAAAGCTTTTGTCTGCCAATCGGTCATGATTATTGCTTGAAATGATGATTGTCTTTTTAAATAGCTCCACACCGATGGATTTTGTAAATTCAACATGCAATATTTCTGAGATACTTTCTATAAATTGCTGAGATTGAAGTGTCCGGAGTAGAATCATTTTGCTGCCAACATTAAATTAACAAAGGGTGACAAATAAAAATGTAAACCAATGCAACAATTCTACTATCTTTCATTGGAAAATTATGTAATTCATCTTTTTGATTCCTGTTTAGCTTCTGATAACTGCTGTTGGGAGGACAATTTAATCCCAAGAATTTTTCAATAAGATTATGAATGTTGTATCAAAGAGAAGCTATGACTTAAGAAAGAATAATTTAAGACAGTTAACTTTGCTGGTTTCAAACTGCATTAGTGTGAGTCATTCAGGTTAGGACAATGGCTCTGTATTGTCTCATTGAAAGGTTGGGAGACAAAAATATTTCACAGTATCTGAAGGACTTATTTTCCTTCTTTGTAAGTCTTGCATTCAGACTTGCTGTTCCTTTGTCCCCTTTGCAAACAGCATGAGAAACATTTTTCTGTAATGGAATCTCATTTTTGTAACTCTTTCAGTTACAACCCTGAAATATTTCAGTGGTTCAACTAAGACAATTTCATGCAGAACTGGGCATTGGCTATTCCCAGCCAGTCTGTTTTCTGGCATACACAACAAAAATCATAATGAGTGTTTTAAGATCAACTCCTGCTCCCCCTCTGACCCACAAAAAGGACTGTTCCAGTTGGTATGGAGTTGCCTCCTTCCAGAAAGGCTGGGTCCCACGTCAAGAAGGCAAAATTCAGAATACACCTTACAGATGTGCAGCAGGATCATACATTAATGTCACGCTGTTTTAGGAAATGCAGCACTTCCCACACATCCACCAGAGGAAAGCCATGGAAGCGAAGATGAGAGGAAACCTCATACTCCATTTTCAATCACTAAAAGCAACCTCTAACACTGTGCAGGTAGTCTAGGAGAACTCTGTGTCTGACAATAATTGGAAACAGAAATTCTTGAAATGAAGACTTAGCTGCATGCATGAATAAGGTCTTTGCACCTCTCTGGTTTGAACCCAATCTACCAGTGAGCTACTGTCAGCAGTAAATTTGTGCTAATTTCTATTGTAAAAATAACGATTAAAGTACAAGTTCTGAGTTTCTACATAAAATATGAATAGGCTAGAAGTTCACCTTCCCTTACTGCAACAGTATTTGTCCCTTCCCCTCCTTTATCATGGGTCAACAATATCCTGTCAACAATATAATTCTCATGGGAAAGGAGTGGCTGCACAAATTAAGAACTGGATAGAAATGCAAAGCTTTTACGTTGCTGCCACATCCTCCATTAAAAAAATTGTAAGTAACTTCCAGTGTAGAAATTGTTCTGCAGCAAACTAACTTCATGGACCTTCTAGGTAGCTGTAAATCATCAGGTGTCACACTGTAGGTTTGCAATGTTTTATAAAATTGTGTTTGCATGTATATATATAGATCTACCTAAATTATAAGTTTAAAAATTGCACTGATTCAGACATTCCATATAAACTAGTATAAGCTTCATTACCTTTATTAGGCATTCAGACTGGGATCCACCTGGCTAGAGAGCAGCTCTGTGGAAAGGGACCTGGGGGTCCTGGTGGACAGGAAGCTCAACATGAGTGAACATGTGTGCTGCTGCAGCCAAGAAGGCCAATAGGATGCTGGGTTGCATCAAAAAGGGCATCACCAGCAGAGATAAAGAAGTCATTATCCCACTCCACTCAGCGCTTGTCAGGCCACACCTGGAATACTGTGTACAGTTCTGGTCCCCGTTATACAAAAAAGATGTGGACAGGCTGGAGGGGGTCCAGAGAAGGGCCACCGAGATGATCAAGGGTCTGGGAAGCCTAGCGTATGAGGATAGGCTGAGAGCGCTGGGTTTGTTCAGCCTTGAGAAAAGGAGGCTTAGAGGTGATCTCACCACCATGTACCAGTACTTAAAGGGGAGCTACAAAGAAGATGGAGACTCCCTTTTTACAAGGAGTCACATGGTGAGGACAAGGGGTAACGGGTGCAAGTTACTCCCAGGGAGATTCTGATTGGACACGAGAGGAAAATTTTCACAATGAGAACAGTCAATCATTGGAATAATCTCCCCAGGAAAGTGGTTGACTCCGCTATGCTGAACACGTTTAAGACTCAGCTGGAGATGGTGCTTGGCCATCTCGTCTAGATTGTGCTAGAATGGTTGGACCAGATGATCCTTGAGGTCCCTTCCAACCCGGTATTCTATGATTCTATATTTCTATGATTTACTCTTTTTAATTGCTTCAGTCACCAGTTGGTACATATTGTGTTCACTTGTAGAACAATATGCAATATAATATCTTAGAAATTAATTGCATGGGCACAATTGTTTATGAGACTCTACCCATAGTTTAACATTTCTGCCACTCTTTCCTGCTACAGTACTCCATGGATTACCAGGAGGAAGATTTAATCTGTCAGAAGATTGGCCAGAAACAAAATATGAACAGAGAAGCAAGCTCTCAATGTGTGAATTTCTCCTTGTGCTTAGTTCAGTTCACTTTTGGTGCATGTAACAAGCTGGGTTTTCTCGAGATGAAATTGAATTCTACAAACATTTTTTACATCATTAAAGTTTTCTCTAAAAGCCTTTTTTTCTCTACATTTTCTGTGGGCAGCTGTTCCCTTGATCCATGTCAGATAGAGCCTTGACTGCCCTCAGCTGTTCTTGGCTTTCCCATGCTACTCCCCAGTTCTCTCCTGAAGAGGTTCTAGGAGCCCTACCTAGGTTACCTCAATCAAAACCAGCTGGGCTTATTGAGACTTCTTTCATTGATTAGTTAATTTAAAGGAACTGATTTTGATCATTATGGATTGGGGATTCACTTATTTTCTTCTACTGAAAGGGGTGTAGGGGATAATTTCCAGTAAAGAGCCCTGAAAAAACAAGGGTGGGAATTTCTTCAGCAAATACATCAGCTACTGATCTGTAAAGAGAGTATCCAGTCACATGCAGGAGCTTAAGGTAACATTTCAACAGGAGGAAAACTTGAGGAATTTAATGACTGCAATATTGAATAGATCTAGCTTGAAAATTGCCATCTTATACCATGGGGACTTCAAAGGGAAATGAATGAGGATTGAAAATAAGAGGAAGAAGAAACAGAAAAAAAAAAAGGGAAAAGATTATAACAATGGCTGACCTTGTCCCTGTCTTCATCCTCTTCAGTCTTGAATCTGGGTACATGCTGACCTGCCAATGTTGGGTGCGTGTTTTAGGCCATCATACTCACAGCAAAATACCAACAAGCAGAGGAAGAACCCTAGGGATCAAAGTGCAAAAGAAGGATGCAAGAAGACAACCCTTCTCCAGTGAGTTATAACTCCAGCATTCCCTGCTATTATGCCCCTGGCAGTGCCCAATCTTCCTCCACTGCAGAATGATGGCACCACGTAATGATGTTTAATTCCTCTGACGTGAATAATTTGAAAAGAGATTGAATTATTATTTCTAAAAAAAAAAAAAATTCTGTCACAGGGTTGTTTCCCGTGACTACTCACTAGTGTAATGGTCACCAAAGTTGCATAATATTGCTCTTGTGATTTCCTGGGTTGGCTGATATAATGAAATAATAATGAATAACACATCTTCAGTATGAGTTTTCAGACAATGTTCAAACATGCTAGAATTTAGAAAATCTTTGAAATTTTGTGAACTCACAGTGGCTGATTATTTAATGAGACTCAGTAGACAATTCAATGTAATGCATGAATTGCTTTTGCTATTAATCACTCAGCTCCAACAATTTTATAGAATTTTTTTTTTCAGCTGCAATGAATAGAGATTGCAGTAGAGTAAGCATTTAGCTTTAAATGGAAATTCAAAAGACAGGTAGGAAGCATTTATGGCAGAAAAATGCATAATTTCAAATAAATTATTTGGTGTGTTAGAATGACATCTAGTGACTAGTTCAGGTTCTAATGCTGAGTTATAAAAATAGAAACAAAAAACCTACTTTAATCTTCTGGTTCTTTCTTTGCTGCCCCCTAATGAAAGGCATAAATACAAAGAACTGCAAACCATATCCAGAGACAGTAGAACTTGAAACAACATTTAGTTAAATTAGGGTTAAAGGCAAACAGTGCATTAGTGTAAGGAGAAAAAGCAATAAAATACTTCATGTTTCTGAGATTCTAGAAATTCAAAATTAGGATTGCATCCCACTCTTCAATATGAATTTATTGTTTAGGAAATAATCTATCATTTCTCTTTTATATGGGATATACTCAGGGAAAAAATTGTTAAAAGTCCCTTAAAACAGGTTTCTGATCAGGAATGGAAATTCATCTACGCTGGGAAAACACAGTTTGACAAAGGCCCAAAGCCTCCCTTCTGAATGATAATCAGCAGTGCTCTTCCAGTCAACGTAATCATTCTACTGACTCACAGAGCAGGGTGCAACAGCGAAAGAGTTCATAAGGTATCTCATGCATGTTTAACATTAATAGGAGAAAGTCTATATTTGGTCAATCCTAACAAGATGCAAACATTTTTTTTCCATGTCTAATACTGGAGACAGAGCTACAAGCTCTTAAGAATGGAAATTTGAGAGAGAAATGAGATGGGAGAGAGATAAAAAGTAATTTCTGTCTCTAAAAGTAGAGACAAAAAGTAACTTCTAATCCTATTGAAGATTCAAATTATTTTCATTAATATATAATTTCATATATGGCTGAAAAAGATTGAACTGTGTTTTTCTCACTGAAAACTGCGAGTACATTCATTACATTCAAGATTTTTTCCAATCACATTTCTTCCTCTGAACACACACCAGACTAGTGTTCCTAAATAAGGAGAATGCTTCCTTTATAGGACAGGACACCTGCACAGAGCCAAAGATTATTCTCCTGACACTCAGCTTCATTTCAAAAGAAAAGCTGACTCTCTAATTGCAGTGTTTAAAAGCAAACTGTGAGAATACAATGAATATGTAATCATTACATGTACATCTTCCTGAATCTGTAGAGAACTGAAACAATAGTGGTGAGGCACAAATGTCAGTCATGATACTCTAAAGATCACTGCTAAGTATTTTAGTGCTCATTAAAGTACGGGGAAAAGAATATGTGAGGGAGGTGTCATTTTCTGATACCTGTGCATGGAGTACTTGTGCCATAGTGAAAATGTCTTAGGCATAAATTTACAAGGCACAGGAAAATATGCTGAAGTTACAAGACTCTGAGGATTGGTTTTGTATTCCCCAGACAGTTTCTCATAATTTCAGGCAATGCTATACTATCCCTCAAACTTTGAAGCACTCAAGTATACAGCTACACCAGATTATTTCACAGGTGCCAAGACTGAAACGTAAGTGATCTGATGGCGTTATGAAAGTTTTAGATTTAGTACTTTGCCCTGAAATAGGTAATCTCTGTGGCATCTAGATTTTGATAAGCCTTTTGATAATGCATCGTTACTCTGTCCTATGATAAATCTCACCTAATCTCTTGTTATTCATTTAACATGTGGAGATATTACCAGTCACTACAGTGACACTTGTATCTGCACTCCTGCGGTTTGGAGTGGCTCAGTGATCAAGACTACCATCACTGTCTTGTCTGCTCAGCACTTTCTGGTTAGATCTATCTAGGAACACTTTGTAAAACCCAGCTGTATAAAATCCTTGGAGAAGCATTCAGTTTCTGAATCCTATTTTGTCTCAAGATCCTAGCTACTTGGCACTGGAAAGGCTTGGATGATTTGGGGCACCCTCAGGAAAACTCAGTTAAGTATCTAGTGACCTTCATGGTGCAAACTTAGTTATCTAGGGACTTTATGTGTTTCTAGCGTTAGCCAACATGTGAGTGGAGGCTCTAAATGAAGGTTTACACCCTGATATGGCTGCTAGAACAATTTGATATTAGGTTCCTTTGGTGGATCTAACCCTTACTTGTTCTATACCTCAGATCCCCATCTGCAGGGCAGAAGGAGTTATAAAATGCAGGGATATTGAGGATAAATATATTCAATATCATGATACACTTGCATACAGCAAGGTTGGAGAGCCAATATGAGCTTCAGCTTCATTCTGCACAGTCAGTGCACACAAAACTTTTTTTCACCCTTATTCATTTCCTAAGTGACAGCAATGAACACCGCAATGTATGAGAGACAAAGAATTTACAAATGAATAGGCAGGAACAGAGAAAATGAGATGTGAACTGGAAGCCTGGAAGGAATATATTGGGATTGTCTGTATTTTAATGTTTGGTTTGATTCACTCTGTGTGGGCATTGCTTACAAGAGAACCAGTCACAGAAAAGGTCAGAAAATGTCAGTGTCAGATAGTATGGGTCTGACCTGACAGGCTTTCAGGGAAAAAAGAGTGTTCTGTGTTATGGATGAGGGCAGAAAAACCCTTACATTTTCAGTAAAAACATCCTGGGGTAAATTTCTGTTCTGCAGACCTAAAGCCGAACTTCATTGGAGCAGATATGGAAACTGTTTCCCACAGCATATTAAAACCTGATGATAGAGATACTGACAGGGAATCAAGTGTTTTCTTAAAGCTCTTTTTAATGCTTACTACACACTGATTACCAAACATTTTTTCTACAAAAGCCCAATTTGTCTACACGAATTCTAAAACGTGTGTTCAGCTGGGTATTTGCATGCACTGTCTGGCTTCTGTAGAGGTTTCATTTGGAGAGTAAAACACAAAGAAATGACATAGAGTAAGACTATGAAAGCACAGAGGCAAAACGACACCAAGCTGAAACTAAGGATGCCATTTTGCTCGTTTACCGACCCAACTGCCAGATAGACTGGCCCTTCAACTTACCGCAGTGCTCAGCATTGCACTGATAACCAACCCGACATTGTATCACACTCCATTTTAGAGTATGAAATGTTTTAAATAAAAATTGAATTTGGAAATATGTATATAAAATCATGTGTATATATATATACAATCGGTATAATGTCTTTTGAGGAATTAATCTCTGGCCAATCACCATATATGGTAACTGCAGTGACAAAAAATGTCCTACGTTGTTACTGTTTCCGGAAAAATTCCATGAGGTTTTCTGGTTCCTTATCTAACCCTTTTCTGACAAAAGCATATGAAGAAGCTCTCATAAACATGCAAACCTTACTTCCAAGCCACTTGATACTTCCAGATTTCTTAACATATTTGTCTCCCAAAATGTAAGCCTCATCATGCTGGCTCATGTTGGTAAACCATGTTTTTTTCCCCAATCTGAATCATGTGATGAGGTCATCAAAATGAGATGAGGGAACACCTGTGACATAGGTTACACTAGGGAGTGTGCCAAGGCTCCCTTGAGTGCAAAGCTTTCCTACAATACATTGGCTGCATATATCCCCCACTTACTACAGAGCAATGACCTCTTTCCTCTAAAAGGCACGATTGTTCAGGGAGATCACTGGTCTGCTGCATCTTGCTACGTGAAAGCAGCAGACAGGCTGCAACCCTGCACTGTCCTGCAGTGCAAAGTGGTAAGGTGCAGACGTGGGGGTGGAAAAACGTAAGAATACAGACAGACCAGTGAATCTTTAAGCTTGTGAAGCCTGACAAGTCTTCAGCAGCCAGAGAGAACTGACTCTATTTCAGTCATGATACCTCCTTTAGGAAAGAATGATGTAATTAATACATGTTTAAAAAAAAGATTCTGATATTAGTTACTAGCACATGGGGAAATGTGACTCATATTAGAGGAGAGAGTCTCACAGGCTATTTTCCTTAATTATTCTAAATTTACCGATCTTGTTTTTATGTTCATTTGTTTGTTTTCCTCAGACAGACACAAATCACTGAGTTACTGAGATCTGCAGAGAACAGAATATATCCAGAAGGTTCATGTTGATAAATACTAAGTTGACAGTCTAGTGCTAGCATAATGGGTGGGGTTTCACTCTCTGCAGAGCCCCGCTGAAATCAGCTAGACTCCATGTGGGTGTATAAAGCTAAAATTAGGGGTTCTGACTGCCACAAAGAGCAAATGAGTGAGCGGGTTTGTCTGAGTTACCTCCAGATAGTTCATAGTGAGTATTTATTTCCTTTATCCAGAATCTGGGGTAAATCTAATATCTTATCTGAAAACTTTCTAGCGGTTCAGGTCAAGCATTGTTTTATTGTATATTTTGATCTTCTTGCGTTGCTAGATTTTTTTTTTTAAAAGCTGAAAGGAAATTAATGGCCTGAACAACTTTTATTCACTGACCATGGAAAATGCTTATTGCAAGAACATTACACTAAAGTAAAAGATTGCTAATATCCTGGGCTTATCATATATATTAAAGACATTTACATATTTTTCACCTTTTTAAAAGGAGAACAAGATCAGTTCCATGCCACCGCAGTACTGCAAAGCTATTCTGCTTGACAGGCAGGCAAGCTGCCTAGCTGCAGCTGTCTTAAATCATGACTTCCCATTTTCTTAACTCAGGTGGGAGCCATTTGAAAACTTCCACAGAAGTTAGCAATAGCAAATCCTGTTGTAAGCATCACATGCTAAGCTGTGCAGGATGTTCAG
This sequence comes from Theristicus caerulescens, assembly GCA_020745775.1. Lineage (NCBI taxonomy): Eukaryota > Metazoa > Chordata > Aves > Pelecaniformes > Threskiornithidae > Theristicus > Theristicus caerulescens. The sequence continues at coordinate 120,034,009 of CM036558.1, read as the reverse complement.
CATCTCAAACAGTTTGAAGCAATTAATATGTGACTTTCTAGTTCCCATGTCAGGTAAAAATACCATAATTGAATCTTCTTAGAAAACATCTGTCTTTATTAAGTTCAGCCAGCATATGCAGATTTGTCAATTAACTATAGGTATACTCTAATTGCACCCTACATTGAGTTGCTTCCCGAGCTTCCTCTTGTTTTCAGCTCTTGAGCCATGCCCAAGTGCAGTTTTGGACAGGTTTTTCTGTGACTGTAATTCAGGGTTTCTTGTTGTATTTATACCTGGGCGCACAACAAATGCGTAGGAGGAAGTTTAATTTCTGTCCTCTTTTTTCTCCTTCAGTCTGCCCAGGTATAATGCTGTGGCATTTCTTAACCGGAATACAGATGGAGAACATGTCACTCTCCATGAATAGTGTTCTTCATGAATAGTGATTTTTAAGTCAGATATTGGTTTTATTGAAAAATAGTGGGGTCCAAAGTGACTGGGAGGTGAACATGTTTTATTCCAATATAATGACGAAGAGCAATCCTCGTGCAAGATTGCAGCATTTAGATGTAATCAAGATCAGTGAGCCAACGACTTGAAGAAAATCATGGGAGCTGGTGAGCTTCCCTTAAATCTGATAATGGAATTAGCTCTTGTACTGCCTTTGACTGGTGACAGGGACCAAATGAGAAAACTTCAGCTGAGAAGTATTGATTCACCTGTGTACTATGGATGTAATGGAGATAAAGCTAGATCCCTCTGCTGAGATGGGATGAACGGTTCTGAATGTGATGTTCCTGCTTTCCTTGGCAAAGAGGAATGTACAATTACTAAAACAAGCAACGCCTTGCACAGCTGTCTGTTTTTAATAGTTCTGCAATTCCTATTTAAACTGAGTAACACTATTGCTGGTATCTCATATCTACCTCACTACATTAAACAGAATTAGAAGATGTTTCCCTGCAGAGCATAAGCAGGAGCACAGCTGCCGCTCACTCTCTGCTCTAATGGAGAGGGAATGAAGGGAAGATGCATTCTTCTTTCATTTGAAATTGGGAGTAATTCCACAGAAATTAATGGAGCTCCCCAGCACAAGATGGATGTGAAAGAAGAGCCTGGCCCAGAGGTTATAAATTAAGTGTAAGTGAAATTCAGAGAGAAAGATTTGTGCAGTAAGAAGCTATATAAAAATAAAATGTATTCTACTTCACTGGCTGAGAACAAAAATGAATCAAAATATTAATGAATACTGCAGACTAAGAAATAACTTCTGCTTCAGTGCCTCTTTCTGTCTCTCCTTCTTCTGCTAGTTTCACACTGGTTGAGGTTATTGACAAAGCTGACTGATATGATCTCCTTCTTCATGCAAGTGATCAAGAGAGCCCCTTCAGACATAAATTATAATATCCCTGAACCTGGAAGGAAAGAACGTACTAAGTACTTATTTTAAATAAACTCTGAATTATGAATCTAACTCATTAAAAAGAAACCACAATGTTCTAACTAAATGTGTGGGTCTTTTTGTTTTGGCAAATTTCTAAGGTAATTTCAGGTGATGCTGTAATTATATTGTTGTGGTATATGTCAGATATTGTACTCCACTAATAACCAGCAGTCATCTCAGCCTGATGGGAAAAGGGAAGCATAAAAGACTGTGAATCAGTGCTTCTAAAAATAGACCCAGCCACCCCCTTTCTCCTCAACAAAAAATATAAAAAGTTGAAAAGGACGAGGCTGATGAGAACAAAAAAGTGGAGAAAAGGGGCATTTGCAAAGAAAACGCTTTTTCTAGAAAGTGGTTCTTTCTTGCCTGTCTCTCTTGCCTGCACTAAAAGAAGTGCCCTGTGCTGATTTCATTGCTGGAGCGGTGTTGAGATGGTAAGAGAAGTGGTATAAACCTAGAAAGATGCAGAAAAATACAGAAAATCAGAAAGCTTCTTTATCTGGAATTTATTTTTATAAAAATTTTCTCTGCAGTGAACTGCTGCTATCCTCTAAAAGAAAAAAAATGAGGAATGGCTCATGTTCCAGTCGGGTATTTGTAGCTGAAGTTCATCTTTTGTCCTGTACGCTACTGTTGTGCGTTGATTCCTATAGGATATACTGTTCCTCTGAAATGAGCTGACTGACTGTTCATGGGAATCGCATGCTCAGGAGACACTGAAGTTTTAAGTTCCCTATAAACAGATGTGCATATATAATTACCTTTAAGAGCTTGCACTGTGTGACTGTCTTAAAATATGCGATATACCCTTTGCAAGACAAAAAAAATTAATTATTTCCTGTTTTATTTCAAGGCTACAGTTGATTAGTCTTTCACATGAATTGATTTTCTTCTTCATAATACATGAGCATTTGCTTCTTCATATAGCGATCAACTTGTGCAATACTTCCACTTTGTTGTGTCTGTGGCCTAATTGCTCACTGGTTGCAAACGGAAGCAAGGCACAGTGTTGCGCAAGCAGGGTAACAGAACCTGGTTCCCTTTCCAAAGTCAGCTGAAAGGGACTTTGCTGCAGAGGTTAAATATATCCACTTCACCTGGGGGGGAGTTTTTATTACTTCTCTGTAGTTCCTCTTGCTGATTTACACTTGGAAATGAGAAAAGAGTAGGAATATATCTTTTTACGGTACCTAATTTTATGCCTATTTCAGCAGTTTTGAAAATATGCTTAAGTAAGCATATTAAACAGAACCTAATTTTCCTGATATCCCAGTTGTGTAACCAATGCGGCATCTTTTATTATGTGCAATAACTTTGTAAAAATGTTTTGAAGTCCTAGCTGACAAGGTCCTTTATGAGTAATGTTTAATCTTCTTAGCAGGCAGAATGATTTTTTGTTCTGCCTGGATTTACAGAAAGGGTAACCAAATTAAACACATGTGATTGAGGAATGGTATTGCTGGTCTTCTCACAATTCTCACAGATGGTTAGAGAAAAGTTATCTGACCCCTTTCATATTTGGGAAATGCTAGGAACGCTAGTGTTATATTTTCACTACAGAGTTAATCTGGATAATTGGTTTAACTGAGTGAGAAACAGGTTTACGACCTCTGTGATCTTCTGAACTATTCACAAATTTACCCACCCTCTTGTTTGGGGCAATATTGGGGTTCCTGAACCTGAAGGAGTGTACTGGATTGTTTTGGAGGACAGTTGGCTCCGCACAAACTCTCCACCTTCAGAACAAGCAACACTCAAAACTATAAAACTGGGGAATTAGAAGCTTTTCAGTGCCAGTGACCAATTTATGGACAATGCACAAGCAACATCCAAAATTAACTTTCTAGACAAAAAAGATATTAGTACATCTGGCACTATGCATTCAAATCACAGAAGGATTTTCTTTATTACTAGAATTGTTCTGTGCCATTGGAACATTAATTGCATCTTCCACTTTCATATAATAACCAGTGTTTGTGCTGTTCATTAACTTGGCCATCAAAGTTTATGTGCCAATTTGCAGTCTGCTCTATTATACCTATTTGGTTATCCTTTCCAGAAGTGCTGGGGCTTAGGTTAAGCATTGCACCCTAACTACCTTTCATGAACTTCATTTAACACCGAAAGTCCACAAAAAATGCTGCAACTGCTTGAACAAGTGCTTTGCTCCATCTCTAGTTCCAATGCCACACTTTAAATATTTTCCTGGAATTCACCTTCCAGTGAACATGTCCAGAGCTTTTCACCATGCTTTCCATGTTTGGCCATGGTTTCCACAGTTTATCCACTTCTAAATTAACAGATTACCTGTGTCCTCTTTGCAGCTGAAATAAACTCATCCTTGTCAAACCCAAGCACACAGCAACTTTTTCAGAAAAAATGGTCTCATCTTTCAGAGAAATATAACAAATATGTGAAAAGTAGGGGATTAATTTGTAATGCTACTGATTTTACATTTAAATAACTCAGACACAACATGGAATAATCAAATCCAGAAATAAATTAACAGATAACAAAATTATCTGTATTTTGGGAATTTCCTCCAATTCACTTGGGGAGGAAAAAAAAAGCACAAACCATTTATTTGAAAAAAGGGGTTGTACATAAGCATTGAGAACAATCGACTTTGTCAGTAGATAGCACTTTTTTAAAACTTAAAAAAAGAAGAATGAACTTATGGTTGGTCTATTTTTTGAATATTTGCATATACTTTATAGTTCTGCTCTGATTTTTTCTATCTATAAAATAGGAATAATATTCCTTTGTCTGGTTTTCAGCTGTTGACAATTGTGTTTTCTTCGAGACATGACTGCTGAAAAAAATCTGGGAGATTTTCCTCCCTCTGAATGGTGCAGAAAGAAGTTTTTAAAAAATCAAAAGACAGACATGGGAAAACACAGTACAGTATTTTATATTTTTTTAAGGGAAAAGGGAAGTCTAGAATATTTGAGATTTAATTAACTTTCTTTTTACATTTGAAGGCAGCAATAAGGTCCTATTCAACAAAAAATTCTTCAATGAAAATTTTATTTTCTGCATTGCTTATGAAAATGACTATTGCAATGAGATTTCAATTTCTGTTTGATAATAATGTAATAAATATGATAAGCCTGAGAAATCTGTCTTTTACCTCCTTAACACTATGAAGTAGAAAAAAACAGACTTGTAGATTTGGAGCTAACCTAGTGAATTTAACCACTTGCTTACTTCTCAGAGTACACAGTATCTCCAGCTACTTACTTGATCTTTACTAAAAAACAAATATACATGTGGGTGGATGTATAAGCATATTTTAATGCAATGATATCTAAATGACAAATAAACTAAAAGTGTTCCAAAACTCTCATAAAGATCATAAAGAGTTAGGATTAGCAACATGATTCTAATAAATGGGGATTAGAGATAATTTTTTCGTCAGCTTACAAGGCAACCTACATCATTCCTTTGTAATTCAATTCAAATGGCCTTTTCTCCTACTGTCTTAATATATTAGCATATTTCAAAGGACTCTAATCTTCCAAACCATGTATCTGAAGATTTTTAAAGAAAAAATCAGGCATAGGTCTTATTATTTTTTTTTAAAATCCTGCAGTTTTTCATGATGATGTATCCATTATCTGTTAATAATGTTCATTTGGGGAATTTTGTTTTCATGGAAAAAATGAGTATAATAAGAACAGACAATAGAAGGATATTTGACATACAACTAAAGTAGATGCCCCAAATTTTCAGGTCAGTTGTCTGTTATTGGAGTTTATAGTTAATTTTTGGGCTGGCTTATTACTAAGAACACACCTTTCTGGTTCATTTTAAAGAGCTGGCATTTCTGTTCTTGCAAATGTAATGAAAATGAGTTACCTAGGTTACAAGAGATCATTAGTATGTGAAATCTAGATGACATTTTGTGTTGGGTCATTAACAACTGGCGCTTGCTGCAAATAACTCCCATAAAGTGCTTTCAGAGTGTCTTATGCTTTAGTCACCTTGCAGTCTATTAAAAAGTGTCTTGAGGTTATGAAGTGTGACCTGTGACCATGAATTCAATGTTCTTTCACAGGACCTCTCCAACATGAAATTGAAATGCAACAAAATATACGTGGCAAATAAAACACACTTTTAGAAATGGTGCTGCGGTATGCAGTAGGTAGGTGAGAAAGGCCAGCTGAAAGCAATTGACGGAGATGATGGGATCAGAAGAAGATGCTGTCAAAGAAAGTCCTCATTCTATTGATAGGACTGTCCCTAAAATGAACTTCAGTCAACATACAGCCATTCTCATCTATTACACATACAATTCATTTTGGCCAATTTTATTTTTCTTTCATCCTTGCCTCAGTCTTTCCAAAGAGTCTGATGTTCCCTGGCCATCTATTAGAAAAGTCTAAAAATGACAGATGTAAAAAATCCTAAACTCTGAAGATGGGATTAAATTGCTAATGTTTAAACAAGTTGTCTAGGCTTTACAGTGAGTAGAAAGACAGAGAGAGAAAAAACCCCAAACATTTCCTGAAGGCTATTTATCTCATTCTAAGTTAGATATTTAAAGTATTTCAGAATTCTAAAGCCAGAAGTGTGAAACTTCATTGCCTTGTTCATGGAAGAGGGAAATAACATAGGTATGATTTGCATTTATGCAAGCTGAGTGTAAATAATCTTTAATTTAAATACTTGTTTCTGTCTCTCTGTCTTTCCTTGACCTACATGGCATAAGGTAATGGAGTCAGGCTGCTGGTTTCACATTGATTATTCACCACTAAATAATATCTAGCTTTTGGCATCCTGGAGAAATGGGGTGCTTTTCTCTCCTTCAGCTCTCTTTTCAGCTCTTCAGTAACCAAGGGCTTTTTTTCTACATTTTTGCTGGTTATGTACTATTCAGGTAATATTTCATAGAAGAACCCAGTCTGTTTCCATAGATTGAAAGATGGATATCATATTTATCCTGATGCTTTGCAGAAAAATGCTCTATTTATCTCTGCTGGAAACTACAGCAGTATATGCACAATGATTCTGTTTAAGAATTCACCCTCCTTTTGCCATACAGTACCTTTTTTTTCCTTTTTTCTTCCTAATATGTGTATTGTGTCTATCACAGGTTTTTTTATTTCTCACTGGGAAGCATTCTGTAATAAAGATGATCAATTTTGCTTCTTCACTCTTCTTATTTTTAAAGGCTATTCCCTTCTATTCAGACACTATGACATTTTATTGTTTTATAAGCAACAGCAAATATTGACCCTTGCTAAAGAGTGGCTTTCTGTTTGTCTTCCATAATCTGCTGAATAGGCTGATTGATTTTTGGTTTTCTGGAACTGTGGCACTTCACAGCAGCTGAGAGAGTCTCGAGTCTGATTTCTGGTTTCCTGTCAGAAAAGCTAATGCCATATGTCTAGGAAATGGAATGTTTGCAGAAAATAATTCAACACTTACTATATAATTTAGGAAATGACAGCAAAACATCATCCAATAAAACATTTAGAAATGTAAGTTAATACCATGCCTCTCCATCTGAAGATCTCCATGTGCATTACAGCAATGCCATGATGTCCATTTTGTAGGCCAGAAGCTAGTGGCCTGCAAAAGGAGCCAATGAAGGCTGAACTACCCACCCAAGGATTAACTAATTATCCTACAATTAGCGTCTGAGGAATAGATTTAAAGCTTTGTTGGATTATGAAGATGTGACAGTTGTAACTCAGAGTTTGATGTGCACTTTCACAGCACTTCACGTTTGCTTATGATGAACACAAGTCCAGATTTCATTTTTTTCCAGGAAAAAAAAAACCACTGTTGAGTTATGGTTGGAATTTATTGTAATAAAATAACATAATTGTAATAAAATAAAATGGGATGGTAGTGAAATCATTAAAGGGAAATCCTTAAGCTCTTATTAGTTCTGCAATTTTTTATGAATAAGAATTCTGGAACAGCTCTTTAGAAGTGCTAACCTCGCTGAGTTCACTGCCGCAGGTAAGACTGCATTCCTGGCAGGAACAAGTTGATTGGGTAGTAGGATTTAAAAAGAAAAAAAAAAAAAAATCAGACATCAATGTTTTTGTTTCTTCCTTCCTCACAAGTGCCTTTTTAATGACTGGAATATAATTTTATCAGAGAACAGAAAAAACTAATCTGAGAGAATGTGATTGTTATAGACATTTCAACCATTATCGGAGACTAAAGTCTGTCCATTATAAGGGCAATGGACTAAATGAACACTCACTGTCACCTAACTGGTGTTGCAGCAACAAAGATTGTTTCCAGGAAAAAGGCAAATTACAAAAGCAAAGCACATGCAAGATAAAATCTGCTCCCTTGATAGTTCCTACCATTGAAATGTCTGAAGCTATCTGTCCTTCTCTTGCCTGGACAGGCCATCTGGAACAGAATAAATGAGACTTGAATTTCCAGCAAGGCTGATGTGCTCAGTTTGTACCCTGATAAGAAAATCTGAATGTATTACAAGTGAAACTCGAGAGCTGACAGTTCCAAAAATTATAAAAAAGCCTTTATTGTTGCTTTATTTCAGTGACAAACATCTCCACTTTTCATTTGCCCATTAGTGTAGTGTAGGGCTGTCTTTATAGATACATATAGCAGTACATAGCAGTTTTTATAGCAATAGATACCTGAATAAAGGTTTGGAAGCATGGTCATGACTAATGAACAAGCAGGAGGGGGAATGAAAGGGTAAAGCGGAGGAAGGTGCTAATACGCCAGTGGCTCGCTCTTGTCTGTGGTGAGAGATGATCAGTTTCTTTGTGATGCTGGTATGGCATACCACCTTACAGTACACTATTCTAACCATAGATCCTAAGCACAAACGAAAACATCCTATCAAGCAAGTCAGTAGATCCTCCTGAAATACACAGTAGGCATTTAAAAGCTGTTAATCTGTATTGTGTAGCTAGCATTTCTGTATTCAGGTATGGGAAGTTCCTATGTTATTTTATGAAAGTTTGGAAAACCAAGCACAATTATGTATGAAAAATTATTGCACTTCCTCAGCCTAAGCCAAAGGATGATTTTAACCTCAGCAGCTTAGCTAAGTAAGGGTGGAACAGAATGGATGCCTAGATGCTATGGACACTTGCATCCTATTTCTGTGTGTGGCCTTCAGCAAGGTGACAGGGCAGACCTCCAAGCCTAGAGGAAAGAAGAGCCAGAGGGTGGTCAAACTGCCAGAAGTGAACGGATGAGGCAGGCCTAAACATCCTTTTTTCACAGGAGACGAGGAGAGAATTGGAAGTGGAGAGGGACAAACTCTTCTGTGACAGGAACTTGGACGAAAAGCTGGATATGAGCCAGCAATGTGCACTAGCAGCCTGGAAAGCCAACTGTATCCTGGGCTGCATCAGAAGAGGCGTGGCCAGCAGGTAGAGGGAGGTGATTCTCGCCCTCTACTCTGCCCTGATGAGACCCCACCTGGAGTACTGCATCCAGCTCTGGAGCCCTCAACATAAGAAAGATGTGGACCTTTTAGAACGGATCCAGAGGAGGGCCACTAAGATGATCAGAGGGCTGGAGCACCTCTGCTATGAAGACAGGCTGAAGGAGTTGGGGTTGTTCAGCCTGGAGAAGAGAAGGCTCCGGGGAGACCTTATAGTGGCTTTCTTATACTTAAAGGGGGCTTATATAAAAGAGGGGGAGAGACTCTTTATAAGGGCAGATAGCGATAGGACAAGGGGGAAAGGTTTCAAACTGAAAGAGGGGAGATTTAGATTAGATGTTAGGAAAAAATTCTTTACTCAGAGCATGGTGAGGCACTGGAAGAGGTTGCCCAGAGAGGTTGTGGATGCCCCATCCCTGGCAGTGTTCAAGGCCAGGTTGGACGGGGCCCTGAGCAACCTGCTCTAGTGGGTGGCGTCCCTGCCCATGTCAGTGGGGGTTGGAGTTAGATGATCTTTAAGGTCCTTTCCAGCCTAAGCCATTCTATGATTCTTCTGATCACCATTCCTTAGGAAAAGGAGAAGCCACCTTTCTCCTCTGCATCATCCTGACTTCAACATGCGTACTCACGTGTACCAATAGACTTGGAAGAAGGAGCAGTCTCTAGATGCAAAGGTGACCCAAGAGTAAGGGGGAGATCATGAATCTGAGGTTTGGCACCCAAATGATTTCTGAACAATAAAATGCACTGACCTTCCTGTTTTTTCTCAGCTGCACAGAACATAGAGCAGGACCAGGCAACAGCAATCATGTGCCTTGCCTTAGCCCCCCCATGTGCATTTGCTGGGGCTAAGAGTGCATATGTATTCAGTTACTGTAAGCCCTCCTAATGTCCAGCCAGTTACAAAATCAGCCGTGTGGATTTTAAGTCTGAGCCTTAGACACAGCTCCTCTTTTTAAGCTGTTCTTTTACAAGCAGCCTCATCGTTTGAAGTTACTACCTTTTGTATTGTTTCCTGTGTGTGCTGAACACAATGGCTCGATTTGAACTGTAATCTTTAATGTCCATTTTATTTGGTAAAGCTACAATAATTATAGCTTTGGGTAATACAGATTCTTAGTTGCTGATCCTTTCAAATAAAAGTATTTAAAAATGAACATGGAACTGATCTAATCACAGAAGTCACAGCATGGCTCATGGATTCCAAGACCATAAATAATGCTGGGTAATAAATTTGCAAGTTAGTTAACCCTGCTTCAAAATGTAAGACTTCATCCTTACTGTTCTGCTCTGGGGGCAGGTTGTCTGATAACTTCCACTGAAACTTTGGCTTTACATATTCCAGATCTGTGTGGCCCAACAGCTTTGTAGTGTGGCTCCTGAATGTGTGAAAGAGCTTCTCTATTATGCGAAAAGCAGTAAATAGTTCACAAATTTCAGTTCAGAGCTAGAATGTTATTTTACTGTGTTCCATTAACAGAGTTTTTATTTGCTTGTTTAACCTGCTGTGATTGTTTATACTGCAAAATGTTTAAATGTCCATAATGGCTGGGATTCATTTAACTGACTCTGCTGTCCCAGACAGAAGGACTGTGTCAGGCAAGAGGGTGGATACATGTGCTTCTCCATGACACAGAAACTCCTCAGCTTCTGTGGTCAGCAGGTTGGGGGTTACTGGAACCAGAAATTCAGACAGAACCATTGAGTCCATCAGTAATTGTTAAATGTATCTCCTTTGAGTTTGACTAATTTTTCTCAAACCACATTAACATTTGCCCCCTACAAGTCCCTGTGGCAGCGAGCTCCAAAATTTAATTTTGCATTGAATGAAAATATACTTGTTTTTGTATGCTTTAAACTTGCAGCCTGATCATTTAGTTTTGGAGGATTCCCAGTTTTTGTGTTTGGAGGAAAAAAAAATGAATAATCATTCACTGATTACCTTGTTCTAGCTGTCTGATTCAAAACTGAAGTGTCCTGACCCATTTAGTTTCCCTTTTACAAAAGCCACCCACAGCTCTGCCTGACTTTTTTCACTTTTCCTTGTACCCTTTTAAATTATACTTTTTGGAGGTGCAATGATCAGAACTGCAACCATAATTCATCCTTGAAAAAGAGAAGTGTTTTATACAACACTTAAAAAAATACATTTCCTACTTAATTCCTGATCCGTCAATGAAACCTGTGAGGACACAAACATCACAAAGTTCCCTGCAGGACTGCAATAGCATATTTTCTGGATATTTTCATCTCCACCTTTCTGCAAATCCCCTATGCATTTAGGATAATGAGAACAGCCCTGGAAATCTGATAGTTTAGTGTCGCGTCTTAAAGCATTTGGGTCATTTAAATTCTTTCTAGACTTAGCTGAACATAAGGAGCTCTAAAATCATCAGCTAAGGATTTTGAACTAAGCCACACCAAATACAGGAATAACTAAAATGAACATATGATTTTCGGGAAATTAAAGCTAGAAAGTATTTTCTGTTGAACCACAAATATTATAAATTACTAATTTTATTTTGTGTTACAGGACTATTTATTTTCAAATGCTTCTTTTTTTCACATATTTTATTGCGAACTTCTGTATTTACTGAAACAACAATACAGGGAAAAGAAACAGGAAATGAAGAAAACAAACAGAGATCATGGAAGAAAGTAAGACAATTAAAGAACAATCAGTGAAAGCACAAATATCACAGCAAGTGCACTGAAAAATACCTAAGTAACAAAACTAGGACCAAAAAAAATAAAAAGGAAAAGAAATAACTAGAAACTTGAACTCACAGACCATATACATAGATGTTGGGTAACTGTGTCAGTATTGGTTGGTTGCTCTGGGCATAGTTTCTCCAATATAAAGTTTTTCCTGTGACTTTTTTGTTTGCTTTCCACAGAAGTTAAGTTGCATTTTTTTTTCCTTGGGAGAACTGAATTGGAACTTTTTATTTAGGCAATCGGCCGGAAACTATGGGGAGGGTACCTAGTGATATGAAAAGGGGAGCTGCAGAAAACTTCATGACAAACAGCGAAAGAAAGTGCTAACTGCAAAGTAAATCAAATGCCCATGTTATCCTAAGTATAATAGGAAAAAAAGCAGAACAGAAGGATGTTAGTCTTGCAAAATAGTACACGGTAACTTAATTAGGCAATCTCTGCCTTCCTATACTGTCAAGTTCTATTCTCTATCATCACTAAAACTCAGAATTCTCTTCAAAGAGGTGTGTTAGCCATGGAAACTAGATGATAAGTAAGCCAGAGAAAATGTTTACCTTCCTATGTGGAAGGTAATATGAATGAAAAGACCTTCTGTCCCTATCACAAAACACATTTTCCAGATTGCCTGTATCTGATTGCATGTGCATTTGGTGCCATGTCACTAATCCTCAATTTAAATATAATTTCTTACCCATTCTTTGCTCTGTTTGATTCTCTCAAAAAATGTTCTGAAATGCAGAACCTCCTTCCCATGTACCCTTTCATTTTCTCTTCTTCCCAGTTTGTATTTACTGCTTGCAATGTCATTCTACCAAAAGATCTTGGGGAGAAAAGTAGACACTTGCTCAGAAAATGTTCAGATTCAAGAATTTCTCTAAGATGCTCTTCTTGTTTAGTTTTTTTTTAATCTTTGTTCCTAAATAAATTTAAATTTATTTAAGACCTAACTGTTGTTGGTTATATTTGAGAACACAAAAAAACCAAGTTCATAACCACGGCTCATAAGAATTTAATATTTCTTACTGCTTTTACCATGGAAACTTGGAAAAATTCATCTTACCAAGTTTTCCCTTGTGAAAAACTCTCTGAGCAACAGTACACAATTACAGCATCTAATCAGTTTTTGGCAGACAATTTCCACAGCAGCTTTTGGTTGTTCTTATTATGCATATGGAGCTCCATGACCTTCATTTTTGTCATTGTGTTTCAGATCAAGGTAAATTACCGGCTTTGAGAAGCAGGTGAAAAGACTTATATCTTTGCAAGCTGTAGACGTGTGTTTATATATAAATACCTATCATGGAAGCACCAGATGCCGAAGGTAGGACAGACATAAATTCCTGATTTATTTATACAGACTGTAGAACAATCCTAGGGTTCTCTTCTGTGACTGGGACTTTTAGGCACCATTGCAATACCAATAATACATAATGGGAGCAGATGGCTATCCTAAGACCGCCTCAGAGTTGTGTAGGATACTTGTTATTTGTTTTTTTTTGGGATAGGAAGCATACCACTAGCAGGAAAAAATCTGTAGTGAGCCTTGGGGACCCTCAGATAATAGTACAGACCTAGATCAAGTCTCAGATTGCTGCAGGTTATGCCAAAGGCTAATTTAGCCTTTTTTAGCCTTATTTCTTGGGACTGATGGCCTGGACACTGAAAAGGAGGTCTCGTGGCATGACGCAGCAGATCACCACTAATCTATAAGCAGTCAGACATACTTAGAAATGTACTGCAAGGAAAGTTACCCACAGAAGTGAGCAGTTTTAGCTAACTCTAACAAAGGTAAGCTAGAATTGTGATTCAAAATCTATTTTAAATCTAGACCTAAATATGATTAAAAAAACCCCAAACTTCCAGTTTGGTATTCTTCTTATGGTGTCTGGAACATTCACTGGAATTTGTAACTATTTCTAGAATTTCAAAGACTGGGTGTTTGTTGTATTGGGTATAATATATATAGTATCCTTTCCTCCCAGAATGTCTCGCTTCCCCAAGGAGTAACTGCAATACTGTTATAATCTTTAATCTTTTTGCCAAACATACTTTTATTGTCAGTTCTTGAAACTCTGAGAGGTTGGCACATGCTCGGTGGGGGCAGAATCTTTACAATTTCACTTGTTCTAAGAAATCAGCTGCATTTTTTCAAATGCTTACTGTTTGGCAACATTTGAGATGTCCATGCCCATGACTGAGCAAACAAATGGCATAAAAGGCCACTATTTCTCTTCCAAAATATAGATAATTTAAATTATAACCAAATGGTCTTGCTGTTTTTCTCCTGGAGAGCAAGAGAGGTGAAGAGTTTGGTGGATTTTTACTTTCTGTTTTTTCTACATAGAGAATTTTTTCCTAGGTTTCAGAAAAGTTCAACCTAGGGAAGACACTTTACACAGAATTTTTTTTATCTTAATAAATTAACTGTTACTTAACTTATAAGCAACTACATGGACATTTTGTAGTGGGAAATATAAACAACAACAATGATGGTCAGTATCACTGTCTCTACACAACTGTCAATACATCACCCTCTGCGTAAATGAGATTGTATTCATGAAAATACATTTATTAATTATTAACACTCCCTTTTTGCATAGCATAATCAGAACAGTAGCAAGATGACACTTTAGGAAAACTGTAGACTATTATTTAGGTTTGCAGTACACCAAAGAGTTTTTCTGAGGACAGTAGCATTGTTTCAGCTCTTAAGAAGGTTCAAACTATTTAAACACTATCTCACAAACTGAATAAAGCTGGTATTGAGAACTGAACAAAGCAGTGGAATTGCACCAACTGTGACCTTTGCTAAAGTTATCTGTGACTTGTGCAATTTCTAAATGAGACTGCAACAGAAAGCTTAATCAGAAAACATCTGTCTTCTAAGATGTAAGACTCTACTGTCTCTGAAGTCTGTTTAACAAATTCTGATTGCTTTTTTCCTAGTAGGACCAGACTGTTTCTTTTTATATATGCAAAGGAATTGCATCTCTGAGGATAAGATTTTAGCCATGAAAAACAAAGCAAAGCAAAAGTCCTCAAGCCTTCCACAAAATCTTCTATTAATTTATTTCACCACTGAAGCGGTTAACAGCCAAACTGCATGATTTATTTTTGTACTCTGATTTTTAAGACTTGAATGACGTCTTTAAAAGTGACGTTAGGGAAACAGTCCAAGAGTGTAAGCTTAGCCTGCAGTCTGCTCTTAGGATTTCTTAGTCACACTCCTTGTTCAGAAATGTTTTAAGGAACAGCTATTACTCCAAACGTAGCGAATAGAGGTTTCAGACTAATTCTGACGTCAGTAGTTCAGGCCACTTAAATTCTGATTTCTGTAAAAATAGTATTTGATGTTAGTTAGTGGTTATTATATCTCCTTTTGCATTTATTTTTCACCAGTACAAGTCACAGTGAAATAACTCCCATGATACCCAAATAGTAAACCTACTCTTTTATCAATCTCTCCTCATACTGCACTTTTACAGCAATAAAAATATCTTTTATTGGCACATTATCCTTGCTATGTAGATTTCAAACAACTATGCACACACTATTTTAAAGGAATCTGTATATGATCTAATACAAGATACTGTCTTTTCCACATAAGATGCTTACAACGTTATGGCATAGCAAATAGTTGTATCCATGACAGAAAAATTTATAAATTGCCTACTCTCAAAACGATAATCCTTATTAAATTCACTTCACTCTTTTTAAGATACATGACAGCACTGGTTAAGACAATGAGTTTTTTCCCACAGTAATGATTTATTATTTGTGATTCTGGATATCTCATGTACCTCTGATAACATGGAGAATAATCACACAGCCTAGTTAACTAAGGTTCCTTATGCCAACAGTAGAGTCTGTAAAATGTAGATGAGGTGCTTTTTTCTCATTTGATTATGTGAGAAAGCCTAAAGTTATGTGTTGGGATTATCCCCTCTAATTGCACAGGTCTCTCTTTACTCTCCTTAACTAATATCAATAAAAGACTGCACAAGAACACGTGTTCTGTGGCTCTGATCTGTGCTATGGGGGAAAAGGCGAGACGCATACTCAGCCACAGTTTGCTGATGTGTAATGTTATGATAATAGTGTATTTGATCATACAATACTCTGAAACGTCAATCTCCTGCTCCTACCGATTTTGGTAAAGACTCATCTGTAAATCCAAAGGGGACAATTAATCCTTTCATTTACTGTGTCTCCCTTTATTTGTCCCTTTCAGTACCACAGAAGTGGTACTGAACCAACCTCCAGTTGGTGGCTGGTCACAAGCGGTGTTCCCCAAGGCTCAGTGTTGGGGCCGGTCCTGTTCAATATCTTCATTGATGATCTGGATGAGGGGATTGAGTGCACCCTCAGTAAGTTTGCAGATGACACCAAGTTGGGTGGAAGTGTCGATCTGCTGGAGGGTAGGAAGGCCCTGCAGAGGGACCTGGACAGGCTGGATCATTGGGTTGGGGCCAACTGCATGAGGTTCAACAAGGCTAAGTGCCAGATCCTGCACTTGGGTCACAACAACCCCAGGCAATGCTACCGGCTTGGGGAGGAGCAGCTGGAGAGCAGCCTGGCAGAAAAGGACCTGGGGGTGTTGGGTGATAGCTGCCTGAACATGAGCCAGCAGTGTGCTCAGGTGGCCAAGAGGGCCAATGGCATCCTGGCTTGTATCAGAAATAGTGTGGCCAGCAGGACCAGGGAGACGATAGTGCCCCTGTATTCGGCACTGGTGAGGCCGCACCTCAACTATTGTGTCCAGTTTTGGGCCCCTCACCGCAAGAAGGACATCGAGGTGCTGAAGCGTGTCCAAAGAAGGGCAACGAAGTTGGTGAAGGGTCTAGAGCACAAGTCTATGAGGAGCGGCTGAGGGAGCTGGGGTTGTTTAGTTTGGAGAAGAGGAGGCTGAGGGCAGACCTTATTGCTCCCTACAACTACCTGAAAGGAGGTTGTAGTGAGGTGGGGGTCGGTCTCTTCTCCCAAGTAACAAGTGATAGGACGAGAGGAAATGGCCTCAAGCTGCGCCAGGGGAAGTTTAGGTTGGATACAAGGAAAAACTTCTTCACCGAAAGGGTAGTCAAGCACTGGAACAGGCTGCCCAGGGAAGTGGTTGAGTCCCCATCCCTGGAGGTATTTAAAAGACAGGTAGATGTGGTGCTTAGGGACATGGTTTAGTGGTGGACTTGGCGGTGCTAGGTTAACGGTTGGACCTGATGATCTTAAGGGTCTTTTCCAGCCTTAACGATTCTATGATTCTATGAAGTTTGTTGGTGATAAAAACTACTAACTGCTCTGAACTGATTCTGAGAAATTGATTGAACACAAGTGCTCTATTATTGGAAAGATGACAGTTAAGACTTCCTTATCATGATAGATTTCATCAAAGTATAAAAACAACAACAGTTACAGGACACCAAACTCCAACCCTGCAGAAGGCAAGGTTCTGTAGCAGAATGGACGCACACACATGCAGACAGAGAGACGCCTGCTCCTGAAATTCTGCAATTGCCAAATTGTTACCTAGTGTCTGTTTGATACTCACCTGAAACTAGGACTATAAGGACTGAAATCCTCTGAAATGGCATTCTGAACTTCAGACGCATTTTCCAAGAAAAGTTTCACCTAAGCTGGTATGTTCCAATATTTTGGCTTCAATGAACTGGCCTTCTGCTGGCAGAAAATTCTTGACAAATTCTTAAATAGGAATATTTTAACTTCATTTGTTGAGCTTAAAACTTAACCCCCCCCTAACTACATGCTCTATTTTCTTTCATAAAATATTAATATGGCATGTCATAGTTTGTTATATATTCCTGTCTCTTGACTTTATAAAACTGGGTGTTGCAACTTGGGTGAGGAGTTTTGCATCTTTTATAGTTATTGGTAGATGGATATATAATGGCTAGTACATTATTTTAATGGAAGTAGCTTTCTAACGTTTAACATTAGAATTTCAAAAGCAACCCCCCCTCAAATATTTTTTTCTGATTTTTGTTTTAACTGTTACTGAGAGAAATTACTTTATTTTGGGTTATCTGTAATGTTAAAACATGAGATCCTAGGGTGAGCCTCTTCATGAAAACTAACAGTTTTCCTCCCTCTTCTGTATGTTGCATGGGCTAGCTTCAGAACGGACACTGCTTGTGATTCAAGATTAGCATTAGAAAAAGTTGTCTTTCTTTCCATGGAGGTATTCTTTCCTAAAGTAGTAATTGAGGCTTTTTATAAGAAATGGCACCTGGATCTACTTCAAACAAAAAAAAGCAGTGTCAGCTAGAAAAGTTAAATATGAGTGAAATATGAACCTAGTTGTTATCTATTAACTTAATTGAAGATAGGAGAGTATGATTTTGCAAAATATCACAGCCTGGGAAACATATGGGAGAAATGCTGGAAGCATAGAATACAAGGCCTTGCCTAATGTTTCATTGTTTTCGCTCCACCTGTGAAAGAAAATAGATTCAAACCCCTTCTTGTTAGATAATACTCTTCTATGGTAGTAACTACAGCACACTTACAAACTTATTTTTGAATGTAGAACTTAGAGACTGCAGTTATTAAAAATAAGTTTCAGGTCCAAAGTTGTAATGCCAGAAGAATCCAAAACATTCTCCAAATACTTCCAATTTGACATTTGATTTAATAATGGGATTAGAACTGATGTAATGAGGTTAGGTCACATCACCCAAAACTGAAGTACATCAGTCTAGTTCTCAGTATTTATTGGTGTGAGTTTTATGTGTTTGTGTGCCACACTGAAGGACACTAACTTTCCTTGATAAATTACAGTCTAGATCACCCTGACACAACTTGATTTAATCTTTAATCATAATTAATCTTTATCTTAATCTTTAAAAATCTTAATCTTTAAAAATCTTATGCAGACTGTGCATTTTCTTGGAATTGTCAGGCCTGTTCTTGTGCTTCTTACCCTGAGCTTTTTAACTTGAGGCATTTTAACTCCTTGTTGACCTTACAAGAAGGATTACATATCAGTTATAGTACAGGATCCCGAAATGCTGCTGCCCTATATAACAAAGTGTTATTAATAAAAATCAAGCTGCTAAATCCAAGTAAACGAAAAACCAAAAGTACTCATGAACAATACCAACAAAGTAACTGCTACATGTAGGATTAATAATGAAACCATGTTACGCTCATTTATTGATTTTTATTACTATCATTTTGGAAAACAGAAAGGGCAAGGAAGAAAACTAAAGCAGCAATGGCAAAAGATTTAAGAAGCCAATCCATGGGGGAGATCTCATGGAATCCCCTGTGGTGAGGAGAAAGCTGATCATGTACTTTTGCCTGTGGCTCAGGAGGTTGCTTGGAACCAAGGGAGGTTTGTGGCTTGGCTGCAGTTCACCGGGCTTGTTTGGGAAACAGGTGTTGTGAGTGGGAGAGAGTTCTTGCAAAAAGAATGTGCAAGAATTATTCTGCTTGATGGGCTATTAACTACAGCCTAAATAAGGCAGCTGGGCTGGCTGAGCTGAAAGTGAAGACAAAGTGACACTCAGCAACCAGAGAGCAAATAAACATGACTGTATTGGAATTTGAAGGTAGGGTGTAGGGAAGACACAATGATGTTGGTGTTAATGATTAAACTTGCAGAAACAAAGACGACAATGCAAAAGTTGCAAGATTTATGCAGTACTTCAATACTTCATTGTTGATAAAAACTGATTTTTGATATCTGATAAATGACAAGAAAAGTTGTGACAGAATCACGCAATCTTTCTGCCTGAACAATACAGAATATGGAGGCAGCCAGGTAAAACTTGGCAATGTGTACAGGAGTACTAATTGGAGGAAAGCCAGATTCAAGATAGATCATTACACGGAAAAGAAAAAAACAGCTAGTTAAACAATAGTTTACTACACCTGATTCAAAGACTGGGTATGAGCAATAAGAAATAATATAAACATGCCACAGTAAATGACCTGGAGAACAAAATGTGAGATTTTAAATTAGCATTGCAGACTGTAAAACTGGATGTTATATGGACAGCACATTCATACGTGTATTGTTTTAACCCCCAACAACTGATTTAAGCAGAATACCACCTTCTGCCTCCTTGGATAGTGGAACCTCTTGACACAGCTTCAGTGATGCTTGCGTCAGGCTCAGGTTCCACACTGAGTGAGTACAGTAGTTTGAGATACTTTTGCTTCTCTCAAGGTCTTCTGGCATTCCTTCCTGCCGTTGTCTCACAGCGCCCTATGTCCACAATTATAAAGCCACAATGGTTTGGGGTGTCACTCTTTCAGATGGATACCAGAAGCGACCCAGATGAAAAATCATCAAACCTCTCCCTCTTCCTCTATCCAAAAAAGTACTGTTACTTTTCTTCAACAGATCAACAGCCTGATTTTGTTAACAGAACATTGTCGTGCACAATTGTGCCAATGCAACATGGGAAGCGTGTTAGTTTAGTTTCATGCACGTACTTCATATGGCAGCACTTGTTGGACTTCATGGAATATATGACCTTTTGGAACTATTGACAGATGGGTTGATTGCTGTAGCTTTGGAGATGGTGATGGTTTTGCAGTTGTTGCTCTGGTGAGGTCTTGTTTGATTTTGTGTTTGCTGATCCATAGAAAATCCAATTTTGGATAGTTAGATTGAAAACAGGAATGAGGAGGGAGTTTTTCTGAACTATCATCTTCTTCCAGAGTAAGTTACAATTGTTTAAAAACTTTTCTGCATAAATTCCATGGCAGGATGAAATACAGCACAGAGCAATGTATACTCAGTGGAATTTCCTTTTCTTACAATAATAAACAAATTGCAATATTGTGACTTATTCACAGAAGTGACCTACTTATTGTGCAGTAATCTTTTTACTGAAGAAAGTAATATTCAAAGAAGATGGAGGATGTTTCAAGTATTCTTTTCAGAGCAGATACCTGGGCCTAGTCGTCTACCACGACTGTGTGTGAGTCATGCTGCTGCTCCTGCAGTGTCCTGCTGATGGAGATTCAATTAAACATGACACGTCTGTCTTCTGAAATTTCATTTTTATATTCTTCCACAAATGTCTCTATATATTTAAGTTAAGACATTATTCTGCAGGTTTTCTCATGCTCATCACAGTAGCATTTAAAGTCTTACAAAAGTGCACCTAACAGTCTAAGGAATTAAAACAAAATTAATACTGTAGAGCTGAAGACATGGCACTTGCTTTTAGTTACGCAGAGACAGTGATATGTACGGCACCACTTAATGTTCCTCCACACAAAAGTTAGGGCTGGTCTTAAGATTTCATGTACCATGGATCTCACTCGTGTCTCTGACAAGATTCTGCAAGTTGTCATTGTATTGATCTTCTAATGTCCCCCTCTATGTTTACAGCACAGAAAAAAATCTTCTAAAACAATATCAAAAACACTAATAAAAGTGTAATACCGGAGAAGCATGTATCAATACTCAGTTACTACAGTTAATACAGTATATCAGTAGCTTTAATACATAAAAATAAAGCAGTAATAACACTGCATCACATGTAAAATAAATTTTACTTTAATGTGAGACAGTAACAAGACATAAAGATACAGTACATTTTTGCTTCATAAACCCAAGTTCACATCCATAGGGACCCTCTGTATTACAGTCAGCTGAAGCTTCAAATTTAAGGCATATATGTATATAGTAGTTCAATGTTGTATTTTTATAGCTAGTTTTACACTCTGCTCAATAAAATAAATGACATACATCAAGTTAACATAGCCGCTCCTGGCAATTCAGAAACAATTTTGTGACAAAATGCATCACTCAGTCTATCCATCTATCTGATACCCATTGCAATAACATCCATCAAAATATTACTGACAAATCTCTGTTTCAGAGATGAAGAAACGGAATTTCTCTCTCTCGTATGGAAACCTTCACTGGGAAATTCTTATGTCTATGCTCTGCATCAAAGTGACAATCAGGAAATTCCATGATGTGGCTATAGATTGTTCCTGTGTTTACTGTATTCTACCATACATAGAAATGTTCCTGTTCAACATCTAGCAAGACTGGAAGATAGAGGAACCTCTTTCTGACTGTTTAAGTAAAAGGCCTTTTAAGAAAAAATGTGGTTTTGTTATTTGCTTATTTGCTTCACTACTTCACTGATTAACCAATAATTTTGTATTTCTAGCTGAGACTTTTACATGTCAAGTGACTTCAGCTTTTTACATTTACGATACAAAAATACTGATATGGAAGCCTGCAGAATGTTTGGAAGCTGTTTGCCTGTGACTGACGTGAAGAAAGTGATAAGGTCATCCCCTCAGCTTAAACAACTCTACTTGACCATGAGCGACATGTCAGCTCATGTGGTCAGCTTTTGTAAAACAAAATGAAGCTATCAATAATGCCTATTGCATAAAAACCATAGTGCAAGTATAGTGACTGGGACAAAATTGTATTTGGGGAAGGGGGGGGGCAATTCTGTATCTCCATTGTTTTTACCCTATGTCTGAATAAACTCAACGCACGTTAACAATACAGACCTGGATTCTTACGCAACCGGATCCTGCTGCCATCTGAGGTGCACTCAGGCACGTCCTGGCCAGCTGCCAACCCCTTGGCACACATCTTCCCATCGGTGACAGCATTCTGCAGAGGAATGGAGAGATCACTGACTTGACTGTATCACCTAGCAACTTCTGGTAGCCAAGGTTAGTTGCTAAAGCAGGAAAGAACAGCTACTTGACGTGGAAGCTTATATTACCGACCTTTAAAATACCTTTTTCGTGCAACGGGCTCGAGAGCAAACTGCTAATGGAGTGTGTAGATTATCACGTATGAACTCACCAAATTTTAGAGTGCAAGTGGAGCCACACCTTCAGGAAATTTTTCTAATCTGCCCTGTGCAGAGCTGTTGGGTCTGCTAGCCCCGACTCCCATTGCCAACTGCTCTGCACTAGAAGCAGCTGAAGTAAGAGATAACGCCGGTGGCTGCACTCGGCAGAGGGGCGGGACCGACTGCGAAGGGCAAGAGAAGGGAAGGCCAGCACCACCGCTGAAGAGCGGGCACGGGCACGGGCGCGGCAGACCGAGTACCCGAGAGGCCCGGCGGTCCCGCCGTGTCCCGCAAAAGGCCGAGGTGGCGTGGCGCGGAAAAGGCATCCCCCGCCTGACGGGCGGACACAAGCGGAGCGCCTGGAGAGAGCAGCCCCCTGTCCCCTCACCGCCCGCTGCTCCCCAACGGCTCTTTCCGCCCCGCCCTCACGTGACGGCGGTGGGGACCCTGGCGGACCCCGGCCCCGGCCGCCTCCATCCCTCCCCCCGCCCCGGTGATGCAAACGCTCCTCCACGCACCAGCCAATCGGGAGAGCGGGCTCGCTTCTCCCTGCCCTCCCATTGGCCCGCAGCGCGGGGCGGGCCGCCGCCGCAGTGTAGCGGCAGCTCCGCCGGCGATCCCCCCCTCTTCCCCCCCCCCGGGCCCCTTCCGCCGGAGCGCGGGGCGGCGCGCGCCCGCCCGCCGCAGTTCTGCAGTCCGCTGCTGCCGCGCCGGGGCTCGCGCGCGCACCAACCGCCGCAGTAGCCGGGGCTCGGCGGGGCGGGGCCGGGCCGCGCCGCGCGCCTGCCTGCCTGCCTGCCTGCAGCGCGCTCCCCGCCGGTGCGGGAGGAGGCGGGAGCGGCGGGGCCGGGCTGGGCGCGGAGGTGACTGCCCGCCGGCAGCGGGGATGCTGCTGCCGCCGCTGCCGCCGCTTGTGAGGGGGCAGCAGGCGGGAGAGCGGGCGGCCGCGGCGCCCGGCGGCATGAGCAGCAGCGGCGGGAACGTTCCCCGAGCCCCGCGGCAGCGCTAGGGGCCCCTCCCCGCTCCAGGCGCCACCTGCCAGCCGCCGCGGCGGGCTCAGCCCGCCCGGAGGCGCAGCGCGAAGGAAGGCAGGCCCCCTCCGCCCGCCCGCCCGCGGCGGAGGCAGCCGGCCCGGCCACAAAGCGCCGCCGCCGCCCTCCCTCCTCGAGCCCCGGCGCTGCCCCTGCCGGCCCCCGCCGGCCCGCCCGCTCCCGGGGAGGCGGGGGGGGGGGGGGCGAGCGGAGCCCCCTCGTCACCTTGTCCCTACCCGATCCATGGGAGGAGCGGGCCGCCTCCCTCTGGGAAGCGCCGCCGCGGCTCGCCGGGATTGAGCGGAGCGGCCGGCGGCCGGCGCGGAGGGAAGGATGCCACTGCTCCGGAAGGTGCTGCGGGTCTCCAATCGCTCCATGCTCGCCTTCATCTTCTTTTTCTCCTTGTCCTCCTCCTGCCTCTACTTCATCTATGTGGCCCCCGGGATCGGTGAGTCGGGAGCCGCCCCCTCGGGGGTGGGCGCCGGGGGGTGGGCGGCGGGCGCTGCGGGGCGGCCTCGGCGGTGCGGCCCCGCCGCCCCCGGCCTGTCACGCCGGGCACCGCGGCGGGGAAGGCAGCGGCGGCGGGCGAGGGGTGTCGAAGGGCGAGCCCCCCTGCCGGGGGATGGCCGGGGCGACTGACGGGGGCCGTCGCGGCGGCGGTACCGCGTGTTAATCTCGCATCTTTGTTCTGTTGATTTCAAACGCTCTAGAAGATTCATCTGCCATCGCGAGGTAGGTGAGTGCTGTTCTTGCTTCCCGGGCGGAAAAGTGAGGCAAAAAAGCAGCTCGCCGTTTCATCACGTTGTAAACTAATGGCAGAAACCAGCAAAGAACTGCAAAACTGCCCGCTAGAGTCACTTGAATGCATTCGTCTTTTAAATCATTAGTAACTGCATTAATAATAAAGCACGTGTGAACAGAAATGAAGAAACAGTTTCAATATTTGTCATTTACTTCTGTCAGCGGGATCTCTCTTCACAGGTTTTACAGTTTGTTAACTTCTACTTCTGAAAGAACCACTTCAGAGAGGAGACAAACAGTTTCTTCAGGAAAAGCTACATAAAATAACTGTGCCTGTCTGGGTCAGACAAAAAAAATGTGCTGTTTTCCTTACTTTGCTCTTCTGCTGTTTCTGGGAGACCATCAGGCTTTTTCTCACTGGATGATCCTTTCAGAACTGGTTAGCCTTACCCCTGAGCTAAGGCAAGCGGTATTCTGTATGGTGCTATGTGATGTTTCACTGTGTTGGGTGTCTACTGGCTAGGCAGTGTTTCCCTTTTTTTCCAGGGACTGCTGACACTTTCTCACGTGCTTCTCCTTGCTTATCAGGTGCTACTTAAATACCTGTAAAACCATCTTGCTCTCAGTGCTTAAAGCTCCTCGCTGCAGTCATTGCTACAAAATGTCCACATTGATTTGGCCACTGAATCTGCAGGAATTGTTTCCCATTGACTGTTGTCTTTATGCTGTTTGGCTTTCTCTTGTTCACAATCTTCTGTTGCTTGTAAACCCTTTCAAGGTGCAATTACCCCTCCCATTCTTATAGCACTTTGTACAATATTGACATGCCTGTCAATTATTATTACTGTTCAAATAAAAATAAAAAAAAATAGGGAATATATCATGGGTTGGAGTTCTTGAGTTTCCTATCTGTCAGTGTTTCCCCATTGAAAGGGACGTAATTTAGTCTTGTAAGTGAGAGAATGATGCTGCTAGGGTCCATTTAGACATCTTAGTTCTGTGAGACACTACTGCAATATCAGAGTAGACTTTAAGCACAAGCAGTTGGTGTATGATTTAGAAAGCAAAGTGCCGTTTCCGCATCTTTATAAGTAAGTGAAACTATTAATGTCTTGCATAATGCATGCAGCAGTTTTACTTCATTATTTAAATGTTTTTTCTTCAACGGGTGTCTCCTAAGAAGTACGTTCTCTTCTTACTAAACAAGGCTTGTGTAGGACCTTGTTCAGAATCAGAGCCTCTAGTGATGACACTTTCTTTCCTGACTTCATCTTGCTGTTCAGCTACTGTTAGGTTTCCTTTGTACCAGGAGTGAAGTGAAATCAACAGTACGCACCAAAAGAATTCTTGGGGTAGGTTATTTAGGTCTGATCAACCATAAGAAAAAAATAATACTCACTTTAACTGGTCTCTCTTGCTATCTCAGACATATATATTGCATTTAGCCCTTTCAGGCTGTGGTTTAGCAATACAGAAATCTTCAGTAGTTACATGAGTTTGTGAGATTACAGCTCTTTCCAGCTACTGTTCAATGGTGTGCTGCCCTAACTTTGTATGCAGTTGTGTTGTGAACTTATGCAGCTTAAACAAATCAAAACCCTACAATATTGGGCTTATTCTTTGTCTATGGCACTTCTTGGATCCAGTTCAAAATGCTACCATGCTGTGCTGGTCTTACTGGGAGAGGGAATGTAGAAAATGGTAAAGGAAAGGGCAATAGGAAAATTTTACACTGGCAATCTAAGCCTGTGAGCTTGCAGATGTGATGCTGATTTCCCAGGAATTTTCTCCTGGAAATGTTACTGTGTAGAATGGAGAGAAAGGTGGTCAGATATTATCTTAAAACCAATAGGCATCCTGGCAGTATTCTTGGGGAAAATGTAAGTTGTAAAAATGGAAGACTTGCAAAAAAACCTCACCCCCCAAGTTATAAGAAGATGATTGATCTAATAATCCTTTGCTGTATGCTCCTGCCATTTGCCACTTGCAATATATGCTTGCTCCTTTCAGTTGTGTGTGGTGGAATAGGTGTATCTAAATGAAAGCTGATTGTGTGTGGGGAGGAGGAGGGCTTAAGATTATTTATGGAAGTTCAGCCACCTTATCTGTTAGCAGCTTTTCATGAAATATATTCTGCAGCTAAGTCATAAATGATTGGTATCTGTCATAATTTATGTGTACAGACATGTTTTAGTGAAGATATTTGGTTCATCAGAACACTTTCTTCCTCAAGAAGCTACAAGGCACAGTGGCAGAGGGGAGGGAAGTTGTAATTGTGTTGTATGAAACTGGAGCTGCTCCCTGGCGGGTTCTTCTTCCTGATGGTCAGAGGAACTGAAAAGGGAGGGAGAAGTTGGACTCCCAAATGTTTTATGGAGCAGCAGTGTACTGGAAAGTGGGAGGGAGAACATGTAGCAGAATGACTTCCTGAGGTGTCAAAGCTGAGTGAAAATTTGAATTCTCGTGGGCTAATAGAGTGGAATTCCCTCCTAGTAAGCAGTTCATGGCTTATCAAAGGGAGGAGATGTCTGCACAAGTAAGCCCTTAGCACTGGGAAAATTCTCAAAGAGGTCATTATCACATTCCCTCTGTCCTTCGTGCTACTTAGAGAATAGAGTTACTGCATTTTTTTAGTGAAATTCCAGATTTTTTTTTACAAATGCAGTTTGGCTAAATTTGGAATACTGACAATTTGTTTAGAGGGAAAAATCTTAAGTACTTATTTTAAGGTCTTTATTTCTGTATAATATTTAAATGTTTTTATTTGCACAAGAATTACCTGTATATCACTTTTTTTTTTGTAGCAGCCTTGCAGAATGTTAGTGCATTGGGAAATAGAAACTTTTGTTATCCCATGTATTTCAGAATATGAGGAGAGGAAAAGCATTTAAATTTCAGGTTTTCAGACACTGTTCTGTGTTTCAAGACTAAGACATATAGTATTCCACATAATATAAAAATACAAGGTTTGCGTGGTTGAGAATTTGTACACAATGTTGGGGTTGTTCATGTGCCTTCTTTCCCCTCTTCTGTAAGACTAGAAGATGGGGTCGGATAGAGATGGCTGCAACCCTACCTCAGCAGCTCGGTGGTCTTTTGATAGTCAGAGAAACTCAAACACGCAAGAGGATTGATTTCTAGCTGCTGATTAGAGAAGACAACTATTTTTCCATTTTTCATTTTCCCTGTTTAATTGAGTGGCTGTTTTGAAGCAAAACCTAGAGGGATAGGATGGCAAGGTAAAATGGTAGAAAACATTTTAAATGTTTAAAATCTTAAAATCTCATTTAAATGTTTAAATAATAGTTCTATGTGATAGTCTCAAGCATTTGATGGAAGCAGATAGCAGGTGCTACTTCTCCAGAAAGACCACTTCTCTGACATACTTTATCTGGTGCTCCTTCTCTGGTATGTGAAATGAAAAGATACAAACTGAAGTTGCTGGTTTTGAATTAGTCAATGAAGATGGCCTGTGATTCTGAAACTTCACTGGAAGTTACAAATATCCATGTATACTGCAGTTAGGTACTGAAGAAGCTAGCTGAGAGCAGCAATCTTTTGGCACCAATGCATCTTTTTCAGTGTTATAGAGAACAGTACTGGTAAAAGGGACTTGAGTAGTCAATGTCTGGTGCTGACAGCTATTCAAAACACATATTTAGGTTCAAGTTAACATCATGGAAAGGATCCAAAGATGAGAATAAGACAAAGTAGCAAGGCAGTGGTGACCAAGAGAGAGCATTTGTTAATCTTGTTTCATTGCCAAGCCCATCTGAGTATCACCAGAGAATTTTTTTCTTTGGTTTTCCCATTTTCTATCAGCATCATAACTGAAATCACATTGGACAACATAACTAGTCTCAGAAAATGATCTCTTGCTCATCTCTGGGTTATTCCTTTCTGTCTGACTCCAGCAGAGAACATTTACCAGATTGGGTGGAAGAGTACCTTAGACCTCTCAATATTGTAGTCAATTGCAGTCTAACTTGACCAGCTTGGACATGATGACCTTTGTAGTGCTCATAAGAACTGGTTATGGAACAGTGCAGCGATCAGGGAAGATGCAGTCTGTCCTTGACATCAGTAACTAGAGATCCTGAATGGTGGAATGAGATTGAGGAGGAAGAAACAGCTACTGTTTTCGCTCTTCTAATCTTCCATTTCTTTTATTAAAACTTTACTACTTCTCTGGCAATCTTAACCAAAGGGCAGCTGTGCCGGCTAGGTGAACTTGGAAACATCTCCATTGGTTTCAGCTCACAATTTGATATCAATCTATTTCCTATTCTGTTATTAGGAAATAATTTTCTTAATAGGAAAGGGTGATATCACTCCTTTTTGAACCTGTGCAGAAATGGAGGAAAGAGCCGAAACTGCTGTCAGCAAGATAAATGGGTGTCAGCCCATAGATACGAGCACGGCCTTCGTGCTAATATTCTTTGTTCCTGGCATCTGTGGCAGTTGTGGTATTTCTAAAGACTTGCTGTTTGATCATAGAATAGTTTAGATTGGCAGGGACCTCTGAAGGTCATCTGATCCAACTTCCTGCTGAAAGCAGATCCTACTAGATCGGATTGCTCAGGGCCATGTCCAGTTGAGTTTTGAATAACTCCAGGGATGGAGATTCTGCAGTCTGTCTGGGAAACCTGTTCCAGTGTTTGACAACTGTGAGAAAATTGTAATACATAATCATAATTTCCCATCTTGCACCTTGCGTTCATTGCCTTGTGTCTTTTCTCTGTGTACCTCCAAGTGTTCGATTTCATCCTCTCTATACACTTCTACTACATAGTTGAAGACAGCAAAAAAAATTCATCCTCCTCTTAGTCATTTCTACTTAAGACTGAACAAACCCACTTCTTTCAGCTTCTACTCGTATATCATATGCTTCATCTTGGAAACTCTTCTCTGGGCTTGCTCTGGTATGTTACTGTCTGTCTCTTACTGCAATCCCCAAACTGGACACAGGACCCAAAATATGATTTCACAAGTTGCTGAATAGAGAAGAATAGTTGTTCCTATTGATCTGCTGGTTATGCTGTTGCTAATGCAGGGCAGCATACTGTTGACTGTTTGCCACAACGATACATGAATGGTAATACCTTGCCTGAGGGTTTTGTAATAGAGTCTGTGTCTTCGAGGCAATAGGTTAAATACAGCTTAAAGGCTGCACTGAAGTAGGAATAATACAGCTAGCCTGTTTGAAACAAAACAAATCCTTTGTTACTCTCCTCCTTCGATGCTGTGTGGAAATATCATCTGATAAAAGATTGATGGGTTTTGCAGGATGTGGTAGATGTTCGTGGTTTTTTTTTTCTGCTATCGTCTTCTTTTACTCCTTTCTAGGGAATTGTTCTCATGGGTCTCTTACAAGCTTCTTCAGTGAATGAAACTTCTGTCCCTTTGTTTCATAATTTCTGCAGGGAAATGTCTGTACTACAGACCTGGTTGTTGTTTGGGAGCTATTTTCAGCTATATTCCTTTTTTAAGTTTCACATGTTACTAAAGGCTTCGTTTGGAGGCAGGATTAATTTCATTCGCTGCA
Organism: Theristicus caerulescens; assembly: GCA_020745775.1. Taxonomy (NCBI): domain Eukaryota; kingdom Metazoa; phylum Chordata; class Aves; order Pelecaniformes; family Threskiornithidae; genus Theristicus; species Theristicus caerulescens. The sequence continues at coordinate 120,004,362 of CM036558.1, read as the reverse complement.
GTGGTCTTTTCTTGCTTGAAGTGCAGCTTTTCACTTCAGTTCCACAAATTACAACCAAACCCTTTAACAGAAACATTTTAGAACTTTCTGATGAATAGTGTCTTCCCTTTTTTTTTTTTCTTGTGCGAAGACCAGTATGAGGCTTACACATTCTTCTGCTTGATCACTGATTTCCAGTGATCAAAAGTTTCTTGGCATTCTGACTAATGGCTTGAGCTTGTTATGAGTTCAGGCAGTTTCATGGGTAAGTTTTCTGCCTTATTCTGGGAGGTGCAAAGATTTTTCCATGATGTTGGCCCAGCACAGTCATTCCTAGCACGTGATGCTGAATAAATTATTGCAGTTCAGCCATTCATGACTGTCTTTCACTTTTACCAACAGATAAGCTTTGACTAAACATGCATATTTCTTTGTGAATCAGTTGTTTTGGATCTTTATCTGATAGTTTTCCTAAAGCCCTTAGGTATACTTAGTTAATAGTCAGGGAACTTACCTGCATAGGATTTCATGGAGTACTCATTTTGTGCTCTTGCTCTTAGTCAGAAAAGGGAAAAAATACAGGCACTTATGGTGTGAAGCTAGGTTCTCAAGGACAGAGTAATTATGACACCTCATGTGAAATGAATTTTCACTTAAGCCTGCCAGTTATTTGAATGTGTTGTTCTCATCCACTGAGGAGGAGAAACCGTATGCCTTGGAAACATTTATTTGAACTATGGTGCTTCGCTGACATGGCCCAATCTTTAACCATTTCCACATCTGTCTGTGGTGAAAGATAGCTTATCTACTGGCTTTTCATTACTAGGACTGTTTCTACAAGTGACTATCTCTGCTTGTTTTTCTACAGCTCTTTTAGTCTGTTTTGGGTCATCTTTTGTGTTCAGATAATGCAATGATGTTATGGGGAGCAGCATGCAATGGTTGTGCATCGTGTGGGATCTAGTGCTAGATTTGTGTGAATACAGTGCACAGATTGGTTTCGGGGCTTTCAGATACAAAAGATGCCTTTTTGGAAGGTATCCCCAATGGTCAGTTCACTTTCTTAAATTTGCAGTTGTCCTTCGTTACCGTCATGTTATTGTGTGTGTATTCTTTTTTTATTTAGTTAGTTAATGATGATACTTGGAATATTTGATTTACAGATACTACAGTTTTCTATTTTTCTCAATAACTGAACTCATTAAAACAAATTTCTGGAAGAACTGGCAAGGCTTAGGCTTAAAATGTTATTATAAAACAATTTAATTGTTGGTGTCCAAAGTCATCCTGTCTAGAATAGTCATTATTGAACAAATGTCTTAATGAAATTTAATTATATATTTTAAAGTTGGAGTTGAAATTTTGCTAAAATAGTAGAAATTCAAAGAAAACTATTTAAGTAAAAATATTTACTTTCCTGATTGAATCTGCCTTGAGTAGAGGGGGAAAAAAACCCAAACCAAATAAATACATAAGCTGCGTTTTTAGTGGTTACAGCAATGCTGATTTTTAAATTTTTGTAGGATACTGTTTCAGAATTAGCTATTGAATTATTTCTAACTTGCTAATTAACCAATAGCCCAAGATTGGACGATAGAATAGTATCAAATGTGTTAGAAGTTGTACTGAATGTTGTGTCATGTATCATGCTTAAAAATACTGCTAGAGAAAGAAATTTTGATTTTTTTTTTTCTTCACCAATAAATGGAGACTTGACCAATGAGATTTCTTCTTTTACTGGCTCCAATAAACAGCGAACTGACGTTTATCGAAACTCTCAGACTTGCAGTCAGAGGACTCATTAATTTGGCATGTCCTTTCTGTCAGTGAGTATACATTGTCTGGAGTATTGAAAAACACCCCCACTAAAACTAATTTTGAAGACATTCTGTTGTAGCTGATACAGATTCATCCGTCTGCACCATATGAATGAACCCTATTAACCTCAGAAATATCTGTAGTTGTTGGTATTTTCAGTAGATTGAGGTGATTATCTTTCTGATATATTTTCCATACAAGGAGGTATACACATGCAGACTCAAATGCAGTCTCATGATACCCATGAAAGAAGTTCGGATTTATTGTTAAATTACAAATAGTGCAAAACTGGTATTAAATATTCAACAACAAATCAAGTAAAAAAATACAAGGCATACAATTTTTTACCTCTTTCCGATTGTTGTGTATGTTTTAGAAACAACTTCTGATTAACAACAAATGTGTAACAATAAAATCCTATGGAAGTAAGTTGAACACGTACTATAGGATTTATCTGTGTTCTCTGTAGATTTAAATTTGTGACTAGGAACCAGTTTATAGTAGTCTTCCATTACTTTGGGTATCGTCCTTCACTGCAAAGTTGTTTAATGAATCTGTTTTACAGACTAAAGTCCCTATCCTGTAGTTGTGGAAAATATTCCTAGCTACTAAAATTGTGACTGTGATGTTTTAGAAGCAATCTTCAGCTGAGCTCTACTTACTGTATATTTAGATTAGTTTGTGGAATTTAATCTTTAACACTTCTGTGTTAATTTGCCATGCAATGAACTCTGCCAATAGTGTATTTATAACTCTCATATTGCTGAGAATAATATCATACAACCTTGAGATGAGAAGAGGTCCATGTGGGACTTGTTTTAGAAATGTCCCCATAAGATGATTCTCCATTTACAATTACTAGTGGAGAACTTTCTGTTAACCCATTCAAATCCATGCCAAGTTTTATGCAGTGTGTTGAATGTGCTTTTCGGAAGTCCTGTGAGAACAGGCGTTGATTAGCAGATGAGTAACTCTAGGGGCAATGGTCATTTGGCAAGACCTATTTTCTGTAAAGCCGTGTTTATTGCATTTGAATTTTGTAGTGTCCCTGGATTCTCTATGAAGTATCTCTTATTGAGCTTTTCAGTTTTTTGGTGGGTTTTTTGGGTTGTTTTTTTTTTTTTTTTTTGAAGATCAGTGTATAATATTGCTAGAGCTGCTCTGATGATGATCTCACTAAGTACGGGGGTGTTAACGTTTTGCTAATCGCTTTGGAAGTGTTCTTGATGTAAGGCTTTCTTGTGGGTTTTGTTTTTTTTTTTTTTTGTATGATAAAAGCTGCATTTTTAAATGAAATTTGTGATCTCCAACTCTGTTCATCTTTTCTTCTTTGGCTTTTAAGAAATCATAGTTTGTAATCTCATAAATGCTTTTCTGACTATCTTGTTAAAATAACCACAGTTCTAACTTCCAGCTGTTCTTCATAATGTTAGTCATCATTGATCCAGTTTTAAATTAGGTTGTTCTGTTGCATACTTACTATGTTGATTGCTTCTAAGTGCATGCCATATTGTTTTGGCTTTGCTTTGGTGTATGTGTACAGCGTGATAAATTACGAAGTTTCTATATAAGACTAAGTTTTGTGCTTTTTCTGTGGATCTAAAAGATGATAACCTAACGCAGTGTTGTGAGAAATGCTTTAATTTTTGGTGTACTGCTTGGAAGGAGCTTGATTCCCTAATGGAGAGTGATCTGTGAATGGGACGACTTTCTTTAAAAAAGGTGTAAATAGTCCTCGGATGAATATTGGAATAACAGGAAGCTACCTGAGGTAAAACATTGAGCCATTTTTACAGATATTTTTGTATTTTAAGAATTAATGCATCCCTTCCCCCAGTGGTTTTGTTTTCAGTCTAACACATAAAACTATTAATAACTAGTGAGCTATAAAAACTGGAGACAAAAAATGATCCGTCTGATATTTTTAACATCTCCTCTGAAATACAGGATGATCCCCTTAATGCCCTAATGTGCTTTATCAGAATGAGTTTTAAATAATGTCCTGAAACCAGGACTTTTGATGACTGACTTGGGAGCTGTGTGTCCATGATTGCTGATATAGATCTGGATCAATTGCTAGTGAAGAATTCGTCTGAATTACGTATGAGCTCGTGCTCACACTGGAGTTGCTTTAGGTGGAACATTTAGTGTGGTATTTATTCCAGGGTGTCCTGTATAGGTGTGTTGTTTTATACCCTGCACTGCAGTTCCCATTTGCTTACCTTGTAAGCCTGTAGTCCTTGCAGCTCTTTGCTAGAGGAGAAGCCACTGCCCAAGCATTCACACACCATTCAGAGGGTCGCACAGGCACCACCCGAGACTTTAACTGCTAGGACCGGGGTCCCTTCGCAGTGGGCACCTCCACTGAGCTGACGGGTGCCCCTTTTCGACTCCTCCCTCACGCACACACACTCACTGTCGGGTGCTTTCTCTCCCCTCAGACTCAACCCTAGGTTTCCCCAAAGCAGAGTCTCCAATACAATGTATGCCAGATGAATTTATTGAGTGGTTCAACGGTAAAACAAAACAAAACAAAAAAAAAACAGCTTGAGCTGGGTGCCTTCAGAGAGCGAACCTAAAGAAAGAAATCCCTAGGCAATTACACCCTTACAATTTAAAATTCCCCTCTCCACATGTGACGGTTCAGTCCACTAGCAATATTTGGGTCTGGGGTCTCCTTGTTCCTCATTGGGTCCTTTCTCTGTCTCTGGCGGAGGCATTTCTTTTCTTACCTCAATGGATGCAGCTTCTGCTGATGGTTGTGGCTGCCTCATCTTTCTTGCCTGCACTGGTTCCAGGGCCTGCCTTCATATAGCTAAGCAGAAGTTCAGTATACCTTCAGTGTATCTAGGTGAAAGTTCACAGCTTGCGGCCTAAGGCTTTAGAAAACCTTGCTACTAATGCTATGTATTGGATTCCATTTGAGCTAGAAAGTGACTCCTACAACATCTTGAAGATAGGAGTGTCATTTGCTTTCCTCCGTCCTCAGGCATTTCTCCCAGTCACCATGATTGATCAAAGATTATCAAGAGTGCCCTCGCAATGACATCTGCCAGCTCCCTCAGCACTTGTGAGCGCATCCCATCAGGGCTGTTGTGGTTTAACCCCAGCCAATAACTAAGCACCATGCAGCTGCTTCCTCACCTCCCTCCCTGCCCCCCCCCCCCCCCCCCCAGTAAAGAGTAAAAGTGAGAACACATGGGTTGAGACAAGAACAGTTTAAGAATTGAAATAAAATAATATAATAATAATAATAATAAATTATAATGAAAAGGAAAATAACAAAAAGAGAGAGAAATAAAACCCAAGAAAGACAAGTGATGCAAATGAAAAACAATTGCTTGCCACCAAACAAACAATGCCCAGCCTGTCCCCGAGCAGTGGTCCCCCCCTAGCCAGCTTTTCCCTAGTTTATATATTGAGCATGATGTCACAGGGTATGGAATACCCCTTTGGCCAGTTTGGGTCAGCTGTCCTGGCTGTGCCTCCTCCCAGCTTCTTGCATATCTCCAGCCCTCTCAGTGAGTACAGCATGAGAAGCTGAAAAGTCCTTGACTTAGTGTAAGCACTACTTAGCAACAACTAAAACATCAGTGTGTTATTGACATTATTCTCATACTAAATCCAAAACACAGCACTATACCAGCTACTAGGAAGAAAATTAACTCTTCCCCAGCTGAAACCAGGACAGGGGCCCATGGACTTATGTATGCCCAGCTTGCTTAAGTATTCCCTGACCTGATCCTTCTCCACCAAGGGTACATCTTCCTTGCTCCAGCCTTTCCTCCTGGTCTCTGGGACCTGGGATTCCTGAAGGCTGGTTTTGCTAGTAAAGACTGAGGCAAAGGTGGCATCAGTACTGTATCCTTTTCCATGTCCTGTGTAACCAGGTCCCCATCTCACTGAG